>OX388315.1:8749194-9963871 GCA_947579605.1 Athripsodes cinereus
AGATGACAGGCTCAAATACAGCATGCAGAAGGTCGTACCTCTATCGTCCACCAGGATAGTAAGAAGGTTTTTGTCCCTGTAGCTCTGTAAGTGATCTCCCATGATTATACTATTTTCATAGAACATCATGGAAGAATCAACTCGAATAATGTTGGGGTTCTACATTTTGAATATAAATTTTTCAAAATGTAGAGTCTAATATTGTTTTGTTAAATAAATGAGATATGAAATAATAATAATGATCTTTATTGCACAAAATTAGTACCTATGCAAAGAATAAAAAACATGGCAACATTACCACTGAATACATAATTTTGTGCAATGGGTGAGTTTATCGCTGATGCGCAATATCTTCCAACTAACCCATAAGTTACTCAATGTATTAGATACTTTATTAGGAAATTCTATTTCCTTTCTTGATGACTAGGTACCTATGCCTTGGATTAATAGTGCAGGAAGAATATTTTATTTTTTTATTTGAAAAACACTTTCTTGCTGCTTTTGCATTTTTTAATAAAGACTATCAACCCACTCAAGTTGAGATACATATGATATAACATGGCGAAAAATCATTAACATCGTATGTCAACGACACCTATGCATAGAGTTCTTAGAGCTATATTGCTCTCCATCCAAGTTATTGATACAATCAATGGCCCTTGCCATCACTTGATGCAACACCTTTATATACCCGGCATATTCATTTAGAAAACAGTTCCCTATAATATGGCTTCTTGTCTCAATTGGTCCATAGAAGTCACACATGAATTTCGTGTATATCAGAAAAATCTAAATAATTGCTTTTAAAGATAACTCAATTGCATTAATGAGTTTTGTCACAAAAATTATTCAAACAGATGAATATTTAGATTATTATTTTTTCCAAACTTCTAAATATGCGTATTTTCATATTAATATAATTATTATAAAATAATTTAAAAATAAAATATTCATATCTGCATAACAGTAATATCGAAGTTACAAATATTTCCAATATTCATAATAGTAATAATAATATAAAGGTTTATTTAAATGAATGGTGAAAAATGAACAGTTTGCTGATGCAATGATTCAGAAATTTCGCTCTGTTGCACGGAAATGGATTTTCATATAGGAGTTATTATATTCCAATACGAAACAGAAATAATATTATTTTGCAATTTTATTATAATAATGAATACAATGGTTTATTGAAGATCCGTACGTTATAGTATGAAGTCGAAATACAGGAAATTGAAAAACTTGTTAATTTATAAAATCCAATACTGAATACCTACTACATATCTATCATAATAACTTATCTACTTTTGTATGTACTGCACTGTAGACGTTTATATATAATATTATGTATACTGATTACTGACACACTTTACTTATCACGATCCAATCCAGCATACGCCATGTGGTTTACAAGAATGTTTCTACTTTATTTTGAGCAGTTCTGGAACAATGAGTTTACATTTTTTTCTTACCAACAACTTGATAATGAAACAAAGCATTAAATTTTTTATCTCTCTATCTATCTATCTATTCCCTCACGCCGTATCCCAAGTGGGGTAGGCAGAGAGAACGGAACGCCAATTAGATCGGTCCTTACATACTTCTTTCGCCTCCTCCACAGTCATACAATTTCTCATGCACGCACGTCGGTTTCTTTTACTCAAAACACGGCCGTCCTTGAGAATTTGATCTACATGTTCAAGTTATGTAGTTCTTGGACGCCTGCGCTTGCTCACACCCCTCCTTTCAGCCAAGTATATCCTCTTTGTCATTCTTTCCTCTTCCATTCGTTCCACATGACCAAACCATCTCAATTTATTTACATGCATTCTATCCACAACACTCCTCTTGCATCCACTCATTCTTCTAATATCCTCATTCCTCACTCTATCACGCA
This sequence comes from Athripsodes cinereus, assembly GCA_947579605.1. Taxonomy (NCBI): domain Eukaryota; kingdom Metazoa; phylum Arthropoda; class Insecta; order Trichoptera; family Leptoceridae; genus Athripsodes; species Athripsodes cinereus. The sequence continues at coordinate 8,751,092 of OX388315.1, forward strand.
ACGTGTTACCAACCATCCTCCTCAGCGATCTCATCTCCACAGCATTTATTCCACTTTCGTCCTTCTTCAACCATGTCCACGTTTCGCTTGCATACATTAAATTTTTTATCTTGTTCGTATTTTTAATTATCAGGTATATAAGATTATCAATAAATAATACTATGGAGTGATGCTATGGAGTAAAATCCAAATTGAAGACATTGGTAGAGGATAGAGACATATTATGTGGTGTAAAAGACGTGACCTTTATCCAACAGTGGATGTACGTTGACTGAAGAAAAAAAAGAAAACAGCTGCTGAGAAAGAAAACGAAAAAAAAGTCTCTTTCTTATGATACTTTTTATGTGTTCAGAAAATGATAGGTAATTATTTGTGAATTATAATATTTTCCACATTTTGAAGGCATGTGGGTCTCTTACTAAAGATAGAACTTTTTAAGATTTCTATTTAAATACGATACAAATATTATTTCTCCTACTTTTTAAATGTTGTTAATCTGTGGATTGCTTTATTCAAGAATAATCTAACAAATACAACTTTAAATTGTCTCACATTTTTTACTATCTCACAAAATATTGTACGGTAATTTAGTAAATGATAAAATATGAAATAGTATGAAAATTACTTTTAATGTGTTTATTTTAACTTTGTAAATTAATATGACAGATTAATGTTTTTCAACTGTATTTCAAAAAGTTATATTAAACATTACTGCAAATTTAAAATGTAATTTTCCACGAAATAAATTAAATACTCAAACAAATATTTTTCCTAATTTATATTTCCAGGTTTTTTCCAACAAAAAGTTTATTTTGATTGATGAATATTAAATAATTTAATAATATATTAGATTTTTATTTTTGCTGGCTTATATTTTGTGCAATCAGAGCGCAAGGAATGTCGTGGAAAGAGGTGACGCAATTGGCACAGAGACGCTCTGAATGGAGGAGGCTGGTTTCTGCCCTGTGCTCCCGAGAGGAGCGTTGAGGGCGATGATGATGATGATGATATTTTGTGGCAAATTTTATGTATAGATAACATATTGTATGTATACTTCAAAGTGCTTGATATATACAAAAATAACGGCTTTGATCTATAAAAATAACGGCTTTGATGTGATTCTTATACCAAATAATCAATAAATTGTATTTCAATGGATCTGAGTAATTCACATTAATCCAAAAATCGCATTGTGTTATGAATATTTACATGAGGTGATTAATTACCAAGCCCATATTTTTTAATCAAAGAAATAAAAACAATTAACGGATGAGTAACATCGTAGACAAAAATAAGTGAAATAAAGTTTAAAAATTGAAACCATCATTGTTATGCCTTTTTGATTAATTGATTTAAGTTAGATGAGCGTACTTCCGAGCTTGCCTCTATTCTGTGAAACCATAAAAAAGAAAGCCCTAAGTATAAAGGGACAATGAAAAATAAGGGGGCTTTAAATAATCCTGGTATATTTAGTTTGTAAATATTTTTTTATTTAAATTCCTATTTAGAGCAAGAGAATATAAAAAATAACCTCTTTATAATGCCGTATTAATGAGGAATAGTTTGGTATTATATAAAATTTTATTCATTTATCAATTTAATACGTTTTATCTAAACTCATTTCATCACATTTTTATGGATTGAAAATAATTCTTATACTATTTTTCTAAGTGCAAACACTTTTAAGATATAATTTTTGATGTTTAATAATATTCAACATTTTCCATTTCCATAATTCAATATATCCATATTTCCACATTGGTAACAATATTTTTCATAATGTGTGAGAACCACACTCAATATATCAATATATCGTTAATATTTTGCAACATTTCAATATTTATTTATTTATTTATTCCACATCAACAGTACACTACAGACAATATATATACATTAAAAACAAACAATGCAGACAAAAAATGGTATCAATATATCGCCTTATTTATAAGTGCACACAAATTAAAATTATATATTATGTTTGAAGCCCATAAGGTTGTCAAATTGAAATTAAAGAATAGTAAAATGATTAAAAAAGTTACCACATTAAAAAGAAAAAAATATAAAGAAGAATATCAGTTATCTGTTCTTACAATAGGAAAAGTAATTCAATATATTTTATAAACATACATATCTGTTGTATTTTTTTGTATTAATGTTGTATGTTTCTTCAAAATACCTTCAAACTTGCCAACAATTTTCAGCAGGATATGAAAAAATTTCTTTCTTAATTAAGTTATCATTCTCCCAGCGAAACCGTTTTTAATGATAGTACAGAATACAAAAGAAAGAAGAATGACCTCAGTGAAATGATCTTCTAAGTTAGTGACATGGATAAATTAGTTTTTGTCTAATGATCATCAGTAGTACTATAAAATATTTCCATTTAACCTTTAGACAGGCGAGTTTCAACAAACGATTTAAGAATTTATTTACTGATATTCAGTTGACTTGTCACTGCACAGTGATTGAAAAGCATAAAATATGATCTAATTTTTAAATTCGTTCTTAATAAATATTGTAGTCAAAAATGTTTTTCTTATTTTTTTTTCTTGTAGTTCTTCTACCGGATTTAATTTTATTAATTGAACTCAAGATAGCCCGAAAGCCGGCTCACGACCAATGAAGTCACATTACTGTACAATAAGGTATTTTAATTAACTTTCATTAAATCGACGGACAATATTGAATCTTTTAATAAACATCGTATATTTAAGTATTATCAGTATGTACCTAAATGTGACAGTTGTGAAACATTTATAGTAAATAAAATAAAAATTATTCACGGTAACTCACTTTTTTATCAACGCACCTAGTACATTTAGATAATTGTATTATCAATAAATTTTCTATACTATTAATGTATACCTATATTATTTTTGGTTTTTTATTGATTGATTTTATTTTTTTATAATTTATTGAAGACTGTATAATGTTCTTGTTAATGTTGGTTGAAAAAAGGCTTAAGCCGTACAGTTCATGCAAATATGAATAAATAAAAATAAATATGTAGGTAATCAGATTTTGATGAAAACACGAATATTTTCTCTATGACTGATAAAGTTCTTTTGTTCAAAATCTCTTGTGTTTAATTAAGGTCTGAGGTGAAATTCAGCACATTTTTAGAGAAATCTTATAGCGAATGTTGATTCTTTCCATTTTAAGTATAAGTAAAAACGGAAAAGCTCTCAATTCCAGAAGTCTTAGTAAATGTATCCACGTAATAAAGCTCGGTACATGAATAAGAAGTAATGCCTGAAGGACTTCTTAACAACTCGAGATCTTATTTTCTTCACGTAGGATTCTTTATGGATTTGGTCTACCCTCAACTCAATCTACTACGATTTTACTCCTTTTTTATTACACACCTTATAATTATAAGTTAACCACCACCAACACATAGAGGGCTGATTATTTCTGAAAAGTTACCCAAATGTTAAACTTTTAGCTCTTAAATAACTCGACATAAACATGTTTTTGAGTCCCATTTTCAAAACCTACGATCTTTACATTTAAACATATCAACAAGTCTAGCAAAAAAAAAACTTTATAGAGTAGATGGGAATAATTGAGCAATACGGTCTCGACTTTTTTCTTTACACTCAATAAAATATTACAGTATTGGTAAAAAGATAATCTCATATAATTTTTTTTTCCAAAAATTATTGTCAAAATTATAGATCAATGATAAACTATTTATTTTCATAATCTTTTGGCGATTGTTTTAATATTATTTAAATTAATATTGTCCGTGAATGTGTGTTCCGCAAAAGCCTGAATTTCTTTTTTTTTAAAAGATATATCTGGGTTTTGTTATAAACCCAAATACAACCTTATACACCTTTCACAGTAAGCTAAAAGCTTGTGTCGTGAAAGGGGAGTTTGCCGGCACCTGGGATCGAACCCCGGACCTCATGTTCATAAGGCCAAGACTCTACCTCCAGGCTACCGACGAATTTATTATGAATTTGCTTTATAATGAACATTTTAAAATTACCTGAAATCGTTAAAATATTGTAAATACTCTAAAATATACAGGAAACACCGCGAAAATTTACTTTATTTTGAATTTAAATGAAAACCCTTAGAACAATCATTTCCAAAACTCCCAAAATTTATTATTATTTCGGTGAAACCTAAATTGAGAAAATTAGAAATCTTGATGGAAATTTATTCTTAAGCAAACATATTACTCGTGTTTGTATAATTACCGGCTTTTAGGCCGATGTCGTCTCTCTTTGAATAGTTAACGAAAAAAAATATTTAGCATTTAATTCTAATCGAGGATAAAGTATATAGATACTGAAATTTTAATCGAATTTTAACATCTCTCTTAAATGCTTTTTTTTTAATTCGCTAAATCGTTCTACATAATTTTATTTCACCTGATGTCAGTAATTAAAATAGTTAAATAATAAATATTGATATACGCACGCCATTTACTTCTTCCATCAGATCTAAACGCTTCAATATTTATTTGATCTAGGAATTGTAAATCTTATTTCACTCATGACAGAACAAAGAATTAAAACTAAGCACACTATTTAAACATAAAAAATGCTATAAGTTTTTTTTACCTTTGTAAAAAAGTATATATACCTAACTGTTATAAAACAAAACAAAATAACTAGTACCTAGGTTATTCCATGTGACTTTATTCGTTAGCTAAGTTTCACAGCTTCAGCTCTCCTAATTTTAATTATTTTTTATGAAAATTATTTAAAATCAATGGTGCAAATTTTAAACAGCTCTATTATATAAAAAGTTTCCTCACACACCCAAACATTCACGTTTCTTTCCAAGTTAGGTGTGGTATAAAAAATATTAGGCAGTAAAACTAAGTCATGAGTCTGAAGGATAAAGGATTCATGAACTGTGGCTTTGACTGTACCGTCATGCAGAGTAGCAAATAAAACTAAAGCTCCAGACAAAAGAATCTTATAAACCCACCGTATACAGTGTTCATTCTCTACTAGAGATAAAACGAATAAACTGTGATTATCCGGTAATCTGTCTGTCCGGATTACTTTACATGATGAGAACGAAAGCCAATGATAGTTCCATAATAAAAAAATTGTCTGGACGCCATAAATACCGATATAGGATCTGTTACTGAGGTACTGAGCTAGCGTATTAGATAATCCAACCGAATACTAATTAGTTATTAAATTCATTTTATTATCAATAAGAAAAATAGTTTTTTTCTAAGCTAAACACGTAATGATAAAATGCAAAGATGAGGGAATCTGTGAAAGCCGAATGTCCAGTTTAATAACTCGTCGAATATATTCGTTATCCAACATCCGTACTATACTATACTATACCATCACGGCATATCCCACAAGTGGGGTAGCCAGCAGATCAGCTGCATGTAAGAACCATGCAAACTGTCCTCTTCGTGCCAATATAAAATCAAGACATTCAGGATGGGTGGCAAACCTCATCGCCGAATTTAAGATGCAAAATGTCTCAATTTTTTCGAACACCTGCCTTTTACAGGACACTCGAAAACTTACGCAGAAGAGTGGGAGACCAATTCTTTACCGGGTGCTCCACGGGATAGTAACATAACATCCGTTCTCTCCAACATCCGTTCACCTACTAAACCTTTCATCTCTACTATCTACTATTTACTTCTCGACCCATGCAGTGTCTAACAAGACAACATGAAGAATAACACAATGGGAAAGATTTGAACATACTATATATTATATATACTAAAAATTGTGAGTTCAAGAAGCTTAATATTTCGTTGGTACACGCAATTTATTTCTGTCTTTTTGATAGGTACTTTTTTCATTGCTCAGTGTAAGATGATATACTAGTCTAGTGAATTGTTACGTAAAGGTATATGATATGTACTCAAACTTCTATTTTTGTGGTGTTTTGACAAGATCTCATTTCATTTTTATAAGCTCAGGGTACAACTTGTAAGAGGATCGTATTCAACTATCGTATTGTAAAAATCGTATGAAAAGATCTCTGTATATAATTGTTTTTACGAGTAACACTTAATTAACATTTACTCTCCTAGTTTTTTTTAACACGCAGCCAACTCTGGATAGGCGTTGTACATTTCCTGCTTTACAAATATTTAAAAAATCTTTACCAATGTCTTACATGATTATATAAACTAATTTAGTCCGACTTTCATGAAATTTTAAAATAGGAAAAAGGAAGAAAAGGTGTTCAAGTACTTGAAGCCGATAATACTTCAAAATGTATGTTTGTAGGTATGTATATTTTCATTACTACGTGAAAAAATTACGTTAGTAACAGCTACTGCTGCCGTATGTCGTAACACGGTGACTTATATGTTATGGGACACAATTCCACTACTGGACATAAAATATTCACTTCTCATCAAGGCACTGCTGCTAACACATCAAACTTTAAAGCTTTCAACAACAGACAACTTTTGGAGAATTAACTTTGTACTTTAAGCACCAAACACTATCCGTGTGTTCATATAAATGTACGTATCTTATAAAATACTCAGTTTTTACTCGTATCTATGTATCATTCAAATGCAGAGTATTATCTTTGCTAGTAATTCTTCAATTTTTCTTTCACCTTTCAATCTCCTTTTGCAAACAAAGAATGGAACTAAGCCTCTTCCATTCACAGCAAATTTTCCCCAAAGTTTCAGTTATTTCTTTATGACATGTCCATACTATACTTTTCTGTACTATACTCTCATACCGTATTCCAAGTAGGGTAGGTTGAGAGAATATAGCGCCTATCATTCATACTTCTTTTATTTGTTCTACAATCGTACAATTTCTCATACAAGTAGGTATATATATTTTTCTGACAAGTGGTCAAACTAAATGGTTATCGGATGCCCGCACTGTTTCATATTTGTTAGTCTGATATCTTTTTTATCTATTAATTTATATAAATGGTCTTTCTTTCTTCATCTATAATTGAAATGCAAAGAAGTAAAAAAAATACTGCTCGATTAATTGTAAGCTATAGAACAGACAACAACAAACAAAATGTATAGAGAAAACGGGTAGAGCCAAAGATCAAGTAAGTAGGGGTAGAGCCTTATAATAAAATCCGTTTGTCTCCAAACAAAAGTCTTAATTTTTTTACAATGAATCGTGTAATGTATGAAGAAATATTTTCTTTTAATTTCACTTCTGAAGACAATGAAAGCTGTTTATTTATAAGGTTTTCGGGTAACGTTTCGATTTAAAGTAGAAAAGTGACAAATAAAAGAACACCCTGCTCGGATATGAACCATATTATCATCATAAACTTTTTACGATGAAACAGTCAAAGAATATGCAATTATCCCGCCTCTCGTTTTGAAACGTCACAAAATGAAGATAATAAAACATGTAGGTTACCACTTATGGGGATTGGGATATGAAACGATACAAACAAATGGATCTCGTACAAACATTGTAATATGTAGGTATATGAAAAAGTAGATATTTCGTAAAATATCCATGCCAAGTTTTTCTTTCAGTTAATGTTTATGGCAAACTAAAAACATCTCGAGGGAATGAAAACTTTCTTAAAAATTTCTACCGGTCATGGATTCGTGACGTGAATTGAGTAATTGAATTGCAGAATTGGTAAACTTTATATAAAAGTATTATGATATATATATATATATATATATATATATATATGTAGTTTTATTTATTTAAAGCCTTAATGGTGCAACTGCATGTTCTCATCAATAGATCTGACCAAACAATTTATAATGATGGGATTATGTGTCATTCTCTCATATACTCTTGTATTGTAAGTAAACAGGTGAAGAAGACTTAGAAATAAAAATATAACACCGACACCGACACCGACAAGACAATATTTCTATACAACATCTATTCTTTAAAGGGTGGACTTTGACTTTTTGGATGTGAATCGTATGTTTTTATATGAAGTCTTGGCCTTCGCTAAACAAGTTGGTAAACAAAATAAGAATAATCTACGTAAATGACATAATAAAAAAATGTTGTATACGTACGAAGAAAATATAGTTTCCAATTTGAACTACTTAGATTACGTAAATATGTAAAAAATCACCGTTTAAATTTATGAAATACAGTTATTTTGTTAAGTAGTCATAATAATAGCATTTTATTACATCGTGCTCATAATTTACATGAGCACGCTTCAAATTCAATATCATTGGGAACGGATAATAACATTTCCAAGCACGCAATATAAACATCATTTTGCTTCATGTTATTTGCTTTAAATCGTTATGAATACGTTATAATATATTATTATTAATATTGTAGTAATCTAATGGTATTCCAAAATACACATTTGACACACGAGGATGATGACAATCTCATTTGAGTTTGTGAACAAATTATCCAATACCCAGTGGCGTGCTTTCCATGTATGCAAAAAAGCATCGCATCGGACTTAGCAAACAAATTAAATATTGACTGAAATGTTTGTACAAAAACGATGAGATCGTGAAAAAGTCCAAATTTCTTTATCAAATTGAAAATTTGACGACAAAGAGTTATAAATCGAAAAGATCGGATGTTTTTTTTTCTATTTTCCATACTGAAATGTTAAAATATAATAAAAAAATATTACATAAGCAAGACCAATGTAAAAAGTCTAGTCCTGCCACTGCCAATACCAAAATATATTTAACTAGGTTTGGGCATTCGATAATGGCGGCGTACAGATAGCTGGATGCGATCGTCAATCATCAAGCATCAAGCAAAAATCTTAAATCTTTCGGCGACAATTCGGAGCATTCTCCGAAGAAATATTCGAATGAATGCCTTCGTTATGTCTCATGGATGGGTAACGAAGGCATTCATTCGAATATTTCTTCGGAGAATGCTCCGAATTGTTGCCGAAATATTTAAGATTTTTGTTTGATGCTTGATGATTGACGTTCGCATCCAGCTGTCTGTACGCCGCCAATCGGAAACATCTTCTACACACCCAGATATCTCAAAAGTCGAAGAATCCTATTTACCCATATTGAGAATGTTGAAAGTATGAAAGATAACAGGAAAAAATTATATCGCTGAGTGAAAGGGTGCTGGAAACATGGCCACTGGCTGGAACGAGTAGACTAGTGGTCCAAGGATGAACACGCCCTGAGAGCATGCATGAAAAATTACATCAATTTCTTTGAAGAAAAGACGGTTGATTATTTTTACTTAATACCCTACAACGAAAGCGGCGTGATAAGATGAATAACCGTATGTACATATTTTATTTTGCCCTCATTTTGTGTACTCATCGAATCTCTCCACCCTCATGATACAAGTTTGAGTGCATAATCATGTACTAGTAATTTTTCTATAACTGTCTGAAAAAATATTTGAGTTATGTTAAGAAGTACTTTTTCTAACAATCAGATGTTCAACACCATAATTCCGCATTTTCACACTTCTTTTAACACGTAGAAAATTTAATATATTATGTTCAGTTCACTAGCTACTCCTTATAAGGGATGCTGTGATGGAAAATATAAATAAATAAATGTGTGTAGCCATCACACATCATCCCGAAATGTATTCATATAGAACGGAGAGGAGGACACTTGACCCTATTTGTATACTCAAACTCCGACTCTATTAAGCAGATAACATCAAGTGTAATATGATTTTTATGTCAAATTATTGGGGTTTTGTTTCAGAATACTGATATTTCAAAAATAATGTTATGAAGAAATTTGAAATAAGTTTGTAGCTGAATATAGACAACTCGTAATCGGATAACATGTAGAAAAATGAAGTAGTACATCAAGAATGGATAGTGAGAAGTTAATATATAGGAGAATTAGAACCCCATATTTCCTGTTTAGTTTTTCATAACGATTAAAATCCAATCTTAGTCATTTTCAAGATCACAAACAAGCTATGAATGTATTCAAAATATGAATTTAGCTTGTAAAAAATTTCTTTTTAGAGCTATTAAAAGATAGCTTTTTATAACGTAACAATAAAAACAACACTTTCTTATGATAGCTTTGTGTCATTTTCCATCATAATGACACTACATTAGGTATATTAAAAGTAGATGGATAATTGTTACGTAAAATATCCATTATTCTACCAAGTATCATTTTATTAAGGGTGCCATTAAAAAAAGAAGAACTATCTGTTATAATCATGGTCATACCTATAGATTCATGAAATGTATGCAGGTATAATACAATACTATACAATTTTATTTTCCCAATGTGGCGCTACCCTTACGCCTGCGCTCTCTCAACCGCCATAGCACGTTTAATACCGATGGGGAGAATCAAATAATACAGATCTGACATTTCATATCACTACCCCGGTGGAGTGAGTCGCGTTCAAATTCTCGTCAAAAATTGTGAATCGGTTTTCAAAAAACAAACATCGAATGTCAATATTTGTGAGGACAATTTATAAAAAACAATGTATTCATGATATTTATGAACAGTGACATTAGATTTATATTTGTTATTTTTGGAATATTTGATTGAAGTTATCTTTCAATCAAGTGGAATGTGTTATCGTATTTTTATTATGTGTATTTACATTACATACATCACAACATGTTTACAGAAACTTCTCAATAACGATTGAAAAACTTACAAGTGTAATGCTGTTGTATCAGTCGAATTTTATCGTGAATTGAAAGTGCTATATATAGGAACAAGAATAGATTATAAAATAAATACTCTTTTTATGTAAAAATATTCTCAAAATGTTGGGCGTATAGATACTTAAAATATTTATTATTACTCATATTGTAGTCATTACAATAATTAAATAAATATAAGTATTATAAAAATAGGTCAAAATGTTTGATAATACTTTCGTGACATGCGTGCACCAATAATATAAATAATATAAAATACATAATTTTATTACATAGAAATATTTAGAAAATAATTTAACTTATTCAAATTAAAGCCATTCACCTTTTATGTATTCACCTGGTTATGGATATCAGTACGTAGATACTTTCAGAATCAGCTGTTTCATTCATTCAAATAGGTATCTACTATATACGCACATACGTATACAGTCATACAAGTGTTGTTTCCATTCTGAATACGCTGAGAATAACTCAAATTCAACATAAACTTGTTAGTAAAAAGTTTTTTATAGATAATTTTATTATGAACACTAATAACATCTCATTATAATAAATCAACAGAAATATAAAAATATTCTGAAGAAGTGAACACATACATCCATTACAGCATGTTTCAATTCCCATTTGAATAAGGTAAGTGGTATTTTTATACAAATCTCTGTATTTATTGTTTTAAAATGCTAATTTTGTACGTGAGCGGGTGACTTAAATCCTCAGCGCCGTTTGTGCGGGCTAAAGAATAATGTTTCATTATATTGTATAAGTATTCTGAAATATTTTAAATAATACCAGTATTAACTAACTACAAACCGCAAAACATGTTGTGATGAAGATTTAACTTTTAAGCTCAGTTTTAATTCTTGTGTTTCACAAAAGAGTCATCTCTCTAGATTCGAATATGAAATTTTTAAAGAATAATGGCTTAATTTTACACGGTTTAAAACTGGTATAAATTCATCCCAGTATTCCGTCATTTTTGTCTTAGATAATGAATCTATGTATTTTAATTTTGTGTGTGAATCTTATATGTTTAAGCAAATATGTACTCCTCAACACCCTCGCATTAAGAATGTCTATTTTTAAAAAGTTCCGAAACCATTTAACATGTCTCCATATTTTTTCAGTACAATTATGATGGTTGTTATGATGATGACTAATGAGTTCGTCGGTAGCCTGGAGGTAGAGTCTCGGCCTCGTGAACAAGAGGTCCGTGGTTCGATACTAGGTGCTGGCAAACTCCTCTTTCACGATACATGCTTTAAGTAGTTTACTGCGAAAGGTGTATATAAAAAATATGTAGTCAGTATTCTGAAAAAAGAATCTGGAGCTTCCAAGTAAAAGTTTCAGGTTATCAATTATGTGAAATAAATAATGTATTCTAATTTAATCAGTCGTTTAATTATAAAACACATGCCAAACCAATTTTTTAACCAATAAGTAGACGAAAAATTGTACAAAGTAGTTAATTTATTTTAATCTAGATTTATTTATTAATCATCAACATCACACTACAGATAATATAATTAATACATAGATAAAAATAAAGCAAGTAAAGAAGGCATCGATACAGTGCCCCATTTACAATTATACACATTTAAACAGTCTATATTACAGATAAAGCCCATAGGGTTGTCACATTAATGGTTAAAAATAATAAGTACTCAATTGGAGACAATAAAGAATTTAAATGAATAACAGATATCTACTCTTACAATAGGAAAACGATTTGTCAAATAAATATAAGGAATTAACGCTGTCATTCACTTCATTATCCTAACCTACTTATCTGTTCCATACAATTACTCAAAGAAAACACATGAATTAGTGTAACATCAATTAAGTTGTAATAATATCAAGTATGAAGTATTCGATTTTACTAATGAATTCAGATTCAACTTCAGAAAATAAACATCTAATCGAATATGGAATTTATGTAAATATTGTGCGTGTGAAAAGAAATAAAATAAGTCTAATTTATTATTTTGTACTTTAAAATTATTTCGGAATACTTCATCACATAAATATTACAATGGTCTAACGCGTAGCCGTCTACGCTTTTTGCAGAAACCACGATTATACAGAGCATTAATTATAAATGTTGATATTTTATATTCAAAATACTGAGATTCATTATATCTCGTAGATTATAAAAAGCCGCAATGTTTCGTGAATGCGTGCTCTGTGTAATTAGTATGGGAATGTTTTTAAATGAAAACATTCATGATTAATATTCTCGCCGTTAAATCTTCAAGACAATCTCCTGAATTAATTACAGCTTTAATAATATTTTTCTTACACTATTCATCGATGAAGCACTTGGAAACTTTTCCTTTATTCTTTTATCCTTAACAAAGTAAATCATTATTCAGTGTCTGTGGAATGAAAATATACAAAATAACTTTGTATGCAAAGCCATGAGTTGGTTAGTATCCATAATATTAAATTATGATGATGTTGTATACGTTATGAAATGGGTTCGTGGAATCTCGTGTTCTGATGATTTCTGAGAGACTTAATTATTGTAAGCTTACAATGATTTCGAAAATCCGATGTTATTTTAAATTTCATACAACATAAAATAAATGTGAGAAAAAGTAGAGGAAACATTTTTTAGACTCGTGATTTCTGATTTGACTTGACCATTAGATCTTTTTCATATATTATTTGATAGAAAAATGAAATCTGAACGATAAAAACGTAATTAAGTATTGAACTGAAGATGCTTGCTTTGCACTTGAATTTTCAGAAGAAACGCTTCGAACGCAAATAGACAATCAAATGAAATAGCTTTGATGCATCCATCTACAACTGACGCAAAATATTTTACATCGATATAAAATATGTGAATTTAGCAAAACCAGATTCAATCCATTAATGATCGGGTTATAAAAAAAACAAGTTCCTTTATTAGGCTATTTACGTATCAATACAATATTTTAATAAAATAATCGTGAATTCCATAGTTACCGTCGCTCCAGAGATTGATAAATTAATGTAGTCTTGTGAATAGAAACGCCTCCACACGCTACCTTAAACAAAGGAAATGAACTCAGCGGGGTTCATGAGAGGAAATAGTGATTGAACGAGAAATCAGTGGAAGAGAAAGATTTGTTTTGATTCATACCGATAATATTTTTACAAAGTCTATAATTTTTTTTACTACAGTATTTCTGAGAGAATTTTGATATACATAAGTACGTTTTGATTTCACTGCAGAGAATTTCATTACAAGCGAATAAGAAATATTGCGAAATATCTCATTTGCAATGTTTGAAATAAAATTAAACAACTAGGTACTTAATGCTATTTCTAGTGTCTTACAAAAGACATAATATTTACAAAAACTCAGCCAATGCATATTTAAAGTATTTTAAACGGAACGCTCCGCCGTTCAATCTGATTTCAATAAATATTTTTACAGTATTTTTTTCTGGCTTTTCAACTTGTAGCAGATTGTATAGGCAAGAAAAGTAAATTTTCTAGTAAAACGTTGAACTATCAATATATTTAATTCTACATAATATTTAGATGTAAGTTGATAAGATTATAAATATTTTGGATTGTTATTTGTTATTTATCAACCAAAAGTTTGTTTAGCGCCGTTACTTCCTAACATGCCCTCAAGGGCCCCGTACGATCTATTTGTATTTTATAATATGATTTGTTTGTATACGTTTAATATAAACCATTTTACGAAACAAGCATAAAAGGTTTGTTTACTTAAGGGTCATAATATATCTACCAATCTTCAAAGGGCTAGAATAAATTTAGAATTATTTGTTAATTTTACCAGTTGGACGTTCTTCTGGAAAGATATTCTTGTGTAGGTAACGTCTATGTTGCATAATTATACCAATAAGTATACCAAGAATATATTACCATTAATGTATCTACCTACTTTATTGTGAACTTATAGCAAACAAAAAAGATTTATTGCCAATGTTTTGGTTGAATATCTGACGATTAAGATTTATAACAAACTTTATTTTATCTCATTAAATCTTGTACACTTTGTGAATAAGTTTTACAACTTGATTTAAATTTAAAATCTTCAGCACACATTTATCGTTAAATATACATTTTTGTTGTATTAAGTACAAACTCATATATTATTAAATGCACACGCTTAGATAGATAGACACGAGATGTAAATAGTCAGAAAATAAATTTTATATTCAGTATAGAATATTATTTTTTCAATAATCAAAAGATCTAAACATTTTCACACGACTCTCATCTATATGCAGACAGCGCGTCTGTCAATTTTGGACACGTTGCGAGAAAGGAACCTGAGAACCTGGAAAGAGTAACAATAACTAGAGCTGTGGAAAAGAGGCGTGGAAGGGCCGAGTAATGTGTAGAGACCACACACAGCTCACTGAATGTGGAGACAGATGGTCTGTAGAACGTAGTATGATATTCACGATCCTCAGAATTGAAGATGATTTTTGCAATGTATAAAGAGTGTGTTGTATCATTATTGAAAATATAATTCTATTATATTATTCTCAACATACATGAACATATCCTATTCTTCTTACTGTAATTGGGATAGATGATTATTCCGTCTAGCATATGCATACTTTTTTTATAATAGTCGGTACAAATATCCCGTACATTTTTGAAAAAAGATATTTGGAGAAAACATTCTTAAAGAAAACCGAAGAGTACCTATGCAAAACATTTCTAATTCCAACACCATTTTTAAAATTTGGCGACGTGGGCGTAGAAATTTTAAGGTGAAGTAAAATTATTAAATGTTCCATAAATTATATGGAGTATATTGTTTATTTTCTTGTGATACGGCAGGAAATCTCATTTCTAAAATTTGGCCCGGCTGCTGAAAAGGTTGGCCACCCATGGTCTATATACTTATTTTAGAGTAGGTACGCTTGTTTTATTGTTACCTCTGGTCACTTCAAATTAAATACTTATAATATAAAGAAACGATGCCAAATTTGCTAGCTTTATTTTAGTCGATGGAGTAAATTCCATTTCAAATTTAAAATTACGAAAATTTGATACTGAGAATTATTATTATCGCATAAAATTTTAATCGATATTAAAAGCTTTTGAGAAATTTGAGAACAAAGTTAGAGAATATGTTTTAAGATCTTCATTATGATCTTATAGAACTTAATACATTATTTCGTAAGACTTAGTACAACGTTATTAAATTTTGTAATAATGATGTCGAAAAGGATATCATATTCACAATTAATATTAACCTATAGCACTTTCAACTATATTCAAAGCAAATATAATAACTTGTCGTATTTTTTTGTTCAATTTTAATGCTAAACTTAACTAACAATTTACGCACCTATACGAAGTTCTTATAATGATTGTTACTCCCGATAACCCGGACGACATTCTTTATAAATAAATAATGACTCCAAGATCGCATCATCAGATACTTATCTATACTGTCCGCGAAACCGGTCGTGCGTTAGTCATACTCAACGTTACATTTAAATGTTTTTGAAAGTTTTCAGGTGTCCTGTAAAAAGCAGCTGTGCGAGAAATTAAGGATAATTCAATTTAGCGATGAGGTTTACCACGCATCTTGATTGTAATTTTTTTGTTGTTGACACGAAGAGGACAGTTTGCATGTTTGTTAAGTGCGGCGGGTCTATTGGCTACTTCATTTGTGGTATATACCGTGATGGTATCGTAGTAGTAATGTATAAATTTACATATGTTGTGGAAGATTCAAAACAAGATGAAGGTTAATAATATGTACTATATTTTACATTATACCATTTAATACCAAGATTTTTGATATATTTTTTTGGGAATATGTTACATATTTGCATGTATAGAAACACGCCGCTTGTTGTGTGTATTATTATTATTATATTGGATGATATATTCGGCGCCGTTTAATGGAGTATCCATCTCAAGGGCGCGGGAAACTATGTTGGAAGAGCGAAGTCTTCAGCTTGCTCCTGAACGTTGTAATCGGCTGGTTTTTACGGAGGTCCTCGGGGAGTCGGTTCCAAATGACGGGTCCTGCGACGCCAAAAGCCCTATCATAGAAGCAGGACTTGTTTGCTCTGTTGTTTTCGTCCAGCATGTTGGTGGATGTCTTAGCTGAGCGTAGAGGTCTACTTGCAGGTGTTTTGAGAACACAGAGTTCAGAAAGTGACTGAGGTGCCATTTTGTATTGGACCCTTTCACCTACTCTTAACCAGTGTAACTTTTCCAGCAAAGGTGTGATGTGGCAACCCTTATCTTCGCGGAAAGTAAGCCTTGCAGCGCTATTGAATGCCATTTGTAGACGATTCAGTTGAATTTGCGGCAGTCCCACATATATGTAGTATATTGCAGTAGTCAAGTCTAGAGACCACAAAAGCAGAGATTAATGTTTTTATGCTATCAGGAGTGAGGTTTTTCGACACGGAGCGTATTTCGCGGATGTGGTAAAATGCGGAGCTCACCGTCTTTGAGATTTGGGACTCCATAGACAGTGCGCTATCGATTCGTGCCCCAAGTATCGAGACTTTACTGGACGGTAGAATATCCGTGTCGGCTATCGAGATGGGATCTATATCCAAGAGATGTTGTCGGCCAGGTGATACGACCCATAAGAATTCCGTTTTAGCTGGATTCAACTTCAGACGTCTCTTTGCCATTAGATTAGATAAGTTTGTTATACATTCTACGGTCCGGGCCTTGAGGTAATTTTTCTGATCAGGTTTGCAAAAACCGATCAAAATTCTGTCACCCGCGTAAGCATAGCTACGAAAGTCTGTTTTTTCTAGCATACTGTCGATATATCCAATGTAGTGTATGTGTATGTGTACAATGTACATCCATAATAAAAAATTCAATACACACAAAATCTATGACTACAAAATGCTTATAAAATTTCTATGAAAGATAAAAATAATTCAAAAAGGTTTGATTTTACGAGAATGGTTCAAATAGTTAAAAAAAATTACCTCGAAATAAAGGTGAAGTATAAATTTCAAGGATGATTTTTGTATTTCCTATATTAAAACTTGAATGAAGACGAATCTATTCATGTCTGATATAATAAATAAAAATAGAACAACTCTTTTCTCTTGATAAAAGCGTCTAGTGTAGCAATAGAAGTGAAGGTATTTCAATTAAAGTTTCAAGTAGAAAAAAATCAGGAAAATATTTCTGCAACCTCATCTCGACTTTAAACCTTTCATAGATTTTTTATTTTCATACTTGAAATAGAAACCGTCCCGAGAAATATTTGAAACTAGCCTTAAAAACTCAGCAACATTCAGAAAATAATCATTCTAAAAGTACACTGGCAGACATAAATGAGTTTGCTCATATTTTTAAACCTTTCTATGGAAAGGAAAACAAACTAAATGAATAATTTCAATTTCAATAATAATAGAAAATATTTTAGCATTTAAAATATTTGACATGGTTTGGTGTTAATTTTGATGCCTGTTTTATGTAGCAGTCTGATTCTTATTATAAGCAATTGCATTTTCTATGTAAATGCGAATTTTGGACATAAAACAAGAAGGTGTTTATTTTTTAAGTTGAATTCAGGTTCTTTGAAGATAAGTTATTTTCTATACACATCCCAAACACCCTGAGAAATAGCAATATGCTTACATTGTGAAGGCAACGCAAGAGATTGCACCTGGTATCTGACTATTAGCAGTTCGAAACTCATCGCACATTTAAGTGAACATGATGGAAATATAAACGATAACATGATCAAGTGAATATAATGAAAATATAAACAAACATAATACAACAACAGACTCAAATATTTAGCTGGAAAGTATCCTTCAGGTGAGAGAACGAGAGAAATAATGAAAATAAAAGGAGCAAAAATTGTATGAAATACAATAATAAAAAGAAACGAAAGTTACAAGAGAGAAAAATACAAGTTTCGTTCAGAATATTCGTACATTTTTCTCTTACTATTTCATAAGATAACGTACAGTGGTGTGCTTTCCATACAAACAAAAAAGCACAACTTGCTAACAAGCCTACAATAGTCTTCTATTCATATCAATGGATGTCATAACAATTGTGAGCACGAAGCTGCAATGTTTCCTGGAACTAACATACACTGAATAAAACCGCATCTCCAATTAGAAACTTGCCGTCACAAAATTTCTTGAACCCAATATGCACTAGACAAAAATATATATCTTATTCCTACTCTTCTCTCCCTTTATATTAAATTTTGGATTTAATTATTTATATTAAATAATAGAAGAGAAGACCTCTGCGCTCTTCGGAACTGGCCGTGAATAGGCTTACTGAGCCCAATAGAGCCGGTAAGTCTAACTTCAATGAGAGGGCCTTTGGTGTTGTTGGACCGGTTATGTGGAATCGCCTACCGGTGCCATTGAGAGATAGTCAGACTGTCACCAGCTTTAGAAGTAAATTAAAAACTAAACTCTTCACTGGCGCCATTGAGATGGTCTAGGGACTGTTAAACGGCGTCAAAAAATAAAATCATCCAAAACCATCATCATCATCATATCAATGCCTAATAATCTGTGCAAAGATTTTTATCTTATTTTATGGTGACTATGTAATGTATTTTTAGTTCTGTAACTATTTTAATTTTTTTTTTAGAATTTTTAAAGTTATTGTTTTGGGTTTTTTATTTTTGGGTTACATAGATGGGTACTTTTAATCTGGGAATCTTAATTATATACAGTATTTGTAAACATTTGTGCATTCTGTAATTGGGTTAATACTATACCTAATTGTTTTATACTATATTTATGTAAAAACCTGTAGAAATGCCAATAAAGGTAAATAAAATAAAATAAAGGAAAATAAAGATATGAGAATTATGAAAATTCCTGTCTAGCCACTGGTAGTAAAATACTTTCAAATATCCCATTCAGTTTTGTGAATGTGAAAACTCTTTCAACAGATTATTCAAGTATGTTTAACTTCTCTTTAACGCGTTGTAAAATAGAAAATTATACCTTCTTCTCTAAATATGTGTAAATTAATAATATTTTTTTAGGTTGTACCTACTACGGTTCTCCTTTATTTTTAAAAATTGAATGAAAAATTGTCAACGTGACATTTTCGAATATACCTAAGTATATTTTTATGATAAACCGTCACGTCGGGCACCTAGTAAACAATTGGTCACCCACTCATTACTATAAGTTTTCGAGTGCCCTGTGAAAACCAGGGGTTCGAATAAACAAGGACATTTGACATCTTAATTTCAGCTATTAGGCTAACCAGAGAACACAGTTTGCATGTTTATTACATGCGTCTGCAGTGTTACTCTGGATACTCGATCCCAATCACAAAATCGTAAAATTTCAAAATGGTACTCTTGAAATTCGACGCTAGCGCCGAATCGCATTGGAATCGAGTGTTAATTTGAAGAAGATGTGAAATCGTGTAAAATTTGAAAATTGGTACTCTTGACGTCGTTTTGACAGTAACTCGATTTCGTGGGATTGTGTTGAAATCGACTAACTGTCATTACATACAAGATCGCAAGAAAGTAACTTTTTGGAATCGAGAAGAAGTAATTTTTTAAATTACTTTAAAAAATGGCTCGTTTGGCATTATTTTTTTATAAATTTGGAAAACCGGCATCAAGTTTATATTCGTCAGCGAAAGAATTTGCGTAGAATAGCTAGATATTCGCAAAATGTGTCTAGCATGAGTGGTGGGGAATTTGTAGTAAATCATAGAATATGAAAAGAAATGTTTCAGGAGTTGTGTTTCAGAATATCAAAAAATATGTTTCAAGAGTAAATTATTTAGAATTCTTTGTAAGTTGTTTATGCAGCTCATGACTTACATAGGTATACAAGCCAGACATGCATTAGCTGTGGAATTCACATCATAGACGAATTGAAAGTACACGTTTCATGTATTCATCATTTGTGACATGTTCATACCATTTTACACCCAAAATCCTCCTAAGACATTAGTATACAAAACTTAGTATCTATATATTATATGTATATATACTATCTATGTATATATTATAGAATATGTAAACTCTCAAGGTTTGTAAAAATAACAAAATTGTAATTGTGTAATATATAATAATTTTACTGACTTGAAACGATTTTATGGGATACCTATATCCTACTGCGAGGATATGGTGAACTTGTGTAAGACAAGTTCTAAGAAGGAAGTTAATTACCAGATTTCTCTCACCTGTAAATGAGTAGGCTATAATTAAAAGCTTTTCCACCAGTTTGATGTTCCACAATAAGATTTAATGCTCTAATTTTAGTTCTATACTTTTACAAATTCAATGAGTATATTTTTGGTTGAATAAAATATTAGAACGCGTGAGTACAAGAACACAACGAAAATAGTAAACCACCGCGAGTGAGCGACCAAACGAGAATGGCTCGCTGGTTAGCAAAACCAATCTCTCCTCACTCATTCTTCCTACATGCAACAATACTATGGAACTTTCCATAAGTTGCTACATGTAGGAGTCACAAGATCTATTACGGAGGCATCACACCTCCACATAGATCTCCCCCTTTCAGAAAAATGTTCACATTTTTCTTTTTAATTAATTTGAATGTGGTGTTGTGATGTCCTGTACTCTCGTTTCACTAAGACTAATACAGTACTGGGTACTAGAGCTAATTTGATAAAATAATTTTTAAAATAATATAAAAATGTACATCTTGAATCAATGCCTGGATGTATTCGATTGAGAATGGTTTAAGAATTGAGGTGCCAACGCCTTGTTACCTGTCTGCTCCAACCCTGAAAGCAAAATCAAAGTTAGCACTATGCTCATCTTTACCAGCCAATACATCCTAATGATTATAATGTGCATTGCAATGACATCAACATATTACATCTCTACTCCATGTTATTCAACAATTACTCATATTGCAACATCACCAAAAGTATTTATCATATTTTGCAAATGCAACTTTAAATTAGTGTTTAAATTATTGAGAATTAAATAATATTTGTAAAAATTCACAGTATATTTACATATTTACATTTATATGAAATTTTATTTACATTTATATTTATATAAAATATATTTACATATTCAATTAAAAAAAATTATTTTCTGTGCAATTTTCCAGATTGGATGCATTTGAAATTCACAGAGAAAGTTACTTTTAATTACTTTAAAGCCTAAAACAAACAATGTTTATTATAAGACTATTCCTACTGTTGATAGTATGTTTATTTACATAAGTCGTATTCTATCACAAATAATATAATAAAGTATAATAATTAAAAACATGCTATATCTATACTCAATTGTATTTTGCTTATTGGTGTTCACATAACTAAAATAAAATAATAAATAAAGGAAAATATTCATATAACATATATAACTATCTTCCAGGCATTAACAGCATTGCCTAGATATACTTACAAAATAATAATTTAAGTTTAAGTGTAATAATTTAATAATTAAGTTATACTGACTTTCCAAATGTGGTGTGTAACAGTAAACTTTTTAATAATAAAAAACTAGAATTTTCAAATTAAATCTTTCTAAGCATATAAAAAAAATCTACCAATTCAATTGAATTATGTGATCTTACATTTTTTCTTGCATGTATTTTGAAAATTATAAACTAAGCAAATAATATGAACATAATGAACATATATACCTGATTCAAGGGTTGATTGAATAAATAAAAAAAAATTATAAAAATAATAACATATATACATAACTTAAGAATATCCTCTATAGGATGTTTCTTTCTCTGGTGTCATCTCTCCCTGAACGTGACTCTCCGTCCTGATCTGGTGGTCATGCCGGTTGGCTGCTCATCGTCCTTCTTGGTGTCCTTTGTCAGCATACTGTCATCGTAGGTCTTGACACTCCTAGTTCCTGAAGTAGTAGCTTTACACTGCTGACTTCTAGGTGTGCATGCTGACTGCGTATCTGTAACACTTACATATGCAGGTTTCAACCTACTCAAATGTATTACTTGTTCTTCTCCTTTAATACTAATTGTGAAACCGTGTGTGCCTCTTTTGATGACCTTGAACGGACCTTCATAAGGAGTATCTCAAGGTTTCTTGTGTTTATCCGTCCTTATGAAAACATGTGTGCAGTCATTCAGATCTTTATGTATAAATACGTTCTTGTCTGTTTTTACCTTTGTGGGTACGGGTCTCAACTTTTCCATGGCTATGTGCATTTGTCGTAATAGCTCTTCTGGGTCTTCTAATTTGTTGTCTTGGAAGAATCCTCCTGGCAACCGCAGCGTAGTTCCGTAAACTAATTCTGCAGGTGATGCCTTCAATTCTTCTCTATAACTTGCTCTTAATCCTAAACTTACGTAGGGTAAAGCGTCACTCCAGTTAAAAGTATCGACTGCTTTTAGAGCTGCTTTCATTATTCTGTGATGCCTTTCTATTAACCCGTTTCCTTGAGGATGGTAACTGGAAGTCTTGATGTGATGGATGCCCATGTTCCTTGTAAATTTGCTGAATAATTGTGAGACAAATTGTCTTCCTCTGTCAGTCGTTACTTGAACTGGTGTGCCGAACCTGGCTATCCAGTGTCTCATGAATGTTCTTATGACTGTTTCAGCTGTTATGTCTTTCATTGGAGCATATTCGGTCCAACGTGAGAAACGATCAATCATGGTTAGTATATATCTATATCCTTGGCTCTCTGCCATGGGTCCGACTATATCCAAGTGGACATGTTCAAACCTGCCTGATGGAATAGGAATGGATTGTACTGGGCACTTAGTATGCTTGTGGACCTTGGTCTTTTGACACAATATACAGTTTTGGACGTACTTCTTGACATCCTTCTCCATCCCTGGCCACACATAGCGTTGTTTCAACATTCTGTAGCTAGCTTTGCTTCCTGGATGACTAATTTCATGGATAGATCGTATAACTTTCTCTCTCCATATACTCGGTATGTATGGACGCCAAACACCTGTGGAATGGTCGCACCATATTAACACACCTTCATCGCCATGAGGCGCTTGTAAAAGTTTTAATCCGGAATTTTTTTTGAATGACTGAAGTTCTTCATCTGTTTTCTGTGTTTCTGCTATATCTTTAAAATCTATATTCACTCTATCGTATATTACCTCGATTCTTGATAGTGTATCTGCTACAACATTGTCCTCTCCCTTCGTATGTATTATATTCGTAGTGAATTGAGAAATAAAATCTAATTGACGTCTCTGTCTTGGTGAAGCAGTGTCTGCCTTCTTGGTGAAAGCGAATGTAATAGGCTTATGATCAGTATAGATAGTTAAGGGTCTTCCTTCTATATATTCCCTGAAATATTTTAAACTGTCATGAATAGCAGTAAGTTCTCTATCATATGTACTATAGTTAAGTTGGGTTTTTGATAATTTTCTTGAGAAAAAAGCTAGGGGTAACTCGTCTGGGGAATCCTCTTCGACTATCTGTTGTAAAACTCCCCCTATGGCGGTATCACTCGCATCCACTCTAAGGATAAGTTTCCCGTTCTTATGGTGGTGGGTGAGTAATGTAGTCTTAGCCAATTGTTCTTTGCTTGCTTCAAATGCAGCTGTAGAAGCTTCTGTCCATTGTATAAGTTTTTTGTCATCCTTCTTTGGACAAGCAGTGATTTCAAATAATGGTTTTTGAATCTCAGCTGCTCTAGGTAAAAATTTTCGATAAAAGTTTAACATACCTAGGTAACGTCGTAACTCTTTGACTGTCCTAGGGAGTGGAAAATCTCTTATGGTTTCTACCTTCTCCGGTATTGGTCTAATGCCATCCTTGTTCACCATGTAACCCAGGAACTTGACTTCTGGTTTCCCAAAGACACACTTCTTCATGTTGAGTTTCAGGCCATACTCCTGTAATTTTTCAAAAAGTATTATAAGATGATTTTTATGTTCTTCAACGTCTTTTGACGCTACTAATATGTCGTCAATGTAAGCAAAGGTGAACGGGAGGTCTCCTAGGATCTCATTAATGATCCTTTGAAAGCTTTGTGCGGCTCCACATAAACCAAAACTGAGCTTTGTGAACTCAAAGAGTCCCAGAGGGCAAATGATCGCCGTTTTTTCAACGTCGCCGGGCTCTACTGGTATTTGGTTGTAAGCCCGAACTAGATCTATTGTGGAGGCATCACACCTCCACATAGATGGTGACCCCGACGTGACCCCGACGTCGGGGTCACCACTGAAACGATTTTATGGGATACCTATATCCTACTGCGAGGATATGGTGAACTTGTGTAAGACAAGTTCTAAGAAGGAAGTTAATTACCAGATTTCTCTCACCTGTAAATGAGTAGGCTACAATTAAAAGCTTTTCCACCAGTTTGATGTTCCACAATAAGATTTAATGCTCTAATTTTAGTTCTATACTATTACAAATTCAATGAGTATATTTTTGGTTGAATAAAATATTAGAACGCGTGAGTACAAGAACACAACGAAAATAGTAAACCACCGCGAGTGAGCGACCAAACGAGAATGGCTCGCTGGTTAGCAAAACCAATCTCTCCTCACTCATTCTTCCTACATGCAACAATACTATGGAACTTTCCATAAGTTGCTACATGTAGGAGTCACAAGATCTATTACGGAGGCATCACACCTCCACAGACTATTATACTTGATAATGAAATTATTTAAAAAAAATACTATGTACAAAATAAAAACCATTAAGACATCATGCTTAATAAACAAGTATTTTTCTATTCTAAAACTATTTTCTACTGCATATTGTCTTTGCAATCTTCCTCAAGGCTGATGATACTTGAACAGACTCTGTACGAATGGCAGCACTCCTTTCATTTAAAGATTCGGCACACTGCCCCAATTTTTCAGCAGCTATTTTAAACGCAATCACCGCTAAGCACTCTGCTTTCACCCGTTTTTCTTCGATTAATACGAGTTGCTCTCGTTATTCCAACCCCTGTGTTCTGGCGAGATGAGAATGTCTTGTTTGGTTGCGGAGACTTCTAACAGCTTGTACCTACAAGTGGGCTCCTACCGGCTTGTAGATGTGGGCTCTGTCTGCTCTGAATGCGTGGACTCCGTCCAGGCGCTGATGGAAAGAAAAAATAAATATAACACTAGTTTATTATCAAGAACAACATTTTAAATTTAAAAAAGGCGCTATGAGATTAATTGCTACAATTAAGATTAGTTAAAATATTAGTGTAACATGCAGTTGACTTGTTTTTTAATTTCAACACTAGCTCTACCTTTATTTACAAATCACCCTCGTGGAGTTCACATATAACTTTGTTTATAAGTTAACAAATTAAAAAAATATACATATAAATTCATTTTTATATTAAAAATAATCAGCAACTCAAATAATACTTACGTTTTTGATCATTATAACCAAATATATTCAAACAAACAACGCAACACTGAAATGCATAAACGTCAGAATTGATATTTGAAATGAGTGTTCCATTTACAGAAAAAAAATAATCCTAAAATATTATCGCTACGTCAAATTATTATATTTGTTAAGTAGGACAATTATTAGTAAATGTATTTGACTTTTTTATGTTTCAAAAATAAATACATATACCACTCTCGGATCTCAAGTTTACTTCCTTACAGTTTCTTGTAGTCTACATACAAACGCGACATATAAACAATTATTTATTCCTTATTTGCAGCGAAAATATTTTTAAAATTGCAATAACAAACTCGATACGAACACGATCCCGCGCTTTGGAACGCCAATCTCAATACGATTTCGATCGCGCGGGATTGGGTTCAAGAGTACGGTTTTGAAGTTGAAATTGAGATTGAGATTGGAATCGTGTTGGCATTGGATTAGGATCGAATCGAGTGTCAAGAGTAGCACTGCGATCTGCTAGCTACCCCACTTGTGGGATATGCCGTGACGGTAGAAGTAGTAGAATATTTTAATGTACCTACTGTATTTTTCAGTAGTACCTTTTTATTTTCATATATATTTAATCTATTCTTCTTACATAGGTAATTATTTTGTCTCTCGTATATATTCTACGCACTTTTACACTTCTGTTAGGTACACATATTCAATTTCCTTCTTATCCTGAATTAAGGCTATGAAATAATTTAACAAAGTGTGGATAATATTTTACACTCTGCCATTGTGTACATGAGTAATTGGAATGTCTGGTTCTGTATTGTAAATTATTATCATTGTACTGAATATTATAAGTGCGGCCTTGGTGTGTTCATCTCTTTCAGACCCGAATTCTATTCGTGACATCAATTCAGACATTTGAGAGAAAGTTCTTCAGAAGCCGTATCTACACTGAGCGAACGTACGTTGCGAACGAATGTTATGTCACCCTTTTCTTCTCTTCGTCGATATAGGAAAGAAAAGGGAAAAAAATACGTTGCTTCTCTCTGTTGAGATAGGTATGAAAATAAAAGGAAATTAGCTATTTTCTTTACTACGGAAAGAAAAAAGATAGACATATCATTCTTCTGTACTGTTCGTTCGCTCAGTGTAGACGCACCTATAAGACATTTTATAGTACATAAACTAGCTGACCCGGCAAACGTTTTGCCATATACATTATTTCATATAGGTAGTAGAAGGGTGAAAACTTAGGGCTGTATGTATTTTTTAATGCCTCACCATAAAAAAAATTGACCAAAAAATAAAAAAAAATGAGGTTGGACCACCCTTAACTTTTAGGGGTATGAAAAAAAGATGTTGGCCGATTCTCAGACCTACCCAATAAGTACACAAAATTTCATCAAAATCGGTCCAGCCGTTTCGAAGGAGTATGATAACCCACACCTTGACACGAGAATTTTATATATTAGATTAACATAAATTGCCTTTAAACATATAATAGTTAACAGCAAGACTCACTGCATTACACAAGTGTATACAATATATTTCTAAGATAACAATACTCTGGGTTCTATTATCATAATTATCAAGTTTGGTCAAGTCGTTTGAAAATAATAGAACAGTCCATTCGCCTGAAGGAGAGAGTATATTCCAGTACCAACTGAAATGAAATGGGTAAAGATAATGAGTTATTATTATTATTGTGTTTTAATGAGATAAAATAATTGCTTATTTGTGGTTTCCAGTATGAGCAATAGAGTAATGTAAAACTTTTTAATCGTACCGATAATCTTTAGAAATGAATTATACCGAGTTTGATGAATGTAGAGAATAATATTGTGATATTTCAAATTTTCTTTATTTGAAAAAAACATCTACAAACAATCAGACACTTCGATTGGAGAACCATATTTACACAATTTTACATCGTGCAAAATGCTAACTGAACTCATCATCATCATCATCATCATCGCCCTCACAGGGCACAGGGCAGAAACCAGCCTTCTCTATTCAGAGCGTCTCTGCGCCAATTACGTCACCTCTTTCCACGACATTCCCATTGACTGAACTAGCAGCCGCTTAAGTATTGAACTTTATTGTTTCGGCGGGAGATCTTGATCCATTTGAGATCTGAAATATAAAATTCCAAAAAAAAATATTGCTTCTATGGTTTGCATCAAGTATGGAGGTGTTTAAGGCGAGGTTAACAAGAGATGTTTTGATTCTTGAATGGGCCATTGCGGTGGTTTTCCACAAAACGGCGCATCTTAAAAAAGTTGTCTACTTATTATTATTATCATTATTGGTGAACCTTACATAGTGACAGTGAGAATGGCGGAATTGGTGAGCGTTGTCCTTGGACACCGAAAGTGTTCACTTAAGTCAGCCTAGAGCCAATTCGTAAACGTTGGGACGCCTTATTCACTTCTTTGGATTAGAATTTACTCAATGTTACATCGATGATGTGGAATATCCAAGATATTAGGAATACCCGCCTTAAAGAGGATTCTTAAAAATTTACAGAAAAGATTTTGTGATTTATTATGTTCCGTGCACTGCAGAGTCTAATCTCCTTGACCGTATAATTTATTTCTTTGATTACAGTAACGCATTTTTACAACAACACTTAATTGTTTTATATGTTACTTATTGCTGATGTAATAAAAATCAATTCATCTCACACTCAGCCAAATGTTGTTATAAATAATTTTTATACAACATTTTGGCTATCAGCCAAAATCGTAATATTTTACGGTTTATATATAAATATGTACATAATATATTGTGTGTATTTTTTATTTAAATGGAATTAATATCTTCATCAACAACATTACTGCTATCTTTAAATCAATGTTATGACAATAAACATCAATATTATGACGATACTATGTATGTTATTCTCAGCAATGTATATATAAACTAGCTAACCCGGCAAAAGTTGTTTTGCCATAGGTATACATTATTTCTAGATTACTAATATAGCTATTAAAAAATAGGGGTTGATGGTAGAAGGGTGAAAATTTAGGGCTGTATGTATTTTTTAATGCCTCACCTAAAAATTATTTAAAAAAAAAAAAACAAATTGGGGTGGACCACCCTTAACTTTAAGGGGTATGAAAAATAGATGTTGACCGATTCTCAGATCTATCCGATAAGCACAAAAAATTTCATTAAAATCGGTCTAGCCGTTTCGGAGGAGTATGATAACAAACACCGTGATACGAGAATTTTATATATTAGATATAATGAAACAACTCTAGCAGGAGAAAAAATATTGCACAAGCTCATGTCATCAGCTGTTTAGCTCTCATAAAATTTCATAGTTCATAGTAATGCAGTCGACCGTTGTGACGTAATCGAGTGCTATCCGTCGTCTGCACTGAGGCGTAGAATCGTAAGTACATTTTGCAGTT
The DNA here is from genome assembly GCA_947579605.1 of Athripsodes cinereus. Classification (NCBI taxonomy): domain Eukaryota; kingdom Metazoa; phylum Arthropoda; class Insecta; order Trichoptera; family Leptoceridae; genus Athripsodes; species Athripsodes cinereus. The sequence continues at coordinate 8,780,338 of OX388315.1, forward strand.
AACCAATAGACAATAATTTTCCTTTATAACTAAATTGGAGTTGGATTAGTTGCTAGTTGTAAAAAAGCCAAAATTTTATGTAACCTATTTTATATATATATTTTATTTGTTGATTTTTCCGATCAACATTTTTTTAATACAAACCAAACAAAAATCCAATATCCTGTGATGCCTACCATGTATTTCTGGGAAGGTATATGTTATAAAAAACAAATGAAAAAGCTAAATTTTTTCCCAAAAATACTTAATGGATTGAAAAAAATTAAAAGTGTCAAACGGCAGTCTCATCGTTTGAGCAATATGAAACCATGTTATAGTTCGTCGAAATTCGCATATTTTAGTCTAAACCAATACCCTCTTTTAAGTATTGATCTTTTGAGCGTGATCCCGAACATAAAAATTGAAGTAATCAAAGGCATACCCGGAACCTGCTCTTAAAATTATTATGTTTACCTTTTGATGTCTCACTTTTCACGATTCGGTATACACGCAAAATTCCCAACTCTCCCCCCGCATCGCCAAATTTTCAATTCTGTTCAGGAATTTGATTTTTTTTAGGTACGTCAATTTTTGAACCACCTAATATTTCGTCTAACTTCTAGGTGGGGGGGACAGCTTGATTAAATATAAGACCCTTAATAATCCCATTTTCTCTGACTCATTTTCCTGCTATTTTCCTTTCGGCCAAGGATGTAATTAGGTCATCAGAAAATGAATGGTATAGCATACCTAATTGACAAATAATAAAAATTTATTGAAAACTGCTCTGAACTATGGAATTGTTGTGTAGATGTATCAAAAATATTTTCAGACTATAGAATCCATAATAATTTATTTATTTATTTTATTCTTCACTGTACTCATTACACACAGTACACACACACTGTACACACTGTAATCATACACATCAATAATTTATTTATTTATTTTATTCTTCACTGTACTCATACACACAGTACACACAGTATACACACACTGTACACACTGTAATCATACACATCAATAATTTATTTATTTATTTTATTCTTCACTGTACTCATTACACACAGTACACACACACTGTACACACTGTAATCATACACATCAATAATTTATTTATTTATTTTATTCTTCACTGTACATTGTTTACAATAATAATACAGAATTAACACAATAATATATATTGTGTTAATTCAAAAGTTTGATCAGGTAAATTAATTGTGATAAATAAACCATCAATTCGATGCATCAATCTTCACAGGTTTATTTCGATCATAATGCTGTACACACAATATGCGCATGACAATTTAATTAAGCAAAGTTTTACGTATTGTAACTACATGAAATTCAATTTATTTTGTTTGCATTCTTTGCTTAAATATTGATATCAAAAACATCCGTAATACTCCTGATTTTAATCAACCAATATATCGACTTTCAACCGTGACTTTATGAATGCAATGGGTACCCAACTGGGTATTTGACTCTATTGTTTTCTTGCTATCGCGGCTGTCTTAGTAAGTATATTTAATGCTTAACCCTCTAGTTAACGGTCTCCATCTACATGGACATGTAGAATTTGTTGACTAAAATGCGTTTGGCCGTAGAAGATGATATAGTTTTTGCTTAAATTCTCTAGAAAATTGGGTTTTAAAAACTTGTTTTTTTTTAACTATTTTTCTGTTCGTATCACTGTTTTTCGGTTTCTTTGGGATTACATAAGAACTGACACTTCTGTAATATACATGGGTGAAAGACGATACAACCTTAATGTATGTATGTGACATAAATTATTTATTTTCAACCAATGCTAAAATTTGCTATATATCCATACCCTACCATTAACTGTAACTCCTCTCATAAACAGCAAAAAGTAATCATAATTTATTCACCCAAAATTCACATGTTCATTATACAAAAAGAAAATTTTCAGAACTTTTCAGTTAATACCGATAGCGTAATGGTTAATTATAGATAGGGTACAATATTCTGTTTTTGCACTATCATGCACGATAGACAAAGAGTGAATGCTTATTATTAACTTGGTACTTGTAATATGAGTTGCGTTTTGAACTAACTGCAGACTAACGCTAGTAATTAAATCCACTTTAGAATAAATTATTATGTAGAGCTTCTTTAAAACTTCTCTTTTCTTTTATCATAAAAAATATTTGTTGGAGCATAATATGATTCTCACAAAGGCTGTATTGCAAATTACTATTACTATATAATTTATTTTCTCCATGGGATTCCCGGAATTGAAAAGGTCTTCCATTACTTTCTGTAAGTATGTTTTCAAGTTCACTGTAAGAGTTAGGTAAAACATAACGTACATTTAGATATTTTATCTTCACTTTATCAATGAAATGTTTCACCCATGCTAAATGTATTATTTCGTTATGTTACCGTGATGACTACCTGCATATTTATTACATACAATTAGTCTATTGGCTACCCCGCCTGTGGGAGATACCGTAATTTGTTTATTTATTTGTATGTTCTGAATGGAGTGTGTATGGAATTTCATATTATACTGTTCCATTCCTTCTCTTAGAATCCTCTTGATATTTTTTTGGACAAAGGTCTTCACTTTCATTTCCCAGATGCCACTTTCATGGTACAAAACATTATCTTCCTTACAACAAAGTTCTTTATAGGTATTTATTTATTTATTTAATTATTCACTGCACATTGGTTATAACACTTCAAATCAATATAAAGTATCATAAAAATATCAGTTATACAATTTAATATACAGAGGGCGAGTCTATCGCTAGAATGCGATGTCTTCCAACTAACCCGGATCATATCACTCACTCTTTTTCCTTCTTCCCACTCCTAAATTGGTAATGATTTGTTGTTCAAAATTTGTAAATAGAAAAGGAACCTGCTTATTATTTTCCTTCTACCCACTCCTAAATTGATAATGATTTGTTGTTCAGAATTTATAAATAGAAAAAGAACCTGTTTATTTAGGCAAGATTTTATAAAAATTATATATTTTACAGTTTAATACCAGAATATTTTTTTTTCAAGACCTAAAAGTGTTAAACAAAATTTACAATAAATATATTAATTGCATATCATTGACTAATCAAGAGAATCTACAAATGTGGTCTCATAGAAAATAGTTATTTACATATTCATTTATTATATTTGTAACATGTAACATAATTTAAAAATTAATATGAAATAATAATTATGTCAATATTTGTAGATTCACTAATTTTTGTTTTTGTACATACCAATATTTAGTTGTTGTGCTTGTTTTTGACGGAGACGTTATTAATTAATTATAAATGTATATCAATTTTTTGTTCTGCTTTCATCCCTATATAATATACTTTCCAAAAGAAGAAAACTTTTGCGGCAAACACTTGATGTCTCGAGGGTTCCGTGATAAATGACCTCGACTGTAAGAGATCACTTTCTGAAATAACTGACACCATCATAAGTATCAAACATTTAAACTCGATAATCCAAAGTAAATTTCATTAGAAACTTTTATTCTTTTTAGTGTTGTAGATGATCGATCTGTTAAATCGAAAATTGTTACTTCTTGAAACACTAAAGACCAACTGTCTTACCATCTCTTTGATGGTCTTTCTCAGGCCCGAGAACCAATTGGTGTCTCCTCTTACTTATGTACAAACGAGTGTATGGCATTGAGTAGAATTAATAATTTTTCAAGGAGCACTCGGCAAGAAGAATTAGTTGATACGACACTATTGTGATATTACCCCGTGGAGTCCCGAGTGAAGAATAGGTTTCGCATTATCTTCTGTTTATTTTCCAGTGTCCTTAAGAAGCAGGTTTAAGACATTTTACGTCTTTAGTTCGGTACTGAGATATACCAATCATCTTGAATGTCTCAACTTCTCTATTGGCACGAAGAAGACAACTTACATGTTTGTTATGTGCAGTTGTTCCGCTGCAGGATTCTAAGAAAAATATTGGGTCCACGACCGGGTATTGCAGAAGGAACCTGGAGGCATAAAAGTAATGAAGAAATTAGCTCCACAACTAAGAAACCTTTCATCACAAGTGAGATCAGATCCCGAAGATTGGCATGAATTGGCCACGTCATTAGATCCGGTGAAGAAAGGGCGACTAAAGGTATTCTGCAGGGTATATCCGAGGGCAGAAGACCGTTAGGCAGACCAAGACAAAGATTGTTGGATAACATCAACCGAGATCTAGAAGAGCTCAATGCTAAAGACGACTGGCAGCCCATTGCTCAAGATAGAAAGGCTTGGAGATCTATTGTTTCGGAGGCAAAGGTCCTACAAAGACTGTTTGGCCATCAGAAGTAAGTAAGTAAGTAAGTTGTTCCGCTGGCTACCTCCCTAGTAGAAAATGTTGTGATGGTATGAATGATTATTTAAAAATATATATCTTAGACTATTATTTACGAGTATATCAAAATATGAATTCATATTCACTGCGAGCTAAACAAGTATATTATCAGATAACTCCATCATTGTATATATCTATTTCCATCACATGCAAACAATTCGTTAGACATTTGAAAATACTCGCTAGTATAAAAACCATTACAAGACAGATACGCTCCTTTTTACAACAACAAAGTTGGAAATCTAATTTAAAAGGAACTCAGCCAAGTGCACATTTAGTAAACAGCTCAACTTCCCGAGAATTCAGATAGTATACGAGAAATAGTACAATCACTTTGATATTTTGCAAAATAGAAAGGCGGACTCCCTTTTATTGTGTGTATCAGAAACCTAATATCTGTCCTGTGTAAACATATGAAACAGGCTTTTCATTTCCGTATCCGGATTGCCCATTTTAACAACATCAACTACCTACACAAATAGGTAATATAAGACTCACCCCACCTGTCCTATCTATACATAGTTCTAAGGGTAGGCGAATCAATGCATTATTGTTGCACATCATTAACTTTGTTGAATGCTGAAAACAGTATGAAAAAAAAATATTATTCAACTGCTTTTATTTTCATTTATAAGAGTAAATAATTTACCTCTCAAACTTATTTTGACGAACATAATAAGAGTAACAGAATAACATAAAAGATTTATAATCAAATCAAGTCTATTGTAAAAATCTCTGATGAAACATAAATAAATTATTTCATTTTAACGTAAGGTTTGAAACGTGAAATTTCAATAAAAATCATTGAAAGACATAAATTGTGAAAGTTTTTAAAGATTTGAAGTTTCCAATTAATTTCAATTCTAAATTTCGATTAGCCCATTTACAAATCATCATACAATGACAGTAAAATGACAAATGATTATTTAAATAGTAAGATAATTAAGAAATCTCTGTTTTTTTTTGTTATGAACTACTGTTAAATGAAGTTAAGTAACATTAAAACATAGCTTAATGGAGTTAAGTACAACTATTTCCCTTTAACACATTTGATATGTTAAAAGTCCTTTTCAGATTCAGGAAATGTATTAGAACCCGAGTAATATCATCAAAATGACCTCCTTCATAATGCCCATCGACGTACTTGGCTAATAGACTCACTCTTAATGTGCCCACACACCTACATACACATTATAACGTATAACATAATATATATATATACCATTATTACCCCCATAAGGGAAATCATTGGCTCGATACTTCCGCTATTTCACCACACCAACTTATTCTGAAAGCTCCATTTTCATATGCGATATGAGGGCTTAAATGAAAAGAATAATTTGCTTAGTAAGCTAATTGTAATTTATTTGATGTATTTATCATCATACCTTTATTGTGAAATAAAACGCAAAAAGATGATTATTTAGTCCTATGATGAAAATGATATCATTATGATTACTTGTAAAACCTTTTAGACCTTATAATAAAAATATACATTCAAAGATTTCTGGCAAGAGCCACTCAAGCATAATGAATGTGTGAAATATTTTTGTTGTTTACAGAACATAATTCTACTTCACTTTACACCTCACATCAATTTCATCCGTCCTTATTTAATGTAAAAACACTTTCAACATAAAAAAATAAACATATACATTAGCATAGCTTTTTCATTCAGTTTTTAAAGTAGATGTAAAATATTTTCCAACATTGCTATTTATATAGTGTATCTAATCCAAATGCAAAATAATAATAATGAAACTACTCGTATTGTAAGTTCATTTGGATGTTAATCCTTTGATGTGTCCGTTGGTAAATATCCACCGATTTCATTTTCGAACACCAGTAGGTACGCAAAAGTTTTTCTTTTCTGAATGTAATGTTAACAATCGCAGTTTGCGCTATACATACTTACTATGTATTGGCATATTGACTTATATACATACTTTATATTTTATGAAAAATTACTCTTGAATAGTTGTGCAAATTAATATTCAGATAGGTATTGAGATTTTACTACATAAATGTATGAAAAAGTGTGATATAAAGACATATTATATAAAGACAACAAAACCTGAAAGAGGAGGTGTAAAGAAGCGCGAGCGTCCGAGAACCACATGGCTTTATCACGTGGATCAAATTCAGACGGCCGTGTATTAAGTAAGAAAAATCGTAATCCTAAGTCAACTTGCGGGTAAACCTTAATAGATATCATTTTTTGTGTAAATTATTGACACGTTCTATCTATCTATCTATCTATTCCCTCACACCGTATCCCAAGTGAAGAGAACGGAACGTCATATAGATCTGCAGTGCTACTCTTGACAAAACTGAACACGATCTTAATCTAGTCTTGATCTTGATCATACGACGCACGAAGTGACTATTGGCCAAAAATACACGCAAACCGATCGCGCGTTAGCGGTAGCGCGTATGTTTTTGACCATAGTCCCTTCGTGCGTCGTATGATCAAGATCAAGACTAGATTAAGATCGTGTTTAGTTTTGTCAAGAGTAACCCTACTGTCCTTACATACTTCTTTAGCTTCTTCTACATTCATACAATTGACACGTTGCCATGAGTATTAAAATTGCGGGTAAACTCATATAATATTATCATGAGAGAGTTTTTAAATATCTCGTTTTCAGTACGATATAGTAAATTTAGGAGAAAATTCTTTCCCGGCTTTGAAGTGGCTCACGTATATTATCACTGGTAGTTCTTATATTATCGCTTCATATACCAAATGTTCCCTCGCATACATAAATACTGGATTTTTCCTAAGTGGTTTTCACATACTACACGATTTATGAAATTATGATATTTCAATATGAACCATGCATGATATTCAACTTAGGAATAATAACAATATTTCAATATTTATTTTTTCTCCTCAATATGACCTGAATTCGATATAGTGTATTAAAAATTGTCATTTTGATTTTTTCAATATACCTACCTACAATTTTTGAATATAACTGATTCCATCTATTTCAATTACTTTTATCTTCTATCAAATGGATTCAAATTTAATGGATTTTTCTATTGAAAAGACATAATACACTCGTAGACTTAACCACTTGAAATCTAATTCACGAATGTGTACGCACATGATGACTGATAATAAAATTTTAGTATTGAACCCGAATCTGGATATTATGCTTGCCCACTACGCTTTGAGAATTAACTTTCAATTCTACAAAACCAACAATAAATTATGTAAACTATTAAAACTAATTTGAATGGTGTCTGTGTTCTTTAAAATAAAATTAAAAAAAAAAATATATTTCGTCGTTAACCAGTAGCTAAAGTTAGTCAGTGCTGAAGTGTTGGATTTCTTAATTAAAGGTTTGATTACATAGTGAAGAGTGATTTTTTTTATGATCGTGGAAATCATAAATTTATGTAATAATAAAAAATGTGACACAAATTCAGCCACCACGTTAAAAAACTATCAACTTACTAACTGTAAGTAAATATGTATGTCTATTTATGTCTTGAACTGTTCTGAAAAAATAACCATATAATTTGATCATTGTAGATGAAGTGAAGGAAGTATGTAAGGATGAATCAAATTGACGTTCTATCGCCTTTGTCTATCTCACTTGAGAAGCAACGTGATGGTACAATAGGCAAATCGATATATGATGTATCCATTGTTTCTTTTCTATGATTAAATACGGAATTTCCTGATCTAAATATGACAAGTGTGCACATTGCATAGTCCACATATTTTGTATTATTAAATTTTCTACTATTCTTTCCTGTCATTTTTCTTATAATAAGTACATAGGTATGATATGCAAACTCGGCGAATAGAATAATCTTTCTTTTCTCTTTATAATATTCTCTTTTCTCCAACAGTTAACACTCGTTGCTAGCAGGTATGAAGGAAATATTGTCTATGAATACATATTATACCAGGTATACAGTATCTCATACATACATTCACTTGAGAAATCTTTTCTTTTCGTTCTTTGACTCATGTCGTTTTGTTCAACTTTAAAGGCGTGTGTAGCATTGTTTCATAGAGCTCTAGTATGTCTACATAATATATTCTTTGAACCGTTCAATAGTTCTTGAAAGTATGAGTATATCTCGTTTATGTTCAACCAAGAGATCTCTTAAATTTTGTGTAGATTTTCATTTTACTCGTATTATTTTATCATAAGGAAAAATTTTTCAATAAAAGTGACTTAAAAGTTTTATTACATTTGTGTACATTTTTTTAATAATTAATTTTTACATCATACTTTTAACATATTCTTCTTCAGTAAAACAATCTTAGCAACTTTTAAAACGATTCCAACAGTAGAATTCATTGGTTTATTAAGAAATATTACGCATGTGAAACAAAAATTTGCTTTATTTTAGTATTTATTTGACATTTAATACACAAAATTGACATTTCGGTTAGAATTTTGAAATACCTCAAGTTCAAATTTATGTATGTTTATATGTTAAATTTTGGTACGCGAAACACATTCTGTAGGGTTACTTTTGACAAAATCTAAACACAATCTTAATCCTAATCATACGCGCGAAGTGACTATTGGCCAAAAATGCGCGCATACCGATCGCGCGGTAACGGTAGCGCGATGTTTTTGACCTTAGTCCCTTCGTGCGTCGTATGATCAAGATCAAGACATGATTAAGATCGTATTTAGATTGTGCCAAGAGTAGCCCTGCTGTACCTCTTTATTTTTTGCTGTCACGAAAAAGCAGCTTGCATGATTATTACATACAGCTGGTCTGCTGGTGTACCCTCTTGTGAGATATTCCGTAATGGTATAGTAGTAGAAGTAGTCTGATAAATTTAGATAATAAAAATATATAAAATAAAAACACTGTTTATTTTCACTTGATTGTTATATTATGATTATTAAAAGGTTTTTAGACATACGTCGATCTTCAATAATAATCACTTACATATATGTTGGGTCGGGGACCCATTGCACCTCCTCCAGAGATCCCTGTCCACCGCTACTTCCAGGACCTTTGGAATGTCCAAAAAGCTTTTAACATTAGTATAAAAATCAATAGAAAGTTAACAGCGTTTTTATTATATACATTTTTACTATCTAAATAAATGTAAACTTTCATAATGTTTCCTCTTTCCTGGGAAGTCTCATAAATGTCCTCATAGTTGAAGGTCATTATTTTATAACAAATACATTGTACTGCGCCAATTTCGTCTGTCCTCAGCACAGCAGTATGGAAATGAATATTAAATGAAGTAACATCATTAGTAAACTACAAAAAAGTATGTAAATGGTATAAATTAGAACTTCCTCCAATTTTTTTTAATTCATTAAACTTTGACTCCTATTATCCGCACAAGTTCCAATTCATCAGAGTTTTTATTGATATATTTTTTTATTCATAACCTGAAAAAAAGTGAAACTTTGACATTTTAACTAAACTTCAATTATAATGTTTTAATAATAATAGATACAAAATGTTAAAGCTACACAAATATTGAAAATTAACATTCAAAGTTTCTCAACATTTTGTTATTACAAGAAAAGAAATTCATTTAAATTCTCACAGCTTACTTCCTCCTACAATGCCTTAACTTTCTATTCTTATCATTGTAAGGAAGTTAAGATGAACAAATATTTACATTTGTCGTTCACCGGTGAATTTTATAATCAAAATATTACGTTACTTTAATATCTTTAGTGACGTGTAAAAAAAATTATCACTCTCAACTTTTGTTTGTTTTTTTTTTCATTTTGAAATAATGTGAAAAATTTAAATGAAATCAAGTATTGACCAATTGCACTTGTGACTAAATCTACTTTTACAAGTGGAATAATTAAATATTTTGTCTCATTTTTGATTCGTACTATAATGTAGTTGTTAAACAGAACTTGTCTGTAGTAAGTATTAGATGAATTCATTATTGTTTATATGTAAAATTAACAATATTTGTAATTCAATCCCATACACAAGTTTATTTTTTTAAATAGGTTAGTAAAAAATAGAATTTTAAGTGTATTTTTTAGTAAATGTGTAATATATACCAATGTATTGTTATGTTTTCAAATAAATTTAAACAAATGTTATTCCACCATAAGCTGTCGGATAGTAAATAAAACTTTGTTAAAAAAATATATTTTCGTAAAAATATTTTTTTGGTTATAAATGTTTATACTAAAAGGCTACTAAACTATAAAAACTGTGTTAATAAATTTTTGAAAATGTATAATAATTTTCAAGGCAACAATATATTTTTCTATGTCAAGTTCATAAAACAAAGTATAAACTTACTTGTATTTTCGATTAATCTTAGATACTAGTCTTACCATTACTTAGTAGGCTTGTAATTTTGTTCTTTTACTATTACCATTTTCTTTTTCAAGATTGACTTTTGTTTAATGAAACTTTGAAGGTAATTTGTACTATAATGTACAAGAGCGTATTAATTTTTAACGACTTTCCGTCGGTACTTAAAGCCTATTAAGAATCATTATGACCATGTTCAATGTTCTCAACATAATTGTATAATATAGGTACTATTGATAAATTATTACAGCAGTAGTTTTGTTAAAACAGTATTAATATCATTATGCTACTTTCTTTCAATAAATGCTACAAAACCCCAGTAGCGGAAACGTATAATTTACGTTATTTTACCTCCCAGCGTTTATTTCTTATGAGAAACCACATTCTATTTTTTCCTAATATAATATTATTTTAGCTGGTATCGCGTGGTACAATACTTTACTGATAGAGATCTTTACGATAAAATGTTTCCAGGTGTAATTTATTATGTAATAAATATGGGCACATTCCGTCACTCTTTTCTACTTAATACCTGCGGGGTCAATAGGTATATATTATATTGTATTGTTATTATTATTCTACACTATACAAAATAATAAATAGTTTTTTCGTATGGAATACAGCTTCGAGCTATTTATAGGATTCCGTATACACCAAAACTCGAATAAAAGCCTAAACTTTTTTAATATAAATACATAGGTACCGTATAAAACTTTAATAATGCTGCGTCAAAAGTTTTTAACGTGACAATTCAAGATCATTAACTTTCGAGTATATAAAAGTAAAATCTTGAAGATGCTCCCAATATATTGAATGTACTCAAAAACTCGTATAAATTTTCTTCGGTTGCTGGTGGGTCTCGGACTGTTGGGTTCAGTTACTAACTTTTAACAGATCCTTTTGCCCTTTTCTTCTTCCTAATGAAATTTCTTCTCCTGAAAATTTACAATAACCTATCCTTTCTGCATTCTTTGTAAATATATCTATATTACATTGATCAATTTATAAAATGTTAATCATATTTGTCTATAATTTATTGTATACCCTCAAGCACCCTAACATTTGCAATATACTTGTATCATAAAGAGGAGGTCGACAGCTGAAGGGACCGAGCCTAAGATTTCTCCATTGAAAGTCCAATACTCAAAAAAGATTAGCAAACAATAAGCAAACTGAATTAGCCATAATATCAGGCACTCAGGCCTCAATGAATCGTTTGTACTATCTCTGGTCCTAATCTGATAGTACGTACCAATGATTCGTCGAGAAATTTCGATAGTATTTTTCTCAGTGTGGTTGGGATCATGGTGGTCACGATCCTCAGCATTGAAGGACAGACTTGTAAGAAGAAGATGAATAGTCAATGCAAAAAGCACCTAGAGTAACATATAGTTACAAATTCCTTCAGACCTACCTTCAGACTTACCCCCTTCAGAACAGGGGGTCCGTGGTTCGATCCCAGGTGTCGGCAAACTCCCCTTTCACGGCACAAGCTTTTAGCTTAGTGTGAAAGGTGTATAAGGTTGTATTTGGGTTTATAACAAAACCCAGATATATCTTTTTTTAAAAAAAAAAAAAAAATTATTCATACTTTTTCTGTAGTAATTTCCTTTATTTTCCCTGAAGCGCTGTAATATTTCAAAACACATTACATATACTCAGCAACCGTTTCATTTACTACGAATTTCCATTACTGATATACCTAGCTCATACAGTTTGCCTTATAGCCAGTATGATTGCTTAACCAATATCACTTTGTTCTATAAATACCTATAGAGAATATACAATATTATTAATAAATACGTATAGTATTCAAGTTAAATCCAATCTATATACAACGGGCCATGATGTAACAAAGAACCCATTGATATTCATACATGAATGTTTCAATATGGATAGATACTACCTACTAACTAAATATATCGTCTTTACCATTATTATCACTATCATTGTTCCCAGATACTCATGCAAGTCTAATAATGGTTTACAGTATGAGGGAACACTTCAATGTTCTATTATGTTGACAGTATAGAGATGTTTTCCTCTCTTGTAAACTGTCTTAGAATAAAGTATAGATCTTATCATTTACAGATATCTACCCTTTGCAAATATTCATGAAATACTCGTATTATGTGAAATCACAATAAACTCGCGGGTTTTATATTATATATTATTACATTGGCTGCGTCCAGATAGTAGGATGCGAACGTCAATCAATCATCGATCTTCAATCATTCGGTGACAATTCGGAGCATTTTCCGAAAAAATATTCGAATAAATGCATTCGTTACCCTATAAGGACGAGAAACGAAAGCATTCATTCGAATATTTCTTCGGAGAATGATTCGAATTGTCACCGAATGATTGAAGATTGATTGACGTTCGCATCCTACTATCTGGACACAACCATTGTCGAACATTTTGCCATACTTACATATTAGATGCAAATTGATAATTATATGCAACATAGTCAAGTAGTAGTGTATCACATTCACATATCATTATGTCACTTTCCTTGGAGGGTAAACAGAGTTCGAAAACTACCTTCTTCTGTCCTCAGACGTGATATTTTCTTCGTAAACAATCATACAGCTCCTGACACATCCCCGTTTACTCAACATACTCAACCATCTTTTGTATGTGGCCATCCTTTGAAATCATCATGATCAGTGGCGCTACAACCCTGTGTGGGTCTTGGCCTCCTCAAGAAGTCACCCCCACTCCATCCTATCCATCACCTCTCGTCGCCAATTTGTCACGCCCAAAGCTCGCATGTCCTTTTCCACCCCATCTTTTCATGTCAACTTTGGTCATCGACGCTTTTTCTGCCACTGGACTTTGTGGAGTATGTTCTTTTAAACGTTGATGTGTCATCCTTTCCACATACTCACCATCTTTTTTATGTGGCCATCCTTTGAGATTTGGTTACATAATCTAGTCATTCTTTGGGTGATCACGTTTCCGAGTACTCAGCTATATATTTCCCTGTCACTCTGTCATAATTGTTTTTTTATAGGGTTTTATATTAAGTTCACATAATATAATCCTTGTCTCAAAATAGAAGAACAATCAAATTATATGAGTGTATTTCATTGATTATTTTATTCTTTATGTTATAAATCCAAATATAAAGTTTACCTATCATAAAATTTATTAACAATTAGATTCGGATATCTTCCGACTAACCCAGTTATTAACACTAAACCTACCGAGCGCGGTCAAATGACCGTTTTTGAAATTTCGTTTAGAATTTCTTGTACATAACGTTGCTGTATCGACATGTAACTTTCTGACTTTTCCTATAATATGGATATATTCCATTTTTGAATATTCACAACTATTTTTATTTTTTAGTTTCTGATTTTTTTTTATTGCATGTCTAGTCTACCACGAGCGGTCATTTGACCTTTTGAACAATTCCTGTTATTAACTACTTTATTTTTCGGAAAGTGTACAAATGAAAAAAGTTTTATAAGTCCGTGGTGTAGTTGTGGATCTACAGCGTTAACCAATGATTCCCAAAGTGATCAATATCGACTTCAAGAGGTCTAAGAATACCTACAAAGAGTCCATGTCGGCGGAAAAAAGTGGGGGTTTATGAAAAGAAAATGGGGGTCAACGATAATGGATATCATACAAACAGGACTTGATTTTACTTTTGGCACTCCATGGAATCATCCACATATACAAATAATACCTATTTTTTTTTACATAATCGCAGAAATGAGTGTTGTCAATACGAAGAGAAATTGTCATTAGAAAAAGGAACTGATCGGAATAAGCACTATTGAAGAACAATCTTTCAATGTGAGTTACATTATACCAGATGTCAGAAATGCATTTGAAGTTGATAAATGTATAAATTATTAATATCAAGTATGGTTAGGTCTAGCCAAAACCGAAAAATATGGCGAGTGGTCTGTGAAACAAAAAAGTTTGAAGACCTCTAGTATGAACAAACAAGCGATTGAAACAAATGTCTAGCTTGTGCCTAAAAATATGTATCTAAGTATCATATTTATGGAATAAGAAATGAGGTTCGTTATTTTCCTCGACAACTATAAACCGAACTGAATTTATAGAAATCATTTTAGAGATTTGTTTGGTTTTACAATAGAAGTCAAAGTAGCTAATGCCTACAAAACGATGAGTTTGCTTTCATCTCTCAAGTTTGGTTCCATTTCATCGAAAACAGTCAAAACTGTTATAACCCAGGAGCATTTGTCTCTCCATAGATGAACAATTATTTCCTAATTAAAGCACGTCGTAGATTAACTCTATACTTGCCCAATAAATCGGACAAATTTGGTATAAAATTTTGGTTCTCTTTCGATATAAGTTGTGAGTAAGTACATAGTAAACGGTTCTCCATATTTGGGAAGAGACAAAGAAAGAGAACCATCAGCCTCACTTGGGGAACTTAAATGGCCAGAAAGTATGGTGTAAAATCTAAATGTTAAAAATACCTTTATAGGTACTTTTCAATATCTTAGATTTAGCCGGGATAAATGCTTGGATGTAATATAAGGAAATTACGGGTGAAGAAATTTCGAAGGAATAATTTTTATTTCAGTTGGCACAAGAAGACCAAATGTCAAAAAGAGACACAGCTACGCCAAGAATGTTCATCAGGAACAAGAACAAATACATTTATAGATTCATCTGGATGGAAATCTTATCAAATAAGATATTATTAGGTCAATTTGTGAAAAAGTTAAAATCACTTACGTATGTGGAAAATATGCGACGCAAAATAGTAAATTCTATAATATGTAAAAAATATGCTAAAAATGCATAAATGTGCATAAAACTTTTCTAAATAGAACAAAAATATGTTTTTACTATCCAATTAGCAAAAAAAAAAGTTCTATACTAATGATATATATTTACTTTTTTGAAGCGGTCATTTGACCGCTCGTGGTAGGAATAGGTATACATAAAATGTCGGTAGGTTTAGTGTTAAACATAAAAAAATAGTAAAAATGATGAAAATACAACCTAAACACACATTAGTACATATAGGTATATTTGACTCTAAACAACCTGTGTGTGGGATGCAAACCTTTATTACATATATTATAGTCTTTCACAAGGTTATAGATATTTATTGCTTCACCCAATATCTTACATTACAATATTCGATAAAGGAAACTTATTGAATAAGTTTGTTCACATTTATGCAGTTTTTCATAAACGCTATAAGGTATATGATTACGCATTCATAGAAGACCTCTATTCTTTGGAACTTATCGAAGGGTTAGTGGTGTATTTAAACCTAAAATAATATATTATTCTTACATCACCCTACGTATAAAAGCTTCAATAAATACTTACGAACTATTACATGCCTTCTTTTACCCTATATTATTATTGAATATATTCCACTTAATAGTAAAAAAACTTCCTTCCATTATCATAAATATGATATTTATGTCTCAAAGTTATGTCATTGTATTCGTCGAATATATTTTCATTTAATAAATTTATTATATAAGTTATAGGTATAATAAGTAAGCATTTATAGAGAAATAAAGTTATATTTTGACTACAATTATATTGAATCATTTGTAAATATTGCAAAATATATAATTCAACTCAGAATGCAATATTGAAAATATTGAATAACAACGAACTTTTTTTTCCTTCGTCGTTTAACTTTTCCCCGTAAATACGAGCCATTCTAAGATTTACATGTCACCTCTTTATATAACATTCTCATTGCTTGGTATAGCATTGTTAAATGATTGCATAGATTTGTGAGTATTTAAATTTAAGTTGGCCTTTTTACTTTATTAAATTAATATAATTTGATAAAATCGATAAAAATTATTTATACACTACTACACACAATGCGGGAGTGAAAAAACAAAACATAAACACAATTTAAACTTGTTCCATTATCAAAACAACAAAGAAATTCAAATAACTACAATACAGACTATTAAAATTATGTAATTTTCGGTAGTTATCTATCTATATAGGTACCTCCTTACTTAATATTTGCATCAGTTGCGCTGTGAAAAATAATAATTTTACAAGTAGTATTTTTGTGACCCAGTGCATCAAACAAAATATCAAATTGGCAAAAAAAGTTCGTGCTAGGCAAAAAAAGAAAGCAATATAAAATCCATTTTGCAGTAATATAATTCACTTTATATATGCTTCTTCCATATATGTACTAATTTGGATATTATGCATTAATACATTTTCATTCAAAAGGAAAGGAAATTGTTTGAGTCGTTGATACAAAAAAAATCTTTACAATAATATATTTTATTCTTCAAGTAAGGCTAAAAGCAAAACAGATTTGGACTTACTCTGTGAAAATGTAAAACCATTGAGAAATCAAATATACAATTTTTTTTTTTTTAAAGATATATCTGGGTTTTGTTATAAACCCAAATACAACCTTACACACCTTTCATAGTAAGCTACTAAAAGCTTGTGTCGTGTTGTTGTTTTTTGTTGTATTATTTTAAATTTGTTTTTTTGTTGTATTGTTTTAAATTTATAGGTTGTGTATTTGTGTATCGAGTAAACGAAAAGCTATATTTAACATGAAAACCATAAATGTATAATTTTAATAAATTTATGTTTTTTTTTTCGGATAATTCAGTTTATATTATTAGACAAGTATTATTATTGCAAATATAAAATAAACAATTATTCTCCTTTTATTACAAAACATATAACAATTTTCAACTGGGGTTTGAAATTTGAGGAATAATTAATGATTTTCCAAAATACTGTTCCTCTAATTCCCTCAAATTTATTTTTCGTATTACCGTAAAAAGCATTTATTAGAAACAAGAATTGTAAAAGTACATGCTCAAAATAATATAAGCATTTTTTTTCTCAAAACACGTGGATGATAATATATATGTACCTGTCTAATATAAAAGATATTTTTATATGAAACAATATTAACTGCTATTGCATATTCTTGAAATTATGTCATTTTCCTTTTATATAGAATAGAATGTAATTTATTTACAGTTTCCGTGTCAATATTTATTTTACAAATTATGCAATGTTTTTAAATTGAATTTCCATCAAAATTTTATATTTTAATTTTTTTCATTAAATTACTCTTTTTTTCTATAGGTATTTACAATTTTATTTCTTGACTCAAAAACCTTAAACCTTACTATTAGTATAACTGACTTATTTTTTAATTTTTCTTTTGTTTGACAAATCATTTCAAATTCAATTTATTTTTCGTACCTACAAATTAAGTTTATTCAAAAATACTTAAATCATTTTTCTTCATCAATTTATGCGCATGCTGCTACAAGCTGTATTTTTATCTTCGTCTGTCAAATTGTTATTTTTTTTACATGTAAAAGGCTCTGCCCTGTAAAAGTTTAAAAAAATATAAATATCATCTATGGTGTTAGTAAATAATGATTTCATATTATTTTAAAAGCA
The DNA here is from genome assembly GCA_947579605.1 of Athripsodes cinereus. Classification (NCBI taxonomy): domain Eukaryota; kingdom Metazoa; phylum Arthropoda; class Insecta; order Trichoptera; family Leptoceridae; genus Athripsodes; species Athripsodes cinereus. Next base: position 8,798,389 of record OX388315.1, read on the forward strand.
GCAGAAACTACGATGAAGACGCGTTAGTCATAGTTTCTACTTTATCACGAAAGAATGGATTCACTTACATAGAAATAATAAGTAATACAAATATGTATTTTAAAATGTGTATTCTCGATCCCAATGTAAATCCTCCAATGTTCATATGTTGCTGATTTATTTGATGACACATTTAGAATCTTCCACTTCGGCGATTACGTTCCACCATATTTCACTCCATATTCCGTTATTACGCATCCATGCGTGCCCTCAAATGTATTGTGTCTTCTTCTTTCAACGTCCTATAAACACTGTATGTGTCTATCTCTATCTCTACTTATAGATACATACCTTTCGTTTTCTCGATAATAAAATATTATAAATTGTATGTATTCATGTGTTTTTAACGACTACTGTTATTGTTGCCAGCATAAACACTTCTATTGTACATTCTAACGATGATATTGTGTATTGTATGGAAAAAATTCAAATAAAAGAGCGCTGTAATTTTTCATAGGGTCATATTATTCTGTGGAGTACCCGGCCAAGAACCGATCACCCACTCTTTTGTGTAAGTTTTCGAGTGTCCTGTAAAATCCAGGTGTTTGAAAGAATAAAGACAATTTACATCTTTCAGCGATGAGATTTGTCACCCATCCTGAGTGTCTTAATTATTTGTTGGCACGGCGAAGACAGCTTGTATGTTTATTGCATACGTTTGTTCTGCTGATTACCCCACTTGTGGGATATGCCGTGAAGGGATAGTATAAGAAGTAGGGTAGATGACCCGGTTGTAGACACTTTAAGAAATTTTTGTCCGAACACTGAGCACTGCGAAGTTGTAGAAAGAAGAGTTGGACACATTTTTATTTTATTTTCTTATAGTCCAATCATTATTCTCTTAGAAAAAAATAAGTACAGTAGGTATATGACAATTACCACATAAAAATAGAAAAAATAAAAACTCCGACAAGGTCGAAAAACACCGGTTTTGGACACTTTACCCCCGGTTTTGGACATGCGTTGTACCAGTTTTGGACATTTTATTGCACTTAGGTTTTTAACCTTTTAAATGTTTATAAAACAAAAGAAATGGATTAATAATGGTATATTTTACTAAAATTTTAAACTTAGGATATGAATTAATTCTATTTCTATAATAATGCTAAGGAAAAAGTTTTTCTAAATCAATAATTATAAAAAAATTAAACTTCTTCTACTATTCCATCACGGCATATCCCACAAGTGGGATAGCCAGCAGACCAGCCAAATGTAATAACCATATAAGTTGTCCTCTCCGTGCCAACATAAAATTAAGACATTCAGAATGATTGGAAAACATCATCGCTGAATTTAAAATGAAAAATGTCTTTGTCCCAACACCCACCCGCCTTATACAGGACACTTGAAAACTTACCAAAGAGAGTGGGAGATCATTTTTTGTCGGGTGCTCCACGGAATAATAAAAGTGAAAGGTTTAATGAAAATTAAAAACAAAAAACAAACATATTGAACACTATAATCATATTTAAGCCATTGAATCATACCAAATCGTGTTCAAAGAGATCAATTTCAAATGACAAAAACTAAATTAGTCTCTATGTTGCTTATGCAAAATTAAGGTTAAGGTAGCACTATTTTAATGTTTTTTTCTCCTTAAAATTTAAAATTATTCATTTTCCTTTATTTTTAAAAAACTGTCCAAAACAAAAACACTGTATGTGAGCCAGTTGTGGACGTCTGTGTTCAAAACTAGAGCAATAGTTAAATTGCTGAACTAGTTGTGGACATGTAAGATTGTGATGAAACAAATGAGTGAGGTTATGAAATATTGTTGAAAATATATTCGTAAGACTTCTACCTAACAGCCTGAGCTGTTACATTAACAAAAACATTATGGATTGTTCAAATATTTTCAGATTACTAACCAAAGGGTCCTTATCGTTTTTGTTAACAAATCAGAAAATTTACGCACGTTTTATTGTGAACTTCAATCATCACGAAATTTGACACAATACTGTCTTATCTGTTAATTTACAAATAAGACCATACACGGAAGAAACGCCGTGCATAAATTAAACATCTTAAAATTGTTCCCATCCTTATTTTTACGACATCAAATCTCAAAATGTCCAAAACCGGGACAGTGTCCACAACCGGGTCATCTACCCTAGTAGTCCCCCCACTTGTGGGATATGCCGTGAAGGGATAGTATAAGTAGTAGTAGTCCAATTTTTACAATCCAGCACATACTTACCTATATAGAATAAATTATCATATATCTACTTATATAATTTTTTTTTTAAGTTGGTAGGTAGGTATGTCTTTTCTTTATCATCCTTACGTCAACACAAGCCATCAAATGTGATATGTCTATCTTTTACAGCTATTTCATATATAAGTTTAATGAACATCTTAAAATAAATTTTTATTTTTCAAAAGAAAAAATTGTAAGTAGACTTAATTTTTGTAAGCTAGAAAATTAAAATTTAATAATTTTCATGATCCTTGCTTATATATTGGCGATGTAATTTTTTACATACATTTATGCATGATTTCATTAGTTGAATGAGCTTTAATGAAACTGATTGAATAACTAATAAATATTTATTAATATAAAGTTTCCAGAAAACATATACAGAAAAGTTTTAGTTGTAAATTTATAAGCGGTCTCAGATTTTCATAATTATAATGTTCTTAATCGTTTCCTCTTAAAATAGTATGTTGGTCATGTTCTATCAGCATAAAACGTTTTGTTAATATTAGCTATAACGTTATCTTTGTGCTGAAATGTTATCTGAAATAAGTAAAGTTATATCAAACTGAAAAAAAGTATTACCGTCTGAGATACTGGGAGCCATAACACAATATTATTTCATCACTCTGCTGTAATGGCATACTTTTCCAACATTTTTCCAGTGCAAACTATCCAGGTTTGAAATAAAATACAAAAATCACAATACTTCATCTAAAAGAAGTATTATGTATCTACAAGCAACAACCTATTACAAAACATTATTCTTAGGGCGTCACTGTCGCATTGCTGCTAATGTATCGATGATATTCAAAGGAAAACAAGCCCCATGAAAGAAATCGTTCAGAGACTAACGTACATTTTTTAGGTAATAAAATAGTTTGCTGAACAAGTTGTAGTCTTTTCCTAAGATATATTTCAAAAACATACCTATCTTAGTATTTTTAATTGTTATAAAGATTTTTTTTTAACATTATACACGGCAGTATGAAAAATCTCTTTTTTTAATATTCGTGAGTTTGAGCTTTTTTTGCTTGACATTTAAATACCAAAATAAATAAACTTATACGAGTACATAAGTAAATGATAGAAAATTAGTAAGATTTAAATCAAAATGAATGGTTCGAATAGATTTATTTTTTAATGTGTATTCATTTAATAAAACAAATCATCCAAAATTAAAAAAAAAAAAAAACAAAAATAATTATGTGTAAGTACCTAAAATTTTGTATTTTTCAAAATAGTTTCTTTTATTCATAATTTCTTAGTAAAGATTTAAATTGACCAAATGTGATATTGATTTAAATATCTTTTTTATAATTAACTTATTAAGAGTATTAACTAAAGTGTAGGTACCTACAATTATCAATTAGCATTAAAAAATCTCGCGATAAATTCTAAAATAAGTAAGTGATGCATAGCATTTCAAGTACATGTGTACCTGACACCGAAGTCGGAACTTGAATTTCCATTCCAACAACTCTGTGATATCTCTTACTAAAATCAATATCTCTACCTTTTACTAACGAAGATATATTTTTACTCAAGGATCTAAAATGGGTTTACATAAAACATTTCAATACGCTTTTATAGCACACTTTAAGTATTTCTCACAAATAGAAAAAAAACTGGTACATCTCTTACATACTTTCTATGGAGTAAGAGATACCTTAGCTCTTACAATTTTATATTCTAAGTAAAAGAAATATTTTGTAGATGTATACGTATATAACAAACAAGTAATTTAAAGGGTTCACATATCTGAATACTCTAAACCAGTGATTCCCAAAGTGGTCCAAGTGGACCCCCAGGGGTCTACGTTGGCGTTGGTTGGGTGTTCACGAGTCGTAAGTGGAGGACCACGAATCGATAGTTAAAGTTTCGGATATTCATTAAAAGCACCAGATATTGACATAAATAATACTCGGTACAAATACCCGTTACATTGTAGAAAAAGGTACTGTGAGAAAATATCTTTAAGAAAACCCAGGAGTTTTTGAAATACATATTTCAAACACCTATACCATCTCGAAAATTTAGCGAGGAGAGGGTAGAAATACAGGGGGTTCACTGGAAGCAGTAAATTTTTGAAAGTGGTCTATGAGAAAATAGTTTGGGAACCTCTGTTCTAAACGCAAATTTATTTACCAATAATTTAATTATTACTGAGTGATATATATGCAAGCGAAATTTGGACGTGTAAGAAGAAGGACAAAAGTGGAATAAATGCTGTGGATATACGGTAAAAATATTTTAAAAAATACCTGGCAAACTATTAAAACATACATGGTACATAATTTTTGGAATATAAATAATAATGAAAAAGGAGTACCTTACACATATGAAACAATAAACTATATGAAAATATTTTACTTGTGGAAGAGGAACTATTAATAATAGGTATAATGTAACAATATTATTATTTGACTCATCCAGAATATGGTTTGCAAAAGTAGTAAAGTTTAATTACAGCATTCTTCAATCCCGTACCAAAATTAATAACAAATGCATACAAATCACCACGAAAATATTTTAGTCTGTTTGTACAAATATAATTATGTATGTCCTGGTCAGATACCGTAATTAGAAATGACAGAAGTGTGATACGATGTTTTATCTTTAAGGAAGGTTTTAGACTAGAAAGATTACGAATATCATGTTTATTGACAGAAATATTCCAGTTTATATGACACCGTGTTTGAATGATGATAATGGAATATAATTATTGTTCTATATGTTCTGCCAAAAACTTATATATTTTTTAATTTATTATGAATATTTAAAAAAAAATAATCGAGATGGAATTGAAGTATTACAATGTTGAAACTTTGTATTTGCTAAAATTATTTTAAATAAAAAATAATAAAACTGACTACAATGTATAAATAAATCACCAATATTTTAAATCATCAATATTAGATTATATTATGAACTACCAAAACAATTTGCACCATGGTGTTGCCAGTTTTGAATACTATTCCTCATATCATTGGCATATAAAAAAAATGTAAGTATGTTACCTACAAGTGTTCCGTGGAACCCTCGGTGTAGAAATGTTTTCCACTCTTTTTGAGTGCCTTGTAAAAGGCAGGTTATAGGAAAACATCAAATTAAGACATTTAACATCTTCCATTCAGCGATAAGTTAGTATGCAACTCAGAATGTTTTTATATATATTTTTTTTTTTTTTTATTATTTTTTTTTTATATTTTATTGGCACAGAGAGGATGATCTGTATGTCTATATCATGCAATAAATTTGTTGGTTATATTAAATGGAAGTAATTTGTCAATTTGATGTTTATGTCTCGAGTGAAGTGGAGTAAATACATTCTAGTTATAATAATAATAATATTATATTAAACCAAACAATAATAATATTCGAACAATTCTCTCAACAAACATTCCTTCATTTTGTTATTATGATTATGTATTATTAATCGTCGAGCTTCCTGTTATATTATCAGACCAACAATTTACTGCCACGAGCTCAATTTTACAAAACTTTCCTCATTTAAATATACATTCTATGCCGCAAACATGCGTAATATTTTGTAATTTATTAACGCCAGCAATAAAGATCGCTTTTGTAGGGATTTCGTAAGTACCTACATAATATTATTATATAACAACAATAATAATATTTGAGAATTATTCATCAAATTGCTGGACCAACGAGATATGATATTAGTATTCCGAGTTTGTTTATGGAAATTTAGAAGATTTAGTATGGACAATTAATTAAATATATTGATATAATAAAGAATGTTGTAACGATAGCGAAAATACACATTTTTAGAATTATTTGTGTATGCAGATACGATGTTATAAGAATATTGGATTGCAGTAAATATTTAGAACAAAAAATGTTAAGACTACACGACAGAAATATTTTCAGTCAAGCAGGTACTTTTATTAATACGAGTATTATGATAGTATTTATGAATATAAGTCCTTTGTAAGAAGATTTGTTCATGTTATATCAAGGAGGTTATTCATTGGAAAATGACTCAAAAAAATACTTGAAGATTATAAGAAACAAGGTGTTCTTTAACTAGATACCATAATCACATAGTACCACATCGTGTAGCAAACTCTCATCAGAAGTAGCAAGCAATACTTATTATCAATATTTTCGAATTACTATGGCCCGAATGCCGCAAAATTACCTTGAATTAAAAAAAAAACCCTTTTTTTATCTTGTTGTCAAACCTCAAAACGCAAATAAATTATACTATTTCAAAACATCAGTTTCACATAACATTATCTATACCTAACCTTCTTCCCTGTTTACTACTTTTGCCCAGTGATATGTTATACCTAGATTTGCAATATGAATCTCAAACATGTACCATCAATAAAATCTCGTTGCGGTCCTTGGTGCCGCAATTTTTAGTTTGAAAAAAAGCGACACACATATAAATTGTTTGTAGATAACAAGAGATAGACAATATGAGAATGGGGATTATAACAGACGACAAAGGCCGGTAGATGGAGATGAATATATACAAAAGAAAAGAGATGAATATATATTACTCAGGTATTGTACCTCGACGGGCGGGTACACATTTTTAGAGAATATTTGTATGACATTGCGAATCTAGTTGTAACATATCACTGCTTTTGCCTTGAATTGGACAAAGGTTTTGCGTTTAGACTTCCGCAATGCTTTATCAGTCATCCTTCTCCGATGACTAGCTGCTTAATTTCGTCGAATTATATTGTCTGGTGCCACGAAAAGACATTGTAGAATTGTATAAATGAGATGTAATGAAGAAGAAACGTAAATTTATTTTTTGTTGGACGTTTACTTCATATTAGCCAATGTAGTTATGTGATTCTCTCATATCACTTAGTAAATATGGATTGCTAGAAATGACTATACTCTTCATAAAACCATGTACAGTAAACATGCTCAAATACAAGTTATCTCCTTGTACATAAAATATTATTTCCAACAACAAAGTTAACTATAATGCGTCCTGTTAGACATATGGGCGCCAATTCAGCATTTTGCCGCCCACTTTGCTCTCTATATGTAATGTAGATTATGTATTTAATGTAGATTATAGCATAGTATTGCTATCTTTATTATGAATATATAAATCTTAGTGGTCGGCCATTCTAGACCGTCATGTGAGTAGTAACAAAGTTACGAGAAAACATTATGATATTATGATACTAATACTATGTAAAGAATCCGACACAATAGGAACGTAATATGAATAATATATATGTAATATATATTCGTCCATAATATCAAAAGCAATATTACAAGCTAGCATCGTTTGCGCGATAAAAGTTGGCCAAAAGGGGATCTTTTAATAACCATCTACCTAGACGATTAAAAAAAAATCCTGCTTTCTATACTGTCCAAAAACTGGTTGTCTATAGTACGTTAAGAATAAATTGCTGTTTTATTCCCACAAAAGATAGCACCTTTTGCAACAAATCGTTCACGTAATAACGTTATCAATATTTTATGTATTGTAGAAAATGACTGATGGAATCGTGGTTGACACAAAATGATTGTAAATGTAAAAAAAGATAGATACTTAAAAAAAGAAAGAAAAACTATTTTATCACTTTTTCTTCTTCGATCGTTCAACAGCTCATACCAAGCTTTGGCCTCCATTAAATTACGCCTTCAACACCTTCTGTCTCCCACTGCGGTTTCTCAATTTGCCATCTGGAACAGTCGAGTGGCATCCCTTTTATCCTTTTTTTCTCAGCTCAGAATCATTCTATCGATCGTTTTTCTTTTACCCGAATGCGCTTTGACAATATTTAATCACTCTGTGTGTGTCTCTGTAGAATAAATAAATAAATAACTCACAATTTTTTTTCATATTCTTCAAAAAGTTTTTTCCCTAATGTTATCCGATCAACAAATTTTATAACCCTATCGTCGTAAAATGTGCACCAATTGTCTCCTGTATATTTTGTTTCTTCCACTCACGATTCTTTATTATGCATCGACATTATTAATGGCTGTTCAGAAAAATTCTTAACTGAAATATGCAAATTTAAAACTTCTTCGACCATTTGAAATATATATGGGTAGATATATAATATGTAACCTCTTTTCCCAGATATTTCGAGAGGCGAATGAATCTTTTTCTAAGAAATAAAGTAGAGTAATTAAACTTTGAGTATTTTTATGCGCTCATTCAGATTTTTTAATCCAAATAAAACAGGTAATCCCCATAGAGATAATAATAACGATATTATTTTATTATGAAAAAGCCATTTTTCACACATTTCATTGAACACAGTTCACGCTTCATCGATTTTCCGAGTATCTTCGTTAACAGATTCGATTCGCAAGATACTCACCTCCATAGTATGAAAGGTAAATTACAAGTGTACCTACTTACAGGTACAATGTTTGTTGTATGTATAAATTCCAACATTCATTTAGAATTGGGAATTCGACCCTTCTCCTCTGGGATGTTTATTTTTCATATAAATTCTGATTTTATTAACAATGTTTAAAAAAAAACAGTCAATGTTTGAACAATGATGATTCATGAATGCTTTTTTTCCCTCTCAAAAGCCGTACGTGTATAGCTTAAAAATTATTTTTTAGAGTATGTTTATATTTTTTTTTTTTCAAATTATACAAGCATAATAAAATTGCGAAATTAATACAAAGCACGAACGGCATACAAAATTTATTAAAAATTTATAACTGAAGTACCTTTTTGGTACATCTACCATTATTGAATACTACCTACCGGTCAATGGTTTGCGGTCGTATCTAAAAATACAAAATATTGTTTACAAACAGGTAAGTACATTTCTTTTTATACAAGAATTTCTTTTGGTCAAACAGATCACCCAATTTATTGGAGTGTACATAATATTGATCCATAAACACATATCCAGGTATTATTTTATATAGGGACCTTCAAACCATAGTGTACAAATTTAGTTTTTACACCACAAATATTAATAAACTTTAACTTATGTATTCCATAACTCAACGAGTAAAAATATATTATATTCGAGAAATCGCCATTTCTGTAATTTTGGTTTATTTGCATTATGCTTAAAAACCACAAAACAAAGTGAAATATACTATATAATAATCGCACTGTCAAAGTGAAAGAAGAAGATAAAACAATACGTACCTACTCAAATAAAACGATGAACACTTGTTCGTCTGTAGTAGTTTCTTAAAAAAATTACTTATTCTTGAACAAATAATTAAAGTAGTTTAAAATTAGAAAATTTTAGTTTTAACAAACTCTGTTTAATACAGAGAAATATTTTTTAGGAGCAGAAAGGGTGTCAGAAAGTAATTAATAAGTTTCATAAAATGAAAAAGTTTTGAATTTCTTAATTACTATGAGGTAGTTCTTAAGATACATATCGTTTGTGAAGTTTTAGTGAATGGTAGGTAAAGTGAATATCACCTTTTTGTAGAAAGTCGGTGTTTATAATAATTTGAAATTTCTTTACGTGTTTCGCTGATCACAAAGCCTTTACCAAATTTCATTGAAACGTGACAAAGTTTTAAACACTCACGTAAAGTGGATGAATTTACAAATTAAATTTAACACGCAAAGACAAATTTGATCCTAACGTTTCAGCTCACTCTATTGCTTCTTAGTTATAACTTATACAATGAGCTTATTTCGTTGTGCATTTTGAAAATCTTTTAAAAAGTCAATGTATATGTGCTATAACCGAAACGTATAAATAAATCGGATGACCAACATTTTCATGTTAAAGGAGAATAAAAATAGAATAAGGTTATAGTTTTTTTTCTGCTAAAAGAAGAAACAAAATTGTATATAAATGAGCATTGTTACAATCACGTCAAATAAATTGTCGGAAAATTTACAATAAAACAATACAAAAGTTTTCGAAAGCTGGGACAAAAAATCAATCAAGCGAAAATCAAATATCTCAAATCTTTATCGGACCGTAGCGATGATGACGTCAAAAGGTTACGATTTTGTAGGAAGGGTCCATAAATTGGCAATAATTATTAGTCAATATTTCAGCAGTGTGGCGTCCGAAAGGTCGGCATAATAATATCTATCAATCTTTGTGTCAGTATCTGTCCGTTTGTGTAATATCCTTTTGCCCAGCGAGAGGCATGTTGGATAACTTATTAAGAAATTAATGATAAATTTGGAAACAAGTCGTGGGATCTTTACAGAGTATTATAAGATTCTATTCCATATTTAACGTTAAAAAAATAATATATTATTTAAGCCTTTTTGACAGCATAGTGCTCATTAATTCGAATACTATCCTCATGTTACTCTTACATGGATCTTAAAAAGTTTAACCAATTGAATTTATTATGAAAATATCTTAAAGCTTTCTACTTGGTTGCTTTTCCATAAAAATATAACTTGGCGGCAACGTCCAAGAATTCACAAATTGTGCAGTGTCCTTGAGATACTTTGACATGTAGACGATACTTAAATATTATCCTTCTGTTTATTCCATCACGGCATCACCCAAAAAGTGGTTGCCTGCGGACTAACTGCTTGTGCTAAACAAGCAAGTCTTCCTACGTGCCAATAAATTGTCCAATAAACAGTTCTCAAATATTGTCCAAAGAATAAATCAAATAAAAAAGGATCCTAAAAAACGAACACTGTGTAATGCAAGCATTTAAACTTTTTCCTTCAATCATTTATACAATTATGGGATTTCCTATAATGGGATTTCCAACGGATCAACTACGTGCAACTCGTCGTCTCCGTGCCAACAAAAATAAGACATTCAGAATGTGAGGCATACCCCATCTCTGAATTGGAGATGTAAAATATCACAATACCCACGTGATGTTTTATTAATACCTGCCTTTTACTGGACACACTGTTAAAAAGACTTATACTATTTAAAGTTCACCATGATTTTCATAGGTCTAGAATTTTTTTATTATCTTTCTTTTAGTCCACATAAAATTTTATCACGCTTTTTAATATTATTTAAAGTATTTATGTAGATTTTATTTTAATTCAAAACCAATTTCGTCATTACTTCATATCAGATTTATGATAGAAGTAAAATCAATTTATAATTTTTTTTACGAGCAAACATGTAGCAACATTGTACGAAAGAAGTTTTTTCTGTTCCATACAATATTATTATTTTGTAAGAATACACAAACTAATACAAGTTAGTACATAAATTATTATATCTCTGTCAGCCCTCATATCACTCAGGGATCTGTTTTATATACGATGGTCAGCAGTATAATAATAACATGTCCAAATCACCTACTTGCTCAGTTCAACTATTAAAAGAAAGTCAAACTTCATTTTGTATTATTAAAATTGAATTTTTTATGAATATATTTGTTTATTTATCTTAGTTTTGGACTAGTCATACATATAATTAACTTTACAAACTACAAATATCGCCGTTGAATACTTTAGTATTTGTGCAGTAGCAAATGTAAAGAGCCTGGATATACAACGTCAGAAATTCAATTAACTACACAAATAGAATAATCATACCAAAAAAGCAGTAAAATATTTCTATTCATTAATTTCAGCATTTCGTCAATTGCGCAGAATGATTTATCAACTATAAACGATTTTAACATTCTCCGGAGGACCAACACATCATCACAATTTATTGTATCTGGAAACTTTATATAAAAGCCTGTGTGTTAAAGGACTATTTTATACTTTGATCCAATATTGTATTTGTGAAAATCTTTATTTAGTAGTGTGCTATCTGAATATTTCTGTGCATAACACATAAATGTACATTTATATGTAGATATAAAGTGACGGCATGGTTACGATTCTTTGCTCTCTTAATACAGTTCTGCAAGAGTCCCTACACTTCATTCAAAGAAGAGCTCTAATTATTCTCTTTTGCAGAACAAATTTAATATTCTATGTGATTCAGAAACATTTCTTTAAAACAGTAAACCGAATGACATTGTGCTGTTAAAATATGCAAAAAACATTAATCTTGCAGTTTTAAAACGTTTGAAGTCTATTTTGAAACATCCATTCGTTTGTGTACCATTATTGCATCTGCTACAGGTGAGGTAGCCATTAGGTTCACTACATAATTATTATATTAGTAAATAAAAATGCCTACCTCATGCCCTTTACTGAACCAATTACTGCTCACAATCTCGTCTATGGCTTCCAATATCCAAAAACAGATAACATGTTCAGACTCTTAAAAAAATGTGATTTTTTTGTTGTTTATTTGTTGTTTAAATTTATATTATTTAAACTATAGAAATATCCTGTTAATCCCATTCTATAAATATATTAGTGTCTGCTACCCGGTATTCTGAAAATTATTTTACACGACCTCGTAGTTTTCAAGTACGCAATGTATATTTCGAGAACATCCTAGAAGATATACTCATATATTTTTTCAGAATTCTTATTAAGAAGTTGGACATTTTGTGAAATAAGCTGTCGTTGTGATGGTCGTTTGTACCAAACCTAAATATCGGTTATGTAATAAGTTTATCATGTCTCTGACAGAATAAGCTATTTTCTACTAAATCCACCCGTCATCTTTTTTGTAGGCGTCACCAACATTCCCATCAAGATCTGTCTGATACAAACTTACTTAAGAAAGTCAAACTTTTTTCTATTAATAAAATTATATGACCGGTCTCATTCTTTGGCGTAACAGTCAATAAATACCATTATATTAAATTTGATTACACACAATAAAGTCCTATTGATGTTTACAATGAAAAAAATCGGAAAGAATTATTAGCGAACTTCTCGAGAATAGCTTTTGTAAACGAAATGTTAGATATAATGTAGATAATCGCACATGAGCGATATACTATTGCGTCACAAACACAATTCTGTTATATTATGTAACTAGTATAGTTTTAAAAACACTAAATAAAGCAGTTATTCTATCACAAGTAAATATTTTCTCTCAAACAAATCTTTTATCTAATGCAGAGGAACAAGGAAAAAATTGAAGCAGGTAAAATAAAAGCCGAATTCTACCACAAATGTTTGCGTGGGAGTAAATTAGGTCTTAATACCTAAGATGAATAAATATTTGCATTTGCATTGACAAAATAATTTGTTATCTCGAGTACATTTTTACAGGGAGTACTACGTTTATAATTATGGTTGACCTTTCAGGAAGCTAATGTTTTCATTGAGAAGAAAGACGACAACCTACTTTCTATGTAAAACATTCATCAGCTGGTATCGGGTGTAGGCGAAAAATGAAATTTACATAGTTGAGTTGAAAAAAACACTATTTAGTTAACTTATAATTATAATTGTCAATTTTCTTTTGACATTATATTTTTAGTCTAGATAGGTATAAATATTTTAATTATTATTAGTAAATTAAACTCATTTGTTATATTTTTTGTTTGTCTCATCATTTTTAATCATTCAGAAACCTCGATTCGATAACCATGTCTACACAATGCAACATTGTGTATAATTAATCGGAAGAAGTGAGAAAGGTGTCCCAACGCTTATGAATTGGCTCTAGGCTGGCTTAAGTGATCATTTTCGGTGTCCATGGACAACGTTCACCAATTCCACCATTCTCACTGTCACGATGTAAGGTCCACCAATCGAGAGACGCTTTATGGAAACCTTAGAAGCAACCATCTTTTTGGGATCTCTGTTCTGATTGGTTTTGTCATCTGCACCCAAATCCGGTTAATCAATAAAAAAAATTTAGTAAATATAGGAAAATCATTTTTTGATAGTAAAACTACATACATACCATCACGCCGCTTCCCTCGCGGGGTAGGCAGAAAGGATCGAGCGCCACTTCCTTCTATCCTTGCATACATCTTTCGCTTCCGTCACTGTCATACAATTCCTCATGCATGCTCTCCTGTTCAATGTGCTCAACACGTGACCATCCTGTAGGATTTGATTTAAATGATCTTGCCATTTAATCCTCGGACGTCCGTCGTAGTAAATATTCTAAACATTTTTAAATCATTTTAAATTGATTTTTTTTTGTACCTACATATTAAGTTTATTCCATAAATACGTATTTTATTCATCAATTTATTTGCATGAAACTGTAACATTATTTTAATGTCTTCGTCTGTCAAATTGTTATAATTGTTTGGATTTATTTTTGTGTTCAAAGTGTATAAGGTTTTGCGGTGTACAAGTGAACAAATAAATAAATGAATTAGCTTCCACGTGACCTTATTTATTACACTTATTAAAATTCGGAGACTGTCGACTCCATCTTCAGGCGACTATAAGAAAAGTGGAATATTTACATAGTATTATTAGGATGAACACGAAAAATTGCTTTTAATAATTGAAACGTTTCACTTGTGGATGAGTGCAGAAGTTGGATACATTCTTCTGTTTAAAAATGCTATTGCATGACAATGCTACACATATTATTATGAGTATGTCATTATAATGCAAGTTTAGTGTTCCATGTTGAGAATGCTTAGGTTGGCACGTTTATGTAATTTAATACCAAAGCATCCTAGCTGTCTAGTGTTGTGTACGCATACATACAGACAATTTAATGGCATTATGCTGAACATTTTAAAATTACATACGAGGACTGCTACCACAACACAACAAAATACTTTGTTACATGAATTATCGCTCCTTGCTAAGATAATGTACAGTATATCTTTACTTCGTATGAATCATAATAATGCCTTTGTTTTCTCATAATGTTCTGGTTTTTCACCATAAGTGTACCATACCATATTATAACAAAGGTGGGTATTACCTATGTGTGGTACAGAAAATAGTGGAGTGTGTTATTCTCCATCCATCACATCGTAGCATCTTCCACAAGTGCGGTAGCCAGTGGCCCAACTACTTGTAATAAACATGCAAGTCATCCTCTCCATGTCAACTGTATGTTAAGACATTCAGCATTGGTGGTATACCTCATAACTGACCTCAAGATGTTGTATCTATAAATATAATGATTTATGAAAAACTGCCTTTTACAGGACAATCGAAAACTTGAAAAAAAGAATATTTTTTTTTAAGGGCAGCGCCCGCCACATACCTCGTGCCGTACCTGGAGATATGTTTCTCCATAACGTCACACACATGCACAAACAGGATTTAATGTCGCATTAAAGCGAGAAATGCTGCCCCCAGGGAGCACTCTAGATTTAGTGGCCACACACCAAAAATGTTGGTGCAAAAAGGGAAGGGAAGAAATAGGAAAATGCCTTCCTCTCTATGCAGTATCGCCAGTTACTTGAAGGGGATATTAGGCTACCAAAGAAAGTACAGAAGTTTTTCCTTGTGGCAATCAAGTCTGCATGTCCTACAGGTCCAGATAATGGACCACGAACAGCAACGAGCATGAAAAAAAGAATGCGTCTATTTTTGATCCGGGTGGGCATAAATTATCGCTGAACTGAAGATGTCAAATGTCTAAATACGTAATGTTCAACCAATACTGTATTTGACAGGAGAGTCGAAATCTTGCAAAAAAGTGTGGGAGGCCTATTCTATATCAAGGACTCCATTGAATTTAATTTTATTATTGTTTACTTAGATATTGGTGTAGGTATATAAATACAAGCAATAAAAATAATTGGAAAATATGTAATGTACGTCTTTGTACCCATATAACTAACGCACAACATTTCAAATTACTGAAAATAATACAAGCATTTTAACATTTCCTTTATCAAAGAAATGAATTGAATACGTAGGAGATTTCTCTTTGAAATTTGATAACGGTAACATGATATCTGTTATAAAAAATCTTTTTATCTAATGGATAAAACATTCAGGATTTTTTTTATTTCTCAGAATTTTTTAGTCATTGCAAATTACCCTCATTAATTTAATTTCGTCTCCAATACTTGCAGATCAAATGACTATGGATTCTTACAGAATCTTGTTTTATTTAGTACAAATACGGTGCCAAATTAGATTGTATTATATAAATATCTTCTTACGTAGAATATAAGAAATCCCAAAAGTATAATAATAGGCATTATCTACCCTTAAGTACATTAAAGGACAGGGGTAGAAATGAGATAAGATTACTCGCCGGTACATCTTACAGGCAAAAAAATCTTACAGGCTTACGAAAATTCTCTTCAACGATTTCCATTGTTATTATATATCGTATGTATAGTATATTGAAACCGAACAAGATACACAAAGTGCTCCGAAACATAATTTTCTAATTTAAAATCAAATCCATGGGTAAAGGAAGGGGGTGGATTATAGAGGGTCAATGATTAAGACTCACTCAAGAACTAAATGTATTATCAAGCTATGCGATGTTACAATAAACTTAACTGCGGTGCGGTACATATATACCTACTACAGAATGAAACAGATTTAAATTATCAAATAAAATAAATATCTATTATTATTGCTTTATGATACTGGTGAGTTAGACTAACGCACGACCGGTTTCGTGGACTCCGAGCTCGCATCTTCAGGTGCTGATCTATACATCTGCTGATGATGCGAACTCGGGGTCCGCGAAGCCGGTCGTGCGTTAGTCTCACCAGTAACATAAAATAATAATGATAAATATTTATTTTATTTTATTTGATAATTTAAAATGAACTGTTACAAAGTTAATGCCGATATAATCAATGAAAACAAACAGATTTACTTATTTTTAATATTCAAAGTACGAATGGTAACTTTGGAAAACTTAATTATTTTAACGAAATGATGTAATTATAAAATTTCAGGGGTTTCTTATTTCGTAATGCTTAAACGAAAATGCCAAATAATATTTTTTTCATAACCTTCCTTACGCTGTTACTGTCTATCAAATATTCAAATTAAATTATTATTTAAATAATATGATCTATTTATAAATTACGTTTCGTTATTGTTCGTCAACAGTCCATTCTATCAACATGTTTTCAGCGTTATTAAAACTTAAATATTTCCTGCTTTGTGAAATACAATATTCTTTTTTATAAAACATTCCCGTAGTAAAGCTAATAATCCACGAATAATATCAAAGGTCAATTCACGAGTATACCCCACGTAGCGATTATTACGGAATCCTCTAAGTATACAATATATTTTTAATCTTTAAATACTTTGAAATGAAGACTTTGATTACCAACATTCCCTTCAATAAATTTTTTACTCAATCCATATAGCATGAGATATTTATTTTATTACAAATTAATATTTACACGTGTAAGATATTTGATTCAATATTTTGGTATTGGAAGCATTCGTAAGTAGATATAATAATAATAATTTTGTAGACAACTTAGTTTGCGCCGTTTTGTAAAAATTCATCATCATCGCCCTCAACGCTCCTCTCGGGAGCACAGGGCAGAAACCAGCCTCCTCCATTCAGAGCGTCTCTGTGCCAATTGCGTCACCTCTTTCCACGACATTCTTTGCGCTCTGATATCGTTGTCATAGGAACGGTGTATTGTGAAAGAGGGATGCCCGGGCCGACGAAACCCTTGCGGACGGAAGAACAGTGCTCTTTTTGGCCAACCATCATTAGGCATTCTCAAAACATGTCCCAGCCAGGACCATCGTCTCTCCTGTATTACGGAGATTACAGGTCTCTGCTGGGTGCAGCGGCGCACAGCATCATTTGTAACATGTTCATACCATTTGACATCCAAAATCCTTCTAAGACACTTGTTTTCAAAGCTGAGTATCTTCCGCTCTTGAGCCTTGGTTAAGTGCCAAGACTCACAGCCATATAGAAGGATTGGGATGATGCACGCATTGAACAAGCGGCATTTTGTCCTGATGCTGAGTCCAGACGCCTTCCAAACTTTGTTCATGTTATTGAAAGCCCCGCTAGCTGCTCCTATGCGTATTGGTAATTCCGACCAGAGATCACCCTCTGGCGTTATGGTTGCTCCCAGGTACCTGAATTTGCTAACCTGAGATATTTGGGAATTACCAACCATTAGTGGGGTGTGAGTACTCGTGTATGTACTATTATATATGTATGTATGTAAAAATTCACCGCATACATATTTTTATTCAAATGATTATTTTTAGTATTTAACATTACTCCAAGATTTCTTAAATTTAATTTAGTATTTATAAAATGAACAAAATGATATACATGGTTTATTATTTCCGATTTAATGTTTTATTCTATTCTATTCTATTTTCAAAGGCCATCCACTTTGAAAATAGAATAGAATAGAATAAAACCTTAAATCTGAAATAATAATCCATGTATCTTTTGACAGATTTTATTATAAGGTTTTTTAAGGTTTTATTGTCATAAATTTTATTAACTAATCTTGATATTTTTGTAATTTCTAACTCTTAAATAATGTACTTTCTACATATATCTATTTTTATAATATTAAAACTCTTATAACTGAGTAATTGGTGATTTTCATATGTTATAATTTCAATAGCTTCAGCCTTGTAGCTTTGATAGATATTTTGCAAAATAATTTACTGCAATGGTTTTCAGTGTAACATTAATGTAATGTCTATTCAATCAAAATATATTGTAAGGTAACTCTGACCCTTCAAAGGCTACGGTTTATGAATGGATAAAATGCTTACAAACAAGTATTTCATCAGCTTCACAAAGGGCGGGCACTTCTTAAGCATAATTCCTACATTGTAAATGTGAAATTCAGCAAGTAATAAATTTAGGGAGCCATAATGTGCACACTGTGCTATGGGACTACGTGAGTTGTTTACAACATAACATCAAGTCACTCAAGATCAGTTAGTTAATATCACTTTCTATAAAAGCTTGAGTGTTGTAACTTTTCAGCTTCAATATTTGGTTTATGAGTTTTTTTTACATTAAATATTTTAATCATGATACATGTGGTGTAAATTTTAGATTATTGTATATGGCAATGACTATCATCCTGTTCCTTAGTTAGACTATTTTCTATTTGCAGTCTTTTCACCATTCATGACATTATTCGGTTTTCTTTGTTACTGAAAATACTACTCCTATCCTTTAAAATCTGATTCACATGGTCAACCCTCGTAATTTCCAGATGACTGCGTTTCCTTTCAATCTTTTTTCAAGTAGATAACAATATTATAATACACCACTTTCTCTCTCTCTCTCTCTCTCTCTCTATCTACGTCAATCACTCCCTCATTAATGTAAGTCTGTAATCAAAGCTTAATCTTTTTAAACCCCTAAAAAACTTTGTAACACACGAGTAAGTACATTCATTTCTTAAAATATTACAAAACAATTTTGAAATCGTTCCACTCACGACACACATACATTATATTAAGATTGTGTTCATGCTTACTTTACAACAAGCGCTTAAATGCTCTTACATAAACCTTTTTAAAAACATATTAATAATGAATATTTACTTCTCACAATGATCATCTCGCCCTTCAACGCTCCTCTCAAGAGCACTGGGCAGAAAGAAGTCTCCCCCATTAAGAACGTCTCTGTACCAATTTAGTCAACTCCACTCTGATGTCGTCATAAAAACAATATATTGTGAAAGAGGAACATCCGAGCTGTCGGGATCTTTGAGAACAAAACAACTGTACTCCTTAGGCCACTGGACATTCTCAAAACATGACTCAAACAAACCCGGGTCATCGTCTCTTCTGTATTACAGAGACTTCAGATATTTGCTGAATGCCCACGTATTTTTTTTTCATTTTTATAAATATACCTATCTGTACATTGAAAGACTGGATTTCGTGTTGACAGAGGTTCCACAGACAACAATGGAATGAGAAAGATCTGGGTGTAATGGGTCTCCAATTCAAAATGGGATAAATTGTGAATATATAGAACAAGTATAAAAATAGAATTCCTTTAATTGCAAAACAATACATCAGAGAAAATTACAATCCCCCACGGGCTTATTATGAACTTTCCAAGGAATAATTATAATTTATATTCGGTCGTAAAGCCAACGCTTGCTTAAACTAACCTTCGAAACTTATGACACCTAAACACACTCTGTAACGTTTTAAATTTTACTAACCATATTATAAAGTAGATATCAACCATTATCATAAAATCTTATATAATTCACAGAGATGGTGAACTGACTAGAATGATCATTTTAAACAAGTCGCAAAATCGACCTTATGCTAAGGTGAATCACGAAATTCACTGGGAGAAGCTGCAAAAAAGAAGTGTGCCAGTTAAAGTTTTGAATTTAGTTACTAATCAAGAAAAAGTGTCTAATCCAATGCACTTAAGAACTTAATTGAGACAAGGAGGATGTTTATCTTTAGTTCTTTTTAACGTTTATATGGATGAACTAAGTCAACAGCTAAATACTTCTAGGACCAGATGCCACCTTAGAAATTAAACATCAAACCATATAATATGTCATGCTGATGACACGGTTCTTTGAGCCCCATCGATCAAAGAATTGAGATGATTTCTAAAAAGCGATAAATCGAGATATAATCTAATTTTCGAATCCATCCATTATTAATGTTTTAATTATTAATGCTTCGTAATCAATTTTCTATCTTTGGAACATATTGAAAACACGTCAAAGCCATCAATGTGTAAAGACACATTTTTCCTCTGCAAAATTTAAATATAAACCTTTCTTATAGATGGTTTCACTCAATACAATAAGATATAAAAAGAAGTATGTTCAAACACCTGCATTAACATTTTTAAAATTGAATCATTAAATGACGAATGATTTTGTTATGACGCCGTTTAACAGTCCCTAGACCGTCTCAAGAGCGCCTATTATTTTCATTTAACTATTATAGAATTTTGAAAGCACTTGTAATTGTCACAAATTTGGTTAAAATAGAGACTTTTATGTGAGTTCCAATTGTAGGTATTGTTAATTGTCACAAATTTTATTCACTAATGCACACATTTTTAAATTTGAATATTTTATCTAGTTTAAAAGTAACAACACCCAAAAATATTAACTTTCTAAAACTGTTGAAACTAAAAACAATGTATTAAAATTTTGTTTATATGAATCATTATTAGATAATAATATTTAATTTTTAAAAATGAGACGTCAGAGCTTTCAGGCAGCTACTACCAGCGCCATCCACCAACCGGTCCATACCGGTCTCTCGTTTTTTTTTTCATGAATTAATTTTATAAAAGAATACATTGAAGGACCCACCGACCACCCGGATAGCGCAGAAGTCTGAGGACTTCCATTTATCCGAAATTCTACACTTAACAAATTTTGTCCACAACGGAGGCGCCATAGTGGGCAGCCTGAAGGGCTGGCCGGCCAAAACCTCCGTGTGAAATCTTTTGACTAAATTCCTTCGATGTACCTCTAAACGAGAGAAGCAAACAACATATATAAAACAAAATAAAATAAAAGTATACAAAAACATTCTTAGCCAATTTTACAAACCATACAATAACAATTAAACAGAAAAAAATAAAATAAGAAAAACAAATTTATATACATATTTGAGCATAAGGCTGAATTGAGGTGTCCAGAAACTTTTCCATGTATTTAGGTCGGCGAGCACGCGAGTCGCCGATACCGTCATCGCTGCAGAGACGCTTCCCTCCCTAGGGGACATCCCACCCAGACCTAAGACTCTCCACCAAGGGAGACAGGACAGCACAAAAACAAATAAACGAGTTCGCTCGCGACAACCATGATCACACTAGACCAAATCAACCATGTAGCTCTCCAGGTGAGCCCGGCTCACGTAAAAGAAGTGCAGAAACCCAATATTTTGAAGTATAATTTTCTAGTCATGGATCCGTTTCTATACCATCACCGCATATGCCACAATTGAGTAAGCCAGATGAGTAATATGCAACTTCTGAGTACGTGTGACATAAAATAAAGACATTTGGGATGAGTCTCAAACCTTGTCACAGAATGAAAAATATTTATTAAATATTATATTCATATTAATAAAGTTATGTGTAGGCACCATAGAATAAATAAGAAAAAGCGAATGTTCTATACCTATGATTAATTGTGTTATTAAATTAGTTAATAGTGAGTAATATGCAACTTCTGAGTACGTGTGACATAAAATAAAGACATTTGGGATGAGTCTCAAACCTTGTCACAGAATGAAAAATATTTATTAAATATTATATTCATATTAATAAAGTTATGTGTAGGCACCATAGAATAAATAAGAAAAAGCGAATGTTCTATACCTATGATTAATTGTGTTATTAAATTAGTCTATTGTATGTTGTACTGACGTGAAATACAAAAAAATAGATTATTTTTGTGTACTCATGATTACCATGGATTTGAGAAGAAAAATACCCTATTATATTTTTGTCATCCCTCTTCATTTGGAGTGTCCTTTTGTGATATAATAAAATAAATACATTAATCACCCACTACAAAGTGCAAATAATATACTGAGAGTATGTTTATGAAACAGAAAAAATAGCATAGCTACAGAAACAACCACAGCTGATTATTTACAGAGTGTTGAATGTGGGCGGCGTCAGTAATAAATTAGTGCGATAAAACCTTCAAGAGGGATGGTAGATGTATGTAGTACATTGCACTGAATACTAAATGTGTTATTCTTTAATGTATCTGGTAAAATAGAGATTTATTTACCATGTATTTTTTTCTCTTTTAATTAAATATTTCGAATAAAATATTTATCTACGTCAAGAAATCTTAAAAAATGCGCAGTGATTGTTAATGGTTAGAGTAGTTGACTTGTAACACGGAGGTGGTGGGTAAAAATTCTAATAGGTGCGGTTGGCTGAACGAAGTCGCTTTTCAGCGTTGAGTGCATGCAAACGCTCTGAAAAATATTGATATGAGAGAAGCATAAGAGATATAGGTGGAATTGGTGAACGTTTCCATGGTTTAAAACGCTTAAGCCAGCCAAAGCCGATTTGTAAGCATCGGAACACCTAATACTCTCTTCTCAACCCTGCAAGTGATGAATATCTTGCGATTGAACCATATGGTTATAATAGATATCTATTGTAAAATATACAATCATAAAAAATGCTTAGTAAAACAAAAGGAAAATTAAATCTTGATTTGAGATGTGGCATTGGTAAACAAAAAAATAACAATACAACACACAAACTTTAACATATCTACACATAAAAATTATTTATGAATGAGTGAAAAAACGAGATCTTGTTAAATCATGAATAACTACGTGTTATTAATGAATTACGTGTGTCTTATGAATAAAACTGTATAAACAATTTTCTTAATGAGGTAAACCATCACATTTACGAGAATTCCGAATTACAAATAGCCAGCATTGCGTTGGTTGGATGGTGAATATAATAGAATCTCTCAATTTTTTTCTAATATTCGTCGTAATTCGATTTGCTCAAGCTTTATCATATTATTCACACTTGAATAATATTAACAAAACTTGAAACGGTCGACTTGGAATTCCCTATAACAACATATTACTTTTTACTAGAATAACAATAAAGTATGAAAGAAAAATTATTTCTTCTTAGCAAGTATTCATAACATAATTATATTTGATGAACCGGTTATGTCGACTCCCAATAGTCAGATAAGCCAGTTAACAAAATGGCTAGGCGATTTGTAAAATGACGGTATTCAATTGAATGGCTAGCCGTTTTGTAAAATCACAATGACGCGCTAAACATTTAACATTCTGCCTGAATGAAACTAGCCTGGTTGTTGAAAATTACTTTCTTTAGTTGCATTGCGACATCAGAACGAAGTTGATGACCAATATCGAGAGATAAAAAGTTCATAAACGAGCTACAAAAAAATACTAGTTCAGCCACTCAATAATAATATCCAGTGACAGAAAATACCAACAGAAATACGTCAATTGAATATTTTTTCTAAAACTTACCAAAATTGTGTATATTAATGTTTTCTTTTTATTATTTTTTTAAAAATAAGCTGCTTATATTTATAAACTTCCAAGACATTCTCACATTAAACTATACAAAAATAAAATAAGTCGGCAGCAGGGGACCATCTTTGTTTTCCTAATATTTTTTTATGTACATATATGCACGTCATGTAAAATGAAGTGAAGCTTGTTTTAAATAAATTGTCTGACAATTTGCGATTTATTTGTATGCTACAATATTGTTACTTAAATAGTTACATAATCTCACAAATTATATTTTAAGTAATCGCTCACCTTAGTATTATGTTTTCCTTACAATTTAGTCTCCCAGGCAGTTTCACAAACTATCAATTTTCTTTTACTCATGATACTTTTTATTTTTATAGCAAAACAAAGTTAATTTTTCACTGTAATTTTTTGAAACCTCGAGTAATTTCGTCAATATTTGATTGACATTTTCAAGAGAACCTTAAAAACTATTTTAGTCTGACATAACATTCAAATTAAATCCTCAAATACTCATTTATAGAAATGACATTATCGTCCAGAGATTTCCAAATAGCGACGTCAATCTTCTATGTTTTTAAGAATTCAGTATACGTACCAATGTTTTCAGTTTTAAAATGTGTATTTTATTATCAATACAAATAAAAAGCAAATCCTTACTTTATTTTATGTAAATTTTCCTTCAAAGACTTTTCAAACTAGTATTATGGGTCTAAATAATATTTAGGTTGAAATATCTTATAACGAAGCTCTCTTACTATTATTATTGTTTGTACCTTTATAGGACAGGTGCTTAGCATATCATTTCAATATTTATTACGTGAGTTTATTCAGGTTTAAGACATTTAACATGTAAACACATTAGGATGTGGGTCGCTCATAAAATTTTAGGCTAGGTTTTGCAACCTGTCCACAATTCCATTCAGACAACCACTAAGGTAAATTTCCATCTGACGTAGGGTTTGTAATATTTACATATTATATGACCCTAATGTGAATATTTTGGTTCTTTCATGTTTTCTTTTCTGACATTCAAGTCAGGATAATCCTTTGTGTTTTTTTTTCCTGACAAATAAATATTTATAAAAACATCACTGGGTAACAAGCTCCATCTAGTGAAAATGTTTTCTAAAAAGGTACTGGTATTTTAACATATATTTCAAATACCAATCTTCAAAAAAATATGGCACGATTGTGCATTGTAATATTATCTAGGCATATTATAACGTGCTAAGAATTGAATACGCTTATGAATATTTATATGTGTACGAAATTTGTTTTAAATATATGGTATAAGTAAAAAACATTTAAGTATTTAGACAGAAATTAAAGAATGTTTACTAGTCTGTAGATATTTTGCGTGGTAGCAGCCTAACCTTTTTTCAGCATTAAAACTATGTAAATTAGTTACTTACCATAGGCATTAATACAATTTTAATATTTTATAATATCCAACAATTATTATTTTATTATTTTCAAGGATATTTTTTGTGAATTATTTAAGGGGTATTCAAACTTGTTTACTCTGGATGTTCTTCCAAAATGAAAAAATGAACGGACGTTTCATCAAAAGTGATCACTTGCGATGACGGAAGAAACCGATTTCCACCCGACATAATTTTGATGAAAGGTCCTTTCACTGAAATGCCCATAAACAAGTTTGATCCGATTATTTGTCTTATTCTCTATGAATTAGCACTGAAAGTCAGAATTATATAAGTACATAATTATAATGCTGTCGAGAATTATTTTTTTACGAAAATACGTCAAACTACATACAACATGACCATGGGTGTTGACATGGCATTGAAATTATTGGATGAACAAGTGTGAATAGACGTGGTCACTTTCGTTGAACAATTATGACCCTGACACTCTGGATGATCATCCAAAGTGAAACAATCTGAATGCTACTTTGATAAAATAATATTGTTTACCATTAATAGAGCAAAAAATATTGATTTAAGAAGAAAGTTCATAATAACTTTCAGATAATTCCTGACAACTTTGACTTTTGCCTCTAAGATTTCTTTAATATAGTCGTACTTTTCAATGTTCGATTTTATTATCTTTGACTTTCAACTAATTATTTTCTCGTCTCAATTCATTACTCGCAACTGTCTGAAGTGTGTAATAGTACCACACTCAAATTACTTGTAATAAACGAAAATCGATCCTTAATGTCTATCTGTAGAATACATTATTATTTGATTGCACTATAAAAGTAAATTACATCGGTCTGTCGGGTAAGATATTGACATGATTAAAAGATATATCTAAATCAAGACCAAGAAAAGTAAATTCACAAGCGTGTGAAGAGTTTATAACATATAATTATAGTGCTATAGGGTAGATAATGGTATCTTACAATTCCTATAAACAATTCCTACGTAATGTTTTTAACAATATATGCGATAGTAAAAGCAGGACTAGAATATATTTTAACGATAAGTGGAATTCAAACTAGTTATGCTCACTTATATTTTATAATAACTTACCAATCTTTCAAATTATTATCTACAAAACAAAACTTTTTCTTTTCATGTATCTCTTGATATTTGCCTTCAAGTTATCGATAAGCCAATGTGTCAGAACCATAAATATTGTCATGTTCCTACGTATAAATCCTCTCCTGCTTAGCAAAATGTCAAATTTGATAATATACATACACTCAAACTTCGGATAATATTATAATAAGTTTTGTTCTCGTAATAGAGTTCATAAAAGTAAAAGCCCTTGATTGGAAACGTTGAATGACACTAAAATAAATCATTGTAATATTAAACATTTGACTAAACATTCATAAAGCATAAGGAGAGGAAAAAATTAAGTACAGCACACAGAGGATAGCTTGCATATTAATCACATGCAGTTAGTCTATTGACTAACCCACTTGTAGGATTTATGCCACAATAGATATATAGACAATTTCAAGGGTGTTGAAAATCCATTACTACTTTATGATTATGGCATATCCCACAAGTGAGGCAGCCAGAAGACCAGCTGCGTATAATAAACATCCATGATGTGATGCTATGTAAACTTCTTCTTTAAATGAATCTAGG
This sequence comes from Athripsodes cinereus, assembly GCA_947579605.1. Taxonomy (NCBI): domain Eukaryota; kingdom Metazoa; phylum Arthropoda; class Insecta; order Trichoptera; family Leptoceridae; genus Athripsodes; species Athripsodes cinereus. The sequence continues at coordinate 8,825,408 of OX388315.1, forward strand.
ATAACCGATCTATTATTTTAGAAGTTGATTTTTCATATGACGTTAAAATCGACTTCTATTATTCGAGCACAGAGTGAAAACATATATAACTCCATCTATTCAGAGCAGTTCTAAGCTAATTGAGCCATTTCTACTAATGAAATAACACACAATGAAATAATTCTAATTGCAGCGGTGCGTTGAGAAAAAGACCAAATCTTTCTGACAAAAAATAGCGGTCTTGGTGACCGAGTATCGTTTGTATATTAATTTTAACATACCATCATGACGTTTTTCTCAACAGGAGGAAACTCACTGCAGGTACCCAACATATTATTACCTATATTATCAGGCATGGTCAAATATAATCATGTATTTTTATTACAAACACTTAAACTACATTAAGTTATCAATATTTAAAGTTCGGAAACCTGAAGGTAGAGTCTCGACCTCATGCACAAAGGATGCGCGGTTCGAATCCAGATGCCGGAAAACTACCCTTAACAACAAAAGTCTTACTGTGAAAGGTGTATAAAGTTGTATTTGGGCTTATGATAACCCAGAAACATCTTTAAAAAAACATTACGGTACCTACCAAAATGCGCAAGCTTATTTAATATTTGCAAATTAAATTTTGAGAGTGAAATTTAAAAGCTATTTGGTTATTCCATTGTGACTTTATTATATTTACGAGATAAATTTAAGTTTTTGACAATGTGCGACATCAAAGCAACACTTTATGTCGTCATTTCGAAACAATCTGCGTAACGTATATAAAAGTGAACGGACAAATTTGTATATTTATAATATGTGTACCTACATATATTGGATCATGGTTTAATCTAATTTGTTGGGTTTCATCCCTAATATTATCGTATAGAGTAAAACTGGAAATTTTCAAAGGTAAAACCAATATTCTGTTTACACCCACTACCCTTCCTTCCTGGTTAATCTCACCACTCAGCTCCCTTCTAAATTAGACCGCTTGTATTTAAACAAGTTAGCTTCGCATAATATTATACATACAAATTATTATTACTACAAAACTAATTTCATGGCATACTGTCGACCCTCACTCCATTCGCACTACATATGTCATTGGTACGGGAAGGTTATACGAGAATTGTGATTATTATTTTATTTGGATATCTATAAAGGATACTTTGGGTAGGTTTGTACAAAACAGTATATTCCAAAATAGAATAGGTGAACCTTTGTGTGAATGCGAAGTGAAGTTCTTAGAATAGAAAAGGTATGTATTTCACTCACTGATAGTATTTATATACCTATAATCTGTAAAAAGTTTACAAATATATTATTTATCGGATCCACCACACATCCGGATATCTCAGGAGTCAAAGACTTGTATTAATTGTCCGCACTTGCTAATAAAAAAAAATGTCTTCACGGGCAAGCCACATGGGCAGCCTGAATGGCCGACCGGCCAAATCCGCCTCGTGAGAATCTTTTAAACTACTGTAAAACTTCACAAATAGTGAACTATTTAAATTCGACAAAAAGATATAATATTTTTTTGTTTTCATTTAAGTTATTCTTATTATAACAAAATTGGCATATTAAATTTAAAAAAAAAACGATAATATCTAGTCGCCATAATATCACTTTCATATGATTTCATGTATGGCACATTTGGCTAAATGAAACTAGTTATAAAGCATTTTTTTGTGTATTCATTGAAACCTAAGCTAATCTGCTGGCTACTGCTCTTAAAGGATATGCTGTTTTGGGATTTTAGTAAAAGTAGTATTTTTCATGATTAAAAAATAACACCTCATGAAGAAGTTTTTATTAACGAAATATTACTTTTTGTATATACGTTTCTACCTCTTATCCTGCTATTTTGGGGATCATTAGTTACTTCAAACCAATCAAACCTTTTATAGGCAGATACACTCATATAATTTACAGTTGAAACCCAGGTAGCTTATTGTGTTACAAAAAATGTTTCCCCTTTCATTTGAAAATCTTTATGTTGAAAGACTAATTAATTGGAGATAGAGATTGATGAACGACGAAAAAATTAATTGGCCATTAAAAAAATCTACAAATTGTCGTTGAATATTGTCGGCCATTATGCAACCTTTCTAAAAATAATATATTTTTTCGTACCAACAAGGCTATTACGATAACTAAAGCACGCGTTTCGTTATGTCATAAATTTTTACACAATCGAAAAAAAAGTGCGATATATATTAATAATATTTTCTACCGGATATAAGTGTTATTACTATTATTATTATTTGTGGTCATTATATCCCATATATTTTATGAAACGGCCTGTTTTTTGCGATCGAAAGTAAATTTATTGGTCGAACACCTTCGACAATCGCCCCACTATAATGACTGCCAGTTGATTTATCGCATTAACGCGAACTGGCGCCACAAAGCGTCGATGCAATCCTGCATTCGATTCACAATAAAATAAATATGTAAAAAAACGAAATTGTAATCGGAAAATGGAAATTCGGTATTATTTTACAATATTTTATTAGACAATGCTTAGATACTATGAAAACCATAAAATACTAAAAAGGTCTAGGTGTGTATTGTTATGCTACGAAATTTTACATTTATAACATGTAACACATGCATGATATTGCTATTTTCACTGAAAATATCACACAGATGTTGTTATTATTTCAGGCGAAAAAGCTTATTATTATTTATGTCCAAAGATTGTATTCATTTTAAAATTTTGAACAAAAATACACATTCTCCAATTTTATATTTTACTGTTGTTTTGTAGTAAACTAAAAAAACTAAATAAAATTTTAAAATTTATGAAACAATATAAAAATAGAAAACACCTGTGAAATTGTTTTTATATGTAAAGAAAACCACCTACCTACTCATAGGAGTGATTTCCTTTAGTTTATTTATTTGAATTTAGAATTTTTGTTTTGACAGTTGGTAAAGTAATTTTGTTTGTAATTTTGTGTTAGTTTTGAAAGACCTGAAATAAAGACTTTAAATGTTGTTTTTTTGATATTATTTCAGGTAATTGTTTTATTATTGTTTATTTTATGTTTAGTTTTATTTAGTTTCTTTAGTTTAAATAATGTTTTTAATAAATTTTTGATATTATTTCAGAAAAACACTGATTGCTTTATTTCAAGTATAAACATCCATTATAAAACAACATTTATTGATAATATTTAACAACATGGATAAACTAAGTGAAATGTTGGAAAAACTGTTAACAAAATTAGTTGAAGATAAGCAAACAAAATATGTAAATCCAAATTTGGGAAAAATTGCAGAGAAATTCATGATTGAAAAATTTACAGGCAGAAATACAAATGCATGCCAGTGGATGAAAGATTTTAATTTAGAATGTAAACGATTTCAAATCGAGGATGATATAAAAAAAATTGAAATATTAAAAGCCTTTTTGGAATACTCCAGTCAAGATTGGTACAGCTGTATGTTGATTAAACATACAGTGGAATCGAGATAGGAAGACTGGGAAAAAAGTTTTTGCGTGACTTTTGAAAACAAAGGATGGTCACCTATTAGATACGCTCTCGCTTTTAAATATCAAACAGGCCCGTTAATTGAGTATGCTTTAAAAAAAGAAAAACTATTGTTGAGAGTGAGAAAATCAATTGATACTGGAACACTTGTAGACCTCATAGCATTTGGCCTACCAAATTATGTTGCTGATAAAATTGATAGAGAAGCTTTACAAGGAACGGAAGATCTATACAATGCATTAGGAAAATTAGAATATCTTGTTGGGAAGAATAAATATGTTAAAAAAAGTGTTTCATATCCTGACACTCAATTAAATAAAAATGAATACAAAAAACCATGCAAAATCTGTGCTAATGAGAAAAAAGGAAAACGTTACCATTCTGAAGAAAATTGCTGGTTTAAAAGTCAAAATTCTATTGTAACTGTAAATAACTCAGAATTGGAAATAGAATTGAATGAAAAGAATCCAAAAAACTAGATGTGCCACCATTAATAAAAGTAAAGTTAATAATAAATGATGCTTTAAATGTTTCTGGAATTTATGATTCGGGTTCAAATGTATCATTAATTAATGCTAAATTATTAAAAATACAACAAAAACCAGATACAAGAGATATACAAATGGTAAACTTGAAAACTATTAATGGTGAGAAGAAAACTAAAGGTATGGTAACACTTAAAATAAAGATTTTCAATATTGAAAAGATTATGGATATTTTCATAATAGATAATGAAAATTTTAATTATGATTTTCTAATTGGATTGGATTGCATCAAAAACTTCAAATTAATACAAAATGAAGAATTAAAGATAATGCAATGTAATGATAAAAAAAGAAAATTACATATTAACTTTAAATGAAAGAGAAACTTCAAATATTCAAAATGTCGATATTCCTGATGTACTAGGTGACAAGAATAAAGAAGATGTTTTTCTACCCACTGAGGTATTACAACGAGAAAACAAACAATCAAACCAATGTGAAATAAATTTCAATGAACATATTAACTCAGATGGTTTTGAAATGTTTGTAAACCATCTAGATTTATATGAAAAATCACAAATCGATAAGTTGATAGCAAAATACAAATCAGTCTTTGCAAAAGATAAATATGACATAGGTACTGTGCGAGATTATGAGGCTCATATTGATTTAATGGTGGATAAATACTGTTACAAACGTCCATATAGATGCACAGCTGAAGATAGAAAAGAAATAGAAGATCAAATATCACAACTATTAAAGAAGAATCTGATTGAGGAATCTTATAGCCCATTTGCTGCTCCAGTAACTCTGGCTTATAAAAAAGAAGATGACAAGAAAACAAGATTATGTATAGATTTCAGAGAATTGAATAAAATTGTCGTACCTCAATCACAACCATTTCCATTAATTGAGGATTTGATGGTGAAAACTGTAAACTGCAAATATTTTTCTACTTTTGATGTAAATTCAGCATTTTGGTCAATACCTTTGAAGATTGAAGATAGACACAAAACTGCATTTGTTACACAAGAAGGCCATTATCAATGGACGTGTCTTCCATTTGGATTAAAGACTGCTCCAGCTATCTTCCAAAGAATATTGAGTAACATCATAAGGAAATACAAACTCTCTGATTTTGCAGTAAATTTTATAGACGATATTTTAATTTTTTCGAAAACTTTTCAAGAACATATATTACATCTAACAAGACTACTGGAGGCAATAATAACAGAAGGTTTTAGACTAAAATTTTCCAAATGTACTTTTGCAAATAATTATGCCAAATATTTAGGTCACATAATACAAAATAATTCAGTAAGACCTCTGAAAGATTATTTAACCGCTGTGAAAAATTTTCCAATACCAGAAACAAGAAAAAATATACGTCAATTCTTAGGAAAAATAAATTTTCATCATAAATTTTTACCAAACAGCGCAATTATTCTGGACCCGTTACACAATTTATTACGAAAAGATGTGAAATTCATATGGTCCGAAAAATGCCAGAAATCATTTGAAAAAATAAAAGAATTGCTGTGTTCAGAGCCAATCCTGAATATTTTTGACCCTGAATTACCAATATACATTTACACGGATGCTAGTATCAAAGGAGTGGGAGCAGTGTTGAAACAAGAAGATAAAAACGAAAACAGTAAGCCGGTTGCTTATTTTTCAAAAAAATTAACTGAAGCACAAAAAAAGAAGAAGGCAATTTATCTAGAATGTCTGGCAATAAAAGAAGCTGTGAAATATTGGCAACACTGGCTAATGGGAAAAGAATTTATAGTGTACTCAGATCATAAACCATTAGAAAATATGAACATCAAGGCCAGAACTGATGAGGAATTAGGGGATTTGATGTATTATTTATCTCAATATAATTTTAAGATAAAATATAACCCAGGAAGATTAAATCAAGAAGCAGACTGTTTAAGCAGAAATCCAGTTCTAGAACCAAATGAAAATAATGACGATTTTATAAAAGTAGTAAATTTAGTAAACCTGCAAGATATAAAAAATGACCAACACATGAATATGGAACTACAAAATAGCAAATTTATATTGGAGAATGATATTTACTACAAAATGTATAAAAAAAGGAAAAAAATCATACTATCAGAAGAATATAGTAAAACACTAATAAAAGATGTCCATGATACCTACTGCCACATTGGAAGAACACAAATGGTAAATAAAATAACACCATTCTATACTGCAAAGAATATCATCACAAACATTAAACAAATTTGCGATGAGTGTGAAATTTGTATAAAAAACAAATCAAGGAGGAAATCAAAATATGGTTTAATGTCACATTTAGGACCAGCTACACGCCCATTTGAAATTATATCTATTGATACCATAGGAGGGTTTGGAGGATCACGATCAACAAAAAAATATTTACATCTGCTGGTAGATCATTTCACGAGATATGCTTACATTCTCACATCGAAAAACCAAACCGCAAGTGATTTTATTAAACTGATAAAAAATGTGACACAAAACTACAATATTGATATGGTACTAACAGACCAATATCCTGGCATAAATTCAAAAGAATTTAAAGAATTTCTAAAAATGGAAAACATAAGAATAGTTTTCACTGCTGTGGATTCACCTTTTTCGAATGGGATCAATGAAAGGTTAAATCAAACCTTAGTAAATAAAATAAGATGTAAAATAAATGAAAGTGATAGGAAAACAGCATGGACTACTGTTGCACAGAAATGTGTAGAAAAATATAATGAAACAGAACACACAGTCACTAAGTTTGCTCCAAAATACCTTTTGGAAGGCGAAAATGTTAATATTTTACCACTAGAATTAAAATCAAAATTTACAAAAGAAGATTTGAATAGAGACAGAAAACTAGCCCTTGAAAATACAATAAAATCTCACAATTATAATAAGAATATATTCGACTTGCATAGGGAAGAATATAAATTGGAAGTGGGAGACAGAGTTTACGTAGAAAATGGAAATCGACTAAATAGGAAGAAAATGGATGAATTAAAGATTGGACCATACAAAATTTTAAAGAAAATTTCAAACTCAATCTATGAAGTTGATACCGGACACAAGAAAACAGAGTCAAATTTCTACCACATTACGAAACTTTTTCCAGTATTTGTTATTAAGTGAACAATTACGTACGTTGTCACTTGTAATTGTTTTTTCTTGGAGGGGAGGTGTAAAGAAAACCACCTACCTACTCATAGGAGTGATTTCCTTTAGTTTATTTATTTGAATTTAGAATTTTTGTTTTGACAGTTGGTAAAGTAATTTTGTTTGTAATTTTGTGTTAGTTTTGAAAGACCTGAAATAAAGACTTTAAATGTTGTTTTTTTGATATTATTTGAGGTAATTGTTTTATTATTGTTTATTTTATGTTTAGTTTTATTTAGTTTCTTTAGTTTAAATAATGTTTTTAATAAATTTTTGATATTATTTCAGAAAAACACTGATTGCTTTATTTCAAGTATAAACATCCATTATATGTGTTTACATCAGCTTCACAGTTGTTTTATTATTTTTTGCTTTGTAAACTACGATACATAAACGTGTTAATAATAAAATATTTAAATGTGATCTATCGGCCAAAAACATAGTAAAAGCAATAAACGCGTGGGCAATCCCATTATTAACATACTCATTTGGCATCATAAAATGGTCTAAAACGGATCTAGATAAACTAGAAAGACTTATTAGAACACAATTAACAAAAAATAGAATCACCATCCAAATTCCGCGAAAGAAAGGTTGGTTCTGCCTAGGAGTATAGGAGGAAGAGTAATTGTTAACATTTCCTCTTTACATAATAATCAAATAGAATCCCTTAAAACATTTTTTAAAAACAAACAAAATAATTCTATACTACATAAAATTATAATACAGGCCGATAAAAATCGTACACCTTTAAATTTAAATGACGAAACAGTAGGTCCGCGATTAAACTATTTAAATATTTTGTTAGAATCTTGGGGTAGGAAGGAACTTCATGCTAGACACCTCAATGATCTCAACCAATCTTATGTTGACAAATATGCGTCAAACAGGTGGTTGACCATTGGGGAATTGTATGGGGAAACCGAGGGTTTTATGCTAGCAATTCAAGATCAGGTAATAAATACAAAAATTTATCAAAAATATATTTAAAAAAATCAAAATATAATTGATGATTCGTGTAGGAAATGTCTGGCCAAACCGGAAACAATTCAACACATAGTTTCGGGTTGTTCCACTCTCGCTCAAACTGAGTATACTTATAGACATAATCATGTAGCAAAAATTATACATCAAAATTTAGCTATTAAACATAATCTTTTAAACTCAAATAATGTAATACCTTATTATAAATACAACCCGGAACAGGTATTAGAAAATCAAAATTATAGGCTCTATTATGATAAAACCATAATAACAGATAGACAAATACATCATAATAGACCCGATTTAGTATTACATGATAAACGTAATAAAATAACGTACCTAATCGACATCGCTGTCCCAAATACACATAATATACAAACAACCGTCGCAGAAAAAATACGTAAATATACAGAACTAGCAGGAGAAATAAAAAATATTTGGCATTCTAGGTCCGTTTATATAATACCTTTAGTCATGTCAGCTACAGGGGTAACTCCGAAATCTTTAATAAATAATTTACAAAAATTAGATTTACCGGTTAATTTGTACATTAAAATTCAAAAATCTATTATAATAAACACTTGTAATATTGTAAAAAGGTTTCTGAACACAGATATTTCAGGCACAATGCTGGTATTTTGATCCCGCGTTTTGAGCCTAATCCTTTGATATCCTGTATATCTGGATAGGTGAATTTTTCCCGGCATTAGACTGTTAAGTTTTTGTGTGATCATGACTGATCATATGGAGACTTATCTGGTTGTATAATGCTGAGAAGTGTAGATGGCAATTTGCTACGCATTAAATAATCGCTGCGGAAAAGTTCATACTGGCTAATGTTCCTACATTCATTTGTTGTCCACGGGGTCACTCGTAATAATAATTGGACGTTATGAATATCATATCCTTAACACGTGTTTCTCTAACCTTGTACGCCAAACGTATGATTTTGTCGATGCGCCAAAAACGACGGTTGAAGAAAACGGTCGACACAACGAGAGGTCCTCGCGTCGCTTGCAAGCAAATTCAGTTACCCCCTAATCATGGGCTAGGCCGGACGTAGAGGTGGGCCGAGTCCCTTCCCGCCTTAGTCGCAAACAGCGATGTGCGTAACTCCGACACAACAATAATACTAACGATAATTATTTAATAGTACTTAACTTCATAATGTGATAAACAAGTGTGTTGCCCTCTGTTGTACGTAAAACAATTCTTATTGTGTGTCGTTAATAATGTACTTTAAAAATCTGTGTTAGTTTTACGTGCGCGACCAATCTTACCGCCAATATCAAGGAACAATAATAACGATTAATAATTAATAGTAATTAATAAACAGAATAATGTTATGGACAAGCTTATATTCCCTTTGAGTTATATATATATTGCGATTCTTGTGGTGATAATGATAATATTTGGAAGTTTTGAGTATAATAATATATGTCCGTTGGGGCGTGGTTTTGATGTGTTCCCGCCATTCTACATAACCGTGTGAAGTGAGATAATCCATTGTTTCTGAACAAATAATCAATGATAGGAATCTTATAACATCACATAAACTGTTCTTTCTACTTTCTCGGTATTGTGAATTTGATTGAAATTGCGAATGTGTTCCTAAATCTGCAGCGTGTACAGCTTCACCTCGGATAGTCAGTATATCGCGTAGCGGTGATTTACCGATATAACTCGCATTACAATGTGAACTGGGTAATCCTCTAGTAACTTCTCCGGTCCAAACCCTTGTCAAAAGAGTGATTAAATGACTAGCTGAGTATTTCTGAAAGGACTATTGAAACAGTGACGCCTTCTGCCTTTTACACTGAGGATAGTGTAAGAACGTATAAGATATCCCATGTCTCTTGAGAAGTAGTGATCTCTTCCGTCTTGAGGACAGGATCTATCTGATTCTGACACCACCTACGCACCCCTGTACGTCTTTGGAACGACCAGCGACCGCCATAGATACATCAGAGTATGTTTCTTTCACGATCCTGCCTTCTACCGTCAATGTGTACAAAATACGTCATCAGTAACATACTCGACTTTGTGTTATTCTTCTCCTGCTCGCCTGTCTATCTGTAAGTGACTATATTACTACTGTATATGGTATATGTTGATAATTTTTTCATAACTAAGTTCATATTATCGTTGAACTATCTATATATTAATTTCCTTTGTGTAATAATATAAGATCTTGAGTATGAATGAAGAATGAATGATTCCAATTACATTTTATAGACCACACGATAATCCAGGTATTGATTTGTATTTGTAATACCAAGGTTGGTGTCTTTAATAATTACCATTGTGTGTTTTACTGTCTCTATCCAAATATGGCAATACTTTCATAATTTTGCGTATTGTATGGAATAATATTCCCTACAACTTTACTTTGAAAATAACTGTCTTGTTATGTAATATATGTTTATACAATAAACGTGAATCACTTACCATACGATATCTTTCTGTTGAAATTCATTTTATATACCCACAAGTAGATTCAATTCTTAATCATGCCAAAGTACATCTCTTCGCCTCCTTGTATTTAATCTTTCCATAACCTAGTTTATACTTGGAGTAGTTATGTCACAAAGGTTCGAATCCTTGACCAACCAATGGATAAAGGACCATATTATTTCTCTACGAAGACAACAAAGAGCTAAATGAATGGCTCCATTGATGGAAATAAAATATCCACTTTATAGGAAGAATATGATGTACTTATGATAATCTTTGTTCCAATTGATATAATTTTTGATTGTTTACTTGGAGATATTTATCTATATTACTACTCATGAAAAGACATAAGTAGAATCTTTGCAATATGAAGTATGCTAACAGAAGGAACATTATTGCTGAAATTACCTATGTATTCTATAATGATATGATGACCATAAGAAAATGATGAAACCAAAGGATAAAGAATTCTCTGAACTTTACGTAAGTATAATATGTATAATTGAAGTATGTAACTGACGCCCACACACAATGCATTCCTCTTGCACAGACCAAGTAGATTCATACCTAGACATGAACTTGAGCCAATATATTAATCTGTTTTACTTGCAAATATAACTGTAACTTTCTTATATATACTTTCTCTATATAATATAATTTTCTATGTGTTTCGCTTACGTACATTGCAAAATGTATGTAGCGAAGCTGGGGGTTACGAGCCAATTTATATACTTTTCTTATGTATGTATAATGTATAAATAATGTAAATTCATTTCTTTAAATATTTGATAATTTCTCTTTTGATAATTTTGTATAATGATATGATGCGATCGTCCTAGTGGACGAGATCGTAACAAATTCTGCCGCCGCGTAAAAGAATATTTAATGTAAATCTGAATGACGACTCCTAACATGACGACCACTGAATCCACCCACAGTTTATTAACCGAATGAATATTATATATAAATAGGGAGATATACAATAACCCATTACTTTGTGAAGTAATTATTTTTGTTTTTTTCTAATATAATTAAAAAAAACATCCCTCATATAAATAAACCAATATTTACATTTTAACCCGGCGTCATTGTGGCGGAAAAAAGTTACACTAACGTTGAGGTGGGTCATTATGACCCTGTTAAAATTGTTGCTATTTTTTTCTAGAATAAAATAATTTATAATTTTTAAAATTGGATATTTATAATATACCTATAACTGTTTATATAACCAGTAGTAGCAATAAAACACATCGGTAATAAATGAAATAGGTTTTATTCTTAACTTTCATTAAGACTATTAATTATAAAGCAAAATTGTAACTATTTTCGAAATTCTTTTTATCAACAAAAAACAATATCGTTTTTTACCAAAATATTCTTTAATTTAATCTATAATATCTAACCTTTCTATCATTGGAGTATTAATCACAGAAATATCAGTAACTTTTGCTTTTCCGCATATATTTCTAAATTTGAAATAAAAAAGTTACTAGCATTAACCAGTAGGAATTTATTTGTGCCGTATTTTGCTGGTTTTAACGGTATATACTGCTTAAACTTAGCTTATCCTCTGAAGACAACCAACATCTCATCTATCGTAACATGTTTTCCAAGAATATATTTTTTTACAATTTTCGACGAATGATTCAAAGATTTGACGAACAAGAGCCAAATTGTCACATTCTTTTCGTAAGTTGCGTGTAAACTTATCACCAAAGCAAAGACAGCTATTTATGAAATGGATATTAGATAGTTATCTTAAAAAAACTAACGAAAATAAGTAAAACTCAATAAAACATGAAAAAAGTATATGGCACAAAGCAGCAACGTCGCCGTTGAGCTGGGTCATAATTACCCGGTCTCAGGTTTACACGCATGTTGCTCCTTGCGTGGGGGATGGAGGACTATGTAAAGTGAGGTACACAAAGGGGAGGGGTGATACTTTGCTGCAGCTACTGAGACATACGGTTGTGTGCGGCAGTTATTTCTAAGTAATTTTTCGTATACAAAACGTGCAGGGTCATATTGACCCTGCTTCAATGACGCCGGGTTAAGGGTAGAAACATTTTTCAAATTTTGTTTATGCATTATTTTTACACATCATCGTTTATTTCATCCAATTTTATAATAATACTAATCTATCTACTTTTCAGAACGATGTGCTAGAAATCACATATTTTTTGCGCAACACACATAAGTAGGTAGGTACTGTTTAATCTTTAAGTTTTCGATATTGTTTCCAAACAAAACTAGAGATGTCATCCAAAGTAAATTTTTCATGTAACATTCTGACATAATATTTTGTAGTATGATAATAGTTTGATAAATTTGTTGTGAAATTTACATAATATTATTGCACTACTACGGGTGCTTTTATTATATGAGGCATTGTTCATCTGTATCGTTGTTTCAAGCGGCATCTATCACATCACATTTGTGTATAATATTTCCTTGCAACAAGTGTTCTTGACATTTAATGAAAATGCTCACAGCTTATATAAACAAAGCACACGTTCATCTGTACGAGATGATCTTACCATGACTCCAGGATATAATGTTTGCTGGAATATAAGCGCCTTCATAATATGTTCAGCTACACATGAAGGAAATTTATTCATAATAATACTATGGCACAACTGTTTCCTATGATATCTATAGAAATACTATTTAAACATAGATTAGAAATAATACGTTTCTATCCATTTTAAACAATGAAAATATCTCTCGACTGTTACATTTTTGAACATTCACTCTGAATTTATGACGTGCAGTATTTAGACGGGAGATCTCGATTTATTTGAGGTCTGAAATATGAGATCCCAAAAATTGGTTGCTTCTATGGTTTGCATATAATGTTTCTCTATTGGTGTACTTTACATCATGACAGCAAGAAAGGTTGTCTATGGAAAACGAAAGTGGTCACTTAAAGCCAACGTAGAGCAAATTTGCAAGCGTTGGGACGCCTTTCTCGCTTCTTCTGATTAGATTTTGCACAATATTACATCGAGTAAACATGATACTATAATCAAGATATTTAATTGGTCTTTTTAATAAAAAATATTGTTTATATTCTAAAAAGCAGTATTATTCAATTTTGAAGAAAAATCTTTATACATTTTTTCCTTGCTCTCTAATTGAAATTGTGTACATGAGATTTATAATAAATAAACATAATATAGTAGATATATACTTAACATATGTACAGTTGTACACATCAACTTATTCGTATTTTGTAGAATCATTATAAAAGTGTTTGAAGGTTGAAACCATGCTTTAATAATAATCCATGATATTTCTTGATATCGGAATATTAATATAATCCTTAAAGTAATAAAAAAGATTCACGTGTTTCTTAACATCTCATTATTTCGTAACAAATAATGAGATATACCATCCACCTTTGTTTGTAAAAAAATATTGATTAGCAACCGAAAGGAAGAATATAATATGTTTTATACCTACGCAAAACATGCTCTGACAACCTTTATCATTTATGTATAAACAATGCCACGAGTAACGGAAATTAATGATTTTTAAACTCTGTACATTGTTATGTTATATCTTGTATACATATGTGTTATTTAAAAAGGATCTACATGTTCAATAAAAGAGGTTTTGATAAAATTTCTTTATAAAAAAATTAATATTGATTATATTATATTATTTTATTTTTTCTAAGTACGAAGAATGGCATTTGAGTCCTGTCGTATTGATGATTAGTTTCCAACTGCATTGCACCGTAGTAAAAAAGTATGTGTGGTAAAACCTTCACAACATGAAATACCGCAACAAAACTTGACAAAATACTAGGTTCAACTTTTATGTCAACCATCAATGAAATAAGTACAAAAGTGTATGAAAAATAATAATTACCCTGTCAATATGTTTATATACGATCGATATAAACCAGATCTTGCGGTAATGAGCTTGGGAAATTTCCATGACATAAAGTGACAGATTATTTAGTTTCAACGACGTATTCCAAACGTGGAATTGAAGTTTTAATCGAGATTTCGACTTATTAACTCACATTATTCAATACAAAGACTGTTGAAAAAAAAACATATTACCTTCAAATAAATCAATTATTGTTATAGAAATATTTATGAAGACTCATAAATCAAACCAGAATAAAATATTGTTTCACAAGGGCATTTATGTTTACTGGGCCACAATAAATAATATAATGGTTAAAAAAAATATTTTTTAGTAATTCAAATTCAAATATTATTTTTACTAAGTTGTTTTTTCATTTAATATGATAATTCTCCTTTCAAAAGGATATTTAAACAAATAGTACACATTATTTGTAGACTTTTCAAATAACATCACTGAAAACAAACACAATCTAAATCATAAATACCTGTGTTTGCGTTGGTATGTTTACTTTACATAAATCATTCAATACACTCGTATTTATTACAGTAATTACGCATAATGCGATGCTAACAGTTAAATTATACACATCTAACATTTCAAATGGGAAAAGTAGATTTATTTAAAATGATTCAATTCACATGCATGAAAAATAATGAACATTGCATTTTATTTCTCCCTACAAAAGATCGAATTAAAAAAAAGCTTTTAGGGGATATGTTAATACAGTGATCAAAATAAAATATTGTTTTTGAATAAAAAAAAATTAAATACTTACTCAAACATGCGTTTGCAGTCGAAAGGTAATGACAAAAGGTTATCGAATAATTTTCGTTTGTTATGAAACCATTTTGTACAATTTTTTTGATGTTTTTTTTTCATTTATTTGATGTAATTTATTAATTGGCGACCGGTGTGGCGCGGAGGCTAACGCACTTGCCTTTGAGTCACGATGTCCCGGGTTCGATTCCCGGCCGGGGCAAAATGAAGAATGACCTTTTTCAGATTGTCCTGGGTCTGGGTGTTACATGTATATGTGTTTAGTGCATTGTATATGTGTATCGCCGTGTTAGTACCCATAATACAAGATTCATATCTTAGTTTGGGACTAGCTCGGTCTGTGTGAATTGTCTACACGTGTTATGTTATGTTAATTCGCAAGGACGGCCGTGTATTGAGTAAGAGAATTTTTTATTTTTATTTTTTTTTATTTTTCCTTTATTGGCATTTCTACAGGTTTTTACATAAATATAGTATAAAGCAATTAGGTATAGTATTAACCCAATTACAGAATGCACAAATGTTTACAAATACTGTATATAATTAAGATTCCCAGATTAAAAGTACCCATCTATGTAACCCAAAAATAAAAAACCCAAAACAATAACTTTAAAAATTCTAAAAAAAAAATTAAAATAGTTACAGAACTAAAAATACATTACATAGTCACCATAAAATAAGATAAAAATAATACTAAAAAACATCAGCTAAAAATAAAAATAAAAACAATAATCAAAGATTAAAAAAAATATATATATATATATATACATAAAATAAAAACAATGGTCATTAGGAAAGGGAAGTATAGGAGACTCATCCCAAAGAAGGGATAAAGAAGGGATAAAGGTTTTCAAACTGCACCATCAACTCATCATCGCCGACTTAATACCAGACTTAAACTGTGAAAGAGTGGAGCCGAAAATATCAACCCCCTGAAATGCGCAATTGTAGCTCTCACAGGAACGGCGAAGAAAACTATTCCTGGCACAACTCGTATTAAATGCAGTAATGTAAAATGTCCGAGGATGTCGGGCAGCAGTTCTAGGAACATGGTAGTGCACTAACTCATTCAGATCCGGGCAGTCCGTTTTCGAATGAATAATTTTGTATAACAATACCTGATCCGCCATTTTACGTCTACCAGAAAGAGACTGCAGGCCGTGGTATCTTTCAGCTTCCCCATAGTTGTCAAACCTTCTAAAACTCAGAAAGTTAAGCATTCTAAGAGTTCTATGCTGAACCCTCTCAATCCTATCTATGTGAAGCCCAAAGTGTGGACTCCACACAGACGAACAATATTCAAGAATACTCCTTACATATGATACATACAGAGTCTTTACAACTTCGGAACTCCTCAGAGGCCTAGTCACCCTGGAGATAAAACCAAGCATGCGTGAGGCTTTGGAAATAATTTTCTCATAATGGTTACGAAATGTCATTTTGTCATCAATCGTCACACCCAGATCTCTTACCTCAGATACCAGTTTTAGTTCAGAGTTATCAAGCCCATAATTAAATTTAATAGGATTTTTCCCTCTAGTGAATCGGATCAATACACATTTATCAACATTTAGATATAAACAATTTGCCTTGCAATAAGCTGTCAATCGATCCAGGTCACGCTGAAATCTGAAACAGTCATTGATCGACCGAATTTGTGAGTAAATCTTCATGTCATCTGCATAAAGAATGAATTTACAAAAACCAAAACATGAATTGATGTCATTTATATAAACGTTAAATAAAGTAGGACCCAAAATAGAGCCCTGTGGCACTCCAGAAGGAACGTCCCTCCAATCTGATCTGTGACCCCCAACAACAACTGCCTGTCTTCGATTTGAAATATAAGAAGAAAACCATCTAAACAAATCACCACATATTCCCAGGCTCCCAAGCTTCTGTAACAGAATAGAGTGGTTTACCTTGTCAAAGGCTTTGCTATAGTCCGTGTATACGGCATCCACCTGACCACCCCGCTCCATTCCATCCACAACATAACTTGTAAAAAGAATTAAGTTTGTAGAAGTAGACCTACCCTGCACAAAACCATGCTGTGATTCATTGATATATGGCTTTATTGACGCATATAGTTGATCCTGCACCAGGTGTTCAAAAATTTTTGCAAACGTACAAAGCTTGGATATTGGTCTATAGTTGGTCACGTCATCTTGCGAACCCGATTTATGTATTGGTGTTATTAGTGCGCTCTTCCACATATTGGGAAAACAGCCCTCGTTCAATGATCTGCAAAATATGATGGACAAAGGGATAGAGAGGTTCTCACGGCAATTATACACAAACAATGGGTGGATACCATCGACTCCCGGTGATTGTTTTGTGTTCAAAGATAATAAATATTTCAATACCAAATCCGCATTTACAGTAACATCATTCAGAGTTCTAACACCTTGATCAGCTGGAGAAATATACGATGTTGGCTGACTATCATGATTAAAGCAGTCATAGAAACGAACAGAGAATAAATTCGATATGTCATGCCCACCGCTAGCCACAACTCCATCTAGAAACATTGTTTTAGGAATGCAGTTTTGCTTGTTCTTAGATTTAACGAAGCTCCACAATGAGTTGGGATCAGACTTAAGAGTATTTTTCATGTTATTCAGATAATTATTGTAACATTCTTTCGCAAGTCTTTTATGCCTTGACCTCAGAGTTGAAAATATAATGTAATCATTATGGCTTCCGTGTCTCTTATACCTTCTGAAGACTCTAAATTTTTCCCTTGTTAACTTTATGAGTGGAATCGTATACCACGGAGGATATGAACACGAATCTGCATACTTGGTTCTTTTAGGGATATGTTCATCTATCAAAACTTCAAGTATAGAGTAAAGGATTTGGACACATTCTTCGCAACTCTTACCTTGAAAACGTTCACCCCAGACAATGTCCATTAAAGCTTCATTTATTCTCTCGTAATCTCCCTTGTGGAAGAGCTTCACTGTCCTTGTCACTGGTACCAGAGAATCCAAATTATTACACCTTACATCAAACATAAGCGATTTATGGAAAGAATCCTCCCGAACAAATGGGTCATCTGCTGGCGCTAGAAATATATCTTCAATATTTGATATAACCAAGTCAAGTATATTAGAGGATGAGTTCTGTACAAAATTGAATTGATTTAACAAATTTACATTCAAGCAATCTACAAAATGAGACGTAACTGGGTCATTCAGATTGGATGGTTGACACTTATTCTGATTGGGAAGCTTCGTCCATGTAACCTTCGGCAAGTTAAAGTCTCCAACGATAAGAAATTGATCATTTGGGAATTCACCCATTAGTTTACTTACCTTCTCCATAAAACTTTCTATATTCATAATATGATTCGACCTGTTAGGTATGTATACACAACAAACATGTATGTATGTGTTATGATTAAGCCTCATGGTAATCCAGAGGTCTTCCACAGTTGACGCAGAG
Source organism: Athripsodes cinereus (assembly GCA_947579605.1). Taxonomy (NCBI): domain Eukaryota; kingdom Metazoa; phylum Arthropoda; class Insecta; order Trichoptera; family Leptoceridae; genus Athripsodes; species Athripsodes cinereus. The sequence goes on from OX388315.1 coordinate 8,844,075, forward strand.
TCAGTACACCACTCGTTACGGCGAACAACGTCAAACCGTGAGCGCAGGGCTATTAGGACGCCACCACCAAGAGTCATATTTAAACATGAATAATCTCTATCTCTACGATGCACCACATACCTACCATCGAGAAATTCACCATCCCTTATATCCGAGTCCAACCAAGTTTCGGTTAACGTAATAATATCGTAATCACTGGACAAAGCACCCCGAAATAGTTCATCCGTTTTTGTGCGTAATCCACGCACATTCTGATGATATATAGCTAATTTATCATTCGCGCCAGTTCTACTGTTAATAACACAAATATAATTGGCAAACTCAAACCATCAAGAGATCCCAAAGCTGTTAAACAGCGACAAAGACAGTTATAAGCACACATACAAACATATATCAAATATAGTAAGACATCCGCTTTCATAGAGTGCACATAGTAAAACGACACATAAAAACACACATATTTATTATTCATGATGAGGACCAATAAAGCTTTGCGCGACTCGACACAACCAGAAACCAATAAACAGCACAAAGTTACATTCATCATGATGGTAAAAATCAGAGAATTAGAGCACAAATTCAGAACAAAATCGATTCTCAGACAGCAAACAACCCCAAACCATTCTCGCATCATACAAAATGAGAATAGCATCAAGTACATCAGAATCACAGTTATGGTCAAAACAAACTCCACACAAAACAAACAAACCACACTAACATACCAAACATACCTCGGACAATGGAACAAGCGCAGATTAAGGAAGTGTTTTAGGGAGGGAGGGTTAGGGGGGTTAAGGAGAGGATGACCACCATTTAAAACTCTAAAAATTAAGATTTGAATCAGCTTCAACTTTAACACTAACCAACGTCCAACTTCAGTACAACAAGTATGCACTACATTCATTATCAATACATTAAAATATTCCATCAATATAAGCTCCTTCAGTAAATTACAAATATATATAAATAACAGCAAGCGACCAAAATAAGTAAGCATTATTATGTTATCTTGGATAAATCGTTCTCGCTTCGCACCCAAAAAGACTGGCTAGTTTCATTTTGTCTTACAAGGATCTTATAGTTGTTAATCCATACAAACTTATATCCTTTATCCTTCGCTCTTGTCTTTGTTTTAGATAGCAAAACTTTTCGCTCAGTCGTTAGATGTTCGTTTACGTATATAGTAGTTTCACTACCTCTCCATCCAAGATCCGCTGTGGTAAGTTTTCGCAGTTTTCTGGCCAATGATAAAAATTCCTCTTTACGTGATCGCCGAGCAAACTTTATAATAATAGGCTTAGGCCCCTGCGCTCTTGTCGCCACCCTTGTCATCAGATCAATATCATCCTGCTTCAAAGAGAAACCTATTTTCTCAGCAACCTGGCCAACAATGGATGATAGATTTTCAGTATTTTTGAATGGAATATTCTTTATCTCCACATTATTAGCACGCAAAAATTGCTCCTTTTCTTCATTCGCTATCTGCAGAGACTGAACAGATGCCTTAAGGGTATTGATTTCGGCTACACTCGCATCATTATCCTTTAACTTCTTCTCCAATACTGACACCCTCTGATCCAGATCGTTAACGGAGGAAACACAGACCTCTATCTGTTTTCGCTGAGAGAAGAGTTCCTCCCATATCAGCTGCAGAGATTCATTGGTCTTTGACACTTCCGCCTCAATTCGTACTAATCTGTCAGCAATATCAGAAGACAGTGTAAAGCAGGGCTGAGCCTGCCCAACAGGAGTCATAGAGAGTGCCTCTTGATTGTCTATTGGGACAACAGTCGTTGGAGTGGACGTGGTTGAAGTATTGGATCTTGGATCCTGGCCTTTACATGTTTTACACTTCCATGATGATTTAGCAACCGATGACATCTTTTTATAGTTTGTTTCTGTGGTTTCCACACAAGTGAAATGGAAACAGCTGTGACATCTACTGCAGCGCAAATGCTTCTTTGGGCTAATAGCCAGAGTACATTTATTGCAAGGCACTTTCCTCTCTGAACCAGGCATTTTATATACTGAAAAATATATTCAACAGTATTCGAATATATTGCACACTATCAGTCATACAATAAAGTAGGAGAATAAAATATTGTCCGTATAAACTCAATAAATAAATTCAAACGGAAGAGTAACCACGAAACCCAAATGCAGATCAGAGCTATGTAGGTAATATCGATCCGCTTAACAAAATAGTATGAGAAAAATGTTATTTTCCTCAATAGCTCAAACACTGTTAAAGATACAAAATAGTCACCACTAAGTTTTTGATAGAGTTTTTTTCAGGCTTTCCAATGATACTAGGCACTTCACAAAAAAAAAATATCTTTACGGTACCACTCAATAAAAAGGGTATTTTTTAACTTTAACTCAGTATAACTTTCCCATTTATGGACCGTTTTAAAAGTTTCAAAGCAAGGTACACTCCCAATTTTGAGTAGAATTTGAAAATATGAAAAAGATTTTTTTTCGGAAAATTTGAAAATTTTTCACTTAGGAAAAGTCAGTTTTCCACCCAAACCGTCACACATATAGGTATATCACCGCGAGGTTTTTCACTCGGACTGACGTCTCCTATCGTTATTCAATGAAATATCGACACTCCAGTTACCAGGAGGAGCAGCGTTTTCACTTTTGTCCCGATTGTTTACAGTTTTCTCCAGTTTTTCACAAAATTCACTAGTTTTTCACAGTTCATTCAAAAACCACCACTCTCACTGCACGGAGCACAAAATTTCACGTCGAATGATATATAAAAACTTCCTTATCGTGGTTATATTACCAAAAAAAACTAATTAAATATGAAGAGCGAAAAAAATGCGTGTAATTGGAATCTTGATAATGTGAAAATATCGAAGTGCGTACATGAGAAATTGTATGACTGTAGAAGAAGCGAAAGAAGTATGTAAGGATAAATCTATATGACGTTCCGTTCTCTCTGCCTACCCCATTTGGGATACGGCGTCAGGGAATAGATAGATAGATAGAAAGAGAGAATTTATATTAATATTTATGTGATATATAAATTTACGTTGTTATATTTTATCACAAGCATAGTATTAACTCACATTAATTACAGCACAAGGAAGTCTAATTTTCAAATGTTATACAACATTTAATTTCCATTATATTATATTACAACATTTGCCTCGTGGAGTCCCCAGTAAAGAATATGTAGATTTCTGTAGAGATATGTAGACTTTCAAATATATAACACTTTTTGTAGCTTTGCCAAAGCAGTCTATCACAATCCAATATGAACGATAATACTATGTACTTTAGAAAAAGTTAATAGAAATCTCAAAGTATTTATTTTTTATTAATAACATGAAACATGATATATATTCTTATATCTTTTATTGAATCTATAAGTGCTTTATAGTTTATGATACCATTTATTCAAAATAATAATAAAAGTAGAGATAACACTGGTAATCGTTCCGAAAAAATTGTACTTGATATAACTCGTGACAATTTATTAGAATTGAAAAAGCTTCGTTTTATAGAGGGTTTACTTTAAAAAGGGGTCGCCATAACCCCTGTTATAATAATTCATTGCATTGAATAGGTCGAGACATTTTTAGAAGGAAAGTCTTTTATAGCAAATAAAAATCTTCAATGGAAGGCATTATAATAATGGAGGCCTTAAATGAAGAGAGCTTTGGGAAAAACTTGACAATCATTGTATTATTATTATTATTTTATCATGCCTACTTAACATGTTCCTTTATTAATTACACTGAAGTACCCTCCCAAACCCTTCATATAGTATGATATTTTATTTGATGTGAAAGTAATACATACATCAAAAACGCTTTATAATTAAATATTAATATGTCTTAAGATACTTTACTAAACATCGAACATTAACACTTATGTAACATTAGGGCCAATTCTGAATCTTAATGAACTAACTAACTAAAAAGTTGATTAATATTAATTATTATGTAGTATTCAGCATTAGTTATGAACTATAAACAACTATAAACTCGAGAACCACCAAGTGCAAACGGTAAAATCTATGGGACAAACTAATATTAGTCAGTGATGCCGCAATACAAAATGTTTTTCACGTTCCGATTTACACTTCTGGCAACAATTTAATAGTTGTCGCGCGTGAAAATTGTGAAATAATGTCAGATTTGCCGATATATTTTGGCGTTCGTATTTGCGTCGGTGGTGGTGTGATTTTACAATTTATAGGTTCATGCTAATGGTTGCTAGGGCCCTAAAAATATAAATTTTTACTTTTAATTGAAAAAAACAACTTAACACTTCCAAAATATAGCAATATTCTGCGGTAAAATGACAGCAACTAATAATATTCGCACATTAAAAGTCGCGAATAAAATTCTGCCAAATCCAACTTATTTTAGTCGTCGGCTGTCAACTAAAATTTCATTCTGAATACGAAATCCATAGATTCTCGAAATTTATAGTTGTACTAAGGTGTCAAAATAAACTAATGAACTAAATTAGTACGGAAAACTGTGATGATGATGGTGAATACGAATTAGAACTAATTATCATGATTCAATTATCTCCTCACACTTAGTTGACTTAGTTAGTGCAAGTAAACTATTTTTTGATTCAGAATTGGCCATATTATACATTGTTTATTAATTTCAGGCAAATGAACGCTTTCTTTTAAACATTTATCATAGCTGCAATTGTAAATGTACCCAAACTATTTCAACCGTTTTATACAAGATTTAATTGTACTACGAAATTTAACAAAAAAGTAAGCCAACTTTTAGCCTTTCAAGTTTTACCATCACAGAATATTCTAAAGTTTACTTTAGTGGGTAGTAGACTATCTGCATGTAAAAAACATGCAAGTTTTTCAATCCCTACAAATAAACGCTTGTTACTTTTACATGTTGTTTCATCCAACAAGGTTTCTTTTTTTAGTGAGTGAAAAATTGAATAGAAAAAAAAAATTAATTGAAAGTAAAACTTATCTGTGTAGATTTATTCTTAGTATTAAAAATCCTATTGCCTTTATACGCTTATGATTTTTTATTCGAAACAACATCTTACCTTTGTAGACAGGTATTTAAATATAAGACAGACTTTCATACCAAGAAATATTTTTAACTGTGTAATAAAGATGAAGTAGTACAGCTTAATAAAGATAAAGTAAAAATACAATCAAATAAAAATTTGTTTGTTGAGAGAATATAAGATTTAACAAATTTATTATTATTTTTTTATCTTCTCAGTTCACTTCGCGCTGTCAAATGGTGCGGACGTGTTGTGTGGAGCTCTTGAGTGCTTTCAATTATTATTATTGTTATTTCATTTATTGTTGTATTCATCATTGTCTTTTATTATCTTTTAATTGTGTGCTTCGTGTTTTTCAAGTAAATATATAAATATTTGCTTGCGTTGTTTAATTGTGGATATTAATACATAGCATGTAAATCTGTCAACATCCGTGACTTTCACTGTTTTGTGTTGTTGTCGTAGGGGTGCCCCGCAGGGTACCCCGCGCTAATTTGGGCGTGCCCATTAGGGCTTTATTCTGCATTTTAATCTAAGAATATTTGTATCAAAAACAAAAAGGAGAGTGAATTCAAATGATATATACCTTCTGAGTGTCATACTTGTATGAAAAACTGTTAATTTAATTTTGAACCATAAAACTTTGTTTGCAACAGTCTCTAGATACCTGAAGAATAATATTCACTCAATAACTGTTTTATACTTTGTATGTGTGTGAGTGCGTTTTCTTTAATTTCATCCACTTATAATATCACAGCGGAATCGTTGTTCTCATATACATTTGTTTTGAAGGAACACTTTTAGTGTCATACTTGTATGAAAAACTGTGAAAAATACTCTTGAATGTTCTATTTATATGAAAGATTGTGAAGTTTATGTATTATATTTTTGTCTCTAACTTTTTTTTGGAAGAAACACTTAGGGTGTGCTATTTGTATGAAAAAATTGCATCTTGGGTGTGATATTTGTATGAAAAATTACATCTTGGGTGTAATATTTGTATGAAAAATTGTGACGGCTTTTGAGAGATGGATACAGAAATGTCATCTGGAGATGAGACATCAGATGCGGGCGTGGTATTCACGCCCCGTCGATCTCTTGTTAGGACGCCTCCTTCTATGGGAGCAATGAAGCATGTGGGTACTGGCACGGAAGCAGACTCCGATGGTTCTATGGTGACACGGAGTAAAGGAAAAAAAGGAAGTGGGGCAACTCTCGCTGCCACAGCTGGTAAGGCATCGGCAGGTGTTAAGAATACTGGATTGGCTTCAGCGGGGGAGCGGCCTTCGGGGGATCCACCGATGGAGGCGCTTCTCAGTACTAGTGGAGAACCAGGACCTCGCACAAAGAAGAGGAGGAGGCAGCCTATCAGCCCATCTGCGGCTGAGACGGTTGCCTCAGCAATCGAGGAGGCAACTGATGGCCCAAATAGAGATAGGGCTGCTTTTAGAGTGATAGCAGAGGCGATCGAAAATATACTTTCGCAAGATAAGAGCCGGCTGAATGCTGAGCAGAAAGCCGAAGTGAGGGGCCTCGTTTCCGCGGCTGGTGAGTTGCTCATCGGGAGCAACCTGAGGGAGGCAGCGGCCACCGCGAGGGCGAGCGCCGCTGAAGAAGCGTTGAGATCCCTTAAGGGAGATTTTACGTCTCTCCGAGGGGATGTAAAAATTGCTACGGAGACGGTGTCGCGGGTGCAGGCGGTAGTACCGACCGCGCCTAGAGAAACTTATGCAGAGAGGGTAGCGCGAGTCGTCACTCGTGCTACTACTTTGAAAGCTCCGGCGGTTGTTATCCGTCCAGAGCAAGCTGAAGGAGCCACTTCGGAGTCTACCCGAGCAGCACTTAAAGAAATCCTGGACCCGGTTCAGGATGGGTTCAGAGCGGTGCGAGTGCGTAGGGCACGCGGTGCTGGTGTGGTGGTGGAGACATCCACCAAGGAGGGCGCGATGAAGATTTTGGCCTCAGAGAAGCTGAAATCAAAGGGTTATACAGCTGCCGAACCCAAAGGAAGGCTCCTACGTATCGTGCTCCACGATACGCCGAGGGAGCTTTCAGATGCAGATCTCCTAAAGGAGATTTACAGATCAAATATTAAGGGAACCGAAATTTCGGAGGAGACTTTTATGTCTTCAACAAGGAGAGTCGCCAGGTTCGGCCCGAAAACTGGCGCTTTTGTAGGCAGCATCTTGGCTTGCAACGGGCGGGTCAGGTCTGCGCTCGTGTCTCAGGGCTTCGCTTATGTGGGATGGAGTGCTTGTCGTGTTCGGGACTTTGTTGGTGCCACAAGGTGCTATAAGTGCCAAATGTACGGGCATACCCAGAGGCAGTGCATACACAAGAGCCCTGTGTGTGCACGCTGTGCCAGGGAGGGACATGAAGAGGAGCAGTGCACGGTCCCCACTGAGAGAAGCGTGTGTGCCACGTGCACACGCTTCAAAAAGAATGCGGCCCACCCCACGGGAGACAGGGATTGTCCTGCTCTGCGGGCCGCCATAGACAGGGTAGCGATGTCAACGAATTACGATGGCTAGGCGCGTTTCCGTTGCGTTGGGTCAGATTAACTTGGGACGATCTCGTGCGTCTGCCATTGATCTGGTCAGACACGTATCGGTAGTTACTCTTCCGATTGTTTTCGTACAAGAGCATCTGTTCAGTAGAGTAATCCTCGATGGCGCTGCATTGCCCCTTGCCATAGTTGACAAGGGTAGCAGGCCCATGGCGGGTTTCCTTATCGATACTAGCAAGGTACAGCCGTTGCTTTTGGATGGGCTGTCTGATGAGTTTCGCTGCTGTGTGTGTGTCCGAATTGGAGGACGTGAAATATTCCTTACTAGCTGGCCCGGCGAACTTCGTACCGCCTAAGAATCAATGAACGATTTCATACATACATCTTCTTCCCCTTGTCCTAGTTCGGTCGGGGACCCATTGCCCCTAAGTATCTCCTCCAGAGATAACTGTCCACCGCTGCTTCCAGGACCTCTGGCCACTCCAAACCTAGCCTTTCAACACATGTTCGACACCTGCCCTATCTTCTGCCATCTCCCACTGACTTTATGAATGATTAATATTATTAATCTCTTTACAAACTCCCGTAATTGTCAAAGTGTGTCATCGAAGGTATAGTGTAAAAAAATATAATTCATTTGGAACTTTCGCAGTTTAGCGGCCCCACCCGTTGTCGAGTACTTTTTTCCATGTAAAAGTAATATTTTCGAAACTTGAGGAAATTGTTGCCATATGGTGAATTATTTTTTTGTCACCAAATTTTTGAAAAATTCTTTTATAGGAAAAAAAAATCGCAACTATGAAACTTGAGCGGCCCCACCCGTTGTCGAGTAATATGTACGGAATTTTAGGAAATTAATTTTCGAAGTGGATTTTTTTTGCCGGCAAATTAAAATAATTCTACATATGGCAACAATTTCCTCAAGTTTCAAAAATATTACCTTTTCTATGGAAAAAAAGTACTCGACAACGGGTGGGGCCGCTAAACTGCGAAAGTTACATTCATTTTTTTTACATAGACAATTCACACACATCGAGCTAGTCCCAAACTTAGATGAATCTTGATTATGGGTAGGTACTAACGCGACGATACACACATATACAATGCACTATATACAAATACATATATATGTAACACCCAGACCCAGGACAATTTGAAAAAGGTCATTCTTCCCTTTGCCCTGTCCGGGAATCGAACCCGGGACCTCGTGACTCAAAGGAAAGAGCTCCGCGCCACACCGGCCGACATGAACAATTTATGTTGAACAATTATACTTAACTCAGATTTGTTTATAAATTATCTACAGTACGTAATATTAATTATGTATTTAGGTACTAATTTTTTTTTCAGGTAGATTTTACCTATTCATTTAAAATTTATAAAAATTCTTTCCATGATTTTTTAAAAAATGAAATATCAGAACTACAGATGTTAAATTGTATGGATAACGATTCTAATTTGAGAATGTATAGAAAAATTATCATATAAATAGGCCAATCTATAAAAAAAACTTCATTGTTGATTTTGTATAATTCTCCATATTGCATTTTTTATTGAAATTAAAAATGTACGGCGTAAATAATTTTCTTCGTAATTTTTCTTCTCTGTCTGCAAATTTCACTACACAATCTTGCATCAGAACTACCTACATGAACACATTCTTATTTTCATCTTTAATAGCACAATTTTTGGTTCAATAATAATTTTCCATCTGCAAAAATAAAATACAATTTCAAATATAATCTGTGCACGTCCACATTTATGTGACAGAATGTGTGATCTATCGATACATAAATATTAGTCGAATAATTCGGTTGTTACATGGCAATAGGTTGTATCTCGCATTTTTTGCGTTTTCAAGTTTGTTCCATAAAATGCTCAAAATAGTGTAATATTTGATGTGGCAAAAGGATATGTCTCTTTATAGTCAGAATAAAGAGAGAAAAGACGTCACTTATTGACATGTAGAAAGATTGTTTTCTTCAACATGGCAAAAAAACTCAAATATTTTTAAACTGCAAGAAATTATTTAGTGAATGTTACATACATCTTGTAGAAGAAATTATTAAGAGAATGTTACATCTATCTTGTAGAAATAATAATTACCTTCATTTTGATATATAATGCTCGAAATTTGGCTGAAATATCTGTTTTGCAAACTTTGTTTTTGCTCTCCTGTAAAATTATGTTTTAGTGAGATACAACCTATTGCCATGTAACTACCGAATTATAGTAAACAAATATTAGTACACATTTCGTTCATATTAGTTATAGTAATTTGGTTCTTAATATAGCAGAACCTACGGATTATTTTAGCACAATGCAACAGGCGACGTGGGGGCGCTAATAGCGTATGGACTCTCCATATTGTTTTTATTTTTGAAATTAAAAATGTATGGCGTAAATAATTTTCTTCATATTGTTTCTTCCCGTGAATTTGTAAGATGTTTTAATAGCCTATAGTTTAATCCGGGCGGAGAAGAATCCAACAAATCAGAGATCATTCAAATCGGTACAGCCATTCTTGAGTTATAAGTGTTGTAACACACACGTCTTCCTTTTATATATTAGATATCTGTTTACTTCAAATTCTCGGATAACGTAGGCCGTCACCTACAAGGTTTGAGACGAGCACTGGAAGCTCTTAGGGGTAGGCCGGTCATTGTGGCCGGTGACTTTAATGCACGTTCTCCCCTATGGTACGACAGACCTGGCACCGATCGCTCCGGGAGTGGTGGTCCCGTCGCAGATTTCATATCTTCGATGGGTCTCTGCATTCTCAATACTGCGGGACAATCTGCCACGTTTGCTGGGCCTATGGGTGAGAGCTGGATTGATCTTACGCTTTGCACTAATGATCTGTGTACGGAGCTCTCTAACTGGAGGGTTCACGTTGGTGAAGTTTCGAGCGACCATCGGCTTATCACTTGGTCGGTTGGTGGTTCGTTCGAGATTGATCCATACGGTCTTTGGAGCTTCCGTTGCTCGAATGCTGATTGGGAACTCTTTGGTTTTGCTTTGAAAGTTGAAATGAGAGATTTTGCTTTGTGGAAGTGTGAAGGTGCCGAATCACTAGGGGAAAAGTTTAACTCAGCGGTTGTTCAAGTTGCTACCGAGGTGCTGGGTAAATGTAGACCTGGGGGAAAGAAGTCCACCAATTGGTGGACACCAGAACTCACGGTTCTGCGACGCCAATTTAAGTCAGCCGAAAGGGCCTATGGTCCTGTCAGAAAGGGTAGCGTAATGCGGGACTCTCCTGCTGGCAAGCGTCTCCTTGAGTCGCTTCAGCGTGCGAGGGGCTCCTACCATCTGGCCATAAGGCATGCAAAGACCTCGGCCTGGAAGGAGTGGATCACAGAAACTGGAAACGCCGAACCTTGGTCTGTGACGCGCACAGCTGTCAAGACCAAAAGGTCCGCCGATCATTATCTTACTAGTATTGTTGCTGGCGGTAATGAAACTGTGTGCATTGATGACACACTGCGGGTCCTCTTAGATGGGTTAGTGCCACTGGACTCGACGTCCACGGACAGCCCATTTCATGCAGGGTTGCGTGTTCTGGTGCGCTGCCTTAACGCTCGAGAGACTATAGATGCTGCAAGCGTCGTGACTCACAGCGAACTAAATGGGATCATCAAAACATTAGGTCCAAAAAAGGCCCCAGGGATTGACAGACTGAATGGTATGATAGTCAAAAACGTCTGGAAGAGTTGTCCAGCGGAGATGCTACAGCTCTTCCAGCGTTGTATGAAAGAGGGTGTTTTTCCAAAAGTATGGAAGAAAGGTTTGCTCAGAGTGATACCTAAAGGCAATGACAAGCCGCTGTCGGACCTCAAGGCGTACAGACCGATTACCTTGCTGCCTTCCTTCGGCAAGATCCTCGAGATCTTGGTGAGGAACCGGCTTGGACTGGCTCTGACGCAGGGGAGTTCTAAACAGTTTGGCTTTAGCCGGGGTCTCTCTACTGAGCATGCCATTGAAGCTTGTCTGAAATGGAAGGATGAAAGGCGAGAAAAGAATGTACTGGGTGTCTTCTTGGATATAGCTGGGGCGTTTGACAATGCGTGGTGGCCGCTTATCCTGGCCAAATTGAAGATACGGGGCTGTCCCCGCTGGTTGTATGACATAGTCTGCAGCTACTTCAGCGAAAGGTCTGTGGTAATTCACCACGCAGGGCATTTAGTTGAGAGGGAAGTCAGCATGGGCTGCCCACAAGGATCGGTCCTTGGACCGTTTCTTTGGAATGTCCTATTTGATGACCTTCTGAGGATGGAGCTGCCGCCTGGTTGCACAATTTTTGCATACGCCGATGATGCACTTCTCTTACTCTCCGGAGATACGAGGAGTGCAATCGAAAGCAAGTTTAGTATCGCGATAGATCGCATCTTGACGTGGGGCAGGGTGAATAGGCTTGTTTTCTCACCGAGCAAGACCTCCGCGCTGTGGTTGAAGGGTGTGCTGGGAAGGGGCAGGAACCCGGTGCTTCGGATGGATGGGCATCCTGTGAGGGTTGTCGATGAATTCCGATACCTGGGGGTTGTCCTTGACAGGGGCTTCACCTTTCTTCCGCACGTGCGAGCGACTGCCGAAAAAGCGGGAGTGTTATTTCACACTCTACGCAGACTCGGTCGTGGTACTTGGGGCCTTAAGGCGCGGACTGTGCGTACCATTTATCGGGCGACGTATGTGGTATGTGTCCCCAAAGCCTAAAACGCAAAATGTACGACCAATGCGTGCTACCAGTACTAACCTACGGGGCAGAAACGTTAACTTTGACCAAGTCGACTGTCAGAAAACTTCGTGTGGCACAAAGAAAGCATGAAAGAGCGATGCTACAAATAAGACTCTCTGACCGTATAAGAAATACAGAAATACGCAGAAGATCGGGAGTTACTGACGTTGTCGAGAGAGTGGCAAAGTTGAAGTGGTCATGGGCAGGACATGTTGCTAGACTACAGGATCAAAGATGGACAAAACGGGTGGTGGAATGGAGACCTCGTGAAGATAAAAGAAGTAGAGGAAGACCTCCTACACGATGGTCTGATGACATCAAAAGAATCGCTGGTGACTGGTTGCAAAGAGCCCAGGATAGAGATGCCTGGAGAATTATGGGGGAGGCCTATGTCCAGCAGTGGACGGAAATGGCTGCATAGGTAGGTAGGTAGGTATGTGGCTCAGGTCACTTATGGTGCTCGTGTTTGGTCGCACCGTCTTGCTGTTGGTTCTGTGTCCGCGGCGGTCTTGAGGGGACAGAGACTCCCCCTGCTCGCCGTCACCGGTGCGTATAGAACGGCCGCTAGCGATGGCCTTCCTGTCATCGCTGGTGTGCTGCCCGCGGATTTAGAAATTTTAGATTGTGTAGCCAGGCGTAAGCTCAAGGCTGACGGCAATGTTGAACATCTCGGAATCTTCGTTCATGCGGAGCCCGGGACTAGAGGGCTCAGTAGGGCAATCGGCATGATCCGAAAGAGAACTTTGGAGGTCTGGCAAGATAGGTGGGATCGGGGGAGAACTGCTAGATTGGTCTACAGTTTTCTCCCTGACGTATGTGAGAGAATGAAAAGGCGATTCCTTTCCCTCAATCACCATGCCGTCCAGCTTGTGACGGGACACGGTGATCTAAAGGGCAGGTTATATGACCTTGGCCTAGCGGAGAACCCGTGGTGTGTTTGTGGGTTGGGGGCGCAGTATGCTGGGCACATCCTTTGGGAGTGTTCCGTGATGAATGATGCTAGAGATGCAATGATAGATGATATGAGTGAGAGCACTCCCAGACCAATTTGGTTTGGGGAGGTTCTGCAATGCCCGAGGAACCTTAAAGCATTTTTGGTGTTTGTGGATGTATGGGTATCTCGTTGGGAGCTTCTGCGTCAGCCGGGTTCACCCCCGCCTGACGCGGGAGAGTCTTAGGGTTGTTTTTTGCCCTTTGTGGCGTTGGCGCGATAGTGAACTCGTTTTCTCGTTGTATCGTCCTGTCTCCCTTGGTGGAGAGTAGGTTTGGGAGGTATGTCCCTTTTGGGAGGGTTTAATGTTTTCACACCATTCGGCACTGGTGATTCTCGGGCTCGCGCCTTCTGAACGCCAAATAACAAGTTTCTGGACACCTTACTTCGGCTTTTGTTACTCAGCAATTTTTATATATCATATTTACTCGATGTTATCTACCTTATATTAATTGTACTTTATTTTGTCCTGTTTTATGCTTTTTTTTATTTAATTTTGTATTTTTTTTTTTTTATTCAATAAAATAAACATACTTTCAAAAGGGGCATTGAAGAGAGTGTAGTTTAAAAGATTCCCACGACGGCGGTTTTAGCCGGTCGGTCCTTCAGACCTGCCCAATGGCCCGCCCGTGAGGACAATTTTGGTTTGAATGTGCGGATAAATAGGAGTCTATGACTCCTGAAATATCCGGGTGTGAGGTGGGTCTCTCTTCAATTATCTTCTCACTACCTAATTCATATTACACGTGAACGATACTTTAAAATTGTGTAGTCAAATACATATTTCTCTGATTATTATTTAAGTGTTGTAGATAAATATTATGAATTTCTGAGGACTTCACAGGGCGAATATTTAACAGACTTACAGCCAGTCCTATAAGAAAGAAACATTCTCTTCAAACTTCTAGTTGGTACCATTACAACTCAGAGTAACTAAAAGTATTTTGACATTTTGAACTTTTTCTTAAAGGGACTTTTTGTCTTAGTGAAACCGGCAGCTAGAGTATGTATTTTTCTCCAGGGTGCTTAAAAAACTCATAAACATTACTTATACAAGTCCAATATGTATATCATGAAACCAGAAAACCTTCCACCAATGTCTATTCGACCTTCTATTTCACCCATCATAATCAGGTTGCTGAAATTAATATATTTCTTCCCTAGGAATGTACTAATATGACTTAAAAGCATATATATGTGCTTAAAACTTATGTACTTGGATCGCGCCTTCATATCTGCGGGTCCTAGTGCCTGGAATAGGCTTCCCACAAACATCAGAGAAGCACAGACCTTGAACCAGTTTAAGACCCATTTGAAAACGCATCTTTTTAAGTAATCATATGGATTATACTGAATATATATGTAAGGTCACTGTTAATATTTTGCAACGCTATAGCGAATACTTTAAAACATCCTATGCGCCCTTGAGGTGGATCTGTCCACAAAACGGCGCTATAAAAATCATCCGAATATTATTATTATTATTAAAAGTATATTAGTATGTGCTTACATTACTTAATTTTTTTTCAGGTTAAAAGTTCCGCATGACGGTTTTTGCGGACACAGCAGAAGCATTGACACGGTAAGAATTCGATATTTTTAACGTTATTTTACTACATATACTTTATATTCTTACTATCCTTGACATGCTTGTCGAGAATCATCTGACTACGCTGTTTTTTTTTCATTTTTGTTAGAAATTCGTTTTGTAATATAATTTATTTTTTTAGCTTTTATATTGTGATGATAGTGAAATATAACAAAATAATGTAAGTTTCTTAGGCTCATCATCTGTCATTAACATTTTTATCTTTGCCAGTGACTGAGTATATCTGGTACTGTATGAAAACACGAAACTTACTATGACACAGCTTGTAATTTATAAAACTATTTAACATTCTACTAGCTCAGCTCATTTTGATAATGAAGCGAGCATTCAGATTTCATTTCAATGAATATATTATTATAAGTAGCATAACTTAAATAACTGAAGTTATCCCCCTTCCGTTTTTCATTGCGCTTCATCATAAAGTTTTTTTTTTTCAATTTTAACAGAAATATTCACAAAACTCATCACCAGACAAAAAAACTTTAAATGAGTATTTGTTTCAAATGGAAAAAGTTATTGTTTACTTTTATTAAAAATAAAGGTGCAAAATATTAACTGGTTATAAAATACAATATTTTCCCCTCAAAGCTCAGTTGACGATGAACATATTTTCAAAATTGTGTATACTAATTGATTTAATGTAAGTCATTGGTTTTTATGGAATTTTATATTGCTGCTATTATTTATCTAAGTCGTCTTAATACATTTCAGCAGCAATATATAGAGTCAAAATTTAATATAATTTGAAATATTAAATTAAAGGTAAATTTGAAAATAGAAATACATCATTAATTGAACATTATTTTAAAAATCTATACTATACCCTCACGTCGTGTAGGCAGAGAGAACAGAACGCCATATAGATCTATTCTTTCATACTTCTTTCGCGTTTTATAGGTACATTCATACAATTCCTCATACACGCACGTTGATTTACTTAACATAGGCTGTCCTTGAGAATTTGATTCGAGTGATCCAGCCACGTGGTTCTCGGCCGCCCGCGTTTTCATACACCCCTTATCCTGGCTCGTAACCCCTAACCCTAAAAAATTAACTACATCAATAGACAAGTATTGATTTGAAATAATGCACCCAATGTACAGAGAAAAATAAAATAAATAAATAAAAAAATACATAAACGAACTGGTCGAATTGCGATTTGTCGTGTAATAAAGGTCGTATATCTACCATAAATTTGTAAATACTTGACATACATGTAACATTATTTTTTAATGAAATGTTTGTGTCCTGTATATAATCGATAACAACATAATGTACCCGAGTAAGTATGATAAATATACTTGAGAGTGACGTAAAGAATTGTACACTTACCGAGTATATACTCAGAATTATTTTGTGGGTAAGATAACAAGGGTATGGAAGAGGTAATAATATGACATATAACATCCTAGTAGGGATGATGACATACTACGTACGATATTAGTTGGCGACAGGCTGACGGGAGACGGGTTGGGGGTGCAAAAAGTGAGGTTTAATTATACGTCTCTTCATCTCAACGTATGCCGTTCAATTGGGTCTCATGTTATTACACCGAATATCTACTACCTTTTATACTTCGTAGGCGCTAACATACTTACATAGTCATTATCAAACTATAATAGTAAGTTGTCGTTATACTGAAGCTTGCTATTTGTGAAATTTCTCATTACAAATCTCCAATCGAATTTAATTGAATATCAAAGTGTTGATAAGTATAACTGTCGTTGGATTATGTATAATACGAGATATTGTAGTCTACATATCTTCTGCTTCACATTTTCCATTATCATACAACTCGTGTACCCATACATACAGTACACTTATAATAATATTATATTATCTGATATATCACGAAGACAGAGATATGGGTAAGGGTATTCGTAAGAATGGCTGAAATCACTGAAACGGAAATACGTGTGGCAGTACCACCAGTTCGTGTATTTGGGTAACCCCTCCTAACTTTATCACAAATTTATTTCAATTTGCCAAAGATTGCCTTCTAAATCCTACTTTTGGTGTATGATGATTCTCCTTTATATCTGTGAAGGCTTTAAATAAAAATGGAGTATTTTAGAGTTCATCTTCCTTAGGTTAAAAAAGGTATTGAAGTAGTACGAAAAACACATCAATTTCAATCCGATGAGATGAAGGTGTGTATGAAATTTCAACATATATTGGATATCTGCCTAGTTGGATGTTTGAGATATTGCGTTGGTTACTTTTGGCAATTTCATGATTTTCTATCCTTATTCAAAGACAAGCATGATGGATTACATGATGTATGAATGGACACATGGGAAAACGTAATATAATACAGAAGATGCTTAGATATACATAATTTACTTTGAGTAACATAACTCCCAAGACACAACTTAATATAATAAGGATATAGTAAGAAATCAACTTAGTAGGTTTTCTCATAATTCATTATACTGAATGCTTTACTTTTACACATAACTTAAAATATTTCTTATTTCATTTTACGGCAATGCACCCGCAATCGAGTGAATTATGGACCTTAAAATAAAATTGTTAAATTTGTAAATTTGTTATATAATTATTATAATTTCATTTTAAACTTTCTGTAAACTACTGCTACTACTAAACCATCACGGTATATCCCAAAAGTGAGTAAGCCAGTAGACCAGCCGCATGTAATAAACATGCAAGCTGTCCTCTCTGTAAAAAAGTATTCCGTATCTAAAAAGTTAAACTTTATCAACTTTCGTGTAGATGAGACAGTATTACAATAATTAATATAGCCTTTATTAATTACTACACTTCAGTAAAATAGAAACACAAGTAACCAGTAACGAGTTTGGTATAAATATTTATTAGTAAGTTTTCTCAGTAAAGACCAGCACTTTGTTGCAAGAAGTAGAAGAGTGAAAAAGCTTCTACTTGACCGTGTACTGAACTTGTACATATATCCAAAAACAAAGAAGTTGTAACTAATTGCTGAAGTTTCAGATTCAACGAGAAATAGAGAGAGAGTGAGAAGGAAGAGGCTGTAGATAATTACGTTAAGAGCTTTTACTGACGAGCAGAGGAGAGAGTGCTGCAAGAGAAATATGAGAGATAAATTGAAAATGAGCTTACAGCTTTACTTTCACCCCACGGTGGTTTCTCACATTCTGAACATATATATTTACTTCATATGTATTAACTATAGTCATACTGCTAGAGTAAATTATCAGGTGTAGAGCTTTTTAAAGATTTTTTGTAGAAAAAATATGTCTGATAACTATATCACTACCAAAGAGTTAAATATCATACACAATTTTTTTTTCATATTTTATGAACAACGGATTTCTCTTGTGGCATGACTATTTTATGCCGTTTGTAAAAGATAGAAAATTACGCAAAAAGTGACATGATAACAAATTAATGTCTAGTTACTATTATATTTACTGAAAAAAGGGTTTTCTACATTTGGCATATTGATATTCAACGGTAGTATTGTCATAATTGTTGAAAAATCTTATATACTTCGTGCTTCAAAAGTAATTATTGTTTAAGTATACATTCTATTTTTTTTTTATTTAAAATTTTTAATACTTCTTTCAATTTCTAATAAAGTATAGAATCTTCTTCTTCTTCGCCCTCGCCTTTATCCCTTTTACTTGGGGTCTGCTCTCCTAGTCCTCATCTTCCAAGTTTTCCGATTCCCTGCATCCTCCGAGCGCAACTTTGCCTCCTTCATGTCCCTGGCAATTGTGGACATCCAGGTGGTCACTGGTCTGCCTGGGCAACCTTTCTCATATTATTTCTTCCTTCCACGTTGGTGTGTTCATATATTTTGTATTATCAATTCATTCTTTATTCCGCGTTAATTACAAGCAAGTTTACACATATAGGTATATGACTATATCAAAATAATACAATCAATACACAGAGAGCAAATTTATCGCATAGGCGTAATTTTTCAAATAATAATATGTATTATTTATAATATTGCTTTGCCTCATTAATGAAATGAAAAATTATTTCAGTATGTATCGCAAAAATACAAAAAAGAAAATAAATGGTAGTAAAAATTTGTCTCCACATCCCTCATCATTAATAAATAAATAAATAAATAAAAACAAATATATTTAATCAATAAAGATCCAACGTATAAGAATGAACATTTTCTTTGTTATAGAATCAAGAGGAGTCTTGTAAAGAGTGACAAAGTTAACGACAAATTTAAGTATAACGTAATGACGCCATAAAAATATTTTGTTGCAGTTTTCACACTCTTGAATTATTAGAAATGTAAGTTAAAGAGTTCAGTACGACTCTATTATGGTGTCGTTTATATTTTGCTTATTAGCCTCCCCCGCAGTACAGGGGAATCTTCATAAAAACATACGACACAATGAAAACTTTCTACTTGGAATAACTTTTCTTCCTTATCCAGATTGCTATCAAACCTTTAAACCTTCCCCTTCCGGACTCCTTATATATTGCCAAATAAATCTAGAGTAGGGTATCTATAATTGTAACGAGTAATAAGTATCTACGTTTTCTTCCAGACTATAATTTGTGAAAACATTAGAACTTTAAAATGAATTTAATAATGGCCACTTTGCCTATACTGGCTCACAAATGTTAGACACAAAATGGGAGAATATAAAAAGATTACTTCAGAATATCAAATGATCGTAACAAAAGTCTAAATGTACTTTATTAAATACCAAAATATCCATTAAGTGTATTATTTGCGTATTTTATATTTTGTTAAATAATTATAAAGATAGTGAAATGAACAAAGATAGCTTTGTATTATTTTTTATTGAAATACAAAAGGACAAAGAGGACAACCTATTTCATATTATTTCTTCCATCCACGTTGGTGTATTCACATTTTAATCCAATGTATTACAAAGTATAATATAATAAATATGCAAGTTCATAGGTACCTACTTCAGGCCGTGTGGATTATCCTATTAACCGGTTGGCTGAAATAGCTTCTTAACAATTCATACACCAGCAGTAAGTACTTACCAACCCATTCTTAATCCGTTTGTAGAAACTATGTACTTCACCATATTGCTGATATAATTTATCCGCATAAACAACATAGGTAAAACTATCAAATAATATTATAAACGTTTCATTTAAATTGATAGTATATAAACATTGGATTAAATTCATATAGGGCATGTGAAAATATTATTCTACTCGTAACTATACCTAAGCGAACACTACTGGTGCTGGGTCTTGTATCAAAATAATACACAGTGCAAGTATAATATAATCGACTAGAATAGTATTCGACCGAAGGGAGTTGTTATTAGTACATAAATAGAGATAGTAAATAAACGTATTTTAGTTGGTAGTATAATCAACCTCTATCTTGTTAAATTGGAGTTAATAATAATGACGAAGTCTGCAATTTCCTCGTGGATTATGTTTATAACAAGATTATTCAATTAATATTAATTTGGAGCAGGGCCAGTTTTGTTTGAATATTTAGAGATCGGACGAAAAGGGTATGAAATGTATTCATAAACGTATAGACACTTATAACTATGTACTTACTACTAGTACGGTGTATAATACATTATTCATATTCCAGATACCACTGTTTACAGAATTTACCCTTAATGATAATTGGACAACTCCAGGTTCTATATATGTGGGCTTTCTCTCTCCCTTGTAGATTAAGCGTAATATGTAATACGTATAACCTTATGGATGATTTTCATGTATTTTGACTTTGAAATTATGATAAAGCTACTAACCATTGGAGAAACCTTTTACCTTACTACATAAATTGACCACAGGCTTAGATAATATATAAAAGATAATTATGATACGAAAAATATAGACATAAAGATAGAACTTTAGTTGAGCATGTTCACAGTCTAGCAATAATAATGAGCTAGACAACTTCGTTTTTAAATACGCCGTTTTGTGACAAAATCACCGCAAGGGCCCATTCAAGAATCACAACACTTCTTGAGCAATAGGCAATAGCAAGCAAAACCTTGACTTGAACACCTCCAAACTCTCCAGAGTTCGCAAATCATAGGGAACTTTATTCCACAGCAACGGACCAACCACGTAGAAGGCACGATCAACATAATTATGTAGTTAGCCAGACCCTCCCTACGGGGCACCACAACCTATTAACTGAATCTGTGTTAGCAGATCTGAGTGATTTTTACCTTTCCATTGCTGGTAAAGAAGTTAATGTTGGTAAAGAAGACATGTGTTTACAAATAGGTACATTAAACTGTTGTGAACTTTAAATTGAATGAATAAACTAAAGCATAAATTTTTTCTCGTGACAAATATAATAATTACAAACTTTTTTAAATTAAAAAATTTATAAGTAAAAAATACTTAAGAGTTTTAAATTTCTTTATTTATCAGTTACACGTGTTTCGGGTTGCAAGCCCATATTCATACTCTATGAATATGGGCTTGCAACCCGAAACACGTGTAACTGATAAATAAAGAAATTTAAAACTCTTAAGTATTTTTTACTTATAAATTTTTTAATTTAAAAATGGAGTTTTACTCATTTAGTGAAAACAAAATCAGACAAACTTTTTTCTTTGTTAACGATTTATCGTACTCAATTTAATCAATGATAATCGTAAAATTTCCTCATTGGCTTCATCGTGATAATTAGATAAATAAATAATGAGAAACCACAACACCTATTTCATTTAATGTAAATAACATTGTATAAAATCATATATACCTATAGAGAACAAAAATTTTGTATAAAGTTAGTTTGAAAAAGACATTACATGTCGAAACCTGGTCACTGAATTAAAGTACACAGTATAACTCTGCAAAGTTTTTTGTTTTTATTTACATTAAATTATGGATTTCTACAAAAAAATCAGTTATAAAATTCAATTTATAATATTCAACCTATTTCATTTTTTTATTTGATATTATTTATAATAATTATCTTCTTCAAGTTTGTAAATTCGTCTCTTAATTAATTAAATTAAACATTGATTGTTAGTAGTTTATGGTGGAAGATTGCCAACAGACGCTGAAATCAAATTCATAAATTATTTAATAGTTTGATAAGTTTGCTTGATCAAATATTTGAAAATATTACTTAACTACCACATAAACCAATGAGAAACAACAGATTGTCACAAAGTTTATTGGGTTTTTCATTATTTACAGAGGTCTAATCAAGAGACCTACCATAAATAAATTTTCAAATAATAATGGAATAACAGTCATCTATAGATTAATATGAAATTACCTAATATTTAATTCAAATCATGTTGCTTTCAATACAATATTCCATAGAAATTCAGCTACTTTATGATTTAATATAACCAGCAATATGATGAGACTACCTTACCACATCCGCAGAAAAGCATCCAAATAGAACAAAGTTGTATAAAACTAAAGCTTTCACAAATAATATGAAAACCTTTTTGATATCTCCGCATCAAGTATTTCCAAGTTAAGAGGTCTATAAGAATGGTGTCAAAACCATAGTGGTAAACATGAAACAAAATAAAATGGCTCACCCAATAGTTGGATAAATATACATTTATTTTCATGAATTAATATGTATGATGACCATCATTACTCATATTGAATTAAATAAAGTAATAATGCTATTCGTTTGGATTATTCTATTACTATCTATTTCTAGTGATTAGTTTATAAATTATCTTCTTGGTATTGTATTGTGATACTCTATATGAATTTGTGACAATATATTATATTCAATAATATTTGATATTCTATTAAGCGATTGTCAACTATCAAGAAGTTACGGGGATTGCTTTTCTCATTCCCTCCTTGGATCTGTTATGATTGTAATACGCTATTAAAGCTAACAAAGACTTATCCATTAATAATATTATTATCTATACAACAGAATCTATTGGCGATGTTTTGACGCAGGAAATGGAAATACAACTTCCGTTGGAAAGCTTTTAATGTCCAATACATGCTTTCTAAATAGACAATCTGAATCATATCAGAAAATGAAAAGCTCTTTTGTTTTATTTGTTAAGGAAATAAATATCTAAATATTTTTCCGTACAGAAATATAAACGTTATATTATATTTATTAAAAAAATATTCTATTAATGAAACCTTTTATGAAAGAACAAGCTCACAGAAGTGTACAGTCACATTATATTATTATTACATATATTTTTTTCTTTCAAAAATATATTTCTATTTTTATTCTCATATGGCCTGGTAGCTAAAAAAACTTATAATAAATATTTTTTTTTAAATTAACATATGTATTTAATTATACTTCTTCTCTAAAAACTTTCTTGGATTGTGTTCGTTGACTTATCTTTTTACAAAATATCAATAGAAAAGCGTCAAAAAAATAAACGAATATTTAATATTGATGTGCAATACGTTAAATCTTAACATATATAAATTCGTTGTTCTTTTTGTGTTAGCCATCTACCAGGAAACAAAGAAATGAAAAACAGACTCAAGAAAAGAAAAACAAATCTAATTTCCGTCTTTTAAATGACTATCGGAAACAAAATTACCGCTATATTTATGTTATTGCTACATGTTTCAATTATGATTAATTAAATGAGCTTTGTGTTTCTACATATTAAATTTCAAATACAAAGCTGAACTGGACGGATCAAAAGATCATTGCGAATCACACAAAAACTTTTTTGAGTTCATCTCAATTCACAAAACGTAATAAAAAATCCATGAAAAAAACAACATATCTTATGAAAATAAACCAAACATCTTATTTGGAGAACCATCTATACAAAATATTACATCTTAATTAATTATAATCTTAAAATTCTAAGCATTTGTTTTTAACTGGTTGAACTTGCAACCGATAAAGAATTGAACTTAGTTGTTACGGCGCTATTTAGCTATCTTGATCCATTTGAGATCCCAAAAATAGTTGCTTATATTGTTCGCATGAAATGTTTTCAATTAGTGGACCTTACATCGTGACAGTGAGAACAGCGAAACTGTCGAACGTTGTCCATAGACACTGAATGTGAAAATTCTTATGCGTTGGGACGCTTTTCTCATTTCTCCTCATGAGATATTTCAAATTGTTACATAAACATGGTCCTCTAGTCGAGATATTTGGTTAGTTTTGTCATTTGCATATTGTGAACAAACCCAGTTGAACAATAAAAAGTAAATATTCTAAACATATCTAAAATAACCAGTCTTATATCTTATTTAACGATCTGTGCCTCATCGCTGCAATTGTGATGTATGCATCAATCTAATACATCAATAAGGATCAAGAGACACATTTCCATTACATTCAAATAGAGATCGGAAGAAATGGAAGGAAAACATTTGTAATGATGAAAGATAAAGTTATAGACGGAAAACCGATAGGTGTGCCCATCCTTCCTAAGATAAATGACGGCAGCCCTAGACATGTAGAGAAGAAGAGTAGAACAAGAGAGAAGATTCATTCCTCCCTGGACAAGCTGATATATCGACATTAGGGTGTCAGGAGGCGGGTGCGGCGCCTCGCCTGCAGGTATGTGATAGATGAAACATTACCACACCCTGGAGACGGAGCTAGTGTGAAATATCATGCAGGCTCGCAGAATAAATGAGCGGTGATTTCCATATTTCTAAAGTTAATCAGCAAGAAAGGCGCATTCCGTAGAATAAAGGTTTTTATGTTCCGATTTTTATAAAGCACTATAATATATCAACTTTTTTAATACTATCAGTAATATAAATATTCCTTTTCGTTCAGAATTTCTACACACAGTTGTAGATATTTAAAGAATTGATACCATTTTTACTATTTTTTTATGTCTATTTATCTATCTTTTATAAATATTGAGCACACTAATAGTCTCACTGTGTCACAAAGTGAATAAGACATATTAAGATAGGAAGCCCTCATTCGTGAACTCCAGATTTCTACCATATTTTGCTTTGTTATTTTGGCATTAAATAACATTAAGATATCACTGATATACTCAGATTAACTGTGAGATTACTATCATTTGACGAACATTAATAACATATATTTTTTAATAGTATTTAAAAAAATATGTTTCTACATTTTTATTTACTTATGTAATTTTGATAAATAAATAAATATTGCTCTGTCAAAATACACTTTCATAGTAATTATCACCTAGTTCTTCTCGTTTATGCCAGGGCTGTTCCTATATAATTACAGAGTCATATTACAAACAAGGGAAAAAATATCACATAGGTATATTTTTTGATTCAACGTTATTTTTACACTACGATATTTAAATAAACTCACGTTACCGCAAAGGGTTGGTTTATGTTGTAGCAAGTAAATTATAAACATATTAGTTTTTTTTTTATTTAGTTCAAATTGTATTTTATTTTCATAAAAAAGTAATGTTTTTTTCACCCACTTATTTTGGCCAGTATCACAATTGTATTGGAAATAATGTAGATACCTACATAATTTTTATAGAAGTAAACATCAATGACTCAAACTTATAATAAAAGGTGAGATTGAGAGCCGAAGAGAGTTGGCGAAAAGCAGGTGTGATGGTTGCGCAACATTCTAGATTGAACCAGAATACGATAGCTGGAGGGTTGTTCTGGATTGGGCAAGACAGAGAGCCCAACTCCATGGTAATCGACAACGTCGGGAGGATCTGATAAGCACTCACGGAAGTAGAAGTAAATAAAATTATTAGGTTTTAATAGGGTTGATTATCTCGAGACCGTAAAAATGGTTACTCTTTGAATAAGCCTATGGTGGAAAAATCGTTATCGCAAGAACTATGTGTTCTCAAATAGGGATGACCAGGTCATCAAAACTCTTGTGTACTGAAGAACAATGTTATTTTCGTGGTGTTAATAATATCGCAGAAAATCATCTACTTCAAAAAACAACAGACAGTTGAATCGGCACTCAAAATAAATGACAAAATAGTTATCTAGAACACGCGAGGGTTATGGAATCATCAAATTAATACCTATGCCTAAAAAATATATTTGAATATTCATTTCATTAATTATGCATTCAACATTTTAATAGGCACCCTTAATTGGATATAACAGCGTAATGAATGTAATAAAATCACAATATTACACTTTGGAAATGTTTCCCTTTGAAAGTCTCATTTTAAAAACGAAAACTCCCTCTTATATAGGAATGTTAATGTATTTACGACAACCGCATTTCAGTTTCAGTAAGCTCGGTCATGGTTAAGAGAAATTCGGAGTTTAAATAACAAATCTTTTCGTAATAATAGATTTCTATGTGGAGAAAATTCATTGCCTAAATGTTGTAATTTAAAAAGATTGAAATATATTTTTTCATGAAAACTTTTGTCATAATATATTTTCCAATTGAAGTTGAATAAAACATAATTTCTTTCACCATTAAAGGACCGACCTCCTGGAGTACACATGGTAAAAACCATCACCATCCGTTTAGTGACTCTCCATTATTCAACTCAACCTCTTCTAACGAAACTTAAAGATGCTTTGATTCTGTTATCATCTCTGAATTAATATTATGTCATTGAAATTAATGCTACGCTACGTTGTTGCTATATGTCAATATTACTTTTTATGAATGGTCCATATCCATTGATGATAAAAATATAAGAATTTGTTTCAAATGTCTAATGATATTGGAAATGGAATAATATTTCAAGTGAATGTAGTGTGAAAAGTTCACTAAATGAATATTACAGGCTAATAAAAGAATATAGATTTGTGCTAAAAACATTGAGTTCATTCTACTTTTCTACCATAAGTTAACGATAACTGTCAAGCTATGGCATAGAATAAAGTAGTTCGTATTATATTTGGTTCGTGCCAATAACCATAGAGATAGATAGATACATACATAGATAGATAATAATATTGTCCAGTTTAATGGGGTGAGGTAAAGAATGAAAGCAGATGTTACGAATAGACTTTATTGACGAGTTTGGAGACACTCAGCTTTTATTAAGTAGAATATTCCTAAATTAATATAATGTCCTATTTGATTTATGCTTTCTATTGATCATCCATTTTCCCTTTTATAATGATATTTATATACCAATCGCTTATTTCTCATTTCTCATATATTTTTAATACTTAATCAAAATGTTATTCATTCGACATAATTAAAATCTTTCTCAAATTTATTTATTGATTTACATATTCTTTAATGTACATTGATTACAAGCATTTATACACAAAATTATATTCATTGCAGAGGGATTCATTTATTCCATAAACGGCTTAACACAATAACAGAAAAATATAAATCCTAGAATATTAGTTTTTTTATAATGTCTGCCTTTTAAATTATCTTTCATTACTGAGTCTTATAAACCAAACATTAATTAAAATACATTGTTTGGGCCAATTCTAATTTATGGTTGATTTCGGGTTGTTCCTATGTGGAGGTGAAAGGGTTTGTGCGAAATGTTTCATTTATCAAAAAATTGTCACAACTCTTCCTATCCTTGCAGCAATCATATATTGTGGTCCTATCATTTTTTTCATTCCCATTAGTATTCATTGTGAATCAGTACCAACCGCATCGCCTATAACTTGTTACCGCATCAATATATTTAACCGCTTATAAATAATATATAAATTTACAAACCCGCATAAATTAATATTAAAAATTACCGCACATTAAATCAATTATTACTATATATATATATATATAAAAGAAGTGAAATTTTGTGAGAGGCAAGGCGAATTCCAGGTTCCAGGCTCCTTATCCAGAAGGTAAGTGGAACATTCTTGCATTTCTTTTCATTTTCATCTTTGGACAACGCATCCGCATCACCATACATAGTATAGAACTATATAAATAATGAGTTACAATCCATTGGATTGGTCTGCAACGAGTTTGGTTTTTCTTCTCCATTCGTCTCTATTCTCCGCCAGTCTTTTCAGCTCTACGTATGAGCCACAGTTCATATCACTCTTCAGTTGGTCCATATATGCGTCTCTTGGTCGTCCTCTGCCATTTGTCCCCTCGGTCTTACCCTCCGCGATGGCTATGAGTAGTCCTGGGTGCCTGATGTTGTGGCCAATCCAGTTAGCTCGTTGTTGGCTGATTCTCTTAAGGAGTTGCCTTTTTTCGCCTACCTACGTATAGAACTAATCCACAGAAATCAATCTATATCAGATAAATATATATTTCGCAAATAGTTATATTGATTTAATTTATATATGGGGTGTGCTTCTAAAAAACGTACAGGTATATTTTGAATCATTAAGTAAGCAATGTACTAAAATAATCAAAAACTTTTTTACGAGCTTTTTTTAATTGTTTGTTAAATTCTGCAGAGAAAGCTGATCCATTAAAAATGTGTGAATTAGTCGAGTACATTCTCCAACAAACCAATAGAACCACCGCCATTGTGTGGTTGATTTGAAGTGTGGGTAAAGTTAGCATTAAGGTGAGAAAGATCCACCGTTTGCGGTACCTGGCATATATATATTATATATATTTTATAAAATAGCTTCTGTATACTGATTGTGTATAGTCAGTGTACTGCATAGTAGTATGAGGCAATGTAGTTAGTTGTGTCGACCGTCGGGAGGGTATGACCGCCCCCTTTGCTGTGTCGAACAGCGATGGTGATAACGTTGCTCTGGATTACCTGCTGAAAAATTTATGGGACGTAAAACTCCTGCATTTTCTTATACGTTCTTTGTTTTTTTACTACTTCAATAAAAAATGCTGTTAATTTTACTAGGGTTGGGTATTTTTAAAATAACAGTACGACAATTACGATACAAAATTTTCATTTTAAACCACAATTTTTTAATCATTTTGTTTCCCTAGCAATAAAAAACACCAAATAGCATTAAATGTAATATTACAGTAGCAAAATAAAACAAAAAAGGACTCATTTCATTTTATAAATAACATTTTATAATGTGGGTTGTTTCCTTTGATATATCTAGTGCCTAGAAAAACAAAAATTGATTACAAATTGCATTACAAGAACAAACATGAATTAGGTACTCCGTGTATTCCCTCAGTACGACTATGTACATTAGAGTAGAGAAACTTTGTATTGCAATGAATAATAGTAACGTTTTAGTTTTTGTATTATCTTTTGTTTCCTACAAATCCTTAAACTGGTAACGCAATAATATGGTCTGTACATTCAGTGTTCTGCCACTTACTACCGTTAAGTTTTTTGGAAGTCTGCCTGAGTCAGTTACTACTACTTAATGTTGTACATGGTTAAAAAGAAACTTGGCAATCTAACCCCCTTTACTAGGATCTTTTGGTGCTTAGCCAATTATCACTCCTTTGATAAATTACTTCGTATATTCTTAATTACGCAAAAAACATCGTATTATTCTAACACATTAAACAATGTTGTATGTTTTTGTCTATCACTATCTTTATCCTTGGAACAAGTAAAAATAATATAGGTATATTCCGTTAAATATTTTCCTTTCAAAAGAACCTAATTAAGAGAATGTAGTTCGTAGTAAATAGCATTGCAGTATAAAATTTCATTTTAACTCGCAAAGCAGGCACAGAGAATGCTTATTCTTTGTACTGGACTAGGTATGATTCTTGGTATTTAAACGTTAGCAAAAGTTTTGGAAATACTTGTCATGTTCAAATTATTAACAACAGTCCTTTATAAAATCAAGTAGGTAATATAAAGTTTGATTATACAAAAATAAAATATTTGTGTTAGCAAAATAAATTAACTTGAAGTTCTTACTTTAAACTTTAAAAGATTATTAGCAAAATAGCGCATGTATAAAAAAACTCTACATAACATATTATATAAAGCACTTAGGTACATAAATAATGTAGCAAATGAACTTTATTTATTGAAATTCTAGAAATTCTTCAACTTTTGTTATAAATAAATTTTGAATACTGAGAATGGTCCACCAATTCCAAAAAGTTTTCAGAAACACTTAAATAGTTGTGTTTCAGAAGTTTCATTTCTATTTTCGCCTAAATTTCATTTCTTGTGAAGTTAAAAAGTTGAAAACACGCGTCAAATATTTTATTTAAAAAAGCATCAAATAGTTTAACGAAAACAATAATTGATTTGTCATAAGCAATGTCCGATTTACTGAAAAATTGCCAAGAGTAGATTTGTTTTCCTTTGTCTAAGAGGTACCAATGCTAGACATAATTATGAGAGCTGTGTAACTTTTTCGCAACAAAGTGTATGTACAAATGCAACTCAAAGATTTTTTTACAGAAAATAAGACAGTTCTAATATCGACTGTTCAGTTCTATGTATAACTCAAGAAATCAAAATGTCATGTGTTCGAGAAATCTGTCATTTTTGTAAGATATACTTTTTTATATTATGATTAAAAACAGAACAGAGGCCTGAGTCAACAACACACTTTCGTCTCACGTTCCCGCTCCGTTAGCGTTCGGGTGCAGACGATGTTGCAAGCAAGTGTCAATTTCGTTGCTAAGATACACAATAGTTACGAAAATTAACACTTTGGCGCACCATCGTCTGCACCCGAACGCTCTGAACCAGAACAGAAAGTCATATATAATAATCATACTATTAGAGGCATACGTTGTCACTGTCCCGTTCAATGGTAAACAATTCAAAATATTTATTTGTGAAATATAAAAAAAGTATTTAGGTACCTATATTATTTTCATTAACTAAATATTTAATATATAAAGGGAACCGTGTATTTTTATAGTTATTTGTTTGGGAGATTGACAGAGTGGAGTTGATTATATGTATTACCACTTCAAATTAAAAAAAAAAAAAAAATTCTTAAAAAATATTTCGATATGTTGGGTAGTAGAACTGGATTGCCGATATTTGTACGAAACAAATAATTTCAAATCATGGCAACGGCAATACAACATTTCATATTGGAACATAACAAAAATATATTTTTTTACTCATTACTAGAAAAACTAAATAATACATTTCTAGGAACAAAAATTAATATCACTTATTATTTCTCGTAGTTGTCCTCTTGGATCTTAAGTGGTGTATTTCTGTCCGAATCATGTTTCCCTTCATTGTTTACCTTAACTTGTAGTAGGTACACAATTACATGGTTGTAAAAGGAAAGGAAACATATTAATAACTGCTGGGGAAACAAATTAATTAAAGCTTTGTCCAGCGCTTACTACGCCGGAGGAATATCGTATAAAAATTATGAGGGTTATAACTTCATCTGAAATGGCGGTTCGGTCTCAACATCATTTCTAGAACGATCGAGCGGTATATTAGACAGGTATTCATGCATGTCCAAAAGTCACATAAACTTTCATAATAATAAAATTTTAAATTACTAGGTGATCAAATATGTCGATGTATTTCTTTATTAATACTCTAACTCCTACCTGTTCGTTATTTACGAGTATGATTTAGGAGACATTGAAGAAAGACCCACCTATCACACGAATATTTCAGGAGTGATATAACTGAAGATTCCGATTTATCCGCACATTCAAATCAGAATCATCTTATTAGATAGGCCTGAAGAACCAGCCGGCCAATTTATTTTATACTACTATAAATGTATAAAAAAATATCAGCATTGAACCCCTTTTACGAACGTTGAAGAGAAACTCACCTCACTTCCGGATATCTTACATTATACGAACAATCATTTCATAATATTGGTGCATATATTCTGCATATATATCTTGCCGTGATCGTAGTCTATTTAGTGTGGACTATTGTTTGCATGGTAGAATAAATCTTGGTATCAGTTCAAAGGGATTGGTGGCTAGATGACCATTCATTACCCATGACTGAGTCCATTAAGATATCCAATCCTCCTCCAAGGAGTTTATTCTCTACCTCAGTTCATTGGGATATTCAGTCTTCTCTCGTGGTATTTTTCCTCTAGTCCTGCGTGTAAATGCGGCTCACAATGCCAGACAATGAATCATCTTGCAGCTGTGTCATTTTTATGGCTTTGACTTGGGTTTGGGGGAATCTATATGACCTACTTGAAGTGACCACTAACACAGCCAACTGGCTGGAAAAAATGTCATTGAATCTATAGGGACAGAATGCCAAATGTATAAGGGCAATTTTAAAATATAATATTAATAATCAAATATAAACATCCCATACATTTTTTACAGAACGCATTTGTCCTGTATAGAGTTTATCAGATATTAATTTAAATTCCTTACACGTACCAAAATTAAAAAGGGGTGAACGTTCACATCCTCGTCCCTTTTTGATGGGACTGGTGGATTAGCCATCTATGTCTGTCACCGAGATATGATCATGAAATAAAATTAAGCGTTTGTGTCAATGGGTAATAAGTAGATAGCTAAGGTACCCACGTTTTCAAAACCTTCCAACTCGTTTTGATGTCAATCGATTTTCGTCTCCTTTTAATCAGCCTCTGACAAAAACTCTCAATCATGGCTTTTCATCTATATAAGGGGAAAATATGTCATATATCAAAGGTATTATTAAAAAATAAATTTTGGATGACTTCTTGATTGAAACATTTTTCTGCCAACATAATCTTAAAGTATCTGTATCATACGACAGGAAATCATTACCTTTCACCTGTCTCCAAGAAGGTATTTTTCAAATTGAGTAAATAATAAGAAAATAAATTAAGTACTTACTTATAAAAAAAAAAAGTTTTCGAGTATTCGTAAAACATCACGTTTAAGACATTTAACATTTACAAATCACTCGTTTCGGGTGGATTGCCGGTAATAAAAAAAAACATTTAATTTATTCAGTTCAACAATGAGGTATGCCACCTGTCCCGAATATCTAAGCTTTTATTGGCACGGAGATGACTTCTGGCATATTGGTTATACGCATTTAATTCGTTAATCACCCCGCTTGTGAGAATGCCGTGATGGTACCTATGAGGAAATGAAAAAAACTTTTAAATTATCTATAATAACTCAACGCAATGATTATTGACAATCTATATTTATAATATAACGTGGATGTAATATCCTAGAATTGATGAATTGTACAGTGTCCTTGAGGTTCTTTGGCACG
Organism: Athripsodes cinereus; assembly: GCA_947579605.1. NCBI lineage: Eukaryota > Metazoa > Arthropoda > Insecta > Trichoptera > Leptoceridae > Athripsodes > Athripsodes cinereus. The sequence goes on from OX388315.1 coordinate 8,876,844, forward strand.
TAAATGACACTTTAATGTTGTCCAATAATAATAATAACTATATAATGATGAAATAAACCTACAAGTTGTTTCTGAGTACAAAAGAATATTGTAATGAATTCTCGTAAATGTTCGTAAAGTAAATTTTATAACAAGAAGAATTGAATGTAACAACGTTAATATTTTTATTAATATTTATACGAATACTCATGCGTGTTACAGTTTTTATTGTCATTTAACGCACCATAATCCTCGAGAGAATAAAAACTGTTCTCTTTGTCAAATTAAGTAGGCGCCTATGAAACAACAACGGACACAATGAGTACTTTGGGTTAGTATATTGTTATTTAAGATTACTAAGACCAAAACTTTCCCGCACGGGGTAGTTGATACAAAGCCTAACAAGTGAATCCAGATTAATGATACTATCATGTCAAGACAAAGGGCTACGGGGAGAAAATGGAATTTAGGAAAACACAACATAACTTCCATATAATAATAATAATAATAGTAAGACAAGGTACATAATGTAATGTGTATATCGTGTATCCTGCTCTGATACTAATTATCCAAGATTCCAACAGCATACTAATATCAAATGCAAACAACACGTAACTACGCAAAATTTAATTCCATGTAATATACGCTCGTACATAAGTGTGAGTAAGATTTTCAGTGTTCGCACTTCAGCAATACCATTTAACATAGTAGAGACATGTTATGTTAGGAGATAATCATTAATATTCTTACAACATGGAAGATATTTTTATTTCTTCACATCTACATATGAAGTATATCTACTAACTACCACTTAATATATGGATTCTAAGAGTGGGATTAATATTACCTCGTGGAGTCCCCGATAGACAATAGGCCTCCCAAGCTTTTCTTTAAGTTTTTGACGTGGTTCCTGGTGGTATGTAGTTTCTGGTGTTGTTATGTATATTGAATATATCTGTGTGTGTAACTAAAAATATAAATAAAGTGTAACTAAATGCGTATATATTGAATGTGTAATTAATAAAGATGTAATAAGTGTTATAAGAATCTTCGAGCAATTAAAAAGAAAAACTTTTAAAGTATGTATTAAACTGGAAAATTGTTTAATTTAAGTATACTATATCGTTTCAGGGAATGTATCCCCCTTTACACAAGACTTGTCTTTTTAAGGGTGATTTAAATATATTTAGTGCAATATTTAATAAATTTATGTAACTACATATGTTTCTGTGAATATTTTTGACAAATAAATATTATTATTATTATTATTATTATTCCAAAAAGGCTGGTGTTCGTAAAACTACACATATAAAACAATTAACATCTGCAATTCAGTGACAAGGCATGCCAGCCATCCTGAGTGTCTTGTTTTTTTAATTGGCACGGAAAGAACAATTTTTATATTTATACAGGCAGTTAGTCCGATGGCTACCCCACTTGTGGGATACACCGTGATGGTGTGATATTAATATGACATTTGATAAATACACTATATAATATATTCTATACCTACCCTAGGTAATTATATTCTCTAGACCCATAGAGTATTTAATAATGACCAGAAAATCGCAAACTTTTCTCTTTTCATTCAAATTATTATCATTCTAAAAGTATTTCACAATGTCATGTTTCGCCATATCTAGTACTATGTTTATTAATTATTTTTAAATGCTATTTTAATTTTCACACATCTCTAACATATTTCATTGTAAACAGCGCATCATATGGTTCGAAAATCCACATCAACGTAGCTTTAGCAAAATATTTAATTAATCATTAAATTTTATAACATATTTAACTCAAGGGACACCAAATAATCCTGCATCACCGTACTTCCATATCCTGTGCATTAGATAAATGATGTCTCGCAGATGTTTCAGGTGACTAAACACTGATTAATTGTTAATATTCTAAGTAAACAGGTATGATAATAACGGGATTATATGGAAACTCACGTACATATCTTAATTATGATTCACACATCACTGCTCCTATAAGTATTTGTTCAACCGTTAACTATTTGCATTAGGAAATTGGTTATATAATTCTGGCACAAACTGTCGAGTCTCTGGCAATGCATATGTCTCCCATTCTTTTCTGTAAGTTTTCGAATGCCCTGCAAAAGATGTGCTAGTAAAACATAGTTCAACATGAAGCATACCACATATTCTCCATGCCAGCCCATGTTTTCTCGCTGACCTCTAGTGGTCTGCGGCAAAATGTCGCTGGTCCGCAGAATAATGTGAAATATGTACCTATACATACTCATCACGTTAAATTATGTTAGAAGTCTTAACTAGGTACATTTTATGTGCTCTAGATCATTTTTTTATAAACATATTTAACACTTAGAAATCCTATTAGTGGTCCGCGGGATTTTAATTATAATTTTACTGGTCCGTGAGGTCAAAAAGGTTGCTTAATTGTGAAGACATAAAAGCTTAATTTTTACTGGCACGGAGAAGACAACATGCATGTTCGTAACAAGTGATAGCTAGTTCGCTGGAGGCTAGTCGTGATAGTGTAGTATATTATAGTACATAATAGGAACATTAAACAATAATAATAAATATTCATTTTTTTAGATAATTTATAAAAATTAGATTTACCGGTTAATTTGTACATTAAAATTCAAAAATCTATTATAATAAACACTTGTAATATTGTAAAAAGGTTTCTGAACACAGATATTTCAGGCACAATGCTGGTATTTTGATCCCGCGTTTTGAGCCTAATCCTTTGATATCCTGTATATCTGGATAGGTGAATTTTTCCCGGCATTAGACTGTTAAGTTTTTGTGTGATCATGACTGATCATATGGAGACTTATCTGGTTGTATAATGCTGAGAAGTGTGGTTGGTAATTCTGCCGCCGCGTATAAAAAAAAATAATATAGTTTGTTCAATAGCGACAGAAATGACCAATCAATATCAAAATTGCGTCCACTAAAACAATATCATATGTGACTTAAGCTGAGCAATCATGGATAAAACTGTGTTTTTACTCCTGACACAAATCATTTATTTTTATTATACTGGCGTACGAATCTATGTGTATATCACTCATCATCCAACATTGATTGATTTTCCATTTAAACAATTTATTTTTGATATGTTTTAATGTAACAAAACACATGAGTACCTATAGTATAATGTTAGATATTGATTCCTACTGTTATCCTCTTACTCAAAAATATAAGAATTGAAATTTTCAATTCGCAGGAATGGATAATTATATTATCTACGTCCTTTTATACATCCCAACTTCATATTATGTACCAAACTCTATCCATATATATTTTTTTAAATTCTTATCACGTTCGGCAGTCTGCGGTGTTCAATGTGAATTTTAAGTATTCCTGTAAAAGTATAATTTAATCGAATAACGTTTTTTATTTAAGTTTTTCATTTACATCAAAAGTAGATTAATCCAAAAATATTTTTACTAATGTAGGCAAATCCAATTTGCTTATTCAACCTTCATGTATCCTTGATATACCTAAGTTAATAAAATTAATGAAAAAAATAATGTGAGAAAGGGCGGGCGTCCGAGAACCACGCGGCTTAATCAAGTGGATCAAATTCTCTAAGACGGTCGGTTATTAAGTAAGAGTGATATATATATAATTATATATGGACAATCTGTAAAACGACGTTTTCTCGTAACATGACCTCAAGGGCGACGTTTACCATGTCCATCACCCAATATTAATAATGCCGTGATGATGATAATAGTAGTGATGGTATTGATTACGCAGAACTGGTTGCACAGACTATGACTTCGGATCATCAAGTGTTGATTTATGCTGAATAATACGAAAATAAAATTCGTTATGATTTACAGGTTGAGGCGGAATTATTAGTTTCATACTTCAAGAATAGTATTTAAAAAATATGTAATTAATTATATAAACTAATTGAAATATGTATATATGTTATTTATATTGACTCACATTGCACGTAGCACACAAAATTTGGTTCTCTGTTTACTGTTTGCTCGTTTGGTTTTCTTAAATTTAATGTAATATTGTTTTCTTAAAATTTGTCACTGTTATGCTTATAAATTTTATAAATAATTATGTATTAAGATATGTAATAGGCTTATACCGTGAATTTTTGTAAAATAAAAATAAAATAAATAAAATGAAGTGGTACGATTTCTAAACAATCAATGAAATTCATGTATCCGTTAAATCACTTCGCTTGTGAAGTAGACAAAGGGTTACGAACGTCACACTCTCTTCTTCATCTTCAGCATTCAGATTGAGCAATGAGATTTATTATCATCTTTTTCAATATTTATGGGACTGTTAACAAATAATTGTTCTTTGTATCGCAATGAAAAATACTATAACGCCGTTTAACGTGTTAAATAATAACATAATTAATGTTTGATATCTACATATATTAAGTCAATTATCCACAGAGAATTCATACACATTTTAATAAATGATTAATATTTTTATAAATGTCCTTCCGATGTTGGATATCTCTATTATTTGTATGGTATTATATCTAAAGCCACTTAAGCTGGGACTCGTGTTTAATATGTTACAAGGTCGATCGTTAAGAATACAATTATAATTTCATAAAATATTCCTACTTCAATACGGAACTTGTCCTCTAATTATTAATTCAATTGAAATAATTGAAAAGGTATCTACATATTCTATAGTAATAATTATAGTTGTTTATGAATAATTTATCATTTTCATGCTATCAAATGATAAATGAAATATCTTGCACAAAGAGAAACGCGAAAGAACACACGAACCATAATTAATTAATCTGCTAATTGAGATAAATAGGATATCGTATCTTTTAAGAACAATCTTTTTGTAATTCGTAAGGGGAATATTTACAAATATAAAAATACATCAAAGTTTCCGTGTATTCATACATACCTAATATTTTCATAATGGGCATCATACCTCATCACTAAGCTGGTAGCTTGTCTAGTAAATTTGTCTAAAACATAAAATAATACTGTATATTTAAATCTACATGGTACCTACTTATAAAGTCGAATATTTCTTTCTCAAATAATAAAAACCCAATCCAAACCCATCGCTCAGTTTAATGTATTAAATTTCAAAGCTAAAGTTTTTAATACCGATTCGAATATTATTATTTAGAACTACCGATATTAAATGGAATAAAAAATACGTTTCCTGTAATTTTTCAAAAACTTTTGGTTTTCGTTTCAAAGTTCAATCTTTTTTCGACATCCTACATAGCAACTGACAGAAAAGTTTCCCTAAATTTGAATCTGATGAATCACGGATGAAATAAAAAACCCGTGGTATTTTTTTAACTAAAGATTTTTCAATTTCTCATCTCATTTATTATGAGGATTTTTTTTAGATTCTTAGAAATTGGAATTGTTTTGAAATAGAACCATAGAAAACTTTCAATTTTTTGTGCATTCTTTGAAAACACTCCGACATAACTTATTTAAAAAAATTGCATAGTTAATAAACCTAAATTTAAGAGCAAATTTGTTTAACATAAATAAATATTATTATTTGCTGTACATGGATTATGATTTTGCCTTTTATATTTGAAATTATAAATGACGTACCACATATTGATGACATATTGTTCAATAATGATAATTTCGTGTTAGAAACGTAAGCTTAAATATAGATAAATGAATAGTTATAAATTTGATAAATTACTAACAGACAGATTACTCAAATCTATAGAAAACATTCTAACAAAATATGTTACATCTGTCCCGCTTTATATGAATTATAGATCTGATGAGATTTTCTCTATAGATGGACAATGATACTCATTTTTCATAAATCTTTTATGACGATTTCATTAGATTAGATACGATAGTCTGATACTTCCCTCAGTTTATTACACTATCGCCATTAACAAAAGATATATTATTTTATAATAATAATATGTATAATATGAAAACTACCGCAAGTTTAAGCGATTTGAACACGTTTCATTTATCATTCAGACTTATGGAACTTCCAAACCATGCTCCATCTAAATTCATCAAGACCATTATGTGGAAAATTCTGAAACTTTCTCGTGAAGTACTACTTATTGATTATTTTACACAGTCATTAAGTGAAAAGTTTTCACCACTGACATTTTTAGGTTTTCCCTAATTGAATTCATCAAAATATACTTCGAATTAGCCCCAGTATTTTTGCCTGTAATTATTTTTCAAATAAAAAAGTCAAGTGGTTAATTGTGTACACAGCTATCCTTTTCCCAAATTTCTTTCACTTTAGTTAAGTAAACTGTTTTTACGGCAGAGTTGAGAAAAGGTGTTTAATGGTAGATTACACATTCCTCAGAACACAATTATTTATTTAACTCAAGAAGTAATTCGCACATCTTCAAAATTGGCGTCTATGTATAAACGATTGTTTCTTTAAAATGTTCTACATTAAAACATTTTTCTTTCTAAGTGTAACCAATTCGAAATGTTTTTCTCTTTGTCTTCTATCTTCCGGGTATAAATGAAGACGTGTCCAACCAACCAGTTAACTTCCTTTGCTAAAGTTATATTAGAATGGCTTTCATCTGACGTAAACATACCGCCATATCCCTTGGCTATAAAATAACCATCTTGAAATACAATTATTTAACTTCTATGTAAATTGCGACAGCGTGACACAGAAAGTAGATATTGCATACTTAATAGGAATTATTACTTTAATCTTTTACACCTTCAAAGCTACGAGATGAAAGTATGAAGAAAATACTTCAGGTACACCTTATACCTATTTCACTGAATGCTCACTGATGCAAGTGTATATTCAACTGTATCTACATAAAGATGTCGTTCTCCAGCTGACAATGTCGCTGTCCAATAAAAATATCTACATTTTTTTTTAATAAAAACTTCTTAGTACTTTTTTATAAGTAAAAACAATATGTACCAATCGTTGTTTAATACTATATAACTTAATTTTGAACATTTTCATTAAATTTTTTTTAATATTATGAGCACACTTGGAAGGAATAATTTCTCTTTTCATTAATATTTAACTCAAAAATAAGTATTATTTATACACCAAGTACTCATATTCATTAAGCATTCTGAAAAGAATGAAGGCTTTTGTTAATTATTTTCGTTTTTTGTTACGTAAGTACTCACCCTTTGTAAAAAGAATGAAGGAAATAATCCCTCAGATTCAGAAAGTCATCAACGTTTAATTTAATTTTGTAGCAAGCGAAGGAAAGATGAAGGGAAAAGAATCTTGACTGGCACTGTGTAATTACAAATTCGGTTGGATGTTAATAGGAAAGTTTCAACGTTTATTGTATATCGATTGATGAAGGCCAAAAAATAGGGGATGAGAAAAAAAAAAAAAAACTTCCATAAAACAAAATTGATTATTTTTATTTGTGATAAATTGTTTTTTTGTTTTTTTGTTTACGACAAACAATTTCCTGCTCTTTAATACGTTCAGTATTATACTTATATAAATTTTTCTGCAAATGAATTTCTTCGTATCATTTCTTTACAAGTATACTAAAAACTCCACATAGTTGAATCGTTGAATTACAGAGTGCTCATAAAATTGAAGTAATCCATATTATTTTACGAGTATTTATGCGTACATGACATAAATATCGTAAAAATCAAATACGTATATAAATCTTGCGTATGTTTCACTTCTGTTATTTGTACAAAAGTACCAATTTGATTATATACAAGTTGAACATAAAAATAATCATTCTTTCACGGACTTACACAAGCTTTAGAAAATGGTAAATTTTATACTACTTTTGAACTTTTGATTAAATAGTTATTTTATAATGAAATGAATAATTACTAATATTGTTTTAATGTTACATTGAGTGTGTATGTACTATGTTACATTAAAACAATATTTATAACTATTTATTTTATTATATAATTCAAAATGAAATGTTACAAAGTAAATGTCGATACAATCAATGAAAAGTTATGGATGTGTATTTTTATTACCATAAATGTTTCAAATGCCGGTAACCCTAGCAGTACGATATTCTGTCATGATCGCGTTCAAAAAAATCTCAATAACATGATTTCTACTACTATACCATCATGGCTTCACGGTGGCCAGTAGATTAACTGCATGTACTAAATATCAAATTGTCGTAGATTAACTGCATGTAGGTACTAAACATCAAATATTCGTAGATTAACTGCATGTACTAAACATCAAATTGTCGTAGATTAACTGCATGTACTAAACATCAAATTGTCGTAGATTAACTGCATGATTACGAATTACGCATGAATTACGTATGTATAACAATGTGACAGGTGACTTTTATCACCTCAAACTGTAAATAAGTTATAAGTGTTCTTAATCAATAAATCTGTATTAAGTGTGTACTAATTTGAACATAAAGAAGAAATTTTCACGTGTGAGTGTTTTTGGCATTATTAGTGACTCAGGTGGTGAGTTCTAATCATTTTCTTTAAAAAAAACAAAATTATTGCCACAAGTTTTGAGGGTACAACTTCAAATGTATTGGCCATAGACAAATGACAACACAATAGAACATCACCATAGACGATCAATAACATAGACTATCAACACCATAAACAACCAACACCATAGATGAATCTATGGAAGAAGATTGAATAGTATTGCCAAAAGAAAAAAAAAATTTCGCCATTTCTCACAGAATTTCGTCATAAAGATTTTTACATGCATGAAACTCTAAAGAAACAAAAATATATAAAATTTGGGATTTTTGAATGATTTTAACTTATACTACAAAATGTCCAGAATAATAACTCGAAGCCAAAAAGACAAAAATATACTAAACTTAACAATCATAGACGACTCTGTAAGTGAAAGCACTCTGGATAGGGAACCAGACATCGCAAATATACTTAAATCTAAGGTAGAAGAGATCGAGAAGACAAGGGAAGACGTAAGGCAGGAATTATATAAATGTCAAAGCGAACTTAAGACAAAAAATAGAGAAGTTACAACGTTAAAAAGAAAAATTCAAATACTTCAAAAACAGAATGAAAACCTAAAGACTTTCAAAGAGGTAAATGTGGAACTAAAGAAGCAATTAACTACGAAAGAAACTAAAATTGACGAGCTCCTAAGAGAATTCAACGAATGTAAAGAAAAAAGAGAGATAAGACTGAAGGAGTATGCGGAAAATAACAAAATGATTGCACAAAAGTTGTTTGAACTTCAAAAGTCAAATGTTGCGCTGAGACTGGCATATGACGACGTCCATTTACGGCTGGAAAACTATAAAAAGTATATTAACGACAAGGAAAACAAAGAGCTACCAAGGACGACTAATGACTTAGATGAAAAATTGAGAAACTACACACAGTCGACTAGTAAAAGTAATCAAATAAAACGAAACTGTCCAGTGAACAAATTGGATGAAGGAATGCCCAGAAGATACAAATCATTATACGTTGTAGGAGATGAATATGCAAAGGGAATGGGAGTGAAATTGACAAGCAGGACAGATCACAGGATCGACGTCCTAAGCAAGCCAGGCGATAGCATACTTAATTATAAATATGATATTATGAAGAAAATACGAGAGTGCGGAAGCAGCGATACTGTGGTTGTGCTTGCCGGAAATTGTGAAAACCTAAAAAGAAGAGCCAACTATCTAAAGACTATGGAAGAACTAATCACGGAATCAAAGAAAAAAAATACAAGGCTCCTCATATCGACAATACATTACGCAAAGAATGAAAGAACTAACGAAAATATATATACACTGAATTGTGATCTCTATAGTATTGTGAATGAACTTGAAAATGTAGAAATAATGGAAATAAATGAACGAATATCAATATCTGAACAAATAATTTTCAAACTAAAGTGTAAAAAAATAAAAAACAACATAAATGTACAAATCAGTTTAAATCAGGAGAAAACAGAACTGTCAAACGTGACCATGGATAGACCAGGAAAATATTGCGAAACGCAGAGCTCTTCTTCTTCTTTTTTATCCATCAGACTCCCAGGGTATACAACGAGAGAAGGTCAAGACTCACCATAGCGCATCAGAACGTCCAGGGCTTGAGAAACAAAAATCACGAGATGCACCTATCCATTAATATGACTGATGTCGATATACTAGCGATAACCGAATCGTGGATGAATGATGGCGAAATTATGAACTTTACAATAAATAATTTTAAAATAGCCAGTAGTTTTAGCAGAAAGCATTCATTAAGGGGCGGTTGCTTGATTATGGCAAAATCTCAATATAATGTAAAAAATAGAGTCGATATTGTGAATATGTCAATAGAGAAAACATGTGAAGTTGGCTGCATGGAAATTGAAAATATTGTTGTCATTTGCCTGTACAGAGCTCCATCATCTAACATTCATGATTTCTTTACCACTCTAGAACACATATTAAATAAATTGACTAAAAATAATAATAAAAAGATTGTCGTATGTGGAGATTTTAACATAGATTTAAATGCCAACAGTAATAATTGCAAAAATTTTCTAGACTTGATGAATGGTTTCTCACTGACACGTAGTATCTATTTTGCTACTCGAAAAACATCTAACACAGCCACATGTATCGATAACATTTTTACAAACTTGACACTTAATCACACCTCTCCTATAAAATTTGTAAAATCAGACCATGACGGCCAGTTAGTGGGAGTATTGCTTGAGCAGCCTCCTAAAGACATTAGCTCAAATGTACAAAGAACAAACCTTAGATATATTAATGACGAAAATACTTATAATCTTATTTGCTACCTTAATTCATTGTACACTCCTGACTACAACCATGACAATTCTACCGATGCTTTCTATGATTTTTTTAAATATTTTATTCTTGGACTTGACCAGTACATGCCTGTTAAATGCATAAAAAATAAACCAAAGAAAACTTTTAACGACTGGGCTACTAAGGGTATAAAAGTTTCGCGTATTCGACTATTTGAACTTTATAACCTAAGAAGCATAAACAATAGCAATTCATTTAGAAAGCATGTGTCGAACTATAGCAGAATCTTTAAAAGGGTCTGTAGTGATGCTAAACGTATATATCTTAGCAATAAAATATCAAATTCTAAGAACCCAATTAAAACAACTTGGAATGTCATCAAATCGGAAACGGGAAGGTCGGTTGAAAACTCCCAACTGACTATCATGAGTGACTTCATGGCAATAGATAATAACAATGCTAATAAAAAAAATATTGTGAATAACTTTAATCGTTTCTTCACAGACATATCTAAGCTTTTGACGCAACAAATCGATGTAACTGAACATGATGCAATGAAACACATGGTAAATCTACCTATATGTGTTAATACTTTTAAATTTAAGACCATCAACGAAAATGATATTATCAAAGTAACTAGATGTATTAAATCCAAATCGTCACAAGACCTATGGTATCTCTCTATTAAATTTATAAAAACAATCATAGCTGATATAGCACCACATCTAGCCAAAATATTCAACACTTGTCTTAGAAAAGGTTACTTCCCAGATCTGTTGAAAATTGCAAGAGTCACTCCGATATACAAGAAAGGAGAAAAAACTGACTTTAGCAACTACAGACCCATTTCGATTCTGCCTGTGTTCAGTAAAATCCTAGAAAAAATTGTCACCGAGCAGCTTGCACAATTTCTTAGCAATAACAGTATACTTCACCCACAACAATATGGATTCCAAAAGGGTAAAAATACCTGTGACGCTGTATCACAACTGCTAGGTTATGTTATGGAATCCTTTGAGAACGGACAGGATACTTTTGGCATTTTTTGCGATCTATCAAAGGCGTTCGATTGTGTCCAACATGACGTGCTACTTGCTAAATTAGACCATTATGGAATTCGTGGAGTTGAAAAATCTTTTTTAAAATCCTATTTGAGAGATAGAAAACAGATAACAGTGATTGACAATATAAAATCAGATATTTGTGACATAAACTGTGGTGTGCCCCAGGGATCTATTTTGGGACCATTACTTTTCTTAATATATATCAATGATCTGCCTAGTCAAATCAGTGATAATAATAAAATCATGGTGTTTGCAGATGACACATCCATACTTATAAGAGACTTGGATAATTTACAGTATACTAAAGATATAGTAACACAAACCCTTGAAAATGTAAAGAGTTGGTTTGGTGACAATAAATTAGTTCTAAATATGACGAAAACGAATGCTCTTCGCTTCTCCTTACGGCGTGAACACGAAGTTCCTGTAAAAGAAATCTTGAGCAACCAATCATTGAACATAGTAAACAATTGTAAATTCCTAGGGTTGGTTGTAGACAGAAAACTTCAGTGGTCCCCACAGATTGATCAGCTTTGCACAAGACTCAGTTCTGCGATCTTTGCAATAAGAAAAGTTAAAGAGGTTTGCGGGTTTGATGCTGCAAGATGTGTGTACTTCGCGTACTTTCATAGTATAATGTCATATGGTATAATGTTCTGGGGGAAGAGTGCCGAATCAGGCAGAGTCTTTATACTGCAAAAGAGAGCCATAAGGACCATTTTAGGATTGCGCCCGAGAGATTCCTGCCGTGATCACTTTAAAAAACTGGGCATACTCACACTTGCTGGCGCGTATATCCAGGAGTGCCTTATGTATGCTCGAAAAAATATAGAGAACACACCTCTAAACGCAGACTACCATAGCTATCCAACGCGAAGTGCAGGCAGCATCAGAACCGTAAAATGCAGACTAGCAAAGGTTGCGGATAGTTTCGTGGGTTTAAGTGTGAAGCTGTACAACAAACTGTCACTGCATATCAAAACATTGGAGGATGATCGCTTTAAGGAAGGGGTGAGGAAGTATTTGTTAGAAAAATCATTTTATTCAGTTAACGAAATGTTATTGGAAAAAGATTCTAGTAACATGGATGCAGAAACATAATGTAGTTTGATATCACATCTGACGACATAATCACTGGGCCCTTTACACCCAGGGATTATCGATCACCATTGATATTAATATATTGTTGTACGCCTTGTCTCTTTTAATTAAATTGTATGTTTTTAAAATGTACTCTGGATTGACACCCCCAAGTGCCCATTGCGGAGCCTATGGAGGTCGAATAAAAACTATAAAAAAACTATAACTATTAACACCTTGAGTGTATAACTGTAATGTAATATGTTCAAGTATACTTTGTAATACAGTGTAAAAAGGCTTGAACGCCATTTAATGAATTAAATAAATATATAAATAAATAAATGTAATAAACATCAAATTGTTTGACAAAATACCTGACAAGACGAAAGAAGTCTCTCTCGTAAATAAATCGCGTAGTAGAATAAAACATTAAATTTGTTTTTTTTTTTATTTTGTCAAATAGTCATTTCTGTGCGAATAAACAATACAACATTCAGGATGGTTGGCATGGCCTATCGCTAAATTGTAGATGTTTATTGTCTAATATACGTGAGATTTTACGAACACCTGACTTTTACAGGACATTCGAAAGCATAAAGAAAATAATGGAACACTTACATATCTTTATATTTTTACCAGGGACTCCACTAACAAAATAATATTAACATTAGTTATTATTAATACATCGCTGTACAGTCAAGATGGCGTTCCTCGATCACTAACACCAAAACATTACCTGGTGCAGACTGTGGTAGCGATCACCAGCTTCTTGTTGCCAACATCAAAGTACACATAAAATGCATTAAGAAGAAGTCAGATTCCACCAAACTGTGCTTAAGCCCCAACGCTTTGTGTAGGTTTGAGGAACTTGTTGCTCCGAAGATAAACACAGAATTCGATCCTTTTGAAACATCTGATGCTGCATGGGTGAAGCTAAAATCTGTCACTCTAGAGGCAGCAAGGGAGGCACAACAGAAGGAGCCCAGACCAACATCAAGCAGCAAAGCATGGATATCAGAAGAAACATGGTCCTTGATAGATAGACGTAGAGTGGTTAAGCAAGCTGGACTCACAAATAATACCAACCGTGCAGAATATCAAACTCTTCACAGAGCTGTAAAATCTGCTTGCAGAAAAGACAAAAACTCTTACATTTATTTATTTTTATTTGTTTATTTATTCATTTACATGGTACACAACAGATGAAAGACACATAAATATAACATGTAAGCGACAAAAACATTCCAATAGTCTTACATCCAAACAGTGCACACTTCAGCAATAACACACAAAACTATCATAGAAAATCTTACACACAATACATTCATTCACAATACATCCATTCACCCAATTTCGCACACATAATACATTCATTCGCACAAACACATTCACACTTGCATCACAACACATACATCAATGCAATATGTCAGGAGATCGAGAACCTTGCAGATAAAGCCATGACTAAAGATCTTTTCAAGCAAGTTAAGGTGTTAACCCGCGACTTCAAACCAAAAACATGGCTCATTGAAGACACCGATGGAACCCTGATATCCGAGCAGGACAAAGTAATTGACAGGTGGCGAAATTACTGTGAAAACCTTTACAAAGACTCAAAAGACAATGGCTCGCAGGGGGAGGTGATACAGAGACGCGAGGTGGTTGAACAGAGAGAACCAGATATTATGCTAGACGAGGTGGAACACTCTATTGCCCGCTTGAAAAATAAGGCTGCTGGTGGTGATGGCATAACGGCTGATCTGTTGCAGCATCTGGGTAGCGAAGGGACTCGTGCTATTCATTCCATCTGCCAAAAAGTGTGGAGGACCGGACAATGGCCAGAAGACTGGGCCGAGTCCACGGTAATTCCACTGCACAAAAAAGGCTCAACAAAAAAGTGCGATAACTTTAGAACTATCTCCCTCATATCTCATGCCAGCAAAATTTTGTTGGACATAATAAATAGGCGACTAGCAGGACATGTAGATTGGCAAATTGCCAGAGAACAAGCAGGTTTTGTCGTAGGTAGAGGTACCAGAGAACAGATCCTGAACATGAGGCAGATAATTGAAAAATGCCGTGAATTCAATGTACCAACTGTTTTTTGCTTCATTGATTACACTAAAGCTTTCGACTGTGTGAGGTGGGAAGAGCTGTTCGAAGCCCTAAGCGGGATGGGAGTTCCAGATCACTTGTTATTCTTAATTCAAAATCTGTATTTAGAAGGGAAATCACGAGTAAGAATAGAGGACTCCATTTCGGAACCATTCAAAGCAGAGAAGGGAGTACGACAAGGATGCATACTTTCGCCCAAGCTCTTTAATCTTTATGGAGAGAGCATCATGAGAAGAGCCCTAGATGGTTGGAATGGTGGTGTCACAATAGGAGGACAGAAGATATGCAATCTCAGGTTTGCGGACGACACTACCTTAGTCGCTTCAAGTGTGCAGGAGTTAGCAGAGTTGTTTCGTCGTGTGGAGATTGAAAGTGAAAAGATGGGACTGAAGATCAACTGCAGTAAAACTAAGGCAATGATAGTTGATCGCTCAGGCAGGCTCGCAGACACGGAACATTATCTTCCAGGAATTGACTTTGTCAACGAATTTATCTATCTAGGTTCTCTCAAAAATAATAGAGGCACAAGCGACCAAGAAGTGAACCGCCGCACACAGATGGCAAAGAACGCAATGGGTCGTCTTGATAAAATTTGGAAAAGCCGTGAAATTATGAGAAACACAAAGATAAGACTAGTCAAGACCTTGGTATTCAGCATATTTTTATACGGAGCTGAAACGTGGACGCTGCGAGCTAGCGAACGCGCGAGGATCGATGCGTTTGAGATGTGGTGCTGGAGAAAATTGCTCCGAGTGCATTGGACGGAACACAGGACCAATGAGTCCATTCTCACGGAGTTAAACATTTCGGCGCGACTCTCAACGATTTGCAGTCAGCGCGCTTTGCGATATTTCGGGCACATTGCAAGAAGAGAGCCTGACAACCTAGAAAAAGTGATTATGACTGGGGTTGTAGAAGGGAGGAGAGGAAGGGGCAGAGTGCCAATAAGATGGAGCGACCAAATTAAGGAGGCCACACAGAGCTCACTTCATGGGGCCTTACACATGGCAGAGGATCGCTCAACATGGAGACAGATGGTCTACAGAACGAGGCATGATGGTCACGATCCTCAGGATTGAGGGACCGACAGAAATGATGATGATGATTATTAATAATGTTTTTTTCAGCTTTACTTTTCCTTTACATTTATGTTATACATTTAATACGCAGTCGCAGAGAATTTCGTGTGCATAACAATTATTGTTATATTGGGAACTTATGTATGTATGTTTACTAATCCGAATAATAATAATAATAATATCGACGACACGACACAAGCTTTTAGCTTACTGTGGAAGGTGTATAAGGTTGTATTTGGGTTTATAACAAAACCCAGATATATCTTTTAAAAAAAAAGAGAGAGATAAATAGACGTAATGCGACAAATAGACAAATAAGTGTTCTCAGATAATATGTCTATGATAAAAAAAAACTTTAATACTTATAGTATGTTGCTTGATAATAATCGTTTTTTGTGATATAATAATAATAAAAATACTTTATTTTATCAGTAAACATACAAAAGCTGAGACATCACATCACCAATATGGATACAACTACATAATTATATTGCAGCAGCCTCACTCTAGGTTGTCTTGTATCGAGGCGCGTGTCGTTTATGTCTTCTTCTTTTTGTGTCGGTCAGTAAAACCATAAAAAACAAAACATCAAAAAAAACTTCAAAATCTATATTAGGATTACCTCCTAGAAAACCATGATCTCTCTTGCAACTCCCCCCAAATGAGTTCGCTCCTCAAATTCCTCCCAGTGACACTGTCTGGGAGCTATTGGACATGTCAAGAAATGCCCAGTGTTTTGTTCCTCTCCACAGTCACACACCATGCTCTCTATATGTGTCGGTATAAAATTCACTTTTAACTAACTAATCAAACTCAAAGTCAAAAACGATTTCTACACATTTTTTTTCTTTTTGTAACTGCAAATTACCCAAATTCGAATGAATTAAAAGTGGATATAAACCCATACCATCATGAAATCTTTCACTTGTGAAGTGACCAATAATTATAATCTTTAGTAATCCATATAACAATAGGTACATGAATTCACTATTAATCTTTTTCTGTAAGTGCCCTGTTTGGTCCCCCCGATGTTGGCGATCACTCTGGCATAGGCTTCTCGGTCCTGCGCTGTCTAGAACAACTCTACCACACCACTCAATCCAATGTCGTATATTGCGCAGCCATGATGTCTGCCTTCTAACAACCCCCAGCGTACCTCTATTTCTACAAATAAAATTAATTTAATATAAAACATATCGACATCACGCAAAACATCTTTTATAACTAACATATTTATTATGCCTTTTAAATATTAAATTACCTGTATATATAATATCCCGTGGAGCACCCGGTAAAGAATTGGTCTCCCACTCTTATCCGTAAGTTTTCGAGTGTCCTGTAAAAGGCAGGTGTTCGAAAAAATAAGACATTTTACATCTTAAATTCAGGGATGAGGCTTGCCACCCATCCTGAATGTCTTGATTTTATATTGGCACAGAGAGGACAGCTTGCATGTTTATTTTATGCAGCTGGTCTGCTGGCTACCCCACTTGTGAGATATGCCGTGATGGTATAGTAGTAGTAGTAGTAGAAATATTAAATTGTTGAAGTTATATTAATGTTTAAATCGATATTTTCATTTATTCCTTTCAGCAATGTGATTTTGAATAATTCATATTAATTTCAATCAATTCACTTTAAGATCCAAATCGTAATATACATAATAGGTATAACAATTATTTATGTTACAACTTTATATTGTATAGAACTACAAAGCAATTTATTTTCAATAATAAATAAGAATATAGAATTTCTGTATAATATAAATTCAGTTCAATATGATTCTACCCTCACGCACTTGTAGTTATCGTTATAAAATACAATACATTATTTTAAAATTTGATTATTTTCTTATTATTAAGAAATATCTACTTTCTTACATTGTTATGTACAAATAATAAAGATAAATTAATTATTCGTAGAAATTACAAATGTATATTTGATCATTCTCCTTAAATTTCTATTAGAGTGTCTTGTGTAGGTATAATAAATAATATTCGCTCCAAGCTGGAGTATTGTACGTCTGTATGGAATCCACATTTTAAAAAATATGTCGATCAGGTTGAGAGGACTCAGTCTAGATTCATTCGTTTGGTTAGGAAGAGATTACATTATCCTGTTATTATTAAAGATCTGCCTAAATTAGAATTAAGAAGAGTTTTGCTGGATGCATGCAACCTGAGAAAGATATGCTTGTCCGAATACGATGTTCCTAATATTTTAGATAGGATTAATTTTAGAATGCCTATTTTAACAAGATCTTGTTTCCCGTTCTACCTTAAAAAAACAAAAACGATTGCAGGCTCAAGAAACCCTTTATATAGAATGTGCGATGCTTATAATAAAAACTTTTCACAGTGCGATATGGCTTGTACATCGAACCATGGATTTAAGCGGCTGATCGGTCGTCACGTTTTTGGTCCTGGGCCTGTCTCGGAGGTGAGCTGAATACCCCCCCCCCCCTTTCCCAATCCCCTTTTTAAAGTGCCAATAACGTCAGGTTTGTGAGGAAGGAAGTTGAGAGTGGAATGAGAGAAAAAAAAAATGTACCTATGTGTTTCATAAGTTGTGAAGTGTTGGGATAGTATTTATTTTTGGTCTGTTTTTAAGGTTTTTGATTTTCCTTTTTTAAGAGTTTGTTTTGTATTATTATTGCATACATTTAGGAAGTGTGAATGTGTTTGTGCGAATGAATGTATTATGTGTGCAATTGAGTGAATGGATGTATTGTGAATGAATGTATTGTGTGTAAGATTTTCTATGATAGTTTTGTGTGTTATTGCTGAAGTGTGCACTGTTTGGATGTAAGACTATTGGAATGTTTTTGTCGCTTACATGTTATATTTATATGTCTTTCATCTGTTGTGTACCATGTAAATGAATAAATAAATAAAAGAGGTTTCCTTTTATTGTGGATTAATAAAATATTACCTACCTGATATATAAATAATGAAAATGTATCCTATCAGAAATAATCTTATATATAAATTATAAAATATTGGTTTACATATATTATGTTGTGTGAGTTTATATTTATTTATTTATTATTTCATTTGTACAACATCATTAAAAATATAAAAGTCATAAAAACCTACCTAACTGGGCATGAGCCCGTACCAAGGTAGACTGAACCAGTTTTCACCATACTTTGTCTCAGCGCTCAATTTTCTTTACTTCAGTCACTAAGATTATTTTCCTTACTTTATTTAACCATAAAATAACAGACACGCTCACGCACGCACACATACATCCACACACACAAACACACTCACCCTTATACACACCCACCCACACACACATATATATACATACATACATACACACAAATACAGACATACACACATATATATACCCATATAGATAACGCCACATATATATTCATACACTTATACACACACACTCAGTCACACAGGCAGATAATATGTGATCAGGGTCTTAGCGTTTCTGCGGCCCAACTGCCGAAGCTATGTTGTGATCCCCCTCCCCCCCAACACCAGAAGAAGCCAAAGCCCGGATAACTGTGTCATAAATCTTGTTAATAATTCTAGGGGCAATATATGTAAAGTGTGTCTGGGCAAAGCAAGTTTTTACCGTTGGTACCACAAATCTCTCTGCCAATCTCGCCCTAGTTCCATGAGAATGACCAAGACGCTCGTACAACTCGTTGTGTCTCAAGTAGTATATCAGAATGTTCTTCGCATATAGCTGGCGAACATCCAGAACTCCAAATTCCGCAAACAGTTCATCTGTTGGATATCGAAAGGGCTTCCTATTTATAAATCTAACTATGGACTTTTGAGCTTTTACCAATGATATAACGTTTATATTTGTATACATATTTTTTTTAGGAGAACATTAAATAATATTTTGAAATCCTTAATTAAATCCCGCAGTTTATTACTCTGCTGATAGAATCCTTTATGTTTGTAGTGTAGTGAACGGGCAACACTAAATAGTATTGTTATGGTCAGCTGGTATGACGTCAGGAAACGGATTTGGTTAACTGATAAGAATTATCACAATTCCAAATCATTCTAATTCTCGCTGCCCGGCTAACCAAACGTACTCTTACATGTTCTTTGTATAACTTTTATTGTAACAAAACTGTAGTATTTCTAGTAATTGTTTTAAATGTAAATTCTCTTTTATTAATAACCGCGAATTTCATTGGAAAGTTTGGTGAGTAGAAAAATTTTTCTTGTCCCGACAATCCTTATAAGGATTCTCTTTTCACAGCCTTCAGAACTGGAGTCATTCTCTCTTACAATCTATCTTTAAAATGCTTGAATGCATGGCTTTCTCGATCATAGCATCCTTGGGACATTGGATATTGGCTGTGTGTTTAACTGGGCTCTGTAACTCATACTGGATTGGTGATTTTATTTTGATTTCTAGTATTTTGAGATTTTTTATTTTTTAACTTTACTTTGACTTTTTTTTAATTTTTTTAACTTTTGCTTTTTTCTCAAGTCTAAGACATTTCTGGTAAGATTGAAGGAGACCCACCGTCCACCCGGATAGCTCAGAAGTCTGGGGACTTCCATTTATCCGATAAAATTTCTACACTAACAAATTTGTCCACACAAGAGGTGCCATGATGGGCAGTCTGAAGGACTGGCCGGCCAAAACCCCCACGTGTGGAATCTTTTGACTACACTCCTTCAATGTCCCTCTAGCCGAGAGAAGCATATACATACGTAAAATATATCAACAATAAAAGAATTTCCAGCTAAATACATAAGCATAAAAAAAAAACAATATAAAATATACACATTCATATACATATATACACATTGGTACAGAGCGCCGAGCTGAGGTGTCCAGAAACATTAATTGGGTATTTAAGACGGCAAACCGAGGGCCGCCGATGCCGGGGCCATCGATGAAAACGCTTCCCTCCCCAAAGGGACATCCCACCCAGACCAAAGACTCTCCACCAAGGGAGACAGGACAGCACAAAAGACGAAGAAATGAGTTCGCCCGCGACAGCTACAACCACACAAGGTAAAATCAACCATCAAGCTCCTCTAGGAAAGCCGGGGGTGAGCCCGGCTCACGTAGAAGATCCCACCGAGACACCCATACATCTACAAATCTCAAAAAGCCCCTGAAATTCCCAGGACAAGTCATCAACTCCCCAGACCAGATGGGTCTGGGGGTGTCGTCACTCATACTGTCAATCATTACATCTCTCGCATCCGTCAGCAATGGACACTCCCACAGGATGTGTTCCGCAAACTGTGCTCCCGTCCCACAAGCACACCATGGATCATCCGCAAGCCCAAGTTCGAAGAGCTTGGCCTTAAGCTCCCCATGGCCCGTCACCAACTGAACAGCAAAGTGGTTGAAGGTCAGGAAGCCCCTTTTAATCCTCTCTCTCACATCCGGGAGAAAACCGTAGACAAGTCTAGCGGTTCTCCCCCGATCCCATCTTTCTTGCCACACCTCCAACGTTCTCTCTCTGATTCGGCTGAAGGCCCTACTAATTCCCCTATTTCCAGGCTCTACCTGAATGAACACACCAAGATGTTCGGCCCTACCGTCCGCCTTGATCCTACGCCTGGCCACACTGTCTAGGACTTCCAAATCGGCAGGTAACACACCAGCGATGACAGGAAGGCCATCGCTAGCGGCAGTACGATACGCACCTGTGACGGCGAGTAGCGGGAGTCTCTGTCCCCTCAAGACTGCCGTCGACACAGAGCCCACCGAAAGTCTGTGCGACCAGACACGAGCAGCATACGTGACTTGCGCCACGTACGTCGCCCGATATATGGCCCTCACAGTCCCCGACCTAAGGCCCCACGTACCACGACTTAGTCTGCGAAGGGTGAAAAACAGCACCTTTGCTTTTTCGGCAGTCGCTCTTACGTGCGGGAGAAAGGAAAAGCCTCTGTCCAGAACAACTCCCAGGTACCGAACTTCATCGAGCACCCTTACGGGTACTCCACTCATCCGGAGAACCGGGTTTCTGCCCCTTCCAAGCGTCCCCTTCAACCACATCGCAGAGGTCTTGCTCGGTGAGAAGACAAGCCTATTCACACTACCCCACGTCAGGATGCGCTCGATCGCGGTTTTAAATTTGTCCTCGATCGCTTTCCTAGTGCTACCAGATAGCAAGAGGAGAGCATCGTCAGCATATGCGAAAATTGTGCAGCCAGGTGGAAGATCCATTCTCAAAAGATCATCAAAGAGGACGTTCCACAGGAATGGTCCCAGGACCGAACCCTGCGGACAGCCCATATCAACGATCCGTTCGACCAAATGTCCTGCGTGAGTGATCACCACTGACCTGTTGCTGAAGTAGCTGCTGATGATATCGAACAACCAGCGGGGACACCCCCGTATCTTCAGCTTAGCCAATATTAGTGGCCACCACGCATTGTCGAAAGCCCCAGCTATGTCAAGGAAGACACCCAGCACATTCTTCTCCTTACTTTCATTCTTCCATTTCATGCATGCATCAATGGCGTGCTCTGTGGATAATCCCCGGCTGAAGCCAAACTGCTTTGGATCCCCCGGCACAAGGGCCCCAGCAAGCCGGTTCCTCACCAAGACCTCAAGAATCTTGCCAAAGGAAGGCAGCAGGGTAATGGGCCTATACGCCTTGAGATCCGACAGAGGCTTGTCATTACCTTTAGGGATTACCCTGAGCAGACCTCTCTTCCATACTTTCGGAAACACTCCCTGTCTCAGACAGGCCCTGAAGAGTCCCAACATTTCAGCCGGGCAAAACCTCCAGACCTGTTTTACAATCGCACCATTCACTCTGTCAATTCCAGGTGCCTTTCTTGGTCCTAAACTTTTGACGATTTCACCCAATTCTTGATGTGTCACATCGTCAATTTCGATTACTGACTCATCAGGGGGGCAGCGCGACTGGAAACGCAGCGCTGCATGAAACGGTGTGTCCCCTGACATTGAGTCAAGAGGCACCAAACCATCCAACAGCGCCCTGAGTGTGTCGTCAATACACACTGTTTCATTATCGCCAGAAACAATACTGGTAAGATAGTGATCAGCAGACCTCTTAGATTTAACCACAGTCCGAGTCACAGACCAAGGGTCAGCGTTTCCCATTTCTGTTATCCACTCCTTCCAGGCCGAGGCCTTAGCATGCCTTATGGCCAATTTGTAGGAGCCCCTCGCTCGCTGGAGCCGCTCAAAGAGTTGCTTCCCAGCTGGAGAGTCCCGCAACACGCTGCCACTTCTCACCGGGCAGAAGGCCCGTTCGGCGGACTTATATTGGCGTCTCAAGACCGTGAGTTCCGGAGTCCACCAATTGGTGCAACGACGTCCCCCAGGCCTGCACCTACCCAGCGAAACTGTCGCCGCTGAGACGACCGCTGAGTTGAATTTTTCCCCAGCTACTTCAGCTCCATCAGACATCCATACATCAAAATCTCTCAATTCTTCATTCAGACAAACTCCAAAGGAATCCCAGTTTGCCCTCGAGCTCCTGAAGCTCCACAGGCCGTATGGTTCAATCTCCAACGAACCTCCGACAGACCAGGTGATCAGACGGTGGTCGCTCGAAACTTCCCCAACGTGGACCCTCCAATTGGAGAAATCCGTAAGCAGATCTTCTGTACATAGGGTAAGATCAATACGGCTCTCCCCCATTGGCCCAGCAAACGTAGCAGGCTGACCAGCAGCGTTGAGGAGACTAAGGCCGGCAGAAGATATAAAATCCTCTACCGGTCCAGCATTCCCAGTGCGATCCCTGCCTGGTCTGTCATACCAGAGAGGAGAGCGAGCATTAAAGTCACCAGCAATCAAGACCGACTTACCCCGCAAAGCATCCAGGGCCCGCCTCAGGCCCCGCAGGTGTGGTCCCACGTTATCAGAGTACCTGAAATAAACAGATATAAGGAAAATCTCTCGGCCAAAATTTCTGGTAAGAGTGGAATCTTTGCTGATCCACATGTTGAGTGATGCTGCTGCGAGTGCTGATTGCGTAGTCCTTATCTCCTTGCTTGTTCAGGTGCGCATGCGCACCCGTATTGTCCGCTTTGGGTGTTTTTGTATGCATATTATTTTGTGTTTTATTTCATTTTAACTTTTATTATAAATAGCAACCTTGCGGGCTTATTGAGTTGTGCCAATTTATTTTTCTTTTTTTGACGATAAATTATCATTTATTTTTACATTATTAAATCTAACTATTCATAAACAGTAATATTTACTTGCGTGTTTTACTGTAGCTTATAGTGGGTATAGGTTTAAAGGACTATGCCATTAGATAATATTCTGCCTTGTGAAATGAATGTCACTCATTAAACCATCACTGCTTCCGTGTTTTCATCTGGTAACATTTCCCTAGTGTATATACTACCTAGTATCTGTATACCTTGCCCGAGGCACCCTTACACTCCTCTTACGAGCCTCCGCCGTAAACATCACTGCATTGTATAATGTGCTATATCAATTTACATAGACAAATTCATCAGTCTGTTATCTTTGATATGGGAAACATATTATTATTGGTGATAAAACAGAAATTATTACTCTCTCGATGTATGTCAGTTGTTTATAAGGAATAAAATTGGAAATGTATCATAGAAACCGCTACTATATTACTTCAGTATGGGGTTCTCTTATTACATGGAATGTAAGGTAATATATCACAGGAGAAAATATAAAATATAAAGGTAATGGTAATGTTCTTTGTATCATAATATATATCACTAGGAATTCTTACCTTGGTTCATTATTAAATAATAATATTATTATTGTTGTGTTGTTTAGTATGTGAAATAATATTGTATAAAATCGCAGTAATACAGCGTATAGAATTTTTTCCTCTGAAATCTTTTAGTTTTCTTAGCACATAAATGAATGAACTACCGTGTACAAATTTTGTATTATTCTAGGCACAATGCTTTGAAACATTTCACAATTATTTTTACTGTGACTATTGTCTACACAATTTGCTTTTATTTACCATTTTCAAACATCGTGTAGTGAATTTGAAGTAGCCTTGATTCGAGTGGAAAACTCTTTGATACAATTTTTATTTATTATTATTTTACAATTTTTTTGAACCGAAAAGTTTCTGCACAAACTACGTTCTTTATTTCATTATTTTTAGTGGATACTTATATAAGTCACAATATATTTTTTTTTCTAATCTCTGTTAATTTATATCAGAATATCATTTAAATTGTTGCTTTGTTAATTTACAAAGGTCAAGCTCATAGCAATAGTAATAAAAATAAAACGCATAATTTAAGCTTTCGAAGTTCATGAATTTTTTTCGAATTGAACTTTCAAGTTAACTAAAGTCCATATCAAAGCCAGCTCAAGTTTTATTTTGTACTATATTATATTTTCCTGGTGTTATAATAGTTGTAGTAAATGTTTGGCGATCTTATAATTTTCGTAATAAACAACACCGTAATACATCACAATAAATTAATTACACAGTATAAATAACAATGATATCACATAGTTTTGTACCAAGGGCGATACATTAATCTTGTTTTGAGTGTCTTGTAATAATAATTTACCGAAACCGCACGACTATTTCGACTAACTGCGGGACAAATTAATATTATTTACTGTTTCTACATACAAATATAATTGCATTATAATAAATTATCATTTGTATCTATTACATTCTATTATTAAATTCTATTAGATAAATTTCTGTTACATGTCTAAACTTATCAGCTTTTGGCTAATTCCTTTTCAAAACAACCAGACCATATTGCTCTATGTCTTAGATTTTTTTTATACTTTGCTTGTTTGTTGCCTTACATGTTGAGACTTTCAAACAAATATTATTATTTTTTTACGGCAAAATTTTCTAGTCTAAAAGATATTTTAGGTCATCGATATCTATCGAAAAGATAACTAAATTTTGCTTCAAATTTACTATTCTAAAATACTTGTTCGAAGATCTCAAAATATCAGGCAATTAACAGGCAAAGTATAAAAAGTATCAAAAACATCGAGCAACGATTTTTCCATTTTTTGGTTGCTTTCAAATGGATTGGTACTTTCTCCTGTATGAAACCATCACTCACAAATTACTCCGAAAGAAACATTTAAAAATAAACTATTGACAATTTATTAAGTGAAGTCCCCGGCATTGAACAGGTTACCTACCCCACTTTTTGTTTAAGTTTTTAAATACTCTAAAAAAGGCAGATATCGCAAATATAATATAATACATTGAACACGCCTACAGTTCAGTAATGAGATATTTCACCAATTCTGAATGTATTTTATATTGACACGAAGAGGATAACTGGCAAGTTTATTACATGTACCTATAATGGTTAGTCTACTGGTAATCCAACTTGTGAGAAATGAAATAATTTTACATTGAAAAGAAGGTATATGAAATATCTGCACTGAAACAACATCAATTTGATTCGATATTATTTAACATTCTTTAATGTATAACAGCCTCTGTTACATATATATTAAAGAATTTCAAATATTAAAGAAGACAACGAATTTATACTTTTTATACAAATCATATAGGATATTCTCGATATTTTTTATTTTTTCTGGTTTCTCCTGGTAATATAGGTACATGTTGCTATGCTTATTTATAAGCTGTATTAATCTGATAAATCTCCTTTCTGCGTGTTAATTACTAATTAATCAAGTGACTTAATAAGGAATTTCATATTCTCATGAAATAATGTTATATTATGAAATTAACACACTGTCTCCTTAGAAACTGAAATAAAGATATAACCATTAAATAATTTCATTTTTTTTGTGCCCTACGAAAATATGGGTCGATACACATTTGATTAGTTCTATTTCTACACATTGTGTACATTGATTTCAATCATCATCATCTTCATCATCCCCCTCAACGCTCCTCTCGGGAGCACAGGGCAGAAACCAGCCTCCTCCATTCAGAGCGTCTCTGTGCCAATTGCGTCACCTCTTCCCACGACATTCCTTGCGCTCTGATATCGTTGTCATAGGAACGGTGTATTGTGAAAGAGGGACGCCCGGGCCTACGGAACCCCTGCGGACGGAAAAAGCAGTGCTCTTTTTGGCCAAATATCATTGGGCATTCTCAAAACATGTCCCAGCCAGGACCATCGTCTCTCTTGTATTACGGAGATTACAGGTCTCTGCTGGGTGCGCCGGCGCACAGCATCATTTGTAACATGTTCATACCATCTGACATCCAAAATCCTTCTAAGACACTTGTTTTCAAAGCTTAGTATCTTCCGCTCTTGAGCCTTGGTTAAGTGCCAAGACTCGCAGCCATATAGAAGGATTGGGATGATGCACGCATTGAACAAGCGACATTTTGTCCTGATGCTGAGTCCAGACGCCTTCCAAACTTTGTTCATGTTGTTGAAAGCCCCGCTAGCTGCTCCTATGCGGATTGGTAATTCCGACCGGAGATCACCCTCTGGCGTTATGGTTGCTCCCAGGTACCTGAATTTACTAACCTGAGATATTTGGGTAAGATTTCAATACTAAGCATAAAACTGTACTAAACAACAACCATTATAATATAAAATGTAGAGGAGTTGAGTTTATGTGTACCACTATACTATACTCTCAAGCCGCCTGCCTTATCCCACATGAGGAAGGCAAAGACGACGACGGGTCGCGAAGAGTTTATCCGTGTAGTGCGATATCTTCGAACGAACCCGATTTATATTTTTATTTCGTGTTTTGTTTTCTAGAATAACGTATACTTCAAAAGTTGCAAATATAACTGTTATAAACAATGTAGCATAAAAGATTCCCACGAGGCGGTTTTGGCTGGCCAGCCCTTCAGGCTGCCCAATAGGGCCCGCCCGTGAGGAGAAAAGTTTTGCTTAGAAGAGCGGATAAATAGAAGTCCCCCGACTTCTGAAATATCCGGGTATGGGAGGGAGTTTTCAATGTATGTATGTTATAAACAATAACCAATCACCAAATAAATCGTTTCTACAGCAATATGATAGCTCATTTATCAATAGAACTCGTTAACTTAGAATATAACCTCAAGTGCAGCAAATACAAAATAAATATTCCTCAAGAGCAACATACATTGAACATAAATTGTATTGCCAACGATCGTCGAGTAATTGTTTTTGTATCTAATCTGGTTTCAAACTTAAAACTTTTAGTGAGTACCTACATAAACTAATCAAAATACCTTCTATGTACATCAGTATAGTTAGCAGACAATATTCACACATTATAAACACTGCATGTTTTTACTTAAATCTCCATTTATTACAAGTTTTAATTAGTATATTAATATAAAATTATTAATTACGATTATGATCCATTATGTTTGCGGAAAATAATAATTAAGTAGGCAATGCGAAAGGATAATGTGAAACTAAAATTATACACACAAGGAATAATTTTATTACACTTTCCAGTTTGCAAATATTAAGTAGACATTGAAACCAAATTTAATCATTTAATTATGATTTTTTTTTATCATATGTGTATTTTGCGTACATAATGTTTAATGTTTTAATACTTTGTTATATTTGTAAGCTAATTTGAACATAATTTAAAGTTAACATCGTGTGTTTAGTCAGGCAAGATAATTCCTGAAATGCTTAGTGAGAGAGTTAAGTTTTCGCTTGTAGGGTTTCTAAACTTGGGACGTTTCCCATTCCAGAGGTAGTTAAATTTTTCGTGTTTTATAAAAATCGGTGTTTTAGTACAAGATAAAAAAAACAAAATACGTGGATTTGAATAAAAATCACTATTTAGAAACAAACACCACATTTATCAACGGGATATTATTTTTACTATTATTTTTTATTTTTAATACATTACAATTTACATAGGTACATACTTTATTGATGCTGCCCAAACTAATAGGTAGATCCTGTACTAAGGCAAATTGGTTATATAAAAATAACACAATTAATTTCAACTTCATTAAAGATAATATAAATTTCATCGAAAATAAAAATTATCTACCTAGTGTCGTGGTCCCCCTCCCCAAGAGGAAGGAAAACTCGTTGTGAACCACATTGACAGGAAATAAATAAAATATATTTTATTTATTTCGACGAGAGAATAAATACGTATTTATCCTCCGAGTTGGAAGTAAATAACCAAAAAAAAAAAGAATCAAGTTTATTTAATCTACGCAAATTTATAAATTTCTTTTCGCAATTACGTCTTTATAATATTCCGATTAAAAATTTAATAATACAAAATACTTTCATATCACCTACCTACTTGTAAAATCCAAGAGTAATAATATTCGTCGTATAGAGACATTATACCTATATAATAATACGTATCATTAGTTTAACCTATCTCAGTTCACACCTAATTTAAGTTGTCTTAGACATTTAATGTAAAACCCGTCAAAAGTGTCTTTCGCTAAATTTTACAATTTCATTTTTAAAGATTTGGCTCATGATACATCTAGAAAAAGAAAATTTACGTAAAGGACCCTTTCTATGTTGTGTTTACGATTTATAAAAGAAAATTTTTATCAGTGAAAAACAAACAATAATTTCTGTTGTACATAAAGGTTAGTAATTAATAAATTATTTCCTTTTACACTCGACGTTAGCGAGTATAAAGACTTACCTTATTGCTGAAAATACACAAAGAAAACAACACACAATATTGCCGAAAATCAATAATTTTTTATGTACTACAGAAAACCCATGTTATTGGTTAGAAATAGTCAATGAAATAAATTTCATCAATTTATGATTCAACGTTATTGAAAGATTAATTCTGTAATTATATCACAATTTAGTTTTGGATGCAGTTTTATTTACAAAAGACATATGGTTTCATACATAAATAGTATCTGTATACAGCGCCAGGGGCGCATCGAGATGAAATATTTTACTGAACCAAAGTTTGACAAAATTCAATCACTGACTATTTTTGTTAATTTAACAATAAAACTTGGTTTGTTAGTGGAAAAAAGCTCCTTCTCACGCTTAGTCCGATCTAGACCAACCTTTGCATTCGCTAAGTCTAGCCTCGTTAGTATACAATATGATAAATTAAGAAAAATATAATACATATATATTTTCATGCAAAATAAAATATAATAATATAATATTTTCTGCGGAATTCGCTTAGCCTTGCGGCCATGACAACCGGAAGAAGTTTAATCACGAATTTTAATTTTTTCACGAAGGGTATCCCAGTATTCCACGCTGGGACTTGTGGGTGTGGATGGTGGGACGTTAGTTTATGATATAATAAGAGATATTTACATAAAATAAATATGAGTTTAAATTCATGCTCGTGTTAGTATTCAAAATATCAGAAAATGAAATATATAAATGTTTCTGGGTCCGACCCTGTTCATATTATCAAGTAATGTCTATAAATTAAATTTACAAATAATATTAGTTATTCAAATTTTATAAATTTTGGAAAATAAAGCAAATCTATGTTCTGAATTCGACCCCGTTCACCAAATTGAGTAATCCTCCACAAGTCAAATTTGCAAACAATGCTAGTCTACAAATTTAACAATGTAGAAAATAAAATATTAAACAAAGTCAACCTCACAACACATCATCAAAACTTTACTTTAAAAGAGGTATTTAATAAGATAAAAAAAAAATTAAATAAAATATTCATAACAGTTAAATTCTATAAAATAAAAATAAAATTAAAAAATCTTAACTTCGGTTAAAGTTGATATATTCTGCAATTCTCGACACTGAAAACACTGAATTTAATTTTAGAATTTTTATTGATTTTATTTAGGATGATTTCTTATTATCTCAAAATAGAGATAATCACAAAAGAAAAAAAAACATATTTTATTTTCTACTTGGAGAGGAATACACCAAAAATCAAATTAAATACAACACTGAATTTAATTTTATTCCAGTCTCATCTCCTTGCAAGAAAACACTATCCCGAGTCGATGTGGTGACATCATATTTATAATCTCCCATTTCTTTGTCTAAATTCAATTAGGTACCTACTTTCTTCACCTCTCCATGTTGAAGTATATCTCCATGAACCCAATAAATCCAGGGTTATAACGCTTCAACCAACTATTACCACCATTTCATATAAGTACTAAGTTATTATTTATATAAACAATTCGTATTTATCAGTCAACTAAGATCCCAAAACTATAGATAAAATGAAACTTCAATCTCAATAAAACAGTAAAAGTTGTTTATGATTTTGAATACAATTCCTTAAAACACTTCATAAATACATACCCCAATCTTAATTATGTAATTTAAATTAAAACATCTATCCATTTACCTCACTTTGGCAAAATAAATAACTGAATTGCTAATAAATGCTATTTTCTTATCTATTTAACATTCGGCGAATTTACTTATTCGAATAAATTCATTCTTATTGCAACTGACAATAAAACAAGCCATTATAATTTTCCTCATTTTGTACATAAATATTCTCAGAAAATCAAAATATAACACGCCTTTTATCCTTACAGTTTAAAAATCGATGGATATTTCATAATATTCTTATAAACAGACGACACGTGTCAATAACTAGATCGAAGCGTTGGGTAACTTTTATCAGTTTTTCGTAAATCGAATTTCCTTAAGAAACATCAATTTCATTGTAAGAATATCATTTCTATTTACAATATTTTAATTATTTATATATAAATAACTTTTACAAAATATCAAGCAGTTTTAATACTTCAATAAAACCTAACTTGACTATTATAATAGTGAGGAATTTAATATTCAATACAATTTTACAAACATTTTCTTATTCGAAATGTTTACAATTGTTAATATATATCTTTATAAAGTTTCAGACTAAGCAAATCCCAAGTAAGTTATAGAATTTCCTATTATTGTCTCAAGTAAATTATCAGTTCAACAAAACCCAAATGCAACTTACCTCATCTTCCCCACAAACCTTTAGTTATGTCTTAACCTTTTTTTTTTATAAACAATTATTAAAGTTCATATCTTGATTCTTTGTCCACGTGTATCGTCAAGGATTTTCTTTGTTCAAAATAACACACGTGCCTCGTAAGCATGTGTCTAAGAAGTTTTGACCTCGCCCTAAAAAATCCCAGCTCGTGTCCTTTTCATAACACGTGTTTAATTACTCTGAGTTCAATATTCAACACGCGCCTTTTATAAGTATCAACATATTGTTTATAAATTTAAAATAGAGCTTCCATAATCTAACTTATAATATATATATAGTTAAAGATTTATTTAATTATTAATGAAACCTTGCAAAACCTTATCCATGTCACTAGTTAGCTATATAAAAAAACTGGTTTAGTCGGACGTAGTCGATATACTGAAAGAGATTCAAACTTTCAGTCGAGAGGTCACACACTTCACATTCATGACAAAAGTATGTTGTTTACTGTGTAAATGTACATATTTCCAAACTAAATTCATCTTCTAAAATAACTACGGTACTGAGTAAAAACTAACATCGAATTTATCTATCCACCACACCAAATTGTTCCGTACTTCAAATTTGCAAAGATGGAAACCCTTTTCCTTTGTATGTTATACAAATAAAACATAACATAAAAGCATATGTGTCATATAAACCTTAAATATTAACTCAACTTTAAATAGTTTGTGTATTCAGTCTTTTGACTTGAAGTGTAATGAAGAATTTAATTTTATGCTGTATAGTGCTGCTGAAATGCAATTTAAATATGGAACGTATTTTGTTTAGGTTTATATATATAAAGCGAATGTCTTTCTTGCTTCTATTATGCGCTCCCTTTTGAATGACGTTTAATTAGTTTAGAAGCTAATAATAGATTTTGCAAGCTCTGTATTTTCTTGTGAAAGTTCAGTTCAGCGATTTCGCTCGCAGTTGTTAGATCAATGTTGATAGTTGTGTATTTTCATTTTTCAAAACTACTTCAAACCTTGTTTATGTTTACCTAAGTGAACGCGATTATATTTTTATCTGTTGGACATTGTCTTTTTACTTGGATTGACACTTAAATGTAATTTTGGGTGAATTTAAGACTTCTAAAAAGATTTTTGCAGTGACTTCATATATAATGTGACGTGGGTAATACGAACCAGATAGACAGTGTGTGCCTATTATTGTGTACGAATATATTAGACATAACTTGGAGCCCTTCACTACCACGTTTGTCCTGGCCTCTTTCTCGTAGCGCGGATGATCTGCGTTCGCATTCCGGTCAGTCCTATTCTTTTTTTGTTCATTATTCTGTTTATAATATTTTTTTGATACATTTATAGTTATTTATCTATTTCCTTTATTACTTTTTTTTATTCCCGACAATATTATACTTAACCACTACAAAAATCAATAAAACTAAATATGTTTTAATTATGTTTTTTTAGCTTTTTACATAAAAAAAACATCGCAATATCTCACGCAAGTAACTATTATGAAGATAAAAATCCTCCTCTTCGTACTAAAAGAATATAGGTATACTTCATAATAGAAATGAAGTAATTTTCAAGTATTTTTTTTAAGATTTTATTTTCACTTTGTATTTTTGTTAGTTATATTTGAAAGGTAGATACTATTATATTTGAAAGTATTACACTCAGTCACATGTACGAATTAATTTATTCAACTTACAAAAACTTTCAAATGAATTAGATATATATTGCTTCCATGCCTTCATACAATTTCCTCATTATGGATAGTGTATTTTCCACTGCAAAATAGGAATATATCACTTCCATTCCACTTTGACATATTCGCGCTTCGTTTTACTTGAACGAGTAGAAAACGACTTTAATTAAACTATCTTTTGCCAAGTGAAATACATTCTTAACAATCTTATTTGAAATGAACGGTGCGATGTACATACATATATGGTGTGACATATGTACTTACTAAGTTAAGAGATACCGCCTATTTGATGTATACCGTGTTACTAAGTCACATCTCGGGAAGATTTTAATAAATTATTCCTCTAAGAGACAGCTCGCTTTACAAATTTTCTCAAGTAGGTGTATCTCTTTAACTAAACATCTTTTGTATTTCATATATATTTTTAACAACAAAAGTGTAAGCAACAATAACAGACTCTATTCGCGAACAAGACAAATGCTTTTTGTTTACATAGAATCAACTAAAAATATTTATTTATTTATCACTTGTACACGGCGTAAGCCTTATACACGTTAAACATATCTTCTTCTTCTATGAGTGCCATATCAGGTCCCCCCGACGTTGGCGATCACTCTGGAGAAAGCTTCCCTGTCTCGTGCTGTGCGGACCAGTTCTCCCATCCGTGTTATTCCGGTCCATTGCCGTATATTCTGCAGCCACGACATCTGCCTCCTTCCCACTCCTCGACGTCCCTCAATCTTGCTTTCTATTATCAACTGCAGGGGCCGATACTAATCGCATCGCAGAATGTGGCCCAAATATGAGACTTTACGAACCTTAATATTTGTTAAACACATAACAAAATAAAAAAAAACAATAATAAAATGATAAAAAATGAATTGGTACAAATTTATAAAAATAAATATTATTGAGATGTAACAAAAATAGGATATTAAAAATATTGGAATATTAAAAACTCTTTTGTATTCTACATGATTTTCCTAAGCATTTCACCAAATAATGTGATATATTGAAACAAATTCGGAAATAATTTTGCACACTATTTTTGTTTTTTTCCCTTTAACACTTCTCTTAGAAACATAGAAACTTAGAATCATAGGTATACCAATTTATGTACAATTCTCTCTACATCATCATGGGATATCCCACACGTAGGGTAGCCAACAGATCAGCTGCATGTAACAAATATGCAAGCTATCCTCTCTGGGCCAACAAAAAAAGAAAACATTCTGGATGAGTGCCAAAACTCATCGGTAAATTTAAAATGCAAATATCTTAATTCTTTCGAACATCTGTATTTTACAGAACACTCGAAAACTTACGGAAAAGAGTGGGAGACCAATTCTTCTCCGGATGCTCCAAGGAACATATATTTATACAAATACTCATGTTCATAATTTGAAAGTTGTGCATTCGATGTTAAAGAAATCTTCCCACACGTGTATATAGAATCCATAAAACTGGCGACACGTTAAAAGTTGGATGCGAAAATCTATTTATATAGGAGAATAAATAATTCAATTCCACGCTTGTTGAACATCTTCATAATATTACTTCACAAGTTGTTCGATAAATTAAACTACTAACACACAATACTTCATCTATAACAAACAAATACATAGATGTATACAATATGTAGGTATCTCGACTACTTTTGTTTCAAAATAATATTAATTCAAAGTTAATTGAAGGTTCAGTATTGTACATACGGAACACAAGTAGATTGGAGTTATGGTGCATTGTATGAATTCTACAAACTTCTCTGGCATTCGACTCCACTATAATCGAGTCATGTTCCAAAACCACAGACAACCTTAAATATGTAATATTATAGAGCGCAGGTACTAAATAATCCCCGCATAAATATTTTCGACTATTTCTAATATCTACATAATTACTAAATTTATTTATATATTTATTAAAATTACGTTTATTTCTTAACAATGCTTTATCTTTTTATAATTTATTGTCTAGGGCAGTGGTTCCCAAAGTTGACTGGACTCCGACCCATCTAGGAAAAGTTTCCAATCTTGGGACCCGCCTTTTAGCTTTTTTTCTCTCCAAACGTTGCTCCAACAACATTTTTTTATTTATGCCTTAAACGGTGGCGAATCGTTCATTAGGGCCCACTCAATATTCTCTCACGACCAACTGGTGGGTCGCGACCCTTAGTTTGGAAAATACTGGTCTAGGGTAATGGATGCAAATTTAGTGAGAGTCTGGTTTAATTGACTTGCATTGAACGGGCTCCAAAGGTTTGCCTAACATTTTTATTTTGTTTCAACGTGCATGCTGAAGACACGCTTAACTGGAGGATTGGCCTGATCGGATCTATAAAAGGATTTTTCTTAAAACGGTGAAGGATATTCGAGTGAGTAATTACATTGAATGTATTTCAAAGTGTTACGCCACTTATTCTACCATTTTGCAGGACTATTTCATGTGATATCCATATTGTCTTTAGCAATGTATTGTTTGTTTCCTGAGCAATACCGGGTTTACTGCTCGTAATATAAAAGTTTTAATATATTTTGTTATATTCGACGCCTGAAAATACTGAAAATTATACAACATCCTATTATTAGTAGACCGCTTTAACATAGTCATAAAATTTAATGTAATTTGAATACCCAGTAATATTTACTTTACAATACTCGCTATGATAATAACAATCATGATCTTTTAATGTTTCCTTTGTATTTTATTAACTTGCTATCAACACTAGTCGCTGGCTCCTAAACTGAAAGGGTGTATCGAGGTATATATTTAGCGTTGAAATACATAATTTCATTTTACCTTAGAGACAATAGGACGCGCCCCGAGGGAAAACAAATATTTATATGAGAAGCTTTCCGGTCCTCTCGTTTGTGAGAATTATTAATTCTAGTGATTAACTCTATTCTTCTTCCCTTCCTCGCATTATCTTGAACAGGTACAATTCATATTTCATCTTTTTGTAGATAGAAATATTTTTCCTTGTATTGGGTAAATTAAAAAGTCTTTATTTTATACCCACAGGAAATATTACAAGTAATAAAAATAATTGTTAGTAAATTCTTACTATTCCAACATTTATAAAAATTGGTTTGAGAAAAATCTTATTTCTTACTAGTAGGTTGTTATTTTATTTATCTATTTATTTTATTATGTTCCGTAGGTACACATTTATGCATTTCATTAACTTTACTATAAGGCGCAGTGCATATCACAAAGCGATGAGTTTCTTGCACATCATCAATTTCTACCAATGGACCCATTATTTTCAATTTCATGTCAACCTTTTTTTCTCGCATTTTCATTCACGTGGTATCAACTGACTATTGTTTTCCACCACTTTTATCTTTCATAGTATTATAATATCACATCAAGAACACTTTGTAATATTAATAACCAAGTAATTATTTTTAAAATCATTTCAAGGATTTTTTTTCAGATAAATAACAAATAAAAAGTGCTTTGGACACTTCGGACACAAAAAATAATTTGACTCTTTCACAAATTTTGCAAATAGAAATAATGTTTTTCGGGTCGTTTCTGAAACCATCGAAGACAGATCAACTTGTATTAGTTTTAAGTATGCGTCGAATTTTATCGAAATTTCTGCACATATCAAGTCGACATTGTAACAAAACTGCTACAAAATATACGTAAACCAATTTTATCAAAGTAATGTAAATTTTCAACCAGCGTGCTTTTTAATAATTAATCGTAAAATATTCAGCAATTTAATATTTCAGCACCCACTCAGAACTATGGAAAATGAATAAAATTGAATATCTGAATATGAAGAGAGTTGTCAACTGTGCATGAAATATTAAATTATTTTAAACAGAAAATTACAGATTCACTAGAAACCAAACATATTATTATAATGATTTGAAAGGTTTGACTAGGTCAGCATACTATAAAATCAATGTAATCTGAGTGACACAATATAATATGTAGTAATATTCATGACATATTTCAGCCCTTTGAATATATTGGAATATCAGAATTTAGTGGTTCATTGGTTCATTAGATATTCATTACTACAAATGAACCAATATTATTTATGTACATGTATTTCAATCGAGATATAAATTGCTTGTAAAGCTTAATAATCATATTTCATTTCTTGATTCATATGGAGTATAACAAAACAAATACCAATAAAATAAAAGTATTATTTTATTATTATACCCTCACCCCATACCCCAAGTGGGATAGGCAGAGACGACGGAACGACATAATTTTCCATTTCCGCATTCATAGAGTTTTTCATAAATGCACGTCGATTTCTTTGACTCTCGGACATTTGCGCTTTCTCACATATTCTGTTTCAGGGAGATTCTCAATTTATCACTTTTTCGTCTTCTATTCAGTACACATTTTCAAATCACTTATACTGACTAATGATAATTATAGACTGACCTTTGTTGCAATAAATTTATATAAACAAAATATAATTGTTTAATTTCTTTATTTTCAGCCGTGGCAGGCGCACGATGGCGCGCGCGCTAGGTTCGCGACTCTTGGCGCGCGCGCTTCTGGTCATCTGCTCGCTATCACTCATATCACTGCTGCTGCTAAGTCACTGTGGCCTGGATTCTGTCACCCGTCCGGCTGATGATCTCGATGATGGTAAGAAAAAATATTGACTCGTTTAGCATTCATATTTTTCGTAGGCTTCAAAATATATTTTGTAATTGAAGTTTGATTTATTTCCATATATGATAAAATGTCGTAACTCTCAACATATGTAGCACTAAAAAATGGTGAAAACTATTCATGTGAATCTAGTTTGAGTATTGTAATGGGACATAGCATCTATGCATGAGAAATTGAATTAATGTGATGAAAGTAAAAAAGAATGTTCCTGTCCCAAATGGTTTATCAAATAAATCTCTTCCATAGTTACTTAATTACTAACATTATCCCATTTGATTACCACAAACTATTAACTTTTTGAGCTCAACATAAATATATTAATTTTTTTAACATTACTTCGAATAAAATGTATAAATTTATAAAGATATAATAATTTGACATTATTAATTTCATACTTTGAAAAACCTTTTTCTTTTTATAAACTTGTATAAATTTATACAAATACCTTCCAGTAGTATTGAATAGATAAAATGACATTCTGTCCGAAAAATTTGTTAACTTTGTTAAAAGATGGCATTTAATTTTCATTTAGAGGTATTTTACATAAAATATTATAATATAAAGATGACGCAACTTCCTACAACGACAGTTAGTTACACTTCATTGGTTCTGACAGGCTGTCAATTACTCAGGAATAGTAGGATGTTACCAAGTTAGCCACAATATTATGATGACGGCAAATGTTCTCATTTAATTCAAAAGAACAGGGAGTAGTTGAATTCGTATTTATACATAGCATTGAGTAGAAAATTGCTTTAAGGCGATTTGTTTTTTCTTATGTTGAAATTTTAGTACCTATGCATATTATATTCACCGTGTATTAACTGCATTTTTTTCTTTTTTGGAATATAAGTTTAGTATTTCGATACAATATACAACAATACTACAAGTGGCAACTGGTTGTGTGAAATTTTGCTCTGAGGATTTTTATTTAATTTTTTAAGGAAATAATTTTGCAAGTGAACCGAAAGTGTTACTTATCAATAGATAAATGTGTTGTGCACTAACTGGAATAGTTTCCCGTTACACTGAAGTGATTTTTGATGCCTATTTTCGTAAAATAAGTTACTTCTTTCAATCAAAGGGAACAGGCAGCATAGTGTGTGACAATAACAGTGTATGTGAAAATTTCATTGAATTGTACTATTTATGATGAACAAGTATCAGACAAGAGGACATAATAAGTCCCAATCTCCTGTACCAACTAATGCAATGGTTAACAAAACCTTAATGGACGATAAAAACAAGAATCATGATGATAGAAGCATAGCTGAGGAGATCAAAGCTTATATGGATAAAAAGACCAATGAGTTGAGGCAGG
The DNA here is from genome assembly GCA_947579605.1 of Athripsodes cinereus. Lineage (NCBI taxonomy): Eukaryota > Metazoa > Arthropoda > Insecta > Trichoptera > Leptoceridae > Athripsodes > Athripsodes cinereus. The sequence continues at coordinate 8,916,350 of OX388315.1, forward strand.
AGATGGCTCTGTCCTCCCAAAATATTATGAATCTAATGGAAATTCAATTCAAGATGATGAATGAAAAGATAAAAAAACTGGAACTTGAGAATGTTGAATTGAAAAGTCGTTTAACTGAGTTGGAATCTGACAATAACAAAAAAACTGACCAGGATAATTTTTCTACTCAAGTACTCGAAGAGATAGAGGAGCGTATGAGGCGGCAGAGAAATCTCATCATCTGCAATGTGGAAGAAAATAATTGTGCAAATGATCATGATGCTGCAAAATATGATAGAGTTATTGTTGCCTCTATGCTAGGTGACATTGACTCAAATCTAAAAGATGAGAGTAGCTTTCGTTGCTCTAGGCTTGGCAGGAGAGTTGAAGGTAGACACAGACCGATTAAAGTTTTTTTGCATACGAGAGAGCAAGTGTTAAAAATAATCGGTAGGAGACGTGAAATACCTGATAAAAAAATACGGGTTTATGTGGATCAATCATTATCTCAGAGGAAGGAATTGAATAGAGTAAGGAATGAATTGTCAGAGAGAAAACAAAAGGGTGAAACTAATTTATATATCAAATATGTGTCGAGTAAGCCTGTGATTGCTGAAAAGAAGTTCCATAGAATTGAAAAAAACTAGACAGGAACACTATCAAATGTATGTATCAAAATGTTAGGGGAATGAGTTCAAAGCTTCAAGAATTTGTTTTAAATGTGGCCACCATATCATATGACGTAATTTTCCTAACCGAAACATGGCTTCATCCTAATATTTATACGTCCGAGTTGGGTTTATCATCTTATAACATTTATCGTATTGATAGATCTGGAGAAACTAGCAACAAGTTGAGGGGCGGTGGTGTCCTGGTTGCAGTGAAAAAGAAGCTGGTATCCAGTCAACTAGAATCAAAATACAAAGATGTTGAACAAATCTTTGTTATGATAACTACTGGAGGACGTAAATTTTTCATGGCCTGTGTTTATATTCCCCCGACATCACCATTGCACTTATATGAGCATCACTTTGAAGACATTGAGATTGTAAGAACCGAGTTCCCTGAGGAAACTTTATTGGTGGCAGGAGACTACAATCTACCCAACTTGTTATGGAATGATGTGCATTCTGAAAATCCTACCAAAAGAGATGGAAGACTGTTTACCGAGATTGAGAAGGCTGTCGCTGATAATTTCAATTTTTTAAATCTGTACCAACTTAATAATGTTACAAATAGCAATGATAAGACATTAGACCTAGTGTTTTCTAGTGACCCAAATGTTGTAGTGAGTGAATCGTGTGAGTGTGTCCTTCCTATAGATGTTCACCATCCTCCACTAAACATAATTTTAGGAGACTCACACTTACCATTTTGTATTAATCATACTAATACTTTTTTGAATTATCATAAGGCTGATTACGGTAATATAAATAGTAGATTATTTTCTACTGACTGGGATTTTTTGCAAAATTTGCCATTGTCTGAGGGGTTGGATGGGTTTTATAAAGTGGTGCATAATCTCATTACGGAGTGCATTCCTTCTGTTACATATAGTCCTTCTAAGTATCCTGAATGGTTTAATAGTGAATTAAAGAGCAAAATATCAGAAAAGAAGGATGCTCATAGAGTGTACAAGCTTACAGGTGATTATAGTGACTATAGACTTTTTTCGGAATTGAGAAAGGAATGTAAAAAAATAGCTAATGAATGTTATACAAGATATATGAATGGTATTGAGAATTCAATTAGTATAAATACAAAAAACTTGTTCAAATACTCCAATTCTTTGAGATCGGCGGATTCTGGTATTCCGGGGACTGTGCGATATGCTAGTAGAACTGGTGACACCCCTGATGGAGTGGCGGACCTGTTTGCTGATTTTTTTAAAAGTGTATATAATGACTCCTTAACTTCTAATCAGAATGGAGCACACGAGTCTCAAATTGATCTTCAGCTATTTTCTGTCAATATTGAAATTAGAGATATAGTTAAATGTATAAGAGAGTTAAAGCCTAAAACTAGTTCTGGACCTGATGGGGTGCCTCCTATATTTCTCATAAGATGTATTCATAGTTTATCTTACCCATTGTTTGTATTGTTTAATAAATCAATTGTATCTGGTGTGTATCCAGATTGTTGGAAGCACAGCTACCTTATCCCAATTTTTAAGTCGGGCAATAGACAGGAGGTCACTGACTATAGACCAATTTGCATGCAGTCTGCAATACCAAAATTGTTTGAGAAAATTGTCTTGAGTAAGATATCACCATGCATTGGCAATATCATATCTGATTGTCAGCATGGATTTATGTCTTCAAGGTCTACTCTGTCTAACCTGCTGGAGTATGAAAATTTTATATCTAATGTGCTGGCTAGTCGAGGTCAGGTTGATTCCATCTATACGGACTTTAGCAAGGCTTTCGATAGGGTGGAGCACAATTTGCTTGCAAATAAATTGCGGTCAATTGGTTTTGGTGGACCCCTTTTTTCATGGTTTGTGGACTATTTGAGGAATCGTAGGTTGTCAGTGAAAATAAATAATACTCTCTCTCGCACATTTGAAGTTTTAAGTGGCGTTCCGCAAGGTTCCCACCTCGGCCCGATGTTATTCATTCTCTTTATTAATGACGCTGTGAACATATTCACTAATGTGAGAGTTCTAATGTATGCTGATGACATGAAAATTTTCAAGGCTATAAATTGTATGGAGGACTGTGAGACGCTGCAGAAAAATTTAGATGATTTTTGCAACTGGTGCTACGGGAATAAACTAACATTGAATACAAAGAAATGCCAAGTTATGCGTTTCTACAGAATTAAACATCCCCTTTTTTATAAATATAAAATAAATGGTTCTGTGCTGGGATCAGTCAATGAAATACGTGATCTTGGTATAATTTTTGACCAGCGACTAAGTTTTGTTAATCATGTGGACAGTATTTGCAAAAGATCATTGAGAATGTTGGGTTTTGTGCTGAGAATCTGTAAGCCTTTTTCAAGTTTGTATACATTTAAAATTTTATATACTTCATTGGTTCGTAGTATCTTGGAATTTGACTCCCCTGTGTGGAACCCATGCTTCGAGGTTCATGTAAATAATCTAGACAAGATTGAGCGTAGGTTTCTGCGGTACATTAACTACAGAATGGGTTTACCTAGGGAAAATATTGATTATAGTTATTTGTTAAATTCTCTAAATTTATTAGGACTATATGATAGAAGAAAGTTGTCTGATTTGATGCTTCTATATAAAATTATACATGGTCAGATGGACTGTCCAGATATCTTAAGTCAAATAAACTTTCATGCTCCATTAAGGGCCACACGACAGGCAGCACCATTTTATGTAAATGAATCCCTGACGACATATAATCAGAACTCATCGCTGAATCGTATTCAGAGAGTTGGTAATGAATACTCTCGGGCAGCTGATATATATAACACAACTTTATATCAGTTTAAATCATGTTTGAAGAGTGTCTTGCTGCAGTACTAACTGATTGCTTTGAGTATGATTTTGTGTTGTTATGGTGGTGCTTGTGTGTCTGTCATTTGTCACTTCTGTTTTTGAGTTGTTTTCACTTGTATAATAGTTGTATGTTTTTTTTTTTTTAATATGTTTAAAATGTATTTTTGAAATTGGCTTCAGAGCCGTTTAAATGTATAAATAAATAAGTAAATAGATACCATAAAAACTATTGATCCAGAGGTAACCGCTCTTGCCTTTGAGACACGAGGTCCCGGGTTCGATTCCCGGCCAGCGCAAAATGAAGAATGACCTTTTTCAGATTGTCCTGGGTCTGGGTGTTACATGTATATGTGTTTAGTGCATTGTATAAATGTGTCGTCGTGTTAGTACCTACATAATACAAATTGTCCTGGGTCTGGGTGTTACATGTACCTATATGTGTTTAGTGCATTGTATAAATGTGTCGTCGTGTTAGTAGGTAGGTACCTACATAATACAAGATTCATATCTTAGTTTGAGACTTGCTCGATCTGTGTGAATTGTTTGTGCATGTTATGTTGAAAAAATATATATTGCCATTAACTTGTTCCATGGTGTCCCTCGCAAAGAATAAATCTGGTATTCTTTTCTTTAAATTTTCGAGTGCCCAGTAAAAGCTAGTAATTTGTAAAACATCATGTTTATAGACATTTGACATCTCTAGTTCAGTGATGTGGTATACTACCCATCCTGAATGCCTTTAACTATTTTTGATACCAATAGGATAACTTGTATATTTTTACATGCAGTAAATATGCTGGCTACCTCACTTGCGGATCATGTTGTAATGCTTTGAATTTGATTTTATTTAGGACTAATATTTAATTGAGATGAAAAGGCCGAAAGAGTTCAAATTCAAACATCCACACATCCAAGAAATGTTTTTGGTTTTGAAAATTTTATTTCCTTGGCCGATAATGGTATAATTTTATTATTTTTCTTTGAATCAACCGGGTAAGTACAGTGTTTACAGGGTAGAATTTATTTTTTATTTTATTTTATTGGCACATCTACAGGTTTTATACAAATATAATATATTACAATATACAAACATATTAACCCATTTACAGATTGCACATTTGTATTCGAATGTGTTTACATAGCTAAAAGAAAGATAAAGTAATAATAAAAAACCAAATACTTAAATACAAAAGAAGAATAACAAAACGACAACAAAAGAAGTTACTTAAAAAATAGACATGACACGACTCCCCAGAGCACCATGCAACCACCGCCATTCCCCGAGCCTCCCACTCGCCACCGCGGCCCCGGCGGAGCGCCCCCCACCAACGAGCGTCAATCCAAAACTTTAAAAGCCCTAGACTGACGCCCGCCAACGGCGGACGCCCCACCGAAACCGCGGTAGCAAATAAAAAGCCCAAAAAACAACAACAATCACACAACACTCCAAAAAATCATATCATGTCTAGAAATTGTTATATATTTAATGCCGAAAACATAAACAAAGTAAAAAAAAAGACAATGATTTTTACAAAAAAATAAAAGTGGTTCCAAACCATTCAGTAAAAGTTAAAAATAAAAGATGAAAAATATGATAAAGCAACAAAAAATAGTAGAATAAATCAATTAGATTAGAAAAAAGCAAATTAAAAATAATAATAAGAACTTTGTGTATGCATACACACACAAATATACATACAACTACAACAAAAATTAAAAAATGTGGCTAATAGGAGGGGGGAAATGGGAAAGAATAAAACTGGGTAGAATTATACATTGCAATATAATTCTACCCAAATCAATCTTTCGATCAAATACATGCACGAGAACATGAACCTAAGAGTACGGTATTTATAATATAACAATAACATGTATAGACAATTCACACAGATCGAGCTAGTCCCAAACGAAGATATGAATCTTGTATTATGGGTACGACGATACACATATATACGATGCGCTAAACACATATACGTGTAACACCCAGACCCAAGACGATTTGAAAAAGGTCGTTCTTCACTTTGCCCTGGCCGGGAATCGAAACCGAGACCTCGTGACTCAAAAGCAAGAGTGTTACCTCCGCGCCACACCGGCCGTGAAAATACTTACAAAATAATTTCTTACATATATACCTAATATATATATTCCGGCAAAATAATAATAAATATTTTTACATAATTTTCTCACTTACTTCAACGACATTCATAAGCTCTATAAAATTATAAAGAAACCTTTTCATCGAAATTTATAACCTTCTAAGTAGGTTTCAATTACTTCTCAATTTATTTTTAATTTGACTGAATTGAAATGTAAATAGTTCAATCGAAAGTAATCAATCATCCGGTAAAGTGTCATTCTGTGAAATTTATAATTTGATGTATCTTCATCACAAAGTTTGTTTGCGAGGGATGGAAGATGCGACAAGGATATCGAAAAAAGAAAAGTGGCCGGTGCTAGGATTAGGAAGCGCGAGCGTCCGAGAACTACATGGCTTAAACATGTAGATCAAATTCTCACGGACGGCCGTGTTTTGAGTAAGAGAAATCGACGTGCGTACTTGAGAAATTGTATGACTGCAGAAGAAGCGAAAGAAGTATGTAAGGACAGATCTAATTGGCGTTCCGTTCTCTCTGTTTACCCCACTAGGGATACGGCGTGTGGGAATAGAATAGATGTATCATCATTTTATTAATCATTATATAAATATATTGATTATTGAACGTGTGAAAAGAAAAGAATATATTATGTTATGTGGGCTCTCTTACAAGACATGTGAAAGGAATCGATCTGAACCATAAATCACACGAAAATTTAATATCGCAGCTGTCAACGTGTTGGCAACTATTAAAAATACCTTTCACATACAAGGATTACAGAATATCATGATGAATGTGGAAACTCAGCCTTGTGAGTATATAATATATACAATGTACATAGGAAACGTCATGTCGGTATGCAAATTGAAATTCCCTGAAGCAATTATGATAAAAATATCTATATTATGTTTATTATACCCACATCACAAACACAAATCACTCTTCTTCATGGATAATGTCTTATATAAACATAATTATAATATTTATGTTATTCTGTTTAGACTTTCAGTTTTTAGACATCAACATATTTTATTGGATCCGTTTTTCCGAAATAAATTTTGAAATCAAACATTTAGTATTTTGGTAATACCACGAAAGCTTTTATTATGAAAACGCTCATCACTTCAGTGACAATAATGCTCATTCGACAATTACTCTAACTCGAGGTACACTTTTTTGTCATTTAACTAACTAAATAAATTAATAATAACGTAAATAATAAAAAAGTAATCTCACACTGAATATTATGTAGTAATTTATTTACTTAATTCTTCTTGCATATCATTATTCACATAACAAAATCAACAAATCAGTTTACATATCAATCAGAAACCTCGATTGGAGAACCATGTCTACACAATGCAACATTGTGTAAAATGTAATCGGAAGAAGTGAGAAAGGTGTCCTAACGCTTACGAATTGGCTCATCTGCACCCAAATCCGGTTAATCAATAAAAAAATAGTAAATATCCAAATGCGGTTAATCAATAAAAAAATAGTAAATATTCTAAACATCAATTATTAATATATGAAAAAATGTGATGATAAGCAGAGGCAAGATTATCAATGCATAGTGATTTCTTCGACTGTCAAAGTGAGGAAGGTCTCATATTTGGGTCACGTGCTGCGTGGAGAGAAGTACCCTCTCCTCCGCCTTATATTGGAGGGCATAATAGAAGGAAGACGGGGAGTTGGCAGAAAGCAGATGTCCTGGCTGCGCAACATTAGAGAGTGGACCGGAATGAGGACAGTGGATGACCTGTTCAGAGCAGCACAGGACATGGAGGTTTTCGCCGGAGTGATCGCCAACGTTGGGGGGACCTGACACGGCACAGAAAGAAGAAGAAGAAGTGATTTCTTCCATCCGTCTACGTCACATTAACACTAATCACAAATAATAATTATAAAAACACTAACAATAATAAAAATCGCTACTTAGTTTTTTTTTATAAAAAGATGTATCTGGGTTTTGTTATAAACCCAAATACAACCTTATACACCTTTGACTTTTAAGTAAGCTTAAAGCTTGTGTCGTGAAAAGGGAGTTTGCTGGCACCTGGGATCGAACCACGGTCCCCTTGTTCACGAGGTCGAGACACTACCTCCAGGCTACCTACGAACTCGACGAGTTTTATCTCGCGTATCTACGTCATTACTAGAAACGGAAGTATGACATTTAAATAATATGCAAATTATATTTCAAATTTTCATTATTTTATATTCAGATATAAAATTTATTCATTTAACTATTAAAGTTTATCAGTTATAACTGAATATGTAATTTATAAAACAGAATAATTAAACGGATTTGAACATTCCCTTAGACAACATTATTTTCGCTTGTCACATAGCTAAATTTCCATTTTTGCAGACATTATAATTATCAGAGTTGCAAAAATGCGGATGCGCGATGTGTATTGAAAAATATACCTTTGAATAACATACATTTGAATGAAACAAATGTATTCAAAATCTTGTAAGCTTATACACGTTCAAGTAACTTTTTGAAATTATTCTTATTATACCTACGCAGACATCAGAGCGGAGGGAATGTCGTGGGAAAAGGTGACGCAATTGGTGCAGAATCGCTCTGAATGGAGGAGGCTGATTTCTACCCTGTGTTCTACCCTACCGAGAGAAGGGTTGAAGGCGATGGTAATGACGACATCTATATATCTATCTATCCATACCCTCAGACCGTGTCCCAGGTGAGATAGGCAGAGAGAATAGAACGCCATGTTGATTTTTTTTAATACCAGCGATGCATTTAAAATTTCTATGAGTTTCACCTATTGCATTGAATGATATATCATAATTTTTATATCGCCTGTATAAATCACAAAGTATAAACCTAAAAAATAACCTATGGAAATATGGGGATTATTATTTTTGTATTATAGTTATTTGTTTTTATTAAATAATATACAAGAAATAAAAATATCCAAATTAAATTAAAAAAAAACTCTAAGCAAATGTTACAACATTAACTGAAGTAATAAAATTCAATAACAATGATTTATAGATATATATTAATTAAATAGAATCAATCCGCAAATAATTATCATTGATTTTTCATTACGTATATAGTTATGGTTATATTAAAATATAATTTTTATATCTCACTGGAAAATATATTTTATGGCTATTCGGGCAACGTTGTAATTCAGGAATATAATTAATTTTATATTTCGAATCCCGTGGAGCACCCGGTAAAGAATTGGTCTCCCACTCTTCTGCGTAAGTTTTCGAGTGTCCTGTAAAAGGCAGGTGTTCGAAAAAAATAAGACATTTTACATCTTAAATTCAGCGATGAGGCTTGCCACCCATCCTGAATGTCTTGATTTTATATTGGCACGAAGAGGACAGTTTGCATGTTTCTTGCGTGCAGCTGATCTGCTGGCTACCCCACTTGTGGGATATGCCGTGATGGTATAGTAGTAGTAGTATAGTTATATTTCGAAAAAAATTTATCAATTTTACAATTTACATGGTCAACCGTATAAATAATGCGCAAAGTATTATTTTAAAATATGGAAAACGGCTATGTATCATATTAATTTGCAATTTATGGAATACTAGCTATAAATCCGATTACGCTCGTGTCAATGGTATTTATAAAAAGAACATCTTACTAAAATAACGGTAAGTTTCCTCCATAAAGCTGTAGTATTTTTTTTTTTAATTTTAGTGAAATAAATCAAATGTAATGAATGAGTTTAATGTTTTAGTGTTAGCGTTGTGAAACCACGTTTTAATAACTGTAAATATATTCAATTCTTCATTCAAATAATATTGTTTACAATTACATAAATTTACAACAAAAGACAATGAAAGATACATAATAATATGTAAATTAAGTATTGATTCACTAAAGTGTATACAACGTAAACTTCAAACATCCACATACTCTGATGATGGTAATTCGTTGGTGAAAGATGACATGTTTGTGGTATAGATACGCTATGAACACCTCTGCAAAACAAAATATTCTTATTTTATATCATTTTCAAATTACTTTTACATTGCCTATTGTTCTGCGCTATCCGGGTGGTGGGTATGTCTCCTTCAATGTGTCCAGAAATATGTCAAAAGAATGCAATTTCTCTCTAGCAGATAGCCCTAAAAACTGGACACACATAGAGTTGAACAAATTAAAATGTTTATGCAGAGAAACATCGATATATTACATCTTTTTGATTATATAATTAAATTTAATATTTTCTCTCTTTCATTAATCATTTTAAAGTATCTACTTGTAATGCCTAAAATGTGTCGAATTTAATTATTCCAAAATTGTGTTGCATAATTTAATTAAAATATATTGAAAACTGACTCAATATTGCTAAACTTATTTACATATTATGTTACATAATAATTATGATCATCCTAACAATGTGTTTTTTTTTTAATATTCATGTTTATTATATGCAGTATTTCTGCTAGCTATGTCACTTATGAAGAATGCCGTGAGGGTATGAATGAATGAATTTTTACACCAGTTATACAAACTCGAACAAAATTTTCCATTTGGCTAATAAAAAATGCAAACCATGGTATTTTATAAAAATACGGTATTATAAAATAACAAAATATCATGTAGATAAACAGTGTGATCTCAACAAAGGTTGATTATGAAAAAATCTTTCGCAATTCAAAAATGTTTTTTAGTACCTAATGTTGGAGTAGTGTTTATTTATTTATTTATTTATTTATTTATTTATTTATACATAAATCCACGGCGTGAGCCTTTTACATGTTAAAAATATAAAACAAAAACAAACATAATTCTCATTTACAACACAGTTGGAACAGAACAACAACTGGCGAAGAAACAATACAATTGGAAATCAAACTATAACAATTATAAAATGAGTCAAAACAAAACAATTAGAAAAGTCAAAACATTGTGGTGAGAGTGTAAATGTCAACAAAGGTTTGATAAATGTCAAGAACAATTATTTTGATACAGTAAGGAGATGTCAAGTAGATAGAAGAAAAAAAAATTATATATATGAATTGTAATAGATAATTAAAATGTCAAAAAAAAATAATAATCAATTCAGCAAGATGTCAGAAATTAAATAGGTATATATCAATTATATAATAAATTGTCACTAGTAGATGAAGGAACAATAATACAAATGCAAAAATTCAAATTAGTAGCCAAACATACTTCGAAATGCCCATTGTTAATTTATACATTAAAACAATTTATAATGTCATGTTTATATTTAGGTAAACTGTCAGCAAAAATGTCTGTATTATCTCCTACCAGGTTCCCTAATCTATGAATTCTAACCATAGGAGAGAAAAATGAGTAATTATTCCTAGTGTTGTGTTCTCGAAATAACACTGTTTGTCTGGTACTTCTGGTAGGTATGTTGAATTGAATCAGTTCAATTAATTCGGGACAATCTATTTCTCCATTGAGAAGCTTATGAAGAAAACAAAGATCAAACACTTTTCTACGGTTTTCTAAGCTGAGGAGTCGAAGCTCATTCATCAAAGCCGGGTAGTCAATATTTTCCACCGGTAACCCTAACTTATAGTTGATCAGCCTCAAGAATTTTCTCTGTACTCTCTCCAAGCCACTGATGTGGATATTATAATTTGGAGACCATATTACAGTGTTATACTCCAATAATGGCCTTACGAGAGAAACAAAAAGTAGTCTATAGGACTGAATCAAACGGAGATCAGTAACCAGTCTGAAAACAAACCCTAAAGTTCTCATGGCCTTACTGACAATTTCCTCAATATGTAAGTTGTAAGTCAGATCTTCAGAGAAGGTAATACCCAGATCTCTCAAATTTGAGACACACTCAAGTACCATACCATCTATGGTATAATTGTATGAAACTTTAGATCTGGTCTTGTGAAATTGAATGACTTGACACTTGGCTATATTAAGGTTAAGTTTATTCTCTTTACACCAATTATTCAAATAATCAAGGTTCTGTTGTAGAACTATACAATTTATTATTAAAGCGTTGTTGAAAATCGTGATCTGAATGAGATATTTATAATCTGACTACAAGCTTTTACGTTCAAAGCACATTCCATTCCTGTAGGATTAAATTTTTCGAACTTTAACGGATTACAAAACTGCAGCTCAACATAGTATGTACATAATAATATATAATATGATGTAGTAACGTTGTACTTATCCCTGGAATGTTGTGCTTTAGCTTGGCGCTTACTGCAAAGTGTGAACACAAAATATCCATTAAAGCCAAGAGAATTTACAATACAACTTATCTGGATTTCATTTTACTTAGCTTCAATATCTATTTTATTTTTTAAATGCTTGGTTAGATAAGTTGTATCGCAGTTTTGATGAAAGTCGTTGGTGCATAAATATGGAATAAATATTTTTAGTCCAGCTATCATCATAAAATGAATCTAAACTTAAAGAAAGTCACTCAAAAAATATTTTGTTTTCATTATCAACGTACTGTACAAACTTCTAATAGAGGAAGTAGAAAAAGTATCCTGATGCTTAAAATTTGAGCTAATTTAAGTACACATTAAGAGTTCGCATGAAATTATTCATTCAGATGTATAAAATTAAGTTACCTATGCTTTGTCGTATTTTATATGATTCTTATTTATCTCCTGGAATATCTAATGGAATTTTCGTTTTTTAATAATTCCTTTTTTTCAATTTATTTTCAGGTCCCCCCTTTGTCCAACAATCTCAAGGTGAGGATTCACCATCACAGCTTGATATCAATATTCAGCAGCAAGAAGAACAAGCTGGATATGTTCAAATGTTGTCAAAACGAGAACAAGAAGGCAGAGCTGAAATAGAAAGGCTAACAGCGGAAGTTACAGCACTCAAAATGCAAATAATACAATTAACCGGTAAGTATCTTTCAATTGCTATTTAATTATATAAGACTTCGAATATTTGCAACTTATTCAAGACGCATAATAAAATAACATCTACAAGGAAATCTCTTGATTCAAAAATATTATTTTATTATCTATAAATAAGTATGACATCCTTCTACATCGTGTGAATGTGGTTTTAATTCAGATTCTAGTTATTGCATTTATGATGTTTTTATAAACGAGATGAGTTTCAAAAATTTTCAATAAATACGCTATATTTGATAGAATACTCCTTTTTTATTAAACAATCTTTGGAAAATATTAATTTAATCTGGAATAATTAATTTTTAATATTCAAATATAGTTCGTATTGTATTTCTAATATTTTGAAATGAACCTCTAGATTAAGAAAGCAAGTAATTTTAGAAAATTATTTTCAAGATCGATTTTAGTTTATTTGAATCATAAATTCACAATGATATCAAAAGTGTACAATCTTAAATTTTAAGAATCGGTGCCGTGTTTGAACGTTGATAATATTAAGTTTTGAGGAGGTAATAATTAAAGTCAATAATTTATTACCTGTAACGTTAAGTATCGGAATAGGGCCTATTGATTAAAACAAGCAAACACATTATTATTACTCAGTGCTGCTTCGACAAACTTTGCAAGAGTGAGTTTTAGTTTCATTCATAAGTTATGCCAACATCTGCCTGCAGGAACGGGAAAGTTCTCTTAGCAGCAGCAAGAGTCTGCTGTAATACTAATAACACATACTAACTATATAGGTATCATTATTATTATTATTATATATATATATCCTATCTACTAATAATACGAATATGCATGACTTAGCCTTAACGGGTCACGAAGCTCCAAAACGATTGGAACATTCATAACGTAAACTGGGTGGAACGTGTGCATTTAGCTACATACGTTACTCGGATAGTACATAGTGACATAGTCTTAGTTTTTTTAACAAACTTTGTTTGAAATTGAACTAAATATATTTCGACTTACTATTTTAAGTGGTATATGAATGTATAACTCAGAGTATATTTGTTGGTAAATAAATGGTACTTACTTCAGAGAGTACGTTATTTATTAAATAATTTTATTAGGAAGGTACATTGAATATTTTAACACGTGACAGTGTTTAGATGATAGGAAGTAGATATTAGTACATCGGGTGAAGAAAAGTACCAAATTGAATTTTTAAACAAAGAAAGTTTGTTGAACTATTAATTGCTTTTAGGTAAGAGGTTAAATTTTGTTTATATTGATATGTTATGTAGTTATAAATACTTCAAATAAAAATAATTTCAAGGAAAGGATTGAGAGACACGTGTGGTTGTTTACATAAAAAAGGTAGATGCTTGTGCTAGGAGTGAAAGAGTAGGTAATTTTGTAAGAAGGACAAAGGAATTAAGTCTATAAGATTGATGTCACAGCTCAACTCGAGGCAGTTTTGTCTTGGAATTAGGAGAGGGAGGTTAAAATCATAAAAGCAGTGTTGTATTCAATTTGTTTTTCGTTGTTGACATTTCTTTCTCCGAGTAATAAATATAATATTTCTTTTAGTGATTATTTCCACAATGGAAATAATAAGAAACTCATCCTAAAATTTTATTATAATTTTACATTAAATTCAGTGTCTCGAAGCAGCGAATTTTGCAGTAAACCACCTTACTCAAAGCTAAGATTTTGTTTTATTTTATTTTGTTGAATTTGATTGTTAAGAATATTTATTTTCCTTTTATCTTATTAAATGTCTCTTTTAAGGTAAAGTTTGATAATTTCTTGTGAGATTGGCTTAGTTTGATATTTTATTTTCTACATTGTTAGATTTGTAGACTAGCATTGTTTGCAATTTTGTTTTGTGGAGAGGGACCACGACAGAAAATTTTTTTTTTGTTAGTGAAAATTTGCTCCTACACACGCAAATTTCGATCTGACACAGCCTTTCATACACTATTGTCAGCCTCATTAGTATACAATATGATAAATTAAGAGAAATATAATACATAGCATGCAAATAATATAAATATAATAAATATGATCTGTGGGGCCAGAATTTTTTGTAGTGGGAAGGCACCAGCACTTTCTGACTTAATCCTGGTCACGGCACCAAAAAAAAAAAAAAAAAAAAAAAAAAAAAAAAAAAAAAAAAAAAAAAAAAAAAATAATCTTCCCTCATTTCGTACATAAATATTCTCAGAAAATCAAAATATAACACTCCTTTTATCCTTACAGTTTAAAAATCGATGGATACTTCATGATATTCTTATAAACAGACGACACGTGTCAATAACTAAATCGAAGCGTTGGGTAACTTTTATCAGTTTTTCGTAAATCGAATTTCCTTAAGAAACATCAATTTCATTGTAAGAATATCATTTCTATTTACAATATTTTAATTATTTATATATAAATAACTTTTACAAAGTATCAAGCAGTTTTAATACTTCAATAAAACCTAACTTGACTATTATAATAGTGAGGAATTTAATATTCAATACAATTTTACAAACATTTTCTTATTCGAAATGTTTACAATTGTTAATATATATCTTTATAAAGTTTCAGACTAAGCAAATCCCAAGTAAGTTATAGAATTTCCTATTATTGTCTCAAGTAAATTATCAGTTCAACAAAACCCAAATGCAACTTACCTCATCTTCCTCACAAACATTCAGTTATGTTTTAACCTTTTTTTATATAAACAATTATTAAAGTTCATATCTTGATTCTTTGTCCATGTGTATCGTTCAAGGATTTTCTTTGTTCAAAATAATAACACACGTGTCTACTAAGCAAGTGTCTACAAGGTTAACCTCGTTAAACTCGTGTCTCTTTAATAACACGTGTTAATTATTCTGAGTTCAATATTCAACACGCGCCTTTTATAAGTATCAACATATTGTTTATAAATTTAAAATAGAGCTCCCATAATCTAACTTATAATATATATATAGTTAAAGATTTATTTAATTATTAATGAAACCTTGCAAAACCTTATCCATGTCACTAGGTAGGTAGGTACAGTGACATAAGCGAATATTACTATCCTTAATATTATTACCTATCAGTACACTCATATTATTAACACTCCATAAGATGCATGGATGAGGATTACCTGAACAAACCATTTTATAGAAGGCGAATGAAATTATATAATAATAATAATAATAAACTTTATTGTGCCTAAAAAACATATATATAAACAGATTATACATAAATACCAATAATTGTCATGCACAATGGGCGAGTTTATCGCGTGTAAGCGATATCTTCCAACTAACCCAAATTAGACCATATCCTTCATAGAACTTGGATTCAATGAAATTTCTTTATTTATTTATTGTATTGTTGGTATAATTTGATTATTTTGTTGTTTGTAAAAAAAACGTATATAATTTCCTGACGATTCCAAGTGCCAAATTAATGACCTACGGATGATAAGAAAGAATAAAGAATAGATGTGCTTCATGTACATAGATTCAATTGGTAGTGAAATCAGCGATTTCTAGGTAACAAATTATTTTTTGATTATTCAAATTAATTTCGTGATTCGATGGTGAACGACTCTGAGTTTAAACACATAATGCTACAAATACCTTTCTTGTATTAAATTAATTTTATCTACCACTAACAAAATATGACATATTCTCATGTTATCAAGATAGTATGAAATGAGCTTGTATTGTTGATTGACATATTCCTACATAAACAGAAAATATCACCACGTCATGAAGTGTTAATGATTTTGTGATGTTACACTATTTCGACCACATTACCAACTAACGCCTCCTTCATGCAGTACTAGACATCTTATTGAATATTATTAACCAAGTACCTACATTTCAATTTCAACAAAACTAGGTATGTGATGTAAAGACCAGTGTATCACATATCGAACTACGAACTTCAATATTGGAATATTTTAAGATAAGTACATGTAAAGTTGCTCGGAATACGTCGAACAATAATATTCATCTCTGCTTGCTTATTTTATATACACAATAAGTTAAGTTAACTTGTAAGGGAACAAATGAGTTATTCAAACATGTACTATCTACATTTCTCTCATGCCGCATTCTGGGTATCCATAGAGAACTGAACTTAAAACCATGCTGTCTTTGCATATTTCATACAAGTACATCAATTTTCTCTTATTCAGCACGAGACTTTTCTCAGTAACTTTTGATTTTCGGTCATTTTCCGTTTCAATACCTCTTTTTTAGCCGTATAAATTTTCTTTTAATAGCGGGATTAGCCAGAACAATACCTACACTTGAAGCTGTCATCGGGGATTGGATGAGAAAAATTCGGAGCCTTCGGTATTGTTACCGGTAGGTTAATTAGACATTGCACACGTCGTGAAAAATTGAGTTATGGAGTTCTAAATCCGTCTGGGGAACTACCAAATAAGATGACGCTGTCTTTTCTAAGCCATTATTGGCATTCAAAAGTGGACTTAACTACTTCTGATTCTTCTATTCAGAAAGGACATAGTTTCAGATGTCAGATTTAGTCCACTTTAGAGTCGAAAAAACACAAGTTTTCCATGAATCTCCATTGTAAACTTGATATTGGCAATCACGTGGATAAATCCAATTTTGCATTCAATGCCTCATACGATTTTCATTGCCATTCTTCAACATTGATTCTTTTCATGTGTGTCAACTACGTACGTTTTTCAATTAATCATCCACAAATTTTCCTTATTTCTATATTTTCACATACATATTTTCCTTATTACTTTTATCCTCCTAAGTACTCCTGACGTCAGATAATATTAAAATTGGAACATGATCTCCTCACTTTTAAACAGTGATATCATCATATAGATATTATTATGAATACTTATGAATACGTTTACCCGTGGTTTAATTTAAAATGATGATGTATACAATTACGTTATTGATGTTGTTTTGTAAAGTAAGCCACATCGGAATCTTATTATAAACACGCCTCTGAAAAGTGAAGAGTTTTACCACCTAGTCAAACTTCCACCGCTTTATCTCAGCTAAACATTATACATATTATATGCACAAGCTTCTGAATATACAGTACCGTGTTCTTAGGGATTATGTTAAATTACAAATTAAAGGATATTCATTTAGTAAAATAACATCTCACCCCGTCTCACATTTTCACATGATATTAGATACCACATTTTACAAATCATATAATATATTGCGTGTACAAATTAGTGATAAGAATGTAAAGTAAAGTTCTGAGTTTAATAAAATATAGAATATCATATTTATGTAGGTGACAAACTTGCGCAATTTAAATTTAGAAAGCTCAATTCAATACTATCTTCTTGTATATATTTCTATTTGTCAAAATATTTTTGATGTAAAGATACTTTTGCTGAAATAAAATACCTATTTGATAAATTGTTTTGTAAAACAATTATAGATCTCTAACTTTTTTTTAAAGTCTTAGAATTTCCTAAGAGGCAGGAATTTACCAAACATAATGTTTAAAATAATTTACATCTTCAGTAACAAGGCATGTTATTCAATTGACACGAAGAGGACAAATTGTATTTTTGTAGGATACGCCATGATGGTAGAGATAGATTCTTTCACGATGTCTTTCATTTCTTTTGTCATCATCCTTTGTTATTCAACATTTTTCTGTTTGGAACATAGCATATTATCTTTGTTTTATTTTTGTTCGGAATTGTCGTCTTATTTCTTTGACATATTCACACTTGTTTGTATTGATATAATTAATGTAATTTATTTACCGTAGACTAATTGTTTCCCATTGACTTCTTCTGTTTTGCATTATTTATTTTGTTGAATGTTTCTTCTTATAAAATTTAAACAAAAATGTATTTTTGACTTGCGATATTTGATTATTGCGTCTGTTTGTGTTTGTTGTCTATTATAGACTTGCTTGATTAACATGTAAAAGGCTCACGCCGTGTGTTAATATAAATAAAAACCAAATAAAAATATATGAAGTAGAAACAAAATCTCTTATGTCGACTTTTTGTAAAATCTCACCCACCTCTCATGAATGAATATAGATAAATTTATTGAAAATTATGCAAGGAGGAAACGAGTTCATATAGGCCGTTATAGCTAACATTATCCTTTCACTTCATTCTTACAATTCCTCTTACAAGCACAAATTTCCCCTTTTTTACAAGCCATAAATTCTCCAACATATTTTGATGCGGTATTTCACACATCTTTAAAATAATACTATAATTAAATTAATTGCTCTACGCAATTACTGAGCTAGTAATAAATTTCACAATAAATAATCTTGTACTCGTTTAAATAAGTCACTGAGAACAAATTTGAGCTATCTTTTTTGAAATTTTATGTTATTTGTATACTGACTTAGTATTTCTTCCAACAGCTACGTAAACACAAAAAGGGTTAAAGTAATTTAAAAGCAAAATAAAAATACATCAGCAAAATAAAATGACCTTATATTATGTGCTTCATTAATTTCACCTTTCAAATGTAGTAGTGAAGATTTGGCATACATACTTTGTGAACTCGAAATATTTTATTTTCCTCTTCGGGAAATATCTCGAAAAGTCGTTTTACCTTTTATCTTTCTTTTAGAATTACATTCCTTTTGGAAGTTTATCGCATTTACTTTAAACGTAGAAACAATACAAGTAGAAAATTTTACGTAGATATATATCTTATCCAGTTAGTTAGACATAAGTTCTATCTTATTTCCTCAACGTAGTTGAGTCTTGTTCTACGAAGATATCTCCTTCGATCTATGGAGGTAATTTATTAGTTGGAATCGTTTTTACAATCTCTAATGCTACACACTACTCGCCTCGGCCTGAAGTGTTTTCCGATTGTAATGAAAACAAAAAAAGTGTTAGAAGGAATCAAATGCAGTGAAGCGAGATATTTATTTTCAAACGTTGAAGATGTTTCAAACACACATATTAGGTATTTGATCAAAGTATTGTACAATGAGTTTATTTTGTATTGAAAAGAGAGAGAGGAAGAGAGACACTACGATACAAAGTAAATTGTTCGAGTAGAGAGAAGTTTAATGGTAGTGGGACGTTATAGTGTTTTGTATTAAAACTTTTGAATTAGAACGTGAATAAGAATTTGTCAGCTTTCAAAGGACGAGTGTGTAAAAGTGTATTTACATATTATATAAACAGAAAATGTTTCCATGCAAATAAGTCTATGAAATACACACATCGTACTTGTAAATTAAATATATTTTATTCTTATCCTATGTTGTTTGTTTGGTAATCCATCGTGCTCAAATTAATTTCAAGGCGATATTAGGTTTGTTTTTATTTCACAGACAGATAATAATTATTTTTTTAAAAATGTGCATCTTACGTAAGTTGAATTATATCACTAAAATGGATAAAAATGCCTTTTGTGCTATCAATCTAATTATGTTTTTATGATTTATTATTTAATCAATTAATTAAAACAAATTAATTTGTTTTAATTAAATGATCTAGAGTTTGTGTATTCACATTGTGAAAAGACATTTTAAACATATTTGATATCAATAAAACACTGTTTACTTTTCACTATTGATTTAAAAATACTCAAGCGCTTTCGTCAAGTTAGCTTGACATTTTCAAGAGAACTAATTACAAGAATTTTTTTTCTTAAAGTCACATGCAACAACAATATTTTTTTTATATGTAGGTACCTAAAAACAGAAAAGAAAGGGTAAGGAAGTAGGAGGAGTTAAAACAATGGTGGTTTTGTCAAGCTAACTTGACGAAAGCGCTTGAGTATTATTAAATCAATAGAGAAAAGTAAACAGTGTTTTATTGATATCAAATATGTTTGTTTTAATTAATTGATTATTTAATCGGTTACGGCGATCCACCCGATTCGAGTGATTTGTTTTAATGAAAATATTAAATAAATCGTTGATATGGAATAGTTTGATGAGTGAAAATTTATCTGTGAATTATTAATCAAAAAAATAAACCTCGTAGTTAATATGAAAGATGAAAATGTGCACATTCAATATAATCAATTGGTTTTCTCACAAAACTAGAGAATTTGTTCGAGTAAAATCTTACTATACTAGTGCGTGACTTAGCGTTTTATATGATCACGAAATCAATTTACTTAAAAACACTCGCTTTAACGTTTTACGCGCTTAAGTGATTTTCTAATCTTGTATTACATACTGCGACTTCTACCTTCTATGTTAAACGTTGAAAACACTTCATGTCTAAACACAAGCGTTTCACGGTAAATGAACGTTACACGTGAAATCATATGGTTCATAACATTTTATCTATTTTAAGAGTTTAAACAGCTATAAGTTTAACGTATTTTAGATGTAGGTAGATACACAAAAAATGTAGGTACCTATTTCTTGTAAAAATGATAATTATAGCTAACTCAGGATACTAAGAAGATACTAAAAAAGCTAATAATAACTCATTGGCAGACAGGTTTCACTCATTGACATTTGCTAAATCATTCACTGTCCCATTTTTGTTTTGTTGCGTGTATTTGTTTTTATAATTGACAGTACTTTTGAGATAATTATGTTTGTAAATAATTAATATTGTTTGACTAATTCTTTTTATTCATTTATTGAAAGGTTTTATTTCCTAATTTCAATGATTCTTTTATTATTTATCATATCGGTATTTCTGCCACAACATAGCCCTATAGCTAGTGTGGTAAAAAATTTATTATTTGTGTTAGATATTACTAAGTATGTTATTATAAAAATGTAAAGAGGATATTATTTGAATAAAGATTATTATTATATTATATACATATTATATAGTACGCATTCTAAAAATACCGTGTTTGAATATAAAGTTACCTAATTCCAGCAAATGATCAGTTAATTATGCCAATTTTTCAATTAAGTAAGTTCAACTATAGGATTATTGGTTGGATATTTTAATCTACCACTTCTACTACTACACCATCACGGCATATCCCACAAGTGGGGAAGCCAGCAGACCAGCTGCATCTAATAAATATCCCGCCGAAATTTAAGCCGTCTTCTCTGTGCCAACAAAAAATATTTGTATTATTTTTGTATTTTAATATCCCCATGAATTTCAGATTTTGCTATTTTTATATAAATACAAAAAAAAACTTAAATTTTGGGTGACAAAAAGGAACGCATATTACCTACAAAGTACCGTGTCTTCCATAAATGCCAGAAAGCCTAGTTTTACCTGAAAGTCTTTCGTTAAAAATAAATGAAAAACAATGTCATTAGAAATTAAAGTTAGTGCTAAAGAATGAAGTTAGTCTTGGTCGGTTGGACTTGGCATTAAATAAATCGATACTCGTAGCACGACGCGACCGCGACCGCCCCATTTGACAATAATTATTACGAGTAAATAAATAAAGTGTACGAGAAACGAAATATGTCCCTTTCTCCTGTTTATGCACATTGTTGATCGCACCTTTTTGCCACTCTTGTGAACTTTTCATTATGTTCTTATTTATAGCCAACAGCAGATATTATAACCATCTCTTTTTCACACACTTGTTCTTATCTGGTTTATTTCTGGTGTGTTCAGTTCTTTCTTTTCCGCTTATTGGTTTTCATGGTGTATGAGTATTAGAGTTATCATAGCTCGTGCATATAGTTATCGATGTCAAAATTTCGTATGAATTTTATGCTGGGTTTATGAAAAATAGCGGAAGATACAAAACTTTGAAAACAAGTGTCTTAGAAGGATTTTGGATGTCAAATGGTATGAACATGTTACAAAAAATGATGCTGTGCGCCGGCGCACCCAGCAGAGACCTGTAATCTCCGTAATACAGGACATGTTTTGAGAATGCCTAATGATAGTTGGCCAAGAAGAGCATTGTTCTTCCGTCCGCAGGGATTCCGTCGGCCCGGACGTCCCTCTTTCACAATACACTGTTCCTATGACAACGATATCAGAGCGCAAGGAATGTCGTGGAAAGAGGTGACGCAATTGGCACAGAGACGCTCTGAATGGAGGAGGCTGGTTTCTGCCCTGTGCTCCCGAGAGGAGCGTTGAGGACGATGATAATGATGCTGATGATTATGAAAAATATGGTTGAGTCATTTTATTTCTTTCTCGCAAACAACATGAAGTTCTTGCATATTTAATCTTCATTCAAAAATTACCAAGGTGTTTATTTTCTAATACTGTAGGCAGTTAATTGCCCAATATATTGTGACATTCAAAATATAATTTTTAAATCTTCGAAATATTTTTTTGACCATTGTAACTTTTTTTTATTTGCTAACGTATTTTTATTTGTTGTGAAGTAGAAAATTAACTGGTTTTCCATTATCTGTAATTCATGATATTTATATCCATATCCATATCTTAATATTTATATTGTTGTCGAACCTACACCAGCAGGGTTACTCTTGACAAAACTAAACACGATCTTAATCTAGTCTTGATCTTGATCATACGACGCACGTAGGGACTATGGTCAAAAACATCACGCTATCGCTAACGCGCGATCGGTTTGCGTGTATTTTTGGCCAATAGTCACTTCGTGCGTCGTATGATCAAGATCAAGACTAGATTAGGATCGTGTTTAGTTTTGTCAAGAGTAGCCCTGCATATCATCATGGAAGTTTAATATGTGGCCGGACCTACTCAATATGAAAAATATAGACACGTTAATGCTAATACACTGTTGAATTATTGAATAGTTTCTATCGTAATAATTATCGGTGATACAAAACAAAACATCAAATCATCAATAACTTCATTTACAATCTCATTTTTGGTGGTTTAACACTTTTCTTAGTTTATTAATTAATACGACTAAATACAATGAAATAACAGGTTCCTACATAATATAGATAAATATATTCTGAAAACCAAAACTTTACAGAGAGTAAGAAAAAACCGATAGAGTAATATGAAAAGAGGGAGAATATCTGACATTATGGTTAGGTAGTAGGTATACATATATGTATGAGTATTCATTAATGCAAAGTATCGGGAGTAGTAAGTACACAGTTGTTAAAGCCAAATGTTACATGTTAAGTGGATCATTTCAAGGTACAAAACTGCCAGCAGTAAAATGCCTTCCAAAATCTGTAACACGGACTTTCCCATCGCATATTGGATTATCTGCACACTGCTTGTCGATTCAAGTTAATGTCTCTTTCTTAATGAGTCGCCGTACGGCTGAGATGGCTTTTAAAAGTACCTGGTTGGTTGTAAGCAAAACGAAAACTCAGCATGAAAATTAGGGTCGACAAGAAATTTCTTTGAAAATCGTCCATGTGGGTATTTATGGTCACTTTTATTCTCTTTAATGTTTATTGTTCCTTCTATTTTATTGTTGGGCACAGAGCTTTTTGATACTTATTTTTTATGGCACGGAAAAGACAGCCTGAGTGTTCACTACATACAAATCAGTTTACTGATTACCTTACTTTTAATGTTTTTTTTTCAATTTGTCTTTGTAAACCAGATGCATATGCAAATGTATATTTCCTTAAATAAATTTCATAGTACATTGTCTGCTATGCGTGTTTTTTTATATATATATATATATATATATATATATATATATATATATATATATATTAATTTGGTATTTTATTTTACCGTGTTTTATTATGACTTAACTTTTATTATAAATGACAACATTGTGGGTTTAGTGTTAAATAGTAAATTGTGAAATTATGTAGGTATATAAATTGAGTGGGATAATACATTGTTTATATTCTTGTGATTTGTAAATTATTTGTTATTAATAGTATATTCAAATGTTCTATAATCTAATAAAATAAATAAATTTATGAAAACACTTCAAACCCATCCAATTTTTGTGGAATAAAATCGATACAGACTGTGGTCAATTCTGACGAGGACTTTAAGCTTGCTTTTGACCTTGCTTCATAACAAATTCATACCAATCTAAGAGTATTTCCAATAAAGTCAGAGATCACAGCATATACCTTAATCACACAGTAAATATAAATAAGAAAACCATACTCACCGAAACGATCAAACAACATACATTTAAAACAAGGATACCTGTGAAGGTCTTCGGTTCCACACTACACGAATAAAACTCTGGAGTGATGTTAATTATTTATTCGTATTATAATATTAAATCGCAAACACAGATGCTATGATATTACAGGTATGATTATGTATTGGAGATGTGTGATAGTAGCTGGAGCGGAATGTGCGCTCTAAGATGTATGATGGAAAATGGTCTCAATTATTTTGTTTGCATATGGTTTTTATGCAGAATGCAATATGTGGGTGTGTCAGTCGGTACCACCCTTATTTGATAATGGCCAATAACAAGGTTTGCTAACTCTTAAAATTTAACCAATGAAATACTAGAAAATGTTATAATATTTATAGTTACATCCCCCTTGTATTATTTATTTATTCCTTGAAAACACTTATTGTGCAAGAAGAAGCTTTCTCTTCTATTGTAAAGTTTTATGGCCTTACCCTTTTGTGTTATT
The DNA here is from genome assembly GCA_947579605.1 of Athripsodes cinereus. NCBI lineage: Eukaryota > Metazoa > Arthropoda > Insecta > Trichoptera > Leptoceridae > Athripsodes > Athripsodes cinereus. The sequence continues at coordinate 8,941,184 of OX388315.1, forward strand.
TACACAATAGCTTGCAGGTGCTCAATATAACCAACGATATTAATTGTTAAGTTTCTGTTGCATCAAGGATTATGCTGCAATAATATCATGGTGGTCTACAAGGACAATATCAAAATTTGTCTATTCAATACTATAGACAATATCAACTCTAAACTATTTAAAAATATAATTTCAAAAGAATTCCATCCTTTTCAATTTAGTCTTATTGTTACAGTTCTAATTGTACGTTTAATTTATTAGTTGCATCTGCTTCTATTCTAAGTAATCTCCTGGTAGATACCTAACACACCTCCCTCATCAAGTTGAGTTATCGGGGAACAAAAAAAATAACTCAACGCTCACATATCTCCAATGACACACAAATAATTACAAATTAGTAAAATTTCAATTCTTAATTTGCTACTTACAATGTATGTATATTCCTAATGCATTGGTTACTTGCAGTTGGGATAAATGACCTTTATTGGCAAGTAACACCCGCTTACAATACTAAAATTTAATGCAATTCAGCATAATCTATATTTTTATCTAATTTACCATACAGTTCTTAGTAAGTATTCTTATTATCAGTAAGTGTTCAATTCTTAATTTCTAGATACAATATTCCTATCGCGTTGTTCATTCGCAGTGGGGATAACAACCCTTTATTGGCGAATAATTTACGCGTTACATATGATTACAACATTAAAATTATAATATTTCAATTATTAGCTTATCAACCTACAATTAATGATTAATAATCAATTTCTTACTTCCTAATTACAATATGTATTCCTATCAAGTTACATAATATTTAAACGACATTCTTTGATTCTTTACTTTGACTTATCATTATACTTAAGTAAGTTACAAAATTCTTAATTGTAAACTACATTCTACTTTCATTAGCATATTGTTAATTGTGTAGGATGGTTAAACTAAATTGTTTTTTATTTTATAATTCATACTTAACCATACATATTTTTATCATTTACTATACACGTTTTAACCATTTATTATACATGTTTTAACCATTTATTATACATGTTTTAACCATTTATTATACATGTTTTAATCAATTACTATACATGTTTTAACCATTTTATTATACATGTTTTAATAATTTTACTATACATGTTTTTAATCATGCTATGGCACATGGTTTAATATGAAAGCAATAGTCATTATAATCTTGATACAACAATTTTTATACTAAGTTGTAAATTAAGATTTAAACATTATAATTGTAACAATTTTTCTTATACATGACAATAGTCATTACATTTTAGATTTTCTTATCTGACATGTCATTATAGCATACATATTTACCATTTTTTTTTATTATTGATTCTTTATTAATTAAAGACACATATATGCAATTTATTATTCTCCTTGTTAACTATAGCGTGTCTTTTGTTACAATCTTATACAATAAGGTATCATAATACTCTTAATTTAGTTACATGTACATTTCTACATTTTTACTGACTAACGTTGGCAGTATTTAACCGCGCCGACCTTCTTAAAGGCGTATTCGGGTTTAACTCAGGTAATTCTATGCTGGAGTTAACCTCCTCCTGATAATTATCCGAAGAATTAGATTCGCGTGAATGAGGTGCTTTTTTGTTAAAGCATGAATATATCATTTTTGTAATTGGATTTACCTTTACTGAAGGGTTACGACGATGAGGATTTTCACCTTCCTCATTATCACGAGAACTTCTTTCGGTCTCGGATCGTCTCCTATTCAGAACTACACGCACAATCCGTTTAGTTAATTTATAAATTATTACTCCGCCGATAATACTACCGACTGCAATTCCCAGATAGTGAAAAATATCATATTTTTTCACTACGTCCGGATGATTTAAGAGAGTATTTAAATCGTCTTCAACTTTTCCCAGCTTATTCGACGTATGTTGAAGTTCATCCAGATTAACATCTAGAAGACGTACGGAGGGAAAAATAAATTTTTCCTCACTCCGGTTTCTATTCCGATGACGACAGCAATCGTCCTTCAAGATATCAAAATTTGGGATAAAATATTCCACTGAACTGGAAAAAACTCTACTAGGTATCAATCTAACCGTTGGCAAATATATTTTACAATTTTCATTTAAGGTTATAATACCAGTAGTATCTAAAATTATCGGTTCTCTAAGTGTCGAATTACATATTAAATTCGCACTTTCTGGTTTAGGTAACACAAACATCCAAGTGTTCGATGCCTTCAATTTATAAAAAAGCTCCGTTTCGAACTTTACTATTCTAACATCACATAGTTCCGAGATCCCCTTGGTCATCGGATCTAGCATGCTAGTTTCACAGCTAGGTCTAGCTGATTTAAGAAATAACGTGTTCATATTTTTACATATGTACGTCAGATGTTGAACGCATTTGCAATCCAATAATTCATTAGAGACTGTATAAAGGTCATTTACGTCACTTAAAAATAAGTATTTATATGAGGGTTGTATGAATAAGTATTCATCTCCGTTCCTCACAGGAAATGGTAACATCTGATACAACTTGTAAGAGAAGTTATTAATCAAAGGGTTACTCAAAACAAAGACTAATCTATTTTTGTAATGATATACTAATACATCACTGAGGTCGAGAATCAGATTAGCATTATGATTTTCTAAATCATAAGGATATGAAGTACCTATCGGGAGTCGATGGAAAGAGCTCCTCAATGCTTCTATAAAGTTAATTGGTTCGATAACTTCCGGATGTACCCGATTTAGTCTAGCAAATAAAATTGCTTCCGTAATTGTTCGAATTTCGGCTTCCGTGGTAGATATAAAATATGACAATGTCATCATATGTTGCATTACATCGTTTGTTTCCTCGAGAGTTAATCTACTTCTAGCCGCTTTTTCCATATAGGAATGGAAACGTTGAATATTATCATTCAGGGTTTCATCATTCAACTTTATATTATTCATAGTATTATTAAATAAACCAATCGTCGATTGAACAATTTGTGTTTGTTCTTTTAATAAATGAATGGTTTGTTTGTCGTCATTTAATAGCTTGTCAATAATACTTCCATAGTATTCGACATCGTTGTTATCTGCTGTACCAAATAGTACTTTTAGGCCGCTGCCAATAGCATTTATCCACCCTCTTCTTACACGAGGTTGCTCTTCGCGATTTATCATATCTAATAACGCGTTATATCTTCCGCGAATTACAGGCACTGATGTGTTTAAGATTGGAGGCATGTGTCTACAAATAGAATACAGCCCTTCTCGATTACAAACACTTACAGTATCTTCCTGTATTATTTCGATTAATTCAATCCTATTTTTAATTGGTTCTATATCTACGTATACAAATAATTTCCAAACATCGTGGAAAAATCTTGCATTTCCCAAGACTTCGTAGAACATTCCCGGCGATGCGGATATGTTCCGAATCTCGTAAGGGAAGTTCATTCCCCTTGCAACTGCAATACATAGGATCAGCACGTAACTCCTGAAATAAATGGTTTGATCCGGTTATTGTGTATCACAACTTCCTTGTTCCTAATTCTAACAGTGACATTTACATTTGAATTAATCTTAGTTATTACATAAGGTCCGTCATAATTCGGAGTTAATTTCTTAGACTTATTCACCTTATTTGCCTCATTCTTAATTAACACTAAATCTCCTACGTTATAACTAAAGTAAGTCTTAATTTTATTATCGTATCTACTTTTTACAATTTCCTTATTTTTTATAAGGTTTTCTCGAGCGACCTTTTGGCTCGTTCGCAACTTAAACTTAAGCTCGTCTAAGTAATCATTATACGTGTATTTAAAAGTGGGATTTTTAATAATAGACGTTGGAAGCTCTGGTTTAATTCCATAAACCAATTCATATGGTGAGAACCTAGTAGCAGTATGATGTGTTGTATTATACGAATACATTGCGATATCTAACCAAGTGTCCCAATCAAATTGGCTTGGCGAAATATAATGTTTGAGGTAGTCTGCTAATGTTGCATGGCTGCGTTCTAACGCACCATTGGTCTGAGGATGGTACCCAGATGTTTGAATTTTATCTATTTTAAATATTTTACACAGTTCTTTAATGACTTTAGATGTAAATTCGGCTCCTTGATCCGTCAATATTTTACTAGGAATTCCGAAAATACTAATGAAATTTGAAAAAAGCTGTCTCGCAATAGTTTCTGCCTCATGATTAGGTACAGCTATTGCTCGCGAAAATTTTGTCAAATCATCTTGCATGGTTAAAATAAATTTATTTCCATTTTCTGTTAACGTAAGCGGACCTACAATATCCAAGCTAAGCTTCTCAAACGGTTTTTCACTGGTTGAAGTGATTTCTAATGGTTGAATATTCTTCTGCCTAAGAATTTTATTTTTTTGACATTCAATACAGTGCTTGATATATTTTCTTACATCATTTTTCATGTTAGGCCATCTATAATAATTTTTTATTCTTTTTAAAGTTCTATGATAACCCGAATGACCTCCCATTGGGCGATTATGAAATTCAACTAACAATTGAGGAATTTCGTCCTCACTAGGAATTATAATTTTATTCTCATAAATAACTACTTGAATACGTGTACCCGCGAACAAATATTTAATAATTAATTTAACCTTCTGCCATGTAAGGGTTCTGAATGCGTCATCCAACTTAGGTATAGAAATTGTATCTATACCTTCTTGCAAAAGTTTCACCTTAAGGTTTTTGAAAGCTTTGAATACGTCCTTAAATGATAAATTATCCCAGAAATTTTGTTTCATAATTATAAAATAACAATATCTATTTTTAAGGTTTGATCTTAATACATCATATACACATGTTTCCTTAATTATAATTTCATCATAGTTATCAATAATATCCTTAACTTCCGCAGCTAATCCGCGTGACATTTCTTTATCATTACTTATATATACAACAATATTATCCTTTGAATTAATTATATTTTCATCTGACTCCTTAATATTTGTGCAATCTTTATAATCATCCTTATAATGACATTTTATAAAATCCTCATAAGTATCATGCGAAGTATCATGAATAAAATTTAATACCTGATTATCTAAAGTTATCCTTGACAACGCATCAGCATTGTTATTTAATCTGCCTTCTTTATAAATTATTGTATAATCAAATTCCTCCAACTTTAATCTCCAACGAGCCCTTAATGGGTCCTTACAATTCATTAACCACACTAGTGGTCTGTGATCCGTAATTAGGTTAAATCTCCTACCATACAAATATGGCCTAAAGTGTTTTGTAGCCCAGACTATGGCTAATAACTCCTTATCAATGGTTGCATAATTACCTTCGGCTTGTGATAACATTCGCGATGCATAAGCGATAGGTAAATCTTTACCTTTTTCACCCTGCGATAGTACAGCTCCTAATGCTGTATTCGAAGCGTCTGTAGTTAAGTTGAACGGTCTACTAAAGTCTGGATATTGTAAAATTGGTTGTGAAATTAATTTAGTTCGTAACTCATCGAACGCTTTGCTTTGTTCGTCACCCCAAATGAACATAACGTCCTTTTTTAAAAGGTTAGTTAGAGGTCGAGCTATTTTTGAGAAATTCTCGATAAATCGTCTATAATATCCTGTTAGACCTAAAAATGCTTTTACGTCCTTCGGCGTTTTAGGTATTGGGTAGTTGGTAATTGCTGTGATTTTTTCAGGATTTGCTTGTACGCCCCTGTCAGATATTATATGACCTAGGTATGCGACTTCCTTCTTAAGAAACTCGCATTTACTTGGTTGTAGTTTAAGATTATGCGCTCGTAATCTACTAAATACCTCCTCTAATCTTTCATTGTGATCAGCCAAACTTTTAGCATAAATAACTAAATCATCTAAATAAACTAAAACTTTTATTCCTTGTAACCCGCTTAACACAGTGTTCATTAGTTTTTGATAAACATTTGGATTTGCCTTCAACCCAAAAGGTAGTCTTTTATATTGATAATGACCTAAGGGAGAACTGAAAGCTGTTTTTTCAGCATCTTCAGGATCCAGCATAATTTGATGGAATCCTGAGGCTAAATCTAATATAGTAAAATACGTTGACCGTCCTAACTGATCTAATATCTCTGTGATATTAGGTAAAGGGAACGCGTCTCCAACAGATATGTCATTTAGCTTCCGATAATCTATAACTATCCTCCATTTTTTCACTCCATTTACAGGTTTTTTCGGAACGATCCATATAGGACTATTCCAGGGAGAACTAGACGGCTCTATAATATCTTCTTCCAACATTTGCTTAACCTGTCTATTAACTTCTTCTTTATGTACTTCCGGATATCTATACTGTTTGGTATAAATCGGTATTTGGGAAGTAACATTTATTTTATGGCGTAGAGAGGGTGTATATGACAGTTTGTCACCCTCTAAATAAAATAAATCAGAATATTTTACACATATTTTCAGAACAGATTCACGTTCTTCTAAATTTAAATGTTCCGTATTTATTTCTTTTTCTACTCTACTTTCTCTTGTCAAATCCCGTTTTTCAGGATTCCGTATGACAAAAATATCATATTCAGATAACGGTAATAACTCTAAGGATAATTCTTTTACTTCTACAGGTTTTTCTGTAGTATTTACTATCGATGAGATTGCATGTGAGTCATCAGAAACATTCACTATAGATCTGCACAAATATACACCAGGAAGTAAATCTATTTCAGGAATAATTCCTTCACTACAACTATTTGCTACATGAAATCTTATATACACTTCCGAACGTGGCGGAATTATTAAAACATTATCATTACTTTTCAGCTTAAACAATATAGGTAATTCTATACTACAAAATTTCAACAGATTTGCTTCGTAGTCTAAGTGAGCTCCTACATTTACTAGAAAATCATTTCCAATTATACCATCAAAAGGTATATTTGTGTTTGAAGGTATTACATGAAATTTATGTATTAACCTCTTCTTATTAAATATCAACGTAATATCAAGTGAACCCATCGTTGTTATCAGATGTACGTTCACATTTAAACCCTTTAATTTAATTTTATCTACTTCATTCAATTTATATTTTTCACATATTGATTCTCGTTTAATCAAGGATATATCTGCGCCGGTATCGATTAGAAATCTTAACTTATCATTAGTTTTCGATACGTTACTAGCTATATATACATATGGTGAAGTATTCCTACTACTTATTGTAAAAACGCTACTCGTATTGAGTTTTGAGGTTCCGAATGAATCGTAGCGACATTCTCCGGAGTCATCGAGTTTAAAGACTCGACAAAATTAATATTTTTGGCCTGCTGGCTCGCAGCTTTCGCTGTATCGGTTACCTTATTCCCTTCTTTTCTTAATTTATTTTTTAAATGATAACAATTTTCCTTAATATGGCCTTTCCTACCACAAAAGTCACAAGAGACTATTGGTTTATAGTTACTTCTACGTGAGTGGCTTTGTTGGGTAAGCATCACTCCGCGCGATTTGTTCGAATTATTTCTAAAAGAATTTTCATTAACCTGTTCACTAGTAGATTCTCTTAAGCGTTTGTAACAATTTGACTGATTATGTCCTGTTTTATTACAGAACGAGCATTGCGTTGCCTTTTTATGCAAATTTTCTCGATCGCTGTTAATTTTTGCTTCATTCTCCATTCTTTGGCAAATAGTTGAAGCCTCAAGGTATGTTTTGGGCTCCTTCATAGCAAGCATTTGTCTAAAATGTGATGCGACACCACTGAGAAATGTGCGTAAACAAAGGTTCGTTTTCATTTTTAACATACCCGGTTTAGTTATTGGATCCTCATTTTCGTGGTTAATGGCATTCACTAATGCATTATCCAGCATATCCATACGCAACGTGAACTCTGTAATGGTTTCATGCGGTAACTGTTTCATCGTTTGCGCTTCTAAAATTAATTCGTCTAGTGATCTTACAGGAGAAAAATAGTCTTTAAGAATTTCTTTAAGACTTTGCCAAGTTGGCGTAACTTTAATTGATACCATTATTTTAGCACGTCCAGTTAATTGTTTTCGGGCAAACGCCAATAAAATTGGTCGCTGATCTTCGGTTGCTAGTTCGAATGCAGCATCCGTATTAGCTATAAATTCGTTCAATTTTAATCTGGACCCGTCGTAAATGTCTATCCAACGGAAAAGTGTGGATAGGCTGTAAAGAGGTTGTTTTCCTCCAATTTCCATGTCCAAATCATCTGAATGTACAGATTGATTTACCTTAGACATCTTCGCAGATAACGAATTAGATAATGTACTTAGAAAATATCGATAATAAAGAGAATTTATGTTATAAGAGAATAATTTATATTATAAAAATCTAGTGAAAAATTAACTGTATTTATAATATTGATATTTGTTATAAGAAAAGAATTATCTATTTGTAGTTTAATTTTGCAATTAAGTTGATTTAACGATAAATGAATTTATACATGTATCTATATATAAAAGTAAGTTAGATATGCAATAATTCCAACAATACACAATATCAGTTGAAGCGATTCAAATAAATGTTAACATAATTTGGTAATTAATCGATCTATAATTGCAATTTAGCCCTACGGTTTTCAACACCGCTTGGTATATTATATAATTGAATACAAGATAGTAATGGAATAGCAGTCTAATGCTTTAAAATGTTATAACTTAAATTTTAATCGATTAATTAACAATTTTATCATTCCTTATATGAAGCAATAATTCACAGTTCACATACAATAATTCGGCATTTGATTTATGCTTTACCGATATAATATTTTACACAACAGTAAAATATACAACTGAGTATTTACTCGTATAAAGAAATTTCAATTTTATCAATTCACATAACCTCGTTTAAATTGATTTTTAGCATGAGTATAAAATTTCAAATATGTACATCCACATACTAATAAAATAATTACAAGGTAATTTACAGAACTGAGTTATAATACTCGTTTTAATTTTCTGAACCGAGTTTTTGCACTCGTTTTAATTTCAGAATAAAGTATGAGTTTTAATTTAATTTATTTACAACCTCATACGTATTTATTAATTTCCAGGTACCTGATATATATTTATTTATAATTTTCTGCAGTTTATAATTTGGGATTTATTATAACCCAATTTAAATAAGTTGAAAATCACAAAATCTAAAAAATTGGTGCAGTTCCTGACATATGTATTAATGCACCTTACGACCATATGCCAGTTTTAACGGAATCCCTTTTCCAACCTGGAATATTTCCAGTTTTAACGTGATTTCAACAATTATTGCGCTACCTGATATAAGTTTTTTATGCGCGAACAACTTATACCAGTTTTAATTAGAGATTCCTCAGATATGAGACATTAATTTTCCTCTGATTTAATTTGAGGTATCTGAATAGAATTCAGCAATTTATATTATAATTTGAAATTTTATATTCAACATATCATTATCTAATGCTCAATCTGTTAAATTTGAGGTGTTACATAAATAAAATTCCTCAAAGGTTTATTTTAAATTGAAATTTTACATCCAACATGGAATGGGCTATAAAAACAATTCAAAATATACTACTATCTAATATGGATTTACAAGTTGTAGTCAACGTAAAATGAGCTACTGTCAATAAATCATATTATAAAAATAAAAACCCTACCTTATATTATACATCTGCGATGTGCCTCGTCGCTGATCAGGCGATTCTGCGGTGGTACAGGAAGTCCAACAACGTGACTTGAACAGACAAGACTAGCGTAGGAATCTTGATCTGCTGCAGTCTCTTCCAAGATGAACCCGGTCTCGTCGACTCTGCCGTCAGGAAAACTTGGGCTGGGTTCCTGGTGTGTGGTGTAACCTTTTGAATCTCTTGACCTGCTAGATCCTTGGACGTCTCCGTGGAGTCTGCTGATCTTCAGAGAGAGTGTGGGTGTTTCTCTCAAACCGATGGACCGTTTTATGCGTATCAGTGTGTTTATCGCCCGTTTTAGATAACTTGATGTGATTAATTACTGCGCGACGATACTCCTATGTCGTTTTCTGGGTAACTTAGAAAGATGTAATTGAGTAATTAATTACACAGCAAAAAGTTCAATCCAACGCGATAATTTGATAATTTACTGCACGCGATAAAACGTAGAGATGATCCCGCCGCTGCCACCAGTGTGAAGGTCTTCGGTTCCACACTACACGAATAAAACTCTGGAGTGATGTTAATTATTTATTCGTATTATAATATTAAATCGCAAACACAGATGCTATGATATTACAGGTATGATTATGTATTGGAGATGTGTGATAGTAGCTGGAGCGGAATGTGCGCTCTAAGATGTATGATGGAAAATGGTCTCAATTATTTTGTTTGCATATGGTTTTTATGCAGAATGCAATATGTGGGTGTGTCAGTCGGTACCACCCTTATTTGATAATGGCCAATAACAAGGTTTGCTAACTCTTAAAATTTAACCAATGAAATACTAGAAAATGTTATAATATTTATAGTTACATCCCCCTTGTATTATTTATTTATTCCTTGAAAACACTTATTGTGCAAGAAGAAGCTTTCTCTTCTATTGTAAAGTTTTATGGCCTTACCCTTTTGTGTTATTTACACAATAGCTTGCAGGTGCTCAATATAACCAACGATATTAATTGTTAAGTTTCTGTTGCATCAAGGATTATGCTGCAATAATATCATGGTGGTCTACAAGGACAATATCAAAATTTGTCTATTCAATACTATAGACAATATCAACTCTAAACTATTTAAAAATATAATTTCAAAAGAATTCCATCCTTTTCAATTTAGTCTTATTGTTACAGTTCTAATTGTACGTTTAATTTATTAGTTGCATCTGCTTCTATTCTAAGTAATCTCCTGGTAGATACCTAACATACCAAACATCTTCAAATATTAAAATTCACAATCGCATATATAATTTTATTAAGATTAAATTTCTTTCTCAATTAAAACTAATATTTTATATAATTGAAATATTATCGTTATTGTTATATCGTATTAATTTTATTTCATTTCAATTTGTTGAATATTTTATAATTGTTATTTCAATTAATCGTAGAGTGTAATTATTTTTATATTTTTATTATTTTTCACGATTTATTTAGTATTATTTGATATTATTATTCTAAACATATTATTCTCTGGTTGTTGTTTCATCTTCGCCACTGGGAATCATTTTACCCATGTCATTGTTGTGTATATATGCATATATATTAAAATTTATGTTTTCGTGTAAAAGGCTTATTAGCGTATATATTTCTAAATAAAAATAATAAACACCTACATACTTGATTCAAATTACAAAATACATTATTTTACTAGCAAATCTTGATATTATTTGAATTGATTAAGATAATATTATTACAATTTTTTTTAGAAACAACATACCTACATACCAACATACCTGTTTGGTCTCAAGTTGCTGAATAAATATTTGTTGTTAGTTATTGTTGGAGTGTCGTTATACTACTTTTATATGAAGAATTATAAATAATTGCACACGAAACCACTGTACAAATGGGTCTGATCAACGATCAACAAATAAACATTCGGCTACGTGATTGGTAAATCTGCAACCCAACCCTATGTAAATAAGTACTCAAAGAGAGCTCTGACAATTTGTATCTTCATGTTTGAAACTTTTAATTTAATATTGCGTGTGTACATAAATGATCAATTCTTTGAATAAAGAAATCAATGTCATTTAACAGCTCAATCAACTTTTACAGGATTCTAAACAACAAACACATTCACACTCGTATTACCCGCAGAGTTAGTGACATAGTTCCCACATTTCCGACTTTGCTAACCCTTAGTTAGTCAAATGTTTGCGGTAGACTTCTCACACCCTAAATGGATTTTGAGATGGGTTCTCTGCCGCTAGGGTATATTAAACCGCTTATTGGTAATCTTCCTCGCATTCTCAAAAGGGATATAACAAGTAGATACTTAAATGTTATCCGAAAAATGAACCAAAACACACGTGCGAATTGTATATCGCCAAACAAAGTTTAAACGATTTTTAAACAAACTTTTAATTTTGCACGCTCACTCACCCCATCTTTATAGGTTGTGAAAATATTTTACACTTTAATAACTAATAAGTAAAAACACTGCCTGAAATTTATAAAAGCGTTACACATTATATTTTATAGGCTTATGTAAGTGCTTCAGATAAATATAAATAAAATAGTTAATATTTTAGGAAAATTTGTTAATAATGTAGTCCGTCTGATTTGTTATTTTCTTGTTTCAGGTAACCTTCCACAATCCAATTTGATGGGACAACCGCTTCCAGAGCCATCAAACTTTAATGTGAATCTCAACATATCTTCATCTACATACACAGATGGTGAATGTGCACAATACATAAGGAAACAAGTTACATCGTCTGAAATTCTCCGAGGTCTTCCGTTGAATAATGAATACGAACTTATACCATTCAACCACTTCACATTCAGTCGCGTCTACCCGATCGATTTAGGATTGGGAAAAAGAGTGGTGGAAAAACCAATAGGCTTTAAGAGAAAAGACTTATTAGAATCCTTAGTTAAGTCATTAGATATTCTAAATAAAAATGTTAATCAATCTCAAAAAGCTAGCAACAAAAATGTTAAATATAGTCTTGATGATTTTTTAGAAGGCCTTTATAGGATAGAACCCACTACAGGGACACAGTATGAAATGTATTTCAGAACCAAAGTTGTTAAGAACAACAGCCACCACAATGGTGAGACTAGTCATTCTTCCAGTTCATATCATAATGTTAATGGATACACTAAAGTGACTTTGATGAGACCATTTGCTCCGATGCAGCACATAGGAACACAAGTTCTTCCAATGGCTAAGGACAAAGAATGGATTCACGTTATTTTACCCTTATCGGGAAGAACTAGCACATTTCAAAGTTTTATGGACAAATTTGTAAAAATTGGTTTTAAGAATGATAGAAAAGTGATGCTTACAGTTGTTTATTTTGGTGAAGAAGGATTATCAGAAGCGAGATCTATAATGTCTCGAGTGTTAATGACGAGAAACAGTGGAGGTAGTGCCAATAATTTGAGACTCTTAGCTCTTAATGAAACCTTTTCGCGAGGAAAAGGTTTGAGAGTCGGTGCTGAGAGACCCTGGCCCGGCAGGGACGACTCAGGGGACTCTTTATTATTTATGTGTGATGTGGACATTGTGTTTAGTGCCAGGTTCCTGGATAGATGCAGGTGGAATACTAAGCCTGGAAAAAAGGTATGTTTTCATACACATCTTAACTAAAACTTATTTTATGAAATAACCCGTGTAATTATTTTCACCTGCAACTTATTTTTTCATAGAATTTTATAACAAGTGTTATCATAATATTCAGATTAGTTTTAATGTCATCGGGGCATTTTTCTGGGGTCTAGCCACGCTTCTGCATCCTATTCTAGGCCTCCAATCTAGAACCTTCTTCGTCCATTTATCGTCAGACATACGTGCGACGTGACCTGCCTAGTTACACTTATGGTCTGCGATTCTTTTAGCCAGACTTAAGTCTTTTCCCGTATTCAAAAAGTTGTATCCAACGATAAATAAATTTTAACATTTTTTTTTTTTTTTTTAAAGGCAATTCACACATACCGAGCTAGTCCCACACTAAGATATGAATCTTGTATTATGGGTACTAACACGACGATACACATATATACAATGCACTAAACACATATACATGTAACACCCAGACCCAGGACAATCTGAAAAAGGTCATTCTTCATTTTGCGCTGGCCGGGAATCGAACCCGGGACCTCGTGACTCAAAGGCAAGTGCGTTAGCCTCCGCGCCACACCGGTCGTCTCTTTTTTTTTTTTTATTTTTTTTTTTTATTTTTAATAATCTAAATCACTTTCAAACGAGAGGATGACGAGAAGAAACGAATAAAAAAGAACATTTAAGAACTTTTCCTATTTTAAAATAATAAAAAACGCTTCAAGTATTTAGGTACCTGTTAATCCATGGAACCAATGGTATTTTCTTAAAATGATATTTGAATATTATCTCTGCCTTAATCATTAGGTAGTAATAGCGTTTTTGTTCTAGTAGTAGATAAGGAAAATTACCGTCTTATCTTTCATCGTTAATTAAAACATTGTTTGATATTCTTTTGATTAAAATTTATGGAACAGAACCTATATCAAGGGTTGTATAATTTTTCTATTAAAATTATTTCAAGATCAAAATGGTTACTTTAATTTTTTTACGCCAAAACGGTGTCCACTGTGAAAATTTATTTTTGTAAAAAAAAAAATATTATAAATATTCACAACTTTCATATCAATTTTCATCTAGGTATAATGTTTTAACGGGTAATTTGTTACAAAAAAGTGTAGTTTTCTATGTTACAAATTTAAAATTGAGAAAAGTCTCGTCATGTCAAGTTAAATATTATTTTTTAGATAAGTTCTCCCAAAAATGTCCTCTTAGTAATTATTTAGGACCAGAATTATATTTTTCACTATCCTACTATGCATTTATGAGTTCTAAAAGTAATAATTATGTCCTGAATTCCATCACAGCATCTCTCTTGTCTCACATACAGAAGAATATTTTATAAATTATTACTACCCTACTGCTACCTTCCATCACTCCACCGCTGGGTTAAGGTTTCCTCAAGACTTTTGGTCTTAAATAACATGAACCCACTGTTTTCTCATATCTTAAACAACGTCATCCACCTATTTTTTGGGGTTTCTTGCCAGAACTTAGTATTGATTTAATACTTTGAAACCAATATCAAATATCAAAATATTTGAAAAATTTTACTTGTTGACCGACGGATCTTAGTGGAAGTTCATAATAATATTTATTGAAATGAAACACGATATCTAGTTATTCCACTATTGACTTTATTTATTTTTGCGAGCCGGCTTTCAGGAGCTTCCTTGTGTCATAAAAATACCTACATCACACTCTTAAATTATAGTTCAACTAAAGGAGGCAACCTTTATAAAAATGCACATCTCTGATAAGGGTTTTTCTGTGGTTTCCCCGTTATCATACAAAGGCAAATACTTGATATGTTTAATATAAGACCGTCCACAGCGGCTCAAAATTATAATTATTCGGTTGAAGATGCATGATGATAACTCATTTCTTTATACTATTTTTTAATACATTGTTTTCTATTTGTCACATACCTAACTTGTTATGAAGCTTCACTTTACTTTTGCCTGACGATGAGAACGGAAGCTCTTGTAAGCCGGCTCGCATAAATAAATAAAGTCAATAGTGGAATAACTATTATATCATGTTTCATTTTAGTAATTACAATATTTGAAGAAGAAATATTTTTATTTCTAAGTATATATATTTTTCTTGAACATTATTAATTAAGATCGGCATCTCTCTTCCGTTGATAGCGGAACCTCTAGAATAATGTTATAAACTTCATTTCCCAAAGGGAAATAACCAAACGTAAAAAAAACAAATTGCGAAATTTATTAACAAAAATGTAACAGACATTTTTGGAAAAATTCTAAATATTTATATGAAAGTAATATTTTGTAATCATAGAATTAAATATACCTAACGAAAATGTGGTTATGTTCAGGAGAATTCCACGTTTCATCAGAACATGATATTAATTAAATTCCATGTAGTTTGTTATTATTTTGTTAACACTGTTATGTAATGATGATGTGCAAAAAGAATAAGTAAATAAATGAATAAAATAAATAATCTTATTCTTATAATGAATGTTAAATAATCATATTTAACTTAATTGGTTTCACATAATGTTTTTCTAATTCTTTATCTAAAAATATATATTAATAATATTAATAATCATTATATCAATTACTAAAACTTTAAAAGCATGTGGCAAAAATATTTTTTCTCATTGAGTTTTTCAAAATAATTAGAATAAGTGTAATGTTTTGTAACTCTTGGAAATTAAATTTTCAGAAAAGTGCGAAGAATTATATTTTTATTTTTTTTATATTACGCAAAAGTATTATTGGAATTAAAAAAGTAACAGTTTCAATGTTTTCAACATTAGTTTTAAAATGAGAATAAAGCATTTAAATTATATTGGTACCTTTGCACATTGTCTTCTTCAATTAATGTCCTGGAAGAGATATTTATGTAAGATTTTTCATACAATCTATTAAGGGCTTACGTTAAAAATGGTTAAATATTGCACACTCTCTTTAATTTGTTGGAAGGTTTCAGTAGTTTCATTATTTTTACGACCATTTCCAAATGAAATTTCCATTACAGTGAACGCGACTGACTCTCCTAGATTTAAGCGTTAATTTCCTAAAAGGATTATCTCAACAGAATATTTCCGGGTCGCTGTTGAATAGATGCGATTACTGATTAGATTAAAACTGGCTATATCAATTTTGTACAACAGCTTTTATGCAATTATCATTATACGTTGACTTTTAATCGGTTTAAATTTGATTTCACTTAAACTATTCGTTAGACACAGAATTTGTCACTTTACACTTTAGCTCCTTTGGTATAATTCAGTTTACATTTTCAAAATTGACTGATTTATGAGAAATTTTTAACTGAAGTCTTTATTATACTTTCATAATATAATGTTCTGCAAAAACTCATATTTTTTCAGATATGTAAGTATATGGTGTTATTTATTTTTTATGCAGGTTTATTATCCAGTGGTGTTTAGTCTCTACAACCCTCACGTCGTGTACACACTTCAAGGAAGAGAGGTTCCCGCTGAAACAGATCAACTGCTTATTTCAAGAGACACTGGCTTCTGGAGAGACTTTGGATATGGAATGACTTGCCAATACAGGTAATATCCATTATTTTATTTCAAATAATTTGCAAAGTATATTATACACATTGTTTGTTAATCAAATAAGAAAATCAGGGAAGCAAACAAATATAACTTCATTTGAAAATCAGACTAGATACTAATTCATTCCTTTTTAATGATAACATAAAAGTCTATGAAAATCTCGCTAAGTTTTACAAAGGGAAATTACAGTTGTTTCTGTAATTAGATCAAAAACTTTACGCATTATGTACTTTAAACTTTATTATTTCGTACAAAACCTTCGAAAATAAAACATCCCAAAAGAATTAAATAAGCTTCTTAATTAACTAGTTGAGTTAGTAACTTTGGCTATTACTAATTAGCTTGCACTAAGTCTAGTAATGTTAAATATCTTCTTATTTTCTCTTCTTTAAAATCTCTCTTAATATTTAAATTATATTTCTATTATGTAATCTAATTTCACATGCAGATTTTCAAAACCACGTGAAGTTTATATTATATCATCCACATGTATTATCTTCCCTCGTATAAAAGCTCACTACTTTTGAATACCTTTACTTTGTGGTGCACACTTCTCTCTTCATTATGGTGAATATGTTGCTAACAAATACTAATACTCTTATTATAGCCATTAGAGAATGAATGATTCAACTACACCAAGTATAATTTTCTCACAAACCTATCCTACCTTATAAGTTCCAGTTAGCTAAGTAGAAACCACTGCATTCAACTTTCGAGTATTATTAATCAGTTTGCTACTCACCCAAAGCCATGAAACGTCTGCCACTTGGATAGTGCATTAGGATTTTCTTGTTTAATAACTACACTTACTTGGTTTTACTTAGGACATTAACTTTGTAAAGATTAAAATAAATCTCTTTATAATCTTTGATAAAAAAAATACATTACCATTTCGCGTTAAATGTAATAATATTTCAGTGTTCAATATTATACGACGTTATAACTTCACCCAAATATAATATGAAGTGTTTTAATGAAATAAGAGAAGACGTGATAGTTGAGTTGATATGTAAGTATAGTCATAAAGGCATTGTTATGTCAAAACTATGAGTTAATTTCCTTTAGATTTAGGTTATGAGGGTACGGCTGTGTTCTCACGTGAAGATATGATTTATCATTGTCAAGTATTTAAATGATCACACTGTCACATGTTCATAGTGAAAGACGTTTTAGGATATTTCAATAGTTTAAGCGATTCTAACATTCCGATGCTAGCAATAGTTTCAAACGCGTTACACGTAAGAGGAATTGTAATTACTGAATACATTATTTCATACCAACCGTGCTTTATTCACTACAACGTAGCATGTCTATTTCGAAATAATCTCTTACAAAATCCAATCATTGCTAATGTTTTCATTAATTTCACGTAATGAAAGTCAAAATTGAAAGATGCTAAATTGTTGAGATAAGGATTTCCATATCAAATTACTTTACACTGTATTACGTTTAAATAGCAAATGGCGTACGATTGAGTAGAAGTTTATTCATTCGTATATAAATAAATTACTTGTTAAACTGTACATTTCCTGTAACTAAAACCATACAGATCATTTTACAAACTCTCTTCTGTGATAAAACGAAATAAAATGTACTCATTTTCAAACTAAAATACGCTGATTCCAAAGATCTGAATGGTAGTAGACGAAAATGTTTTGCTATTTCTCTCAGAAATTAGGTTCAAATGTATAAATAATTCATACCGTCTTTCTTCGCAAACATGCACTGCTTTCTCGTAAATATCAATTTAGTGAAGTATGCATTCAAGCCTTTACGAAATTAAAAATACTTCCTATTTATGCTCAATCTGCATGCAGTACTAAGTATCTTGGTACATGCTACAAGCAGGTACCTATATCTATTTGGTGTTCTGATTCCGTATAGTTTCCGTGTAGACGACAGGATCAAACGGAAACAGAACATTACATTCTAGTCATCCGAATGCATATTGCGTAAAGCAGCTTAGCGTGCCAACATCATTATTATTATAAAATGGTATTAATTACGTTTTAACGGAAGAGATAGTTTATCTATCATTCACCATTCATAATATTCACCTTTGCAATATAGACACCGCTGTAAATCCATATATTATTAACACAAAGTACTCTTTCATGTATTAAAGCCCACACACTTTAACACTTTGACCCATCTCACTAGTACGTAATATATCGCGTTCAGTATCTGAAACTAACTAACCACCTGAACCTACTAATTTCAATGTACTATTAGTTTCAATCTCCAACATAATGTGGATACAGTTTTAAATGATATCTAACTTACTAATAAGGTTTAAATATGTTTAAAACAAACATAGATACAACACGTAGCAAGGTCAGTAGGAAAACACCTTTTGTGTACGTAACACAAAGGCCTTACTACTTTATAGGTTTATTTATTAATATATAAATCACTCTAGTTTCTAAAACATCGTACAATCCCTGCCATATCCTTGTCAACCTTACATCATAAATCTTATGACTTTTAATAAACATGTACAAGGACCAGAAGGATATCTCAAAAGACAACGTTACGTTAGAGAAATAATATATTTATACCCAATAATCTATCAAATCTGAAAACTGCTAATAAGTATGTAGTTTAAATAATATAAATATGTATTACCCACAGATAATTCGTTGAATAAAAAGAGTTGAGATATTTTTCTGGATAATCGTGATCATGGTACACATCTGAATGCTTTTTTTTATTCAACTTTATTATTTGCCAATCATTGTATCCGTTTGACAAATAATATATGTGAGTTGCATCAGGTAAATGATTGTAACTACTTAATTTGGAAGACTCCAGACTTCTGTGGAATCCGGATGGACGGTGGGTCCTTCAATGTTTTGTAACTTTATTGAAAATGGAAAATTGCTTAGGTGTTATAAAAAGTTACAATAACTCATTCACTCGAATGAGTTATTTATTTACTTGAACCGCATTCCCTGAAAACGTTTATAAGAGGGTATCTCACTATGTAATCAATCGATCCAATTGTCCTAGACAAATCCAATAAAGGATCACCTAATGGTTTTGACCTCCCAACGATCCGACAATCGAATCGGTCGGTCGGGTCGGATTGAGAATAGATCGTTTAAACTTGAAAAAGTCAGACGTCCTCTTGCGCCAATGTGAGAATATAAATCTACACGCCTGCTGAATGCTTAAGCAGGGAGCCTTCTCGTGTCTTTAGGAATATGATGAGAAATATACGTGCTTGTATGGGCCTCAACATTCGATTTATATATAATGTTTATACAGCATTTATATTCGTTATCTTTTGGTAATATTTTAGATGCCAAATTCAAGAAATGTTTATACAATATGACTATAAAATATCTTCATACAATTTAATATTTTTGCTATGATTGCATATGTTTAGAATATTTACTAATTTTTTTATTGCTTAACCGGATTTGGGTGCAGATGACACTACACTATGTTACATTGTCATGGCGCCCTTGAGATGGTCACGGATCATTAAACGGCGCCAAATATAAATTGTCTTTATTATTATTTTTATAATTATTATTGTGTAGACATGGTTCTCCAATCGAGGTTTTTGATTGGTTTTGTCATCTGCACCCAAATCCGGTTAAACAATAAAAAAAATTGGAAATATTCTAAACATTTGTTGCTGACTGGTCGAACTAGCAGCCGATAAAGTATTGAACTTAATTGTTCCGGCGCCATTTAGACGGGAGATCGCGATCTATTTGAGATCTGAAAAATGAGATCCCAAAAAGATGGTTGCTTCTGAGGTTTGCATAAAGCGTCTCTCGATTGGTGGACCTTATATCGTGACAGTGAGAATGGTGGAATTGGTGAACGTTGTCCATGGACACCGAAAGCCAGCCTTGAGCCGATTCGTGAGCGTTGGGACACCTTTCTCACTTCTTCCGATTAGATTCTACACAATGTTACATTGTGTAGACATGGTTCTCCAATCGAGGTTTCGGATGATTGCATATTTTAAAAAAATATGTGAGTATTTTTATTCTAGGTATGCTCTTAAAAAACTGATCCTTAGGGCATTGAAATTGTTTGATTTTTTTATTGCTGTGTGATATCAAATTTAAATTACTTTAAAAAAATATTTTAATGTTATATAAGCAGTTTATCTGAGAAACTTCGAAACATTTCTTTATGCACGTACTTCACTTTAAATATGCAATGACGATATATTTTGATCACAAGTTTCAAGTAAATAATTAATAAATGTTAAACGGCGGTTAACATTCTCGTTAATCAATGTTTCTTCCTAGCATGTTCGTGGTCTAAAATTGAATTGATTTTACGCAATGCGTATCCCAAGTCCTATACATTTAAACACGTTATTATTTGCTGTAAAACAGACTTTATAAATCGTAGCCTAACCAATAAGATTAAAGAAGAACCAAAATGAAACGGCTCTGATTAATTTGACCAGTAATACGAAGGGTAAAACTTTGAATGAAAATAATAATTTATTGAATGGTGATAGCTAAAAAGATTTCCTTTCTATGCTTCGGAAAATCAATCACTTTGTAAATAGTGGGCGGCGTTGCTTTGATCAAATAAATTTAAGTTTTGCTGGTGCATAATCCAAGCTTCAATTAAACATTCATTACATTAATATAAGGCTTTTCAGCAATAGTCTGATAACAAGCATTCAAATTTATTTTAATATAAGCTCAGTATAATATAAGTATTGCAGTCAATTCATTGGAATGCTTCAAAACAAACATTCAGTTGATTAAAATTTATTTTTAAGTAGTTTTATTCTTTAAATTTATGTACATTAAAGAACGTTGAATTCGTATTAATTATCCATTTGACGTGGTTTTTATCGATTCAAACAGTATTATATAGCCAACATCAAAAGGATTGATAAGTTAAGTACATCAAATATCCAACCATTAGTCGGTTCTTTAATTAGTAACAAGATTATAAGAGTTTCATCATCACATGTATTATATCGATCAATAGATACATTTGTACTGTATTAGCATTAATTAAAGGCCTTTTCGAGTTTATAGGACGTTATTATTCTATCACGGCATTCTACCCGAATTATAGGACATCCCGCACATTAATTACTGATTAATAATAACCAAGATTAATATGGACAGCCTACGTTAGTTAGTATAGGAGAGATAAGAATATTAAAATATATACCTAGGATATAGATGATAGAAACATAAAATTTGAGGAAAAGACAGCTTAATAATTCAATTGAATTGATGGTAAAAGAATATTGGATAAGAAATCATGCTCAAAAAATTATATCGCATGAAACATAGACGGAAATATGTACAAGGAGAAAAGTGTAACAAATAATATTAAAACTTATTAATGAAGGCATTTCTTTTTAATTGTAACTACTATATGTATGTTGTATTGATTTGTTAATTGTAGTACTATATAAAATGCTCATGCTCTTTATTATTTAAATAGATAAATATTAAGACAAAATATCTGAACATTTTAAGATTATTGAACATTTTATTTAATAAATAGACTTTCGATGTACTACAGATACGCACTCGAATTATACTGTAGGAGTTTTTTTATGTATTGCGAAGGATGGACTTAAATACTCTTATTATTGATATAAATTCATGGAAATAATTTAATGAGCGTTTCCTAATATTTCTGGATTAAAGAAGCCCTGTCATAGAGGGAGATTTTTTGAGAAGGATACTAAGTAACTAATAAGGATACTAAGAAATATGATACGGCCTCATATATTTCTTTGGATCATCATATAAGTATTCTTTAGGAAACATTATAATGGTATATCACTTCCCTTGAGACGCTATGGAAGGAAATTATTATATTGCTTGATAAAATTTTATTTGACAAATATATAAAACCAAAAGCTTTATTGTGGCAATTGTGTAAAAATATCACATGCGTGGTAATAAATCACAATAATATTGAAAATTTTCTTTTGATTTTTCTCACATAATTTCCACCATAAATATTATTTTTCAACAGTAATAATATGGACGATTTATCTTTGGCGCCGTTTAATGATCCATGACCATCTCAAGGGCACCGTGACTCATATTTAAGAGCAATGTTATCAGCTTGTTTCTGTATGTAGCACTTGATTAATTCTGTCTTAGATCCGCTAGTAATCGACCTTGCGACACTAAAAGTTCCTCTCTACGAATTTGGAAGTGTTTGCCCTGTTGGGTTCGTTTGGGTTTATTATAATATTAATAAAATTTAATCAAGATATATAGTTATTTCCACCATGACAAAGAATTAGTTAATTAAGATAATGTTTTATTACTCCACATCATCAGTTATATATTGAAATATTAAATTTTTATTGACACAACGTACTAATAAAAATACGCATTGCGAAAAAGATAGGTTTCAGATCATTTTTCATCTGAGGAACTGGCAAATTGGTAAAATTACGTTGTCTTTTCACATTAAAAAGTTTGATTAATAAATAATTTGGGACTAGCTCGATCTGCGTGAATTGTCTATGCATGTTAAATCAATATCGTTATGATTTTAAACAATACCGTCGCAGATATTTCAAAATAAAAGACGTTGAAATCAAAATATATGTAAATAAAATATGATAATATGACAGAGAAATATGAGTGTTTTCACTCTACGCCTATTTGTATTTCGATCTTGTATCTGTGTTGTCTTTGTAATTGTGGCTTAAAGAGGAAGTCGGTTGTTTTATAAAAGGATTATTTTGACAGACAACATAATCTGAACCATGCTATATAAATTCAATTTGTGGTGTAATTTATTACAATAATTCTCCAGTATCTGTTAAATCATAGAAATACTAAACTTGATTTAGTAAGTAATTGTATTTTAAACAATGTAAGTTAAATTTCAGAACGGACGAAAGTTGTTCAAAGATATTATATTAAAAAAATCAGATACAATACTTCAAAACTATTTACATAATATGACATTTTACAACGCCTTTATCTTGTTTTTAGTTATATTTTTGAAAGTTATGATTATATCATACGTGCTTATTATTTACATGTTTAAAGTTTGGGATATGGATTAAAGTTTGGGATATGGATTAAAATTAAATAAACTTTTCCTATCCTTTTTATACAAAGATTTTTTTATAAAATAAATTAATTCAATAAAAAAAAATGTTAGTAAAAAAGTGAACAACAAAAATTTTATTATGAAAAGGTTGCTATTATTAATAATATTTAATGAAAAATGTTTTAATAAGAGTAATTAAAATTCATTATTAGTAGACAGCCTTAAAAAGTGTAAACATTAGGTATACTTTATAAGGGAAAAGTAGAAAAGATAAAAGACAATACATTGCGCACTGACCCATGAGAAGATAATGCAGAAAATAGTAATGAAAATTGCTCATGAGTAAATAATTAAAATGTATGAAAATATTTTTTATAAAAACCTACTCAACTCGCATAGCTTTTATTATGCAAATGAAATCTAGTATAAAAAAGTATAATGAATGAGAAAAATAATATTGCTCGTTTGAGATTTTCATTTCAATTCAGTTACAGAATTCTTTCTACTGGAAAGTATTAGATGATTCAAATTATTATTAGTATTAGAATTTCCTTCACAATAATACCTAATTGTTTCATTTTTATAAGTAAGATCATAAAAAAACCTTATTCATAAATTTCATACCATTTTGTATGTTTTCTCTCTTACAATTTGTTTCATAAATAAATTCTTTGTTTTTATATTATCTGGCGAAATTTGCTATAGAAGTGTCAAAAGAGATATTTTGTTTTTTTTAACTGAGCTATAAGGAATGCCATCCATCTTGATATTCTTATTTCTTGTAGGCACAGAAAGGATAATTTGCATGTTTTTTACACGTGACTGGTCTGCAAACAAACAAAACAAACCATCTAAAATAAATAATAGGAAGGGTGGCTGAGAGGACAAATTGTAAGAGAACCCACGCCGAAAATACCTCGACGATATGTGCGAGATATGAGCCGCGGAGCATACGAAGAACTGCAAAGGGTCGCACAGGACACAGCGCTATGAAAGAAAGATGTAAGGCTTAGCTGCAAACCAATCCACAGAGCTAGAAAGTGAACAAGAACTACAAGGATTCTAGTATTCTTGGTTTTGAGATTAAAGAATTTATGACAGTGAGAGCATGTGTACATATAGAAATAATCTCACAAAATAACATATTCTCATACAAACCTAAATACCTTCAAACTCTTTTGGTTATAACCTGTCTATTTTACATTTTGCTAGTTTTTTTTCAAGGACACATAAAATTCTATCCATCATTAATAAAATCAATAACACAAATTTCAAAACTAATTTACAAGCAATAATACAAGTCTGAGCAATGTCATATTAATTCATGAACATGAGGCTAGTCATTCCCCTGAATATAATATATAGGTATGCTTATTGCTAATATTACAAAACACGTGCGATTAATAAAGGCATGAATACTTGTGTATTATGTTTTCTGGTTATACAAAGTGTAACATACTAACATATTTTCCACCTAACTATGATTGAGACTTAGGAAACATCTAGTGTTCCAGAAGCACCCACTGATTTACATTTGTAATCTAGCTTAGATACTCGTACTCCATTTGTAACTGATATTCTTCTCGAAGCATCTAGTTGAACAAAATACTGAGTAGTTCTGCCACAACAGACCTACAAATAATTATTATCTTAGCTACAAATCCTATATCTTCCTGAGAGAGGGAGAGAGTAAAGTATAGATAGTTACATAGTATGCTTACTGCGGTGGTACGTTATACAGAAATCCCCGAATATATTTACGACCACACAATAAACGAAGATAATTCCTACGCTAAGATAAATAAAGGTTTAATATTAATCTAAGTATGTTTTGTTATTATATTTGTTGAATTTTCAACGAGGTTTTTGGAGGTATTATTATTGGGATTAAAACATATGTGGATGAAGATTATTGCCAATGAAATATTTATGTGTTTAATTACTTTTGACTTTAGTGTTACAGAATACTTAATGCAAAGGGAATTGTTGCCTTGTAATTTCATAATATGAGTGTACAAGTTTATTGGTTAAATACAACATTAACATCAGCTCTCTAGACAGATTTTATGAGCAGGTATTTACATTTAAAAAAGTAATTTTTTAGCTACTTGACATTTTTTCTTTACTAAAACAAACCCTTTCTTCCGACGAAAATAATAAATTCTTATTTGTTTGAAGTCACAAAATTTAATTCATTTTTGGTTTCAAATATTTAACGTACTGACATTGACAAACAGAATTGAAAATATTTTCCGTTACCGCATCATAATAATAAAAAGATGTAAACTTCAATAAAAATATTACATGTTGACACTACAAATCAAATAAAATATGGTGATAAAAGGGTGAAGATCATATCAAAGGATTTTATCATCATATTTACATACAAACCTACAAACTTAGATGCTTTGACTACAACATTTTATATACAATACTTTATCTTCAAGTCAAATCGTTTTAGAGAAGATTAAGTCTATTTATAGTGTCACAATAAGATTAAAAACTGTCACAAAAAATGTGTTTTTGTACTTATATTCTAAAGGGAGGATTATCTTCAATCCCATACAGAGCTTATTATTTAACGTTACTTTGACGTACTAATAAATATATTTTATTCTGTGACGTAGATGATATATCCTAGAATTCTTAGATCATACGAGGTACATACATGAGTTAAACTTCTATGCTGTACAAGACAACGATATTTTTTATATTTATTTACTTATTCTGGTCATAATATCAACTATTTATGAGATGCTTAATGAATAGGTACTTAATTACATTCTGAACAAGAGATGTTCAAAATATTAAAATCTAATCGGGGTGATTTTCTGTAGGTACTGTACAAGATAATGCTATTTTTTATATTTATCTATTTATTCTGGTCGCAATAGCATCTATTAATGAAATCTTAATAAAAACTTAATTTTGCTTAATTGTATATAGGTATACATAAACAACGTGAAATTTGCGGGACCTTGATTGGTTTGTTTGCTGGAGAAATATGAATGTTAATATTTGTTAAGTTGAACTGTTTATGTCCCTTAAGAATAAATAAATTTGAAAAAAACAAGAGATATTCACAATCTATATGCAAGCTACCCTAAATATTTATTTTTATGGTACGTAGAAGATAATCTTTATGTTTATAATAACATAATAATAACTTTATTCAATCAATACATATATACATACACACAAAATCAATCACCAATATGGATACAATAATGTCGCAGCAGCCTCTCTAGGTTGCCCCTGTATCGAGGCGTGCTGCGTAAAAATTAAATAACATGCAAATAATAAAATATTTAAAATATATAAAATGGAGTTTTTTCCACTGGTAACAATGAAAAATGTGTTACAAATACTTAATAGGTAATGAATGTCACATTACGTGATGTAATGTCTGAACGTAATGAAATTAAAAAGCAAGTGTTTTTTTCTGCAATATTTTTTTTATTTAGAGAAACGTCCTTCATCTTACAAGAACATTGTCAATCTTTTGATTTCATTATGAAATTCTACTATCTAACACTGACACAGTGAATAAGAACTCTGTATTTTACTTTAGTACTAAACATATTGTACACAAATTAAGTTCAGTCATGTAGGTAATTATAAGTTTACACATCTACTAAATTTCATACTGTTTGTAGAGCAGAAATGTTTAGTCCAACATCTAATATACACACAAATTATAATATGTTATAGTAGTATTATATCATCGACACAATTTTAATTGAATATCTGAAATTAAGTTTGTGTGTCCCATGTTAGCATTTCAATTAAGTGTACAGGCGCTTACATGAATAGCACATAATGCTATTGTTAGGTATGTCGTACCTACGTAGTGTGCATGTCGATGGTAAATAGTTAACTAAGTTTGATGCATTTGGTCTTTATAGAATAACATGCTGGCCGCAAGCAAACACATTCTACATACTCAACCAACTTCTATTTCATTATATTATATCAAACAATGTCAAAATGTATCGGAGAACAATATTAGTAAACATAATATATTTTCGGTCTTGGAACACTATGAAAATTCTTTACACAAATCAATCAAAACGAGTAAAACAAAAGACACTTTTTTATATCACTTAATAATTTTCTTAAATGGTAGAGACGTTTCGGAACTAGTCCATCTTCAGTGCCAAACTCTGCAAAAACATGGGTGTGTGTTATATTGAAATAATTTTGTTTAAGAAAACGTTTTTTCGTTCGACCCATTCAAAACGATTTGTAACAATATTTATATTAAAGTATTTATTAAATGCAGTAATATAATATCATTGTTGTCAGCTGACATCGCAGTATGGACATATGCACCAAGTGATGTCAACAAAATACTTTAAAAAAATAATCTAACATTTTATACTAAAGTACATCAAGTCTGTTTTATTGTAAATCGATACGTTCACAAAAATGTCATTGAAATGAAACTATCATTATTCATAAAATATTGAAAAAAAAAATTGCTGAGAGAAACTTAATTTTCACTGCTGGTAACAAACAGCCTTAGAAAAGTATAAATATTAGATATATATTAGATATTTGTATATTTGTATGTGTGGGTGTGTGTGCGTATGTATGCTTGTGTGTGAATGGCTCTATGCATGTATGTATTTATTCGTATGTATTACATATTATATTATTTATCTATATTTATGTATGTATATATTATACTTAACACGTACATCAAGTACATTTTACGTTTTTTTTTTTTTATATTTATATTTCACTTATTTGTCAAAGTTGGGTTGATTGGCAGAAATCGCCAATAGGCGATAAATCCGCCCTTTACATGTTAATTTATGTGTAATAAAGTTTTTATTTATTTATTTATTTATTTATTTATATATTTTATCAGGGAAAAGTAGAAAAAGGACAATATATTGCGCCCTGACCAATGAGAAGATAATGCACATTAGTGAACAAGCTAATAATCCATTAGCGGTTTAGAAATATAAAGCACTAATAGATTGGCGATTTAGAAATATATAGCAATAATATATCACTGGAGATAAGTACTTCATTGTCTTTATAGTCCAGATTATAATTCAAATCATTTTGATTTCACTGTACAAGAAACAACCATACCTACCTCGTGTTGCACAATTGTACGGCAAAATAGAGATTTATAAATACCATCGTCATCTGTACAGTATCAATGTCATAATGTTATTATAGTTAGTTTTCCCAAAGTTTCCACAACTGAAACACCACCTTGCATACAAGTTGTACTAATAGTAGTTATAAATACAAACATAGAGTGTACTTATTAAGGAGATACTAGAGTATTCTCTCCTGTTAACAATTATAAGTACTATGTATACTCAGTGGTAGTGAAATGATCAATCACAAACAAATATATTTCCACACGAGCTTCTAAATACTTAAATCATTTTCACATACTACTACGTTTTCAATTTCTGTTAAGATTGCATGTATGCAAAAACACAAATAAATGGCTAAGATGTCACTTTCCTATTCAAAATCAGTTGCGTACTGTCAGGATGCAAACATCTGACATATGAAAATAGAGGTTAAATGTCAAAAAAGATTTAAATTCCCCGCCTAAATTTTGTAAACCAGAGAATATTTAGTTCAAGTTGTCCATACTGTGAGCAAGTAAGGGACACCAACCTAAAAATGCCAAATTCAACTGTCGACACAGACGCTTCCTTCTTCTTCCGGTTCCGCCATTGTGCTAACAACACGTTGGTCCGTGTTCTCTGATAATTAATATTCTGAAAAGTTAGACTCCTAGTGTAAAATGGCTGGTAAGGAAGCCATAAGTGTCTAATTGAGTGCCCTGATCCAGACCTCCTTGAGGACAACTCTCTCTGACCTCGCGAACACTTACAGTAATACAAAAGTGACTAGGCGTGGTCAAGTTCATGGATAACCCTCGGCAAGGTTTGTCCGCCATGCTGATTGCTGGAAATTGGGTAAATACATAACTTGCCTCATATAAACCCTAGTTCTCCTGTTGCTGAGACTAAGAGGATGCCTCTTTAAATATTTATCAAAACAGACGCTATCGATCTACACTATCGATCATATGGACCTCAGCGCATAACCCTTTGGGAACCCTTTACCAGGCCTTCGCCTGGAGTCCAGGAACTTCATCGTTATACTGTATTACCTTTTGTTACTTATCCTATCTCATTCTTATTGAAGACCTACATAGGGGTGCTTTCTCTCAGACGCCAATCAACTTTGTAATGTAATAGTAGTAAATTGCCATTGTATTGATTGTACATAATTTAGAAATCACAGTTTAAAATAGACCTGTTCATAACCGCATATTCTGTTCTTTATTTGTTCCCTCCAAACTCTTCACAGCGCACAGGGCAAGCAACAACACAAAAGGGGCACCGAACAACCACACCCTGTAGATTAAGAGTCACTCAGCCGGCACCGTAAAGAATCACACTTGAGATAACGAAATCGAACCCGTATATTTATGGATATGAGTGTGACACTGGCTCCCAAGTGTGTTGTGTGTTTGTGTTGTGCGGTGTGGATTGTTGAAGAGGTTTTATTATTGATGTAAATCTGTTTGTTTCAAAGGTTGTTTACGTGCAAACGAAGTACGTAACATTAACCGTCAAATCATAAGGCCAACATCACACGATAGTTAGTAAAGCCGACATCACACGGTTTTCGCAACTTGTGCGGAAATTTTTGAAATTTCTTTTCGAATCAATCCTTTTAAATTCTTTTCACAAATTGTTTCTTAAATTGAAAAAGTAATGAAAATTTAAATTCGCTCAGTGGAAAAACTGCATTTGCGCACAAATAAATATAAATTTTTTAAATATTCTGTTCTAACTTTTAAAACTTTTGGAGATATTGCATCACCTTTAGAAAATCTTGAGAATTCAGAAACACAAAATTGAAAGTTTTCTCATTTCGAATTTTTTCGAAATTTGTCACTTCGTTTTTCAAAGTTTATCGGAAAATTTCCGCTGTTGCGTTTTCCTTTTCCGAAAGCTTTTCTTTCATCAGCAATTGACAGGAATTACCCCTGAAAATTCTTGCCGTCGAGTGTTTCGAATTTTTTCGAATTTGTCACTTCGTTTTTCAAAAGTTTTTCGGAAAATTTCCGCTGTTGCGTTTTCCTTTTCCGAAAGCTTTTCTTTCATCAGCAATTGACAAGAATTACTTCTGGAAATTCTTGCCGTCGAGTGTTTCGAATTTTTTCGAAATTGTCACTTCGTTTTTCAAAGTTTTTCGGAAAATTTCCGCTGTTGCGTTTTCCTTTTCCGAAAGCTCTTCTCTCATCAGCAATGGACAGGAATTACTTCTGAAAATTCTTGCTGTCGAGTGTTTCGAATTTTTTCGAAATTTGTCACTTCGTTTTTCAAAGTTTTTCGGAAAATTTCCGCTTTTGCGTTTTCCTCTTCCGAAAGCTTTTCTTTCATCAACAATTGACAAGAATTGCTTCTGAAAATTCTTGCCGTCGAGTATTTCGAATTTTTTCGAGATTTCACTTCATTTTTCAAAGTTTTTCGGAAAAATTCCGCTATTGCGTTTTCCTTTTCCGAAAACTTTTCCTTCATCAGCAATTGACAAGAATTACTTCCGAAAATTCTTGCTGTCGAGCGTTTCGAATTTTTTTTCGAAATTTTTTTCCCTTTTCACAATTTCTCAAAATGGAAAACATGTTGATTCAAAATACCAATACATCCAAACCCACAACTCTCATCCGAGAGTTGGCGCTTCAGGGAGTCGCGCCGGAGCGCGCTTGGCAGGCTTTGCGGGGGCAGGCTGCAATCTTTAGAATCCCTCTTTAAATTTTCTCTATTGCTTGGGTTTTTTCAATCCCTGACTTGCGGGTTGTAGCGGTTGTCTTAAGTGCATATGACTTAAGTGACTGCTACAGCATCGCAATTGTCATTTTATGAGTATTTCCAAAATGAAACTGATCCCTTCACAAAGAAATGCAACATGAAGAGACTACAGGTGGTTGATAAAACTTAAGCAAAACAAATCTTGAATACTGAAATTTTATAACTGTCAGGGTGGAGGCGATAGCCTTATGCTATCTACCTGAGAGCCCATATATTTTTTTGTTTTTTTTACAAGAATGTTGCATTCTCTTAACATTGGGTTTCTTGCATACCCGGAGACAAAAAGCAAGTGGCGCTCAAATAGGTTTTTCCCAGAGTTGTCTGTCTAATTGTTAAATATTTATATGTCATTGTTAAAATTGTGTAAATTTAGTGTTGAATTATTGAAAGTACTCCTGTACCAATGATCAACACGGTGGATGGCAAACAACCACAGTATTTGTATAGGTAAATTGTGTAAAATATGTAAAAATTTAGTGTTGAACCATTAAAAGTACTCCGTACTAATGATCAACACGGTGGTTGATAAACAACTACAAAATTGTTAAATATGTCATTGTTAAAAAATTTGTGTAAATTTAGTGTTGAATCAATAAAAGTACCTTGTACTATTGATCACCACGAATGGTTGGTAAACAACCATAAGATGTTGGAAGATTCATTGTTTTCCTTATGTAATTTCGTGCTGTGCTTTGGTACGTGGTACCATGACAAGACAACACCATTGTTACTTTGATCTGAATTTTCTTTTTCTTCTGGAAGGGGGAAAGGATTGTCAAAATGATGACAATAAAAGAAAAATAATATTGAAAAATGTATAATTTTAAGAAATATTGAAAAATGTATAATTTTAAGAAAAATTGAAAAATGTATAATTTTAAGAAATATTGAAAAATGTATAATTTTAAGAAAAATTGAAAAATGTATAATTTTTAAGAAAAAAAATTGAAAAATGTATAATTTTAAGAAAATTTCAAAAATATTGTATAATTTTAAAGAAATAGAAATTGAAACTTTGTAAAATTGAAAGAAAATTTAGTTGAGAGAAATCACCCATATAAACCAATAAACCAATAATAATAAAACAGCCGCAAGAAAATAAAAAGAAGATAAATTGAAGAACACAACGAAATTTTTTTTGAAATAAAATAAAAATAATAACCAACAAGTGAAAAAGTCCTAGATGCTTGCCACATTACTAGGCAGTGAATGGTCAATTTAATAAGGCATAGAGTGATAACAGAAAATGCATCAAATTTTGGTAACATTTCATGTGAAACTTTTTAACAGCTGAAAAATTTGCTCATTGTAACTGTGTAACTATTATAATGTATGATCCATTGTTGAACTCTGTAATACTGTATTGATAAGAATTTTATGTCCATAGATTTCCTGTAACCAAATGAGAGAAACCACCCACGCTTAAACTCATTAGGGGTTGAGTTCATTTCTTTTGTCTTTTCCGAGAAGGGGGAATGTGTCAGGATGCAAACATCTGACATATGAAAATAGAGGTTAAATGTCAAAAAAGATTTAAATTCCCCGCCTAAATTTTGTAAACCAGAGAATATTTAGTTCAAGTTGTCCATACTGTGAGCAAGTAAGGGACACCAACCTAAAAATGCCAAATTCAACTGTCGACACAGACGCTTCCTTCTTCTTCCGGTTCCGCCATTGTGCTAACAACACGTTGGTCCGTGTTCTCTGATAATTAATATTCTGAAAAGTTAGACTCCTAGTGTAAAATGGCTGGTAAGGAAGCCATAAGTGTCTAATTGAGTGCCCTGATCCAGACCTCCTTGAGGACAACTCTCTCTGACCTCGCGAACACTTACAGTAATACAAAAGTGACTAGGCGTGGTCAAGTTCATGGATAACCCTCGGCAAGGTTTGTCCGCCATGCTGATTGCTGGAAATTGGGTAAATACATAACTTGCCTCATATAAACCCTAGTTCTCCTGTTGCTGAGACTAAGAGGATGCCTCTTTAAATATTTATCAAAACAGACGCTATCGATCTACACTATCGATCATATGGACCTCAGCGCATAACCCTTTGGGAACCCTTTACCAGGCCTTCGCCTGGAGTCCAGGAACTTCATCGTTATACTGTATTACCTTTTGTTACTTATCCTATCTCATTCTTATTGAAGACCTACATAGGGGTGCTTTCTCTCAGACGCCAATCAACTTTGTAATGTAATAGTAGTAAATTGCCATTGTATTGATTGTACATAATTTAGAAATCACAGTTTAAAATAGACCTGTTCATAACCGCATATTCTGTTCTTTATTTGTTCCCTCCAAACTCTTCACAGCGCACAGGGCAAGCAACAACACAAAAGGGGCACCGAACAACCACACCCTGTAGATTAAGAGTCACTCAGCCGGCACCGTAAAGAATCACACTTGAGATAACGAAATCGAACCCGTATATTTATGGATATGAGTGTGACAGTACATAAAAAAAACATAATGCACAATTGTACAACCTATTCAACCAACACTATTTAAAAGTTCATAGTATCGATAGTTCAAAACGTAAGATAGAATTGATGGATATCTGAATATTAGATCTTAATAATAAATTGGAAAACTTTTTTCTAAAATGAAAATTAATGACGAAGGAGTGCGTCGGTAGCCTGGAGGTAGAGTCTCGGCCTTCAGACCAAGGGGTCCGTGGTTCGATCCCAGGTGCCGGCAAACTCCCCTTTCACGGCACAAGCTTTTAGCTTAGTGTGAAAGGTGTATAAGGTTGTATTTGGATTTATAACAAAACCCAGATATATCTTTTATAAAAAAAAATAAAAAATAAAGATATTGAACAAGAAAAATCATTTAATCGCTAATAAATGTGATATGCGTTTTGTATAAAATAAGTATTGTTAATTTGATTAAATTAACAGTAAGGTTTAATAATATATTATTTTTTTTATTTCTTTTGGATAATAACTGGATAACATGCAATTGAAACGATATTGAATATACCATTGGAGTGATAGTATAAATATGTTTATATACATACACGAATGTTAAACGACCGGCAGATACAAGTAATATAATATTATAAACGTGTCCAAACATGCGATTGGAAAAACATCCAACGGATACAAATCATTTATTATAGGTAATAAAAATTCTTAATATATAGCCGCTGTAAGCTGAATATATAAATCCTCTTCGACATTTTTATTTACAACTACATACATACAAAATCAATTATATAATACATAATTTGCAGTGCAGTGTATATTTACGTACTCTTACTATATTCATACATAATGCGTCGTATAGGGATTTAGTAACAAATGACTTGTTTTGAAACAACACTTAGTATTGGTATTCGCAATCTATTACGTGGAAGTGTTTCAAGAATCTCTTAGAATGATTGCACGTACAAGCTTTCTATCTCTTTCATAGAAAACACTTATGTAAAAATAGTAGGTATAGTAATCGACTAAAAATTTATTTTCTTACGAAACCGTGCACAAAATTCGGGATAAGTTCCAACTTCTACATGAAACTAAATTTTATAAAATACCTATGTTTCAAAAAAAAAAGGCGCCTCATTATACGAATTTAATAGAAAATTTTGGATATAAACAAACGGAGACAATGACTAACTGTTTGAATTATCATTCTTTTAAAAGTATAATTTGTTAAAACCTTACAAATATATCTTCAAGGTATGTATGCTTCACGTTTGTCAGACTTTGTTAATTTGTCCTTAGGGGGTAACATCATATTATGATTTCTAGATTATCCTAAACTCAGTGTGTCAGTAATTTATTTTTCACTCACAATATATTTACATATTTCAAACAGCAATAAACTTTAACGAACTTCATGGAAAGAATAACATAAATATAATCCAATTCCAATATTATTAACATTTTCAATTACTTACAAAACAATGTTTTACAATATACCTACAAGGCATAATGCTTCAATACCACGACAACATTTCCATAATGAATAAAAACAAATACAAAATAAATACAATAAAATAAATACAAAAATATTGCTGAACAACTTTGAAATAAAAGTAAAAACAATCAATGCTGATCAATCGTTCGATATAATATTGTGTATTGAAAATACAGAATATTCTCAATACTATAACTATTAAGAATGTTACTAAGGTATCATAAATATTTTCTTAATATATCATTGATTAGACTTTGTCAGCCTTTTACTTCAGTTATAATAAAATTAAAAGAATCCTTTTGACTTTCACATTTTACCAGAGAAACATTTTATGCTGACAATATTTCATTTGACATTTAATGTTGTATAAAATATTCCACTTTTCATTGTAATGTACTTCAAATAGAATTTATATTAAAAAACTACACAGATTTCATTGTAATGTACATTGTGATGTAGAAATAAGTAATTACCTACATAAATAAATGTATATTTATTTTAACCTTACGTATTTCCAAAAAAAATTCACAAGACTCCTGTATAAATCGTAAATGTAAAGTTTGCTATGTATCATTTATTAATTTTAGTTCAAGACTTCAAACAAACTTCACAGATTAAGGTTGGCGGAAATTTCTAGCAAAAATTCGTTATCATTATTTCAAAATATCTATTTATTTATACCATTACTGCAAATTCCAAGAGTAGAGTAGCTAACAAACTAAATGCATACAATAATCACGCAAGTTGTCCTCTTCGAGCCAATAAAAAATACATTTAGGTTGGACCACATAATAAGACAAATTATTATATCATTGTTGTGGTTTTAAAGTTCTAATGACTTGTGTATCTGATATCGAAAACATTTTTACGGACTCCGGGTGGACCTAAATGTGATAATTTTCTGTTAAAAATACGACAGATAATTAACAACAATTAGAAATGTGATTTCGCGTTTTACTTGCAACTAACCTGTGGTTATTGTGGTTATTGTTGTTAACCTGTCTGAAAGGAGGGGTGTGAGGAAGCACGGGCGTCCAAGAACTACATGGCTTGATCATGTAGATCAAATTCTCAATGACGGCCGTGTTTTGAGTAAGAAAAAAAGACATGAGAAATTGTATTACTGTTGAAGAAGCGAAAGAAGTATGTAAGGACAGATCTATATGGCGTTCCGTTCTCTCTGACTACCCCACTTGGGATACGGCGTGAGGGAATAGATAGATAGATAAATAGACTTGCAACTTTCTTACAGACACCTAGGTTTCGACGAGCAATGCCGTTATCAAACTTAAAAACGATATCGTACGTCAAATCCAAAGTTACTGTGAAAACACGAAAACGATTTTTTATTTGTTTTTAATAGAAATGGAGTTAATACTAAATGAATGCCAAAAAAAAGAACAGACAAATTAAAACGTTTTCTTCGACTATTTTGAATCCATATTTGTATCATAATATGTAATGTTATTTTATGCAAAGGGCATCAACGAAAGACGTAGATACTAAAAGAGATAATAAAAAACATTGAAAGATGAAAACCAAAGCCTAGTAAATCTTGTAGGAAATGCGTTTATTTATATGTTGAAAAAATATTTGCTCAGCAGAATAATAAATCTATGTGAAGAAAGTAAAATATAGGATAAACAAAGGCATTGTGGTGAATTGCGTGTATCAATCAAAAAGACAATACATCACACATTGCGGGTTTGTATGAAATAATAAAAGTTTTACACAAAAGCGTACTTGTATACAATTTCCAGTGAATCTTCTACATTCAAATATAGATACACATGTCGTTGCTTTAGTTTCTATATATTGGCTTATTTATGTTGAATTATTTTTATTTATATAACAGAGTTAAGAGAGAGTGAAACAATATAACATCCAAATTAACTTTTCTATTCTTAAAGCTCTTTTGAAATTTATGCTTTCTCAAGCAATATAAGAAATACTGAAATTGGAAATATACCTATGCGACATGGATGACATCGTAAGATGGAGTAGGAGAAGGAGAGGAGAATCCATGAAAGACCATGTAGGTTAGATGATTGAAAATAAAATCTTACATATAGCTGCAAAGAAGACACCAGTCGTTCAGAGCCCCGAGATAGACTATGAAAGAGATGGAAAGACAGCTTATATTTAGCATTATAAGTGGAAGCAACTTCCGAACTAATAGATAGAAAAGAGCTTTCTTCGTGAATTTCGGCTCTCTGGAATTTTAATTTGTCTTAATAAGTGTTGTAAAAATTACCAATTTCCATTTCTTTGAACATAAAATACTAGCTTTTTTATTTTTTATTAATAAAATAATGTAATTGAAATGTAATAAAACGTTTAGACATAGGTATGTCATAGACATAGGTAAGATGTCTTTTTCTTAAACGAGTAGTACGCAATGAAACAGGTTAGATAGATTTGGAATTGATCTGCACCCTAAATTAGATTTAAATTCAATCTTTATCCTGTATCTACATAATCCAAGCTTGTGTTTTATGACAATAAATTTATTATGTAAATCATATTGTTGGTAATACGATGAAAATTAATTATCTCGATCTTAGATTGATTTCTTCTTCTTCTTCAAGTGCCTTGTCGGGTCCCCCCAACGTTGGCGATCACCTTGGCGAACTTGTCCCTGTCCTGCGCTGCTCGGAACAGCTCTTCCACACTTCGGATGCCGGTCCACTCCCTTATGTTTCGCAGCCAGGACATCTGTCTCCTACCGGGACCTCGGCGTCCCTCAATTTTCCCCTTCAATATCAATTAGATTGATTTACAGTCTCATAATCTTACCTCAATTAAGAAACTATATCTTATTTCTTCAAACTTTGTTCTACACTAAGTATACAAGACATGTTTAAGTTAATATTGTTTATTTTTCGTCTACATAGATAATATATATATTCTGATAATCGTAAGTCTTGAGAGATTTAGTTCCGTTTCAAGGAGAGCGTTATTAAAACAGATGAGTCAGAGAAGAGGAGGGTTCTCTTTGATAAGATGACTCAATTTAGCTGAGTCAGATATGTCCGTGTAAGCCAAATTTTAGTTTAAGGGGATTATCTCAGTAGATAGTGAGAGACACAACTTACAAGTACTGCGTATGTATCTACTTACACCATTCTCGAAGTACGAGAATATTTTTGTCCTTTTATATGTTTGATCATATACTATGTATTTATCTACTTACGATTGATTTACCAACCATCGTAGTAGTGCGTAATTATTTCATTTTATTTAAAGACTTTTTGATTGACAGCAATTACTACTACTCTTTTTAAAGCAACGCCGAGTTCATAAATATGTACATTAAAAACGAGTTTATGCAAGGTATAAAATCATATGAGTCTCTGGATGATTTTCTATAATCTCAAATATGAGTGATACCAACATTTGTTCTAATGAAATTTTTCTAAAGAAACTATCCAAACATTTGTTCTAATGAAACTGGCCAAAGTTTTCTTAAAAAGTATACCTACACATAATGATGTTCATGACTAGGTTATGTTGTTAATTGGTCATGAAGGCACTAATTTTTCGTCGATGAGATTCCAGACAATCGTCTTTTATTATATACCGTTCGCATGACAATGATATCAGGGTATTAAAAATATGTTGCGCACTGGATGAGATGTTGCTGAACTGAGCTCAATCTAAAGAAGGCTTCTTTCCTCCCTGTATTTCCCAGAGGAACTTTAAAGAACAAATTATAATAATCAATGATGACAAAATACATATTTCATATTCTAAATAGTGTGAAGTTATCACACTATTTAGAATTTTGACTATAAAAAATATAGTTCTTCCTTTTAGTCTAAAAATATTCTTCGCGAAATTTGACAATAAAACGT
Organism: Athripsodes cinereus; assembly: GCA_947579605.1. Lineage (NCBI taxonomy): Eukaryota > Metazoa > Arthropoda > Insecta > Trichoptera > Leptoceridae > Athripsodes > Athripsodes cinereus. The sequence goes on from OX388315.1 coordinate 8,980,601, forward strand.
TAAAATTACTTAGAGGTAAGAGTGTTTTTTTTTTCATACCCTTGTTTTTTCCATTTTTATTTCAAATCTTCTTAAAATTTTCATTACATTTTTTCTCATAAACATGGATGAGTTTAATAACCTCAAAACAATAGATTATTTCATACCCAAAAAACGATTTCCACAGAAATTGAATAATAAAATGGCTTTGACTCGACGCTGAAAAACCCTTTGCATTTGAGGGGGAGAAAATTATTTTTCTGAGGTAAAACTTTCATATTGAAAATATGTTTTTTCTGATATTCACTTTTTTCATTTCCAACTTTTTCATTTCCCTTACTGAGTGTCTAGAAATGAAAATAATAAACTATTGTTCAATTCTGCGGAGAGAGAAATTGTACAACAATAAAGAGTTGATAGTGAATTGTATTGACAAACAGAGCACACCAAGGTATTATTATACTGTAAAGGTATACATAACAAAGAAAATAATAATAAAAAATATATTCGAGTTGATATGTTCAACAAAAACATAATACAACACCAATACAACACCAATATGAACAATAAATTGACCAATTTATTGTATATTGAGCGTTGAAAGTAAGAGTATTAGTTATTAACAATTAAAAATTAAAAATCACAGCTATCGACAAAACTTGTTCATTCTCATTATTTGCCTACCTGACAAAACTCTTTGATTTATTGTTTTCAACGAACTTTTTTATTAATTTCATTAGTTTCATCGTAAACTAATTCGCTTTAATAACCTATCTATTTTTGTTACATATTTACTCATATCATTACGACATCCCTATTGGCTACCCGACTTGTGGAAAATACACTCACTGGTATTATTAACAAACACAGTAAAACTTAAAACAGTTTCATTGTTTCCATAAATTAATATGGAGTTTTACAAAATAAACTTCAACCCGATCAAAACACTCATTAAATTTAATATCTTATCATATGGGTCATACTTTCTGTGACAACAAAATTCAGACTATAGCGAGTTAATATTAGGTGTTAAGTATCTTTTAGGAGATTTCAATCAGTAAATTTTAAAAGGTACTCAAAAACTTTAAAACAAAAAATTAGGAAAACGATTCTTATCCCATTCTCTATTTATTAATTAATATACATTTTAATATATAATTCAAATTGTAATAGAATTAATTATTTATCTAATTTAATATGCGCGATGTAAATGTGACTATGTAAAACATTGATTTATTAATAGTTAGATATGCGAAGCATCATAATTTTGATTGTTTTCATATTATATTGTTACAGATCTGACTTCCTAAATGTGAGAGGTTTTGACGAGGATATTGTCGGATGGGGCGGGGAAGATGTCATGTTGTACAGGAAGTATGTCAGATCTCACATGAAAGTTATCAGAGCTACTGATCCTGGAGTGTTCCATATTTGGCATCCAAAAGTAAGTATACCTATAATACATATTATGTTTCATTATCACTATAACTAATAAATGAGTGAGAATATAAAAGTATAACTTTAAAATTTTATAGATGTTTTCCATAGATATCACATCCCAATCATGTAGATGATGGTTTGTAGCTTTACTAAATTTAGCTTTAAACTTTTTTTTTTTTTTTAATAAAGATATATGTGGGTTTTGTTATAAATTTTTGGTTTTAGTTTATATAGGTTTTGGTTTATATAATAGGGGTTTTAACAGATAGCTTCCTGCTATATTCCAATGTATAGCTATAATAACTATTTTATTATTTTCTTGAAAATTTAACCAACTTAGAATGATTGAGCAAGAACATAAATAGGTACCTATTCAATAGCTCAGAATATATTTTTTCTGTATCAAAATTTATTTGAGACACTCAACGTGTAATCTCTATTAATCTTTTATAGTCAAAAATATAATTTATTCATTCTTTTTTATTCATTGTAGAAGATGTCCATGTATCAAAAGGTTAATATAATAAATGTACTTTCCCTAAGAATAGGTAATACTATAATATGAGTAGTACCCAGAGGTATGTCCTTAATATGCAAAAGTATGATAAATGCCCTCGGCAATGGCTCCATTCTCTTATTTCCTTTCCATTCCATTAATAATCTCGATACTTCACAGTCTTCTGTTATAATATATTATACGAACCTACTCCTCACACAGTCAGACGTGTTTTCAATACATAATAAATGTATATTCGTAGATACGATAACATAGGTAGGTATGTAGGTATATCAGCTCGGAGGGCTGAATAAACCAATCCAACCTTAATGTACTATGTAATACATGATATTCCTTCTACAATACATCATACTGGTTTCTATATATAGGTAGCATATTATGAATTGACTTATGTACCTATATATTACCAGCTCTTGACTTAAAGATGGCTATGTTACAAAATTAATTCTATTTTTAGATCATTTTCTTTTGTTCATTTATGTTGTAGACCTGCAGCGTACTCAGAGAATAATCAATAACGCCTGTAATAGGGCGCATCTTTGATTCTTGATTTGTTACTGTTGTTTTTGCTACCTATATGTGTTTGATGTGCCTATTGGTGTTTATTAGTTTAAATAAATAAAATATGTTGTAAATAGTAAAAGAAGTGAGAGTCCGAAAACTACGTGGCATGATCACATGGATCAAATTCTCTAGGATGTTCGCATGTTACGTAATAAAGTAAGCGAAATTGTAGAACGTGTATGAGAAATTGTGTGAATGTAAGTACAGGAAGCGAAATAAGTATTATATGTAAAGATATGTCTTTATGGCGTTCCATTCTCTGTTTACGCCGCTTTGTGTACGGCATAAGGGTAGATAGAAATATTAAGACATTATCATTATAAGGTTATTTGAATTAGTATGTATTAACTGTAAATATAATGTACATGATGAATAAACTATACGTAAAGAATTTTGGACGATTTAGAAATAAGACATATTATAGCAAAATATCAGTTTGTGGAAAACAATTACAAAAAGCTAACCACTTCTTGAGCATTTCCGAATACAACAAATTGAAAATAAACGTGAAACCTTATTCATGAATCTATTCACAACACCTTATAGAAGTTGAAATATTGTGATTAATTTCGTCTTAATAAATTGTTTAAAATTAATTTTGGCAAAAACCAAAATCGTTATTAAACATTGCTTCAGATTCAACATGGTTCCTAGTTAATTAGTTGATTATACTCAATTGATTATTAAGGAAGAATTTTGTCGTAAGGTTACAAAGACGGATTGTGAGAAGTAAGGTATTACAGTTAACGACTTTTCAAAACTTTCTACCAAGCCCGAAACTGAATCGGCTGTTTATAATTTCGATTTCGGCAAAAAAAAAAATTTCAGTGACACCAAAATTTTGCATTAATATTATGTTAAAATACATATTATTGTCTTCATCGTTATATAAATAGGGAAATCATCGTTACGATTCAACACTTTGTACATTGAGGTGTTTATATTTTTTTTTACAAAAAACTTATATTTAAAACTGTCAGCAAAGAGAGGACGAGGATACAGTACATGTTTTTAAATCATAATCTCAAATTATCTCGTCAAAAAAAGATCTACCAGAGCTAAAAGGTTGGTGCACTCTGCTTTCTTAGTGCCAACATTTATGTATGCAAGTGAGACGTGGACATGGTTAAAGAAGGATGAAAGTGCCATAAATGCAGTAGAAATGAGATCGTTGTGAAGGATGTGTGGTAAAAGTCTCAAGAAGAGAGATCGTGTGTGTAACAGTGATGTACGAATGGAGTGTGGAGTGAAAGTTGGTGTAACTACAAGGATGAATGTGAATAAGTTAAGATGGTTTGGGCACGTGGAAAGAATTAATAAGGACAGAATGACCAAGAAGATATATTTGGCTGAGAGGAATGGTGCTCGGAGACGTGGACGTCCGAAGATCAAATGGCAAGATCATTTAAATCAATTCCTACAGGACGGTCACGTATTGAGCACATTGAACAGGAGAGCATGCATAAGGAATTGTATCACAGTGACGGAAGCGAAAGATGTATGCAAGGATAGAAGGAAGTGGCGCTCGATCCTTTCTGCCTACCCCGCGAGGGAAGCAGCGTGATGGTATGTATGTATGTATAAAAGACCAAGATCATCTTTGACAAATTAAACACATATACATACTTCCGTAGTTGCATTCCAAAGAGCTACATTTCGGTCAAAATTGAAGCGAAATTCTAATTAAAATTGTGACGGTAACAAGACATTAAGACAGAAAATATTTGAAATCGAAATTATGGTCTTGAGTCAAAGTAACACAAGCTTGCACTAAGACTACATAATGCTCTATCAGAACCGCGGTGTGGGTGGAAAGTTTAAAGTGAAATTTAATATTCAATCACTTTACCCCATAACGACGTAAAATATTATGATCCAATGGGATATTGCATTACTCTTTTCTATGTAAATTTCCATCTTAGAATACGGAATGGACCTGCGATAATTCTTTGATTTTAAAATGCAGGCAGCATAACTACCTGAAAAATTGAATTACAATAAAGATCGTGAAACTTATTATTGATTCAAAGTTTATTGGTACTAATATTCAGTTATTATGTAGTCGTCATTTTTATATCATTTTTCAACATAATTTTCTTTGAGCATTTTACGTTTAAAAAAGTATCAATTCTGTATTATTTTATATTGAATAGTTTAGATATTACATATATATTATCTTAACTATTAAACCAAACAAATTAAATAAGCAAAAAACATATTATTTACTGTAGCAGTCCAATCGAGCTAAATACACAACATTCTTTATGCTTAAATTGCAAATCTTTTTACGAAAAAAATGACCCTATTTTTAAACTTTCTTAAATGTATAAAAAATTAAATCCTTAAAATTACTTTATGTACTTCAAAAAATTTAATCCTTAAGTTACTTTATTTATTCCACTCGGATATAAGAAAAAAATATAAAACCCACAGAAATGAAAAACGACCTAACCACAAACATATTTCTTTATTTCAACTTCTCACACCTGAATGACAGTATTCAACAGACGTCTCACATTTTACATTAAAGAAAATTCAATTTCAAGAAATACATAGTGTCCTGATGAAAACGACATTTCTGATATAAGACAATAAAGTGATGCTGCATGGAGCTGGCTTAAATCAATATTCAATTGGTACACGTGGCAGGAATATTATGAAGGATTTGTTATAGAATATATTGAAAATAAGAATTCATATTTACCTGCAGCAGTATTAAAAATCAAATTACAAAAACTTATATAAACAGTAATGTAAGTGTAAAATATCCACTATCAGTTATTTTAGAAGGATTAACTATGTAACAGTTACGAGATATTTTGAATGTTTTTCGGTATTCTACAATGCACATCCGTTACTTGATTATTTAAGTATTGTATCGCTCGTCAATGGTATAGATTTACCGAAATCGATCGCGAATTAAATAATCAAGTAACAGATGTGCATTGTAGAATACTGAAAAACATTTAAAATGTAAAATATCCAGTCTGATACGAAAACCAAGAATACAACTAAGATAATCCTCTTTCACAATACTGCATTTGATATCAGAGCGTTAGACATATAATGGATGCATATAGAATTGCTCTGAAGGTGGAGATTTGTTTCCAAAAATTGGCTCTCACTCTTAGCTAGAGAACTGATAAAACTTTACAAAATAGCGAATGAGGGAAGTTTGCAGTATAACTGAAATATGTTTTGTTATAAACGTTGTTGTCCTATAATTTTATAAACGCTAACTGAAATTTATAAAACAAAAGTTATTTTTCTCTTATTTTCAGGTCTGCACTGGTGGAATTGGTGGACAAAAACTTTCCGCGGAACAATACAGAGCTTGCATTAGATCGAGAGCATTGAACGAGGCATCGCACGCTCAACTCGGGTTTCTAGCATTCCGAGAAGATATTGCTGCTCACGGTAACCAGCTGGCACAAACACATCAACAAAAGACATCTAATCAAGCAGCTCACGGTACCTGATTGCATCCACTCGCGTCCAGCAGTGATGTTTGGAAGATTGAATTTTAAAATATCACAATTTTCTTTCTATGTGTACTATATAGCTTCTTATTGTTCTAAGCCAAAACATCTTATCTGTATGTATATTTTAACAGATGTCTTTCACGATCTATGTGCCGCTCAACAACTGAATATTGTAACAAAGATAAATGGTTTCTCATTTTCATTTTATGTTTTTCAATATCTTGACATTTACACAGATTTCTGTAGAAATACCGTCGTTATCATTAATATGTTAAGACTTTTATCACACTAAATAATGTATCCAATTCTAAAACATTTCCAAATGTCACATGCTCAGCGATATATTACAATGTGTATGTAATTTCGTGTGCTTCGAATTAATAATAATGTTCAGAGACATGACATATTCAACTCTGTGATATGGAATATTAGATAACTAGCTATAATATTATATTAATAACAATATGTCGAGGAATTTTAGTGGGTACAGAATGTATAGATTAAATTTTATGAGGATATAAGTAATAATAGAGTTGGTGAATACATCGGGGGAGGAATTACTTTAGGCAGTAAATAACAAGATTTTTTGTCAAATTAAAAGCATACTCTTCGTTATTATTCGACAACAAAAATTGCTCAAGGAGATAAATGACATTTTAATATAAGTACAATCTGAAACAAGAATGAATTTCCTTATTATTTTCTGTCCCTCTATCTCTCTCTCTTTAGTCTTCAGTGGTTTCCCGATTCTGGAGGTCGTAATCCCCAAATAACCCCTCAGCCCTCATGGACAACATTGCGCCATCGTCTTAATATTATCGTAAAATTCGTTATGAGATATTTATAAAATATATTTATAAGTTGAACACACGTTCCGTAACACTAATTATGTTTTTACAAATATGAATTATAACAATTTGTTAACAATATTTGTATAGATGAGATACAATAGTTAATTTACAATAAATAATTTTGATTGTTGCATAGAAAATAACGTAATTATCATTTTGGTGGAGCTGTCGGACAATGAATTAATTTGGATTGGGCTATTATTATTAATAGTAATTAAAATGAAATAATTATCGGCATAACAATTTGTAATTATATTACACACTAATTAATTACCTTGCATGTACATATTTATATAGTATTAAATACTAATTATAAAATGAAATATCTCTGTGTACAGATAGAATACATGGTGCAACTTCTAGGTCGATGATATTATAATAAGAGATATAAATTACTGTATAATATACACTACATACTTTACAATATTATATTAATTGTTCTAGTATTAATATTGAAATCTGGGAAAATAATAATAGTTAGCCTACCCTTATAATATTTTCAATATTCTTTAAAGTCTGATCATCATGTATTTCTTGTACCATCTTTACATATTTTTTACCTGCTGTTAAATTGCATACTGAAAATATTGTTTTAGTTTTTTTTAATGTTAACATTATCCAATAATGTAGGTATTTTTATAGCTACTGCACATCATAGTCAGGATTGTTTTAACTATCTATTGTCTTGGAAATCGCCCATAATGGTATAAATATTTCTATTCTTAGTGATATGTAAAATAAAATATTATTAACCGTATTAAATACATACATCATAATAAACATTATATTATAATATATCAAAATAATCGTATGTAATAATATTGTTGATACATATGTATGTAGATAGATAGTTAACTAAAGATATTATTATAATGAAGAATAAATAAATTAATATAGATGGGATGACGAGAGTATTTTACTGTATTCCATATATGTAATTACACATGTATAATATGTGTATGTTTCCATTTCCTTTATCAATAATTATTGTCATCCGTCTATAATATTATCTACACCAGTGAAATGTTATACCCTCTCCTTATTATTTACAATGTGTATACAATATCGTTACTACAAATATCTAAATCAAACAAGACAGATACCTACATATTGCATCAAATTACAATGATAAGAGAAAATTTGTTCTAGATCCCATGCGGATCTTATTTATAATGGAATGTAATATTGTATCTCACTTTTTGTGACATTTATGACATAGAAATGGTGACCTGTAAGATGTTGTTAAAATAGAAGATCTTCTTTTGTAGCTTGAAAATATCATGCAAGAGTATTAAATATAATACAAAAGTAGTTAGCTTTAAGATTTTGAATCCTCTTAGTTAAATTTTAAAACTTTATTATTAAGCCAGGGGGACCTGACAAGACACTTGCAGAAAAAATATGAAGATGATACATGTTTTGCAAGAATACATATTAATTTGACATTGAGGGGTGTAGAAACAAAGTCACTTCGATCCATTTTTCACAAATATTTAACTATGAATACAGAAATATTGGTTACACTGTAGTTTAATCTTAAAATTGTTCAAAAAAATTAATTAATAAAAGGAATTAGACTGAATGTGTTGCCAGATGCCCAGACTCAAGGCAGACAAAAAACATTGCAATCGAGGTAAGGAAGGGAAAATGATGGAAGATCTCTTTTTGTTTGTAAGGTAGATCGCTGGAAGGAAGTGGACGCAGCAAGTACAAGACAGAAGGGAGTAGAAAATCATAAGATTATTAATTGTGTCGGTGCACACGTATTAGAATTCCATAATTATGTAATTGAAACAAGTTCGATCCCAGGTGCCGGCAAACTCCCTTTTCACGACACAAGCTTTTAGCTTACTGCGAAAGGTTTATAAGGTTGTTTTGGGTTTATAACAAAACCCAGATATATCTTTTAAAAAAAAAGTGTTTCTTTCTACTATAGATAGTTTGTTTCAATTACATAATCATGAGATTGGTTCAAAGATGGACCTAAAATGGCTGTAAAAGAAGAAGATAGTAAGGCACTATATGAGATTTTTTTATTAAATCTGCGTTGGACGTAGGACCCAGATTATACTAATACCATAATAGGTATGTGGTAGCTATCTTAATATAAAAGCGTCCTTAATATTGAGTCTGTTTGAACAAAGAAGCAATAATACACGTGTATTTACTCAAGTATTATTGTTTCTTTGTTCGAAGATTGCTCTTATATTTAGAAAACAATCGAAGATTACCCTCAAGGCAAACAATAATTAATATAAAGTAATTATTATTATTTGACAATATATTATTTTCTGCCTACATGTGGCGGTTCTTTCTTAGGAGTGTTGATGCGGCGAACTCCCTTTTTATTAATTCATTCAGCTTCATTCAATTATTACAGATTTTCCCACAAGTTGGGTAGTAATAGGTACATGTTATAAGATTGATAACATACCTATCACTGAATTTAAGATGTTAAGATGTGTTGTTCGATTTTTTGATGTTTACCTGTCTTTAACGGGACATTAGGAAACTTTCAGAGGAGAGTACGAGACCTATTCTTTGTCGGAGTTCCACGGCATATCTTTTTGGTTGGTCTTATTCGCACGGCGTGCGAATAATATTTCATCCTTATTCGCACACTACCGTGCGAATAAGAGGTAAATATTATTCGCACGGCGCAGCCATATCAAGCCAAAGTGACATACGTCAAGAGAATGATATATTTTTTTATTTTTTTAAATTGTAAGTCTTAATTTCGGCCTGTAACAATCAACATTTTTATATCTATATCGTAAAACTAATAACTATGTGTATATAGTAATTTTTCATAATTTTATCAGACTATTTGGCGTGTTTTCTTACATATTTTGACATAAAAACACTCCAAGTGTAATATTTGTATGAAAAAAATTCTTGATATTTTTATTTGCTAGTCTTAATTTCGATTTGCAACAATCAACCTTTATGTATCTACATCTTAAAACTATTAAGTATGTGTATATAGTAATTTTTCATCCTTTTATGAGACTATTTGGCGTGTTTTCTTATATATTTTGACCTAAAAACACTCCAAGTGTAATATTTGTATGAAAAAAATCTTTAAATTTGTATTTTTTACTCTTAATTTCGATTTCTAACAATCAACCTTTATGTATCTATATCGTAAAACTAATAACTATGTGTATATAGTAATTTTTCATCTTTTTATCAGACTATTTGGCGTGTTTTCTTATATATTTTGACCTAAAAACACTCCAAGTGTTATATTTGTATTAAAAAATTGTGAAATTTTATTAATATACCAGTGTTTGTGTCATCTGTGTGTTACCTCTGAGCAGGCGGACCACCTGTGGGTGCGTGGAGCATGGTCCCTCCTCAAAACGGCTTCCTTGGTGGAAACAATGACGTATGCTAGTGTGGGTGCTAGCACGGGGTGCGCTTCAGATGGTTCGATGGTGACCCGCAGCAAAGGCAAGGAGGGCCGTACACTATGTATTGAGCATATAATCTATCTATATCTATCTATACCCTCACGCCGTGCCCCCGGAGGGGTAGGCAGAGAGACCGGAACGCCGTATAGATCAATCCTTACAAACTTCTTTCGCTTCCTCCACATTCATCCAGTTTCTCACATATGTTCGCCGATTTCTCTTACTCAACACGCGGCCGTTCTTTAGGATTTGATCCACGTGCTCAAGCAACGTGGTTCTTGGCCTTCCGCGCTTCCTCGCACCTCATCTTTCATACATCCTCTTCGTCATTCTTTCATCTTGCATTCGCTCAACATGTCCAAACCATCGTAACTTATTTACGCGCCTTCTATCCACAACACTCTTCTCGCATCCGCTCATTTTCCTGATATCCTCATTCTTCACTCTTTTTTAGCATATTTATAAGAGTTTATTATCATATCTGACACCTAAGAGAGACAATTACCCATAACTGATTTTTTTTGAATTATGATATGATATGGTAGTAGTATTGTAGGTACTATTATTTATAAACACTGTGTATAAAAGGCGTAAGCCGTGTATATTATTATAAATAAATAAATAAATAAATTAGGTACATGTTGCATTGGAAATACTCTTAAGAATGGTACAACATTTTCACCAAGAACCAAATAGGATATTATTATTGTAAGTATTAGTTAGGAGAAATTCTTGGAAAAAGGTAATATATAGTACCTATTAATGAAAATTTCATCTTACAGTAACATCTTATACTATACTATACCCTCACGCCGTGTCCCAGGTGGGGTAGGCAGAGAGAACGGAACGCCATGTCGCTCTATCCTTACATACTTCTTTCGCTTCCTCTACATTCATCCAGTTTCTCATACATGCACGCCGATTCCTCTTACTTAACACGCGACCGTCCTTGAGAATTTGATCCACGTGATTAAGCCACGTGGTTCTCGGACGCCCGCGCTTCCTCACACCCTGTCTTTCAGCTAAATACACCCTCTTCGTCAATCTTACACCATCCATTCGCTCCACATGACCAAACCATCTCAATTTATTTACACGCATTCTATCAACAACACTCCTCTTGCATCCACTCATTCTTCTAATATCCTCATTTCTTACTCTATCACGCAATGTTTTACCTACCATTCTTCTCAGTGATCGCATCTCCACTGCATTTATTCCACTCTCGTCCTTCTTCAGCCATGTCCAAGTCTCGCTTGCATACATCAGTGTCGGTACGAGGATGGCGTTGTGCACCAGCATTTTAGCCATGTTTGAGACATTGCTATTGCTAACAATAGATCGAAGTGCACCGTTCACTCTCGCACCAGCCACTTTTCTTTTTTCAATGTCCCTTTCGTACCTATTATCCCTTACAAACATACTTCCTAAATAAACATATTCGTCCACTTGCTCCAAACATCTTATAGTAGGTATTTGTATTTCATTTTTCATTCAATTGCCTTGTCTACATCTATAACCAATCTATGTCCAAGAACTACGTGGCTTGACCACGTGGATCAAATTCTCAAGGACGGTCGCGTCTTAAGTAAGATGAATTGGCGTGCATGTATGAGAACCTGGTTGAATGTAGAGGAAGCGAAAGAGATATGTAAGGAAAGATCAACAAGGCGTTCCGTTCTCTTTGCCTACCCCACCTGGGACACGGCGTGAGGGTATAGTATAGTATAGCCTTGTCTACATTTATAATTTAAAATTGTCAGTTCAAATTCTATAAGATGCCATGTTATTGTCCTCCTCCTCCTAAATTTCACAATTTTTTCATACAAATATTACACTTGGAGTGTTTTTAGGTCAAAATATATAAGAAAACACGCCAAATAGTCTGATAAAATGATGAAAAATTACTAAATACACATACTTATTAGTTTTAAGATGTAGATACATAAAGGTTGATTGTTGCAGATCGAAATTAAGACTAACAAATAAAAATATCAAGAATTTTTTTCATACAAATATTACACTTGGAGTGTTTTTATGTCAAAATATATAAGAAAACACGCCAAATAGTCTGATAAAATGATGAAAAATACTATATACACATAGTTTTAAGTTTAACGATATAGATACATAAAGGTTGATTATTACAAATCGAAATTAAGAGTAACAAATAAAAAAAATAAAAAATTATCATACTCTCGACGTATGTCACTTTGGCTTGATATAGCTGCGCCGTGCGAATAATATTTACCTCTTATTCGCACGGTAGTGTGCGAATAAGGAAGAAATATTATTCGCACGCCGTGCGAATAAGAATAACCTATCTTTTTTACTATTTTAATAACAAATTTACAAAACATATATTTACTTTTAAAAAAAAAACAATGCATCTTAATTCGTTGTCATGGATGAGAAAAGGAAATTATGTTTTTTACTAATATATTTTACTATTGCTGATTAACTCTGGTTGTCAAACTGAAAAAAAATAAATAATAATAATAATAAATATATTTATTTCAAAAGTAGGTACACAATACAATATTATTTTCAATAAACAATGAAAAACAATCACAATAATATTACAACTACCTCCCTATTAGAGATATCTCGTGTATAGGGAGGGAGTATAAACCAATTAAAACACACCTCTTAAACATTATACACTTTTTCATTTACTTATATTTATCTATTTATATACCTATCATAACCTACACATTATAACTATACTTAACTATATTATCTCACCATCCATCATTCACAAAGACTCACCAACACATACCACAATTCATTCTAACCCAAAAACACACCATCCAACACACACACACACACACACCCACACAAACACACACACACACACATATCTATCAGAAAAAATAAACCAAAAATACAAGACATGCAAAATTTCACTTCTTATAAATCATTTCCCACCCTAGAATCACATCACTATCAATCGCATTTCACATTGTATTCATATTTGTCTTTACAACATATTCCTTTACACATCCCCTGAACCTCTCACAACAAAGAACGGATCGCACTTCACTGGGTAGTTCATTGAAATGTTTTATTTTTTTTTTTTTTTTATATAATACACATAGTCATGAATTTTATTATAATTTCACTCTGTCCCCAATAGTTCAACACACCGCCCGCCTGTATTACCAACAATGATTTTATTCTGCTGATATCGATTACAATACACACACGTTATTATGTAGAATATCGTTTCTGTAACTACATGTGTAATAAACATCTTATATGGAACATTAATAATGTTTTTATCCTTACGTTTTGTAAAAAATTGTTTTTTTTGCAACAACTTTTTTTTTATCGTGAATGACTTAATTTTTTTATCGGCACGGAGCGGACAACTTTCATGTTTATTACAGGCAACTACTTTAAGCTTCTGATCACCTACTGCGAGATGAATATTTGATATCCGCTGACTGTCCCATTTGCCGTGATGGTATAAAAGGCTTAATTATACATTTCTCATGTTATTTGTGAAGTTTTAGAATAAACATTAATTTCAACTGTGTTTGCATTTAAAGAAAAAATTCCCTTCTTAACTATATTTTATATCTAACTTCAATATTAAATGAAAAGTCTAGAAGAACATTATTTAGTTAATTGAAATGAAAACTGAATTATGTGGCTGCCTGTTAGTGAAAAATTACATAGTGGTAAGTTTATATTTGCAATAGATTATTTTACTTTAGTAAAATCAACTTTTTCAATTAATTAAAAATCTGTTTTAATTGAAAATCTTCTACTACATATCTAATAAAATTCAATGGTATATATTGGTATGTCTACTATAGCCTAGTTAAAAAAATCCAATTAATTTGTATAACAAGACGAACAGTAAAATCTACACCACCTTTTTCGGGTTTCGGAAATGTCCGAAACGTTTTTTCACAAGATTTTCTTGTTAATATCGATGTCAGGAATAAATATCACAGTAAGCTTTTTATATAAAAAGCACTATTAGCACAATTATTTTACTACAAAGACCCAAGCATAATAAACCTAACTTCAACCAAAAAATCTTGTAAAATCGGGTTACATGAACAAGACAATTTTGGCATCTCTGTTTAACTCATTTTTTTATAAAAACAAGACCAAAATACAGTATTTTTTTAAGTAGGGGCTATAAAATTTATTAACTTAAGTATTTTATTTTATTCGTCGCTGTACAATGACTGGATCAACCACAACATCAGGCACCCAGACCTGCTCATCACCATCGTGGAGGACAAACCGAAGGCAAAAATGGTTGAAGCCGTCAAGTGAAGAAAGACATGAACTGTGGCATACACGTAAAACTAGAGACTTGGAGAAGAAATTCAATGGGTTGTGACCCACTGCAATGATAACTTCATAAGGAACGCAGCATGTGGAGAAAAACTCCTTGTAAGATTAAGAGTTCTAATACATAGGTTATAAACAAATCATGATTTTTCATAACTTGAATCCATTATGTAATTTTAAAAAATGGACGTGAATGTTGATCCTAGATAATGTAAAGTGCCCATGAAGTGATAATTTCACAGTACGGTACTAAATAAATTGTCATATAATTAAAACTATTAACGTATTTCAAATACAACTTTCAACTTTTTTAAAGAAAGATTAATCTTAAATAAGTACATAAATATTCACTAAAAGAAATAGTAATATCGTGCTTTTAAATAATAAAGACAAAGCGATAAAACTGTCTTATCGAAAAAGCTGTTTTAAAAAATTATTTAAAATTTTTCTCCGAAATGTATTGACTTTTATTGACATGGAGAGAGCGATCTGTAAGTATATTCTTATTAGATGTAGTCAGTTTGATGACTACCCCACTTGTGAAAAATGCTGACTTGGAATAAATAAATATTTTTTGTACAATATATAATTATGTGGAAAATCGTGCAATAAATTAAACCAGTTAATTTTAATTAAAAAGTTATCTTGTGGAAGTTGTAAACAATATCGAACTACTTACACTTATTGAACGTTATTAATGTTCATCACCAATCCTCCTTTCATTCTGATCTATTCTTGATAAGGTTATATTAGTTCCTGCTACCCTTAATGACTTATTGAAACTTAATTAAGATGTCAAGTACCTGCCAAAGGAGAGAGACATGAGTGGAGTCCCTTATGATTCCATTAACACTTGAATGTATAAAGAGGTAACAAAGCAAAATAACAATGATTTGATTGAAATTATTTCACCAAAATTCTAAAATCATTTTCCTATAATTCTGTCAATCATACATGAAACTCTGGCTGTTAATCTAAAATAAAAATGATTCCTACCAACATATCTTCCCAAACAAAATTTCCAATCACTTTTTTTACATAAAAAAAAATCTAAAACAGTTAGCTAAAAATAATCCTACTCAATTTAATAAGACTTTTCAGTATTGATAAAATGAGGTTAAAATTATTACATAATTCTTATCTCAAGCAAGACAGTAGGTATTACTTTTAGACTTCTTCTCGCCTTCGAGTTTATTTCGCGATCGATTGTCGATTTAGTTTAATTTATTACAGTCTCATTCGACATTTTAAAGTTGTAATTCACCATGACATTGATTTATAATAATTATTATTTATTTTAACATTTCTAACAAATCTTGTACAATATATTCGAATAATAGCTTCCGAGAAAATGGTATAGCCGCGTGTTGAGTTATAAAAATAGACAAATGTTTGTGAGAAATTGTATGAATGTGGGTTAAGTGAAGTTAAGTGTCTAAAGTCTAAAGATATATCAAATTGGCATCCTCTCTGCCTATCCCACAAGGAATGGAGCGTGAGGGGACCGAAAATAACAATATTTCAAATCTAATTAGTGAGATGTTATGTTAAGATATTTGTTTCAATTACCTATTATTACCTATTCATAATTACCTATATTATCTTTAGATTAACAAATAAGATTTAAATGAAATTTACAATTATGACTAATTGAGTCAGCATGAATTATTTCATGAAAAAAATGCATATTACTATTTCAATCTTTGAATTTTTGATAACACATTTCACATTTCAGTTTGTCGGTAGCCTGGAGGTAGAATCTCGGCCTCGTGAACAAAGGATCCGTGGTTCGATACCAGGTGCCGGTAAACTCCCCTTTCACGACACATGCTTTTAGTAGCTTACTATGAAAGGTGTATAAGGTTGTATTTAGGTTTATAACAAAACCCAGATGTATCTTTTTTTTATATAAAAAATATGCCAAATAAATCAAATAAACTATGTTTTTTTAATCTCATATCACTGAAAATTTAAAAAAAGTATCCATCGTTTTATGAAAAGGCACAAACTCGAGTTTGTACATCTAATTTAATTTTTTCAATCGTTATCACAACATACAACTTTATATACAGTATTATATTTTATCGCCGTTTCACATAAATCTATTAATTTTACGACCGAGGTCCAAAATAAGTCCTTTTATCTTACTAATGGGAAGCTATAGAGCCATTGTAGTGACATGAAGATCGTAATAACAATTTACACACCACCCGCTTAGGTATAAAATATTATTTTACAAATAAACTGATAAAGATTTATCACACGAAAGAGAGATTATATTATCTACCTATTTATCTTTACCATGATGAAATCTTCCGCAGGTGGAATTACCAGTAATCTGAATGATTTGCATGTATTAAACATGCAAATCATTCATTCTCTGCCAGTAAAAAGACATTCAAATAGGTAGCATGCTTAATATAATGCTGTTTTGTGATGCTCTACAATGTGGGTATTATACTATTATTATTGTTGTTCTTTGTACAGAAAATCGTAAAGATGAATAAAGCATTTTGAATATTTGCAGTACGTAATGAATTTCTGAGAACAACAAAAGCTCTTGCATCTTTTCGACCTTTTTCCTTTAATTTCGCAATAATACAATACGTACATCTTCATCCGATGCAATTGCATTTCAGTAGCAATTTAAATAATTTCACAATGTAAAGTTTCTACGGGAAGTTATGTCATTACAATTACTTGGTAGGTGGTACATACTCCTGGAAATCTCTTTTGTATAAAACTTTATGTGACGGTGTAGTTACGTGTATTTACTCACTTGAATACTAAATTATCTTCCAACAGTTTTCAAAGAAAGATCTCGATGTTACATAGTTTCAATGAGGCAATTTCGTTTTACGAATTGGATAATTTAATTTTCTCAGCTCTATTTTACTTCAATAAACTTATTTTTACTATATTATTCCTGTTTCCACCTACAGAACTCATATTCAACGATCTGAACTTTTAGGTGTAACATACTTCTCGTGTCTTCCCATCTGACATCTGCGAGAAAGAGAAAATGTCTAATCTTGTATTTATTTTTCTTAAACTTCGTCGTTTGTTTTCTGTCTTCTTTGTCGTGACAAGCCCCAAAACTATTTACTCAACTTTAAATGAAAAGTAATGAAAAGGAAAATTAGAAATTTTTATTCGCCTATTATAATGTCTTTATACTGCGAATTTTCACCGACCATTTAACTGAGAAAAATACACATTCTTTTTACTTTAATGTATCCACATTTATTTTTCTAATCGATGGAACAGAATAAATTTGATGAAAGCGGCCAATATTGATTTTATATAGATTAGTAGGATTTATTTTTTTAGTAACTTGCAACACAACGATTTGGAACGGAAATCATATTCAGGTACCATGCGGCGTATAGAAGATAGTTACAATATAATCGCGAATTACTATATGGGGCGTAGGTAAGCAATAGATCACGTGACTGTATTCAATAGATTGCTAATATTAAATATGGTTTCGCCATTTGTACTAATTAGTGAATGTTATAAAGTGATATATTGTTGAGATAATAAATAATGTTATCGGGTATTTGGGTCCAAAATAAGAGTATTTATATAAGTGGAGTAATGTTGATTAAACTTGCGTATCAAGAACATAAAATAGGAAGAATTATAAATTGATGAGTTTATACGTATATCAGTGACGTGGCAACATTTGCTCGCCTTACGGTTCAGTTAAGTTGGAAGGTTATATATTATTGACCAAGCGGTATCCCGGTCTCACTCGTCCGGCAGATTTTTGATAACCACATCTTGATTAAGTATTTGTAGGTTTCAAATACCTACTTTTGTTCAGTAATGTAAAGTCAGTGTGAATTAGATTGTTTGAATTAGTTATCTGAACGAATCATCAGGATTGATGTCATATTATTCTGTACCGCACAGATTAGAAGGTATGTAAATTAAGTAATTGGTTGATGTATTAATTAAAGTAAATTTCTTCAGTGAGGATCTCGTGTATAAAAAGTAGCATCTCTAATAGAAAGTTTTGTTCTTTTATTTAGATGCGGTTTCAATCATCGGATATTTCAATCATCGGATATTTCAATCATCCGATATTTCAATCATCGGATATTTCAATTAGCGGATTCAATCATCGGATATTTCAGTTATCGGCTATTTCAGTCACTGGATATTTCAGTTATCAGCGATACCAAGTTTAGGAGATGTATATTATTGGCGATCCCATTGATAAGCGAGCTCAGCTTATCAGCGATCGGTTATCAACGTGTTCACTGTTAAGATGAAGATCAGTGAACGGCGATATCAGTGATACGATGGGCAGATAGGATTAGTATCAGTAACTAGGGAGTTACGTGTATGAAGGATGGATTCATACCTGCGGGTATGTTATCAGAAGGAAGGCTTGATCCAATCAGGGGAAAATTCTGTTGGAGGTGTAACGGACTGCGGTCGAAGAAGAGATCTACGTAGCACTTGGATGTACATGTAAAGATAGAGATTGGAGGATAAACGGGAATCTATAGAGAAAAGGTCAGATCCACCAATTTTTATATTATTGTTAAGTGAAACAAATGCATGGTTTTACTTAACCCAAGTATATACACATTGTTGTAGTTATTTAATTAAATAGTCTAGAAATAAGATGCATTTCATGCTTTTGAGATTATATTTTTTTGTTGGTTACATAATTGTCATGATTGTGTAAATTATGAATTGATCCACATGTCTTGGCCAGGAGTCGAGAGATAGTGGCTAATAAAGCAAGTTATTATAAAGTAAACGTTTTATTGAACACACCCACCACCGGGTGGAGAGAATTCAATTAGAACATATTATTTTTTTTATTTTTTTATTTTTGTTTGATTGCCAATAATTTTATTAACAAGTAGAAAAACCTAGAATCCAATCCACCACCTGAGATGTGTTCTAAATGGAGTTTCTCCAGCTGAATTTATATCATGCTCTACCATGTTCTACCACGGGCAAGTGGTCATAAATTATGCTCCATCGACATTAAATCCAAAGACAAAGAATTTCATTTCTTATACTCCATATAAACTTATATATATTTCATACCTTATTGAATATATTTATTCTCTAAATAGATTCAAACAGACCAGTCTGGAATACCTTTATAACGGTTTAAGCACGACTACATCACATCTTCTATTTAGATTTGTATGCCGAATTTTTCTTGTATTCATTCCAGTATCATCAAAATGTTTAATTATTTTTTATATTAACACATTGTTACATTAAATTTTCACCCGGCATCCTAAGTGATGTAAACAAAGAGGACGGAACGACACACAGCTCTATCCTATACTTTACTTCTTTGGGTTCTTCCACGTTCATACAATTTCTCTTACACAATGCGCGCGCGCCTTGGACATTTTGATCCATGTGATCAAGCCTTCTCTTTCAGATAGATACATTATTTTTTCATCATCCATTCGCTCCATATGTCCAACACATCGCAACATACATTCTGTCCACAACACTCATTCTCCTGATGTCCTCATTTCTCCCTCTATCACGCAACGTTTTACTAACCATTCTTCTCAGCACCGCCTCTCCGAAGAATTTCTTCCACGTTCATTCTTCTTTTTTACACAACTTCTGTAGAATTTCAACCATAATATGAAATAAGATGTAAACTCCTTCCTCACATTGTAAGAAATTGCTTTAGTTTTCTTCAATAATTTGATTTATTTAAACTTCACGGAACGTTTTTCAGTCAAAATACTATAAGTAATTTGATATTAAAACAAGACAGTCAATTATATTGCATATTGATATACATATATAACAATAAAATTTGTATTATTGAACTGCAAAAGATGTAGTTTCTTATATTGTTAAATAAATAAATAAACCGAAATAGTAAAGTTTCATAGGAAATAATCCACGTATTTATTGAAAGATTAAAATTTGAACATCACCGCGCATTTCAAATTGTTGCAGATGAAAAGAAATATACCTAGATAAATATGCGTGGTTTAGTGTGCAGCACTATTGGTACAAGGAATACGAGAATTGTGGAAAGAAAAATAAAAAGAACCTGAATTTTCCTATGTTTCTGTTGAATAATTCACTTCACGGAGCAACCAAAGCTGTTCAGATATTAGTTATTGATTGACTCTACGTTACAATATCCTCCAAGTCGGGAAGAATGTTACCGCATTAGAATAAAAATATTTGTGTACAAATGTGACAATTCAAAGTAGAATAAGCATTAACCAAACACTTTATTGAATTATTTAGGTGGATACAAGTTGTTTAGTTATTTCATTTCGTTTGCCTCACTTTATATAAATTATAGATGTTTTATATTCCAACTTATATATTCATGATAGATTTTTCGAATATCATTATTGAAATTTCAAATGATCTGAAGAATTCACTGTGTCGGTGTTTAGGTAATAGAATTCCATATCGAAATAAATAAAACAAGCGTTTTATTCTACTAATGATTTATTCGATGAGACAGACGTCTTTCGTCTTATAAGGACATTGTCATTCGTAATTGACAATGTAATTGACAATGTCCTTATAAGACGAAAGACGTCTCTCTCATCGAATAAATCATTAGTAGAATAAAACGCTTCTTTTATTTATTTTGATCTGAAGAAGGCTGGTTTATTAATTGTATCCGAATTAGCTTCTTGTAAAAGGTGTATAAAGTTATATTTGGGTTTATAATTTTATCTTTTTAAAAATAAATAAAAGTGTTAATCTTTGTAACACTACATTTTAATTTTTTTAATAAAATGAATAATATTTGTTATTGTGTAAAATTACTTGAAAATATCGTCGGTAGCCTGGAGGTAGAGTCTCGGCCTTGTGAACAAGGGGTCCGGGGTTCGATCCCAGGTGCCGGCAAACTCCCCTTTCACAACACAAGCTTTTAGCTTACTGTGAAAGGTGTATAAGGTTATATTTGGGTTTATAACAAAAACCCAGATATACCTATCAAAAAAAAAAAAAAAATATCAATTAAGCGCCATTGGTCCCTCGGACTTCGAGTTCGTAACATCGGTTAATGATATGAATAATTTAGTTCTAATTTTGCTTGAATTTAATCAAATTGAACACTTCGTACATGAATAACATCCGAGTATGTAAGACAGCTTTATTTAATGAAGGTATATATATGAAACGTTGACATTGAACGACTTGCTGCTGAATATAGGTTTCCTTAAAATGTTGTATTATTTTTAGTCTAGAGTAACTTCTTTTATTAATACGTGCTGGTAGAATCATCAGTTATCAGAGTATTCAGTTTTATTTATTTACAAATGTCAACCATAATCACGTAACTGTTAATTCACAATGTATTATTTTTAAATAGATCATTATTATTTTCGAATACGTACCCGAAATATATCATTTATTTCACAACAATCAGATGAAGTCTTAATCAGATGAAGTAATAATGTCTTGTAACAAGGTGACGAAGTAATATCATTATAATTATTCAATGAGGATACTTTTCTTATTTATACTCGATGTGTTCACGAATGTGGCACAGAAGTACAACATACTACAATAACGATTGTTCCATAGGGAATTAGGATTGAATTCAGATACCTTCTATGTATTCAATTTTAGTTTATGTGGTGGCTTCACATACAACTTTTATAATAATTACCACTTAGTACTATCAACACTTTTTTCATTATCTGATTTAGAGCTAACATCATACATAAGAAATTTTTAGTCGATATGTGAACAAGTTGTTCACTATTTAACAATACATATAGAAACTATATAACTAATAAATTACAGGTGAAAAATTTAATGAGGTATATGTGATATTCTGAATTTCTCATTCATCACAATCAAAATTAGAATAAAATTGTTTTTAAAGGGAGCGTTAAAAACCATTACTTTGGTGTCGATAATTATTCATTAATACCTTTTCCCTTCTCTCTTCCGTGTTGGTCCCTCAATGCTGAGGATCGCGACCACCATGACCCCAACCAAGCGACAAGCTCGTTCACCGCGCCCTGTCCTCCGCCTGCCTAAACGCCTACCACATCCCTGCAGCATCTCTCACACACTGAGAAAAATAATCACAACGAATCATTGGTACGTACTATCAGAATAGGACCAGAGATAGTACAAACGATTCGTTAGTACGAACTAATGAATCGTTTGTACTATCTCTGGTCCTAATCTGATAGTATGTACCAATGATTCGTTGTGAAATTTCGTTAGAATTTTTCCCAGTGCATGATCTGACCATCATTCATAAATATACGGCATTGAATAAAAAAATAAGATGAATTATTGAGAGAAAATACCCATCTTATTTTATAAAAGGAGTCATACTCTCACAATAATAAATTATCTTGCTAATACAATGTATGTAGTTGCGGTCACTTGTGCTTTCTAGTATACTCAATACGGTCGTGCATTTACTCAGAATTACCTTGATAATATCTCGTTGTATGAAAGCTGCGGTCGAGTGGACTGAAACCAAGTTGAATACCAAAGCTCAGAGATACAGCGGGGAAAACACCACTCACATAGAGAAATACAGCGACTATTCTGTTCCACATTCAATGCGAACATATTTATTACAAATTCAATGTATAAGGAAATCGGTTTGCTCATAATATACTCAAATAAAATATATAGGTAATATATATATATACATAGGTACTTTGCACAGTTTGTGTGTGCTCTTTGAATAGAGATATCCAGTACACAGCAAACAACAAGATACTTTGTGTTAATTATGTTTGCAAAATTAATATAATTCCATTTACTGCTTGCTCGGACCTCGTACCTCCCGAATAAATACAAATTTACTTTACTGCTTTATAGTAAAACGCATTCCATATTATGTTTTTACATACAGCAGCCATATCTTTCCCACGTTGGGTGATATAATTATACTACACTATATCCTCATGCCGTGTCCCAAGTGGGGTAGGTAGAGAGAACGGAACTCCATGTAGATCTATCTTTAGATACCTTTGAGTCACGAGGTCCCGGGTTCGATTCCCGGCCAGGGCAAAATGAAGAATGATCTTTTCAAATTGTCCTTGGTCTGGGTGTTACATGTATATGTGTTTAGTGTAGGTATAGTGAGTTCGTCGGTAGCCTGGAAGTAGAGTCTCGGCCTCTTAAACAAGAGGTCCGCGGTTCGATCCCAGGTGCCGGCAAACTCCCCTTTCACGACACAAGCTTTTAGCTTACTGTGAAAGGTGTATAAGGTTGTATTTGGGTTTATAACAAAACTCAGATATATCTTTATTTAAAAAAAAATATGTGTATCGTCGTATTAGTACCCATAATATAAGATTCAATCTTAATTTGGGACTAGCTCGATCTGTGTCAATTGTCTATCCATGTCATGTCATGTCATTATTACAAATAGCGCTATTTTGGTGAAGATCAACTAAAGGCTTCTTTTAATATTGCACTCCTGAACTTTCTACTACTGAATAGGTACCTATTATTTTAAAACTTTTTAAGGTTACAATTTCACCATGATGTTCATCAGACCAGCATGCAAGCTGTCTTCTCAGTGCCAACAAAAATATAAGATATTCAAAATGAGAGACCAATTTTTTGCCGGGTGCTCCACGGAGTGCGTTCACTGTTAAGTTTTAAATAATTATAAAAATTAAGGGTAGTCGTAGTGTGGGAAGGCGGCAGATGTCCTGGCAGAGAAATATCCGAGAATGGACCGGAGTTCGGAGGGTGGAGTAGTTGTTCCGGCTGACACAGGACAGAGAGGCCTACGCCAGGGTGATAGCCGACGTCGGGGGGACCTGACATGGCACTTTGAGAAGAAGATTGATTACATCCAATACTTATATATGTGTATTATACTTACCTACCCCGGTTATCTAAAAGTTCTTGTAGTGCTTTAGCTTCCAATTAAATATTGTCCAAACTTTACAGACTTTAAATAGAGATAAACTAGTTAACCATTCGTCTCCAATAATCTTGAATATTTAACAAATGGTCTATATATTTGCAATTCTATAGGATATTAATCCTCAAATATTTGAGAATTTAATGTTTCAGTATTAACATAAAAAAAAAATCACGATATTAATAAATAAATACACACACTTAGGTACGTGGTAAGCTTGTAGTATATGTTATATACAAACAAAATTGTAGACATGTTGTATTTAAACAAAAAACACAGCTTTTCATAATGATGTGATTTTAGAGCGACGATATCGACCCTTTTGTGAACACCTTGTGCATATTGTAATATAAATTGTATGTCCATTTCATAGTAAGTGTAACGTTGTAATAGCACAATACGAAATATACCGCGTCTTTGTAAAAGCCAGCGCCGGATCAACCGCATTTTGCGCTTGGTTCAAATATATATACTGCGCCCCCCCCCCAAACTTTTTTGCAAAAAATATTTTCATATCTTAGCAAAACTGTATAACACGCAAAAAATAAGTAGTTACATTTCTTATTTGCCACTTTTACAATATGTAATTAGTATCTTATAAAATGTTATGTATCGACCTAACACTATGTTTATTGATATACTTAGGTGAAACATATTTAGTATTTTGATATTAAAAAAATTCCCTCAAATACAAGACATTGTTAAATATGATGAAAAACAACAACAAAATCAAATATTATACTATTATTTCAGTACTTACTTACTTACGATGTACTCGTATGGAAGTAAATATAGCTACCTACATATTCAGGTATTTCATATAAAAATTTAAAAAAAAAGTTGAAGAAAACTACTACCACACACATAACCTCGAATATAGACACATTAGGTTTTAAATCTCTTGACTGTTCCTTTTATTTGTAAAGGCTGATACAGCCGTTTATATGTAAATAAATAAAATAACTATTTTAATCAATATTGTAATATATGCCCATAATAACATACCTAATGGTTGCAATATTTTTAATAATTATCTTAGTACTATCACTACGATATTATAATTTATAATCTACGCATATTAAAGCATACGTACCTATTGCGTTGCGACTACGAAGCGAATTTCATACATTTCATTCGGGTACATTCGTATACACTTCGGTGCATCTTGTCTAAATACGAAGGTAATTCGTGTTCTGACGAACATCCAGTGATGTTATACATCACTAATTCACTAGGTTGAGTCGATCCGATGAGCGCTCCTTAGACTAAGTAATGTTTATTCATAATCAACCAAACCACAGATTATTTACGCTAGGTAATATTTATATTTCTGGTTTTTATTTGAAAAATCATAGCGCCCCTTTTGAATGTATTAGTGAGAATCTATGTAGAGCGCGGTTGGTTGTATTGGACGGGCGCTGGTTCAGTAGGTAATTATTATTATTTCATTCTACAGTATTACTTGGTTGTATAAGCCAGCGAAATGTTTAAAAGGCGCGTTGTATGTATTAGTGAGAATCTATGTGGAAGCGTTGAGGAAGTATTAGTGGCCTAGTGAGACGCAAGGAACAATATTTATTATTCTTCTTCTTATTTTATTTTACGGCAATGCACCCGCAATCGAGTGAATTATGAACAACATTTATTATTACATATTTCATTTTATTACTCGGTTGTAGGAGCTAGTAAAAAAACGGAGATAAAAGATTTGGACCTTTATTATGTATGGAAAAGTTAGAGTACGTAACATTCAAAATTCTTTGAACTCAAATGTGTATATTATAAGTCGATAATGATTAGGCATTAGAGCGTGTAACTTTTCGCGGGAATTTCAAAAATATGTTCTCTTATAAAACCGATACATTTTGTGATATGTGTAACTTTGTAAGCAAGCGGAAGTACTTTTTATATTATTTATTTATAAAATCTCTGGTTACAACTAAAACTAGAGTTAATCTACGTAGCGCCTTTTACTTTATGCGCCCTGGTGGGCCGAACCATTTGAACCTATGGTAGATCCGGCGCTGGTAAAAGCGGTAAAGTTTTGAAGTGCGATATCCTTCTTGTGAAATGTTTTTATTTTGTCATATCCAAGATGAAAAGTTTGGTAACATCTAGAAAAGCTTCCGAAGACAAAATAAAGAGACAAAGTTTTGAAACTAAGAGCTACGAACTCCAAAGAACGTGTTGATATATTTGATTTACATATGAACGGCTATTATAAAAAAAATACTATAGTTTATCCTCACGCCGTATCCCAAGTGGGGTAGGCAGAGAGGACAGAACGCCATACAGCTCTATTTATTCGTGAAATACCTATATAGAAAATTATAATATTGTATTATATCCTGCTAAACGAGCGATAATCGTATATTAATTTTATTTTAAATTCATACATTGTTTTTAATAGAAGATTTTAAGAATTTCTTAGCCGCGACATTTGCATATACCTAATAAAATTTAAGTTAAATGATCGATATACAATTCCCAAATTCAATAACTAGAATTTTAGTAAAAGAAAATTAGAATAGTGTGTACGAGTGTGGAGCTGCTTAATATTATACTTGTGTCAATTACGACGTGCTCGAATAAAAATTAATTATAAAGCATATTATCAGGAATAATTGTAGAAGTGTAGTCCGTCAGGTAAGGGCAAGGTGTTATGGTTAAAAAAACAGCAACAAGCCCCTATTTTAAACTATATAGACAGACCAAAATTCAGGTAACTGCATGAAGTGACAAATAATACAAAAGTTATGGTAATATAACTTAAAGAACTGTATCACAGAAATTCTGTACCTATAAAATACAAATACTTCTTGAAGTGGGTAGATGACCCGGTTGTGGACACTGCCCCGGTTTTGGACATTTTGAGATTTGATGTCCCAGAAATAAGGATGTGAACAATTTTAAGATGTTTAATTTATGCATAACATTTCTTCCGAGTATGGTCCTATTTGTAAATTAACAGATAAGCTGACATTGTGTCAAATGTCGTGATGGTTGAAGTTTTTAGTAAAACGTGTGTAAATTTACAGATTTGTTAACAAAATCGATAAGGACCCTTTGATTAGTAATCTGAAAATATTTGAGCAATCCATAATGTTTTTGCTAATGTAAACGTTTAAACTATTAGGTAGAAGCAGAGATGTGCAAAATACTTCCAATAAAGTATTTAAATACAAAATACAAATACTTTTGAATTTTTGTATTTCAAATACAAAATACTAAATACTTTTTCAAAATGGTATTTAAATACAAAATACGTATTTTCAAAATACTTTTTTAAAATACCTTTTTAAAATGCTTTTTACAAATAGTCGAACAAGGTGTAAGACAAAAGTATTTAATATTTAAACCATTGATGAATGAAAAAGAAATTAAAAACTGGACAAAAGTATACATAAATGGAGAAAGGGTTGACATGATTAGATATAGCATTGCTTGCAGACAATTGATGAATACCATTGATGAATGAAAAACTGCACAAGAATATACATAAATGGAGAAAGGGTTGACATGATTCGATATATCATTGCCTGCAGACAATGAGGATGAGTCTTAGGAAGAACTGTCAAAATAAATAAAAAATAATTAAGTCATGACAAAATGTACCGTTGTTAGAAGAGATAAGCCGAAAATTGTCATAAATGGATTGAGTATCATCAAGCTGCAAAATAAATCAGAATGGATAATCCAAATCTGAAATCGTATGGACTACTGTTACATCATATTATATACAGGACTGCTCCAGACTCTTCCTTATCGTCTTCAGATGGTTTTTAATGTTGCCTCCGGATCATTTACAGAGAGAATAAGAGCTGCCACATAACTTCACTACTAAGAAGTCTACACTAACTGTGAGTCCTAGAGATAGTGGTGTTTAAATTGTGTCTCACTGTCCACAAGGCAGCACACCACCCACTGAGCTGTTCCGCTGACGAAAATGTGTGGCGAAGGCTGTGATCAGCTTCTTAAACTCGTTGAACTCAAAAGGGCAAATACCTCTAAATTTGCAGAAAGAAGAAACAGAGTCGCAGCGTCATCTACCTGGAATAGATTGCCTTCAGACAAAATTGAAAATGCTACCATTCAGGAGAAATCACAGCGCCCTTGAAATGGCCATGAAACATTAAACGGCGTCATGTATAATTTGTTCAATCATCATTATTATGTGTGTATATCTCAAACATGGAGTACTCTAATGGAAACGTTGTATTTGTAATTCAACAAATTGGCAAAAAAAGCTTGCGTACGCGCATATCAATTAATGGCAGAATTTTGTTTCAAACAATAAAAAGGTATTTTGTAAAAGTATTTTGTGTAAAATACAAAATACTCAAAAAAAGTATTTCAAATAAAATACAAAATACTTTTTACAAAAAGGTATTTGAAATACAAAATACAAATACGTATTTTGTATTTTGTATTTGTATTTTAAATACTTTTATTTGAAATACGTCACATCTCTGGGTAGAAGTCTTAAGAATATATTTTTAACAATATTTCTTTACTTCACTCATTTGTTTTATCACAATCTTTTATGTCTACAACTAGTGCAGCAATTTAACAATTGTTCTAGTTTTGGACACAGACGTGTCCACAACCGGCTCACATAGTGTTTCAGTTTTGGACACCTTAATAAAAATATAGGAAAATGAATATTTTTACATTTTTACGAGATAAAAACATTATAATGGTGCTACCTTAACCTTAATTTTACACAAGAGACAGAGAGACTAATTTCTATTTTGTCAATTGAAATTGATCTCTTTGAATACAATTTGGCATGATTCAATGGCTTAAATACGATTATAGTGTTCAATTATGTTTGTTTTTTATTTTAATTTTGATAAAATCTTTTACTCTTATTGTTCTGTGAAGCACCCGACAAAAAATGATCTCCCACTCTTTTTCGCAAGTTTTCAAGTGCCCTGTAAAAGTTGGATGGGTGTTAGCACAAAAATATTTTTTATTTTAAATTCAGCGATGATGTTTGCCACCCATCCTGAATGTCTTAATTTTTTGTAGGCATGGAGAGGACATCTTTATAATTATTCCATAAGGCCCGTCTGCTGGCTACCTCACTTGTGGGATATGTCGTGATGGAATAATAGAAGAAGTTTTGTAAATTTTGTAGAAAAAACCTTTTTCCTTAGCATTATTATAGTTATAGAGTTAATTCATACCCTTTGTTTATAATTTTGATAATACACGGTATAAAAAACCCATTTCTTTCATTTTATATTAATTTAAAATATTAAAAACCTAAGTGCAATAAGGTGTCCAAAACTGGTACAACATATGTCCAAAACCGGGGGTAAAGTGTCCAAAACCGGTGTTTTTCGACCTTGTCGAACTTTTTATTTTTTATTTTTTTATTAAGCGATTCTCAAATACTGTTTTTGTACTTTTCTAGTAGAATAATGATTGGACTATAAGAGAAAAAAATAAAAGTGTATCCCACTCTTTTTACAAGTTCGTACTGCTTTGTGTAAGGATGAAAATTTCTTAAAGTGTCCAAAACCGGGTCATCTACCTATTTGTATTTTTATTCAATTGATATACATATACACATGAACACATTTAATAATTTTATTTTATTTTATTCTGTCTGTGATAAAATAATCAGTAATAATATTATTAATGAATATATGAGGATGTCATGTTAATCATATTTCTGTAATAAAGGAATTAAATTATTAAATGTGTTCATGTGTATTTGTGTGTCTGTATGTATTTATATATAATAATAATAATAATAAACTTTATTGTACAAAATATATGGATACAAATGATAAGGTTACATGGTATAAACGAATAATTTTGCACAATGGGCGAGTTTATCGCAGGGACGCGATATCTTCCAACTAACCCAATATTTATGTATATTGAGTTATTAATGTTGTCTCACATTGCATATACCACATAAAATTTGGTTCTCTGTTTGCTGTTTGGTCATTTGGTTTTTTTTTATATTTAATGACACATAATTTTATTAGACTTGTCACTTTTGTATTTATAAATTTTATGTAAAATGTATTTTATCATTTAATAGGCTAATGCCCTGAATTTAAGTAAATAAATAAATAAGTATAAAATAATCAAAAGAAAGTATTAAGGGAGCTTACATTGCAACTACCTGGTAATTAATTGAGAATTGAATAAAATTTCATCTATGATTATCGAATTTAATATTTCACTGTTAATGTATGTAATGGGGAACTTTCACAAAAAAAAAATTTCAACCCAAAAAATAGTACAGAAAATTAGAAAAATTATGGTGCTTTTTATATTTTTAAATGTGCATTTTTAAGGTTTTTATCACCATTTAAAAAAGCGATTTTCGCAATTCGCCGCAAAAAGGTCCACTCGTGGCGGAGCAGTGTTTGACAATATCAGGCGCTACAAACAGTACTAAGAGTGAAACGTGTGGCAATACAAAATAGCGCCTAGCGACGTCACACCGGACTAATTCAATAACAGAAAATATGGATTTTTAAAATGAAAATAATGAATGAAAAGTTTTATTTTATGGTTTCTTATTAGGATATTCGTGATCAGTGTATATTTATTAATATAAATTGATAACATTTATTCATATTCCTCACACATGCATGTTCCCCATTCAAAATGTGAAATGGCGCTGCTTTAGTTATTGTGTGAAATTAATAATGGGTTTAAAACAACAGTATACATACACAAACGTCTTCTCCCCCTTATCTTAGTTGGATGGAGAGCCTATTGTTCCTAAGTACTTCCTCAAGAGATTCCTATTAATTGATGCTTTCAGGTCATCTGGTCACTTCAAACCAAGTCTTTCAACTAATGCAAATATTTCATGTTGGTTAATTATCGATACCTTTCCCAACACTAAATTAAATATTTTCTATAAGGTTAATTGCTAACCAATTTCAAGGTTAAGTCATGTCTAAAAACCTTTATTACAGAAATATGATTAACATGACATCCTCATATATTATTCATTAATAATATTATTACTGATTATTTTATCACAGACAGTAATCTTTCGAAATATCCGTGAGAATTAAAGTAGTACAATAATTATTACACCATCTATTCTAATAATGGACATATATACAAAACATTTATTTATCATAAAATATTATTAACATTATATTTTTCTAATAATGAAGGTTACCCACGGAAAGAATTAATTATATACATAGTGTGCCAATGTGAATGCCTTGTCTGGGTAATTGTCATTAATAATACAATATTTTGTTGCTCGGTATAAATAATAATTATTTTTTTTTATTTTTTTATTATTATAATTTGGTAATTGACATTAATAATACAAGATTTTGTTGCTCAGTATAAATAATATACAATTTATTTATTTTTTTCTGTAATTTGGTAACAAAAAATTTTACGCACAAAATTACTTTCGCATAAAATGTGAATAATATGCATTAGACCAGTTAGCCCCGAATGTTGATTTTTCTTAAATAATAAGTAGGTTTAATTCATATTTTGTTAATCTTTGTTATAATTAAAACCGTAACCAACATTCATACACTGAGGAATGAAGTTAATAAAGAATATAATTAACAGATTAAAACATGTATCAGCAGCAACTACGCTGTTTATTTTTTACACTAATGATTAAATACTTGAGCACTTGCGCCAAAATAGCTTGACAATATCAATCATTAGTATTAAATTAAACAGTGTTGATGTTTTGTTACATTTTTACAATTTATTTTTACACATATATTTTTTCACAATGTAAGCTCACAAACCAACGAACAATATTAAAAAATACAGTTTGAATAATAATACAACTTTACGTTAAGTTATTAATATATTTACCTATTTGGAAAAGATAAGAAGCACAGCTTTGAAACAGAAAACTTTGGGAATAATGTAGATTCATTTATAACAAAATTAAAATATATATATTATTTTTGTTATATAAAGCATTCACAAATGCCATCACAGGCTATAAAAAACGTATTTGATTTACTCGAACTAGTAAACCGGCTTGTGCTTACTATATCTATCATTGTACCAAAACATTGGAGCAACGATTCTCTCAATAGGAGCTCGCCTGTCGGGTATTCTGTAGACGCAGCCTTTGTGGTAAGAATCCTCATATTTAATGCATCCCTGTAAAAATAATTAAATAGTCTCTTCATCAATCTTACTTTCATAATTAAAATGGACATATAATAATAATAATAAAAGATGATTTGTATTTGGCGCTGTTTCATGGTCCGTGACCATCTCAAGAGCGCCGTGGCTTTTTAGTTAAGTTGGAAGCATCTTCTAGGTCAAACATGAAGTTCATGTAACGCTGCTGCCACTGCAGAGGACTCTCCATCTTTATTGGTATCAGTTCTCTGCCTCAGGCCATCCCATATCTTGGTCATGGTGTCGTTCGTCTCTACGTTCTTGGGATGACTCTGGGGCCATCCACGAAGAGTGCAGATTTTCTCGATAGCCGACTCGAAGTATTTCTTTTCGAGCGTTCCACTTTGGTTGACATCAAAGAATATATTAGAATATAATAGAATTGACAACATACATGACAATTAAAATATCCTTACAAATAGTTTTTGGTCGAAAACATATCCATATTCACACATCATTTTCTTGACGATGTCATTATATGCACACATGATGTAATAATGGCAGTCCTCAACATATTTGTCTAAATAATAGGGTAACTCTTCATCATTACATGGTATATACGGTGGAGGTCTGTATATGTTGCATGAAATAGCTGAAATATTCACCAGGATAACGACAAAACCTACAAATTAGGAAAAAAGTACTATTGAAATATAATACTCGGAGAATTTCAAAAGCCGATTCAACATTTTTGGATATTCTTCAAAAGCAAACAAAAAATATGCAGTTAACAATGTTCTCTTATTTAGCTAAGGTATATGTACTTTTCGAGAATTTTATCAGAATATAATCTGAATGATGAAAACCATATTCAATAGGTAGCTACTTTGAAAACTTATATAGCTAGGTAAATTTTGTTTACATATTTTTGTGTTCATAATTTGTAAGTATTTTTAATTTATTTTGTTTTTAATTGTTTCTTTTATTTAGTAATGTTTATATTTCACTATTATTATTGACTTCCTATTATTACTTTTATATTTTTAATTATAACCGAATGGGCCATTTATATCAAACGAATTATAAAATAATTCCTTTGATATAAAATGGACACTTATAAATTGGACATTGCATTGCATACTTGTTAATCATAATAATATAATTGTACTAAATTTATATGTATTGTCTGTAGTGTTCCGTCGACTTGAATAAATAAATAAATAAATAAAACCACTCTGGACAAAAATTTTACCATTCAATTTTTGTCCGCTAATTTTATAATATTAACAAGCTCATTTTTTTCAATTTATTTTCTTTAATCATTTTTACATAACACCATACATTACTGAGAAATGTGGAAGAAATTTCAAGTATCACATATTATTATTGACAGGAGTAATTTTAAAAAACGTATTTTTTTATTATACCTAGGAAACAAACGCCATGCATGTTGTTTAACCGTGAAATCAGATTTGTTTAATCGAAATTCACTTGTAACATTCTATTTATACCTGATGTGAAATGTTTGCAACTAAATTAAGTATTATTATCATAATTATTATTAAAGAGTTTTTCTTGACTAATATATTATTACTTCTGTAATGCAAATAACGGGTAATAAATGTGGCGTAACAGAATTCCATAAAATCTATAGAAAACTGGGAAATATAGTGGGTTACAATTCATTGTATTGCTCCGCAATGAGTTTGAATTTACTTCCCCATTCCTCCCTATTTTCTACACTTCTACGTAGGTGCCATAGCTCATGTCCTTCTTCACTCGATCTATATAGGCGTCTCTTGGTCAGCCTCTACCATTTAAACCTTTGATTTTTCCCACCGCGATGGTGATGAGCAGGCCTGGGTGCCTAATGTTGTGGCCAATCCAGTTTGCTCGTTGTTGGATGATTACTTTTTAACAGTAGCTTCCCCTTGCCTACCATGATCAACACTTCTTCATTTTCATCATGTTCTGATCAATGGATCTTCAGCACGCGCCTGTAGCACCACATCTCGAAGGCCGCCAACCTTACGCTTTCACTCTTGCTGATGGTCCACGTCTCGCTACCTTATAGCAGAATGCTCCAGACAAAGGTTTTAACCAGATTCTTCCTAACGTTTAAGTCGATGTTTGGGGATTCCAATATTTTAGATTTTTTGTTAAAAGCAATTCTTGTCTGGTTTAAAGGAAATACTTATTTCAATTATTAGCTACATGCACGAGTTACCTTTCAGGGGAAGACATGCATGTGTTTCTTCCTAATCAAAAACTTTGGAATAAATAGTAAAGATAATACATATAACAATAGTCTTGCTTAATTTGTTGGCTCAAGACTGTGACGTATTTTCTTTGCTATACAGGGAATTTGTTGCTTTGATTGAGGCAACGAACATAATGTGGTGTCCTTTTATTTTTTTATCTACTGCAGGGTTACTCCTGACAAAACTAAACACGATCTTAATCTAGTCTTGATCTTGATCATACGACGCACGAAGGGACTATGGTCAAAAACACCGCGCTACCGCTAACGCGTGATCGGTTTGCGTGTATTATTGGCCAATAGTCACTTCGTGCGTCGTATGATCAAGATCAAGACTAGATTAAGATCGTGTTTAGTTTTTTCAAGAGTAGCCCTGCTGTTATGTGATTTTTATATGTGAGTATAATGTAACTGTGTGCCAAAATAGTTTAAAGAGAGTAATAACAATAGTAACATATGCAAATACATACATCTTCTTACCTTTGCCTTAGTTGGATCAGGGGCTCATTACGTTTAAGTATTTCGTCCAGAAATCACTGTTCATGGTCATGGATAAAGGTGAAGAATATTCTAGATTTTTCTTTCTATCTGGGGAAGAAATGTTAAATAAAGGGAGATTTAATACTCCTCTAAGAAATCATATATCTTCTCTCTATAACTTTCTACATTATATGTATATAGAAAAAAAATTGATTATCATTGTCAAAAAGTTTATTTTATTAGTTTGACAAACTTCGTTCTCATCGCAACTAATTTAATATTTCACAATAAATAAAAACTGTTTTCATATGCATCACAATGTTTGCCACTTTTTTTATAATATTTCACTTTTTTATCAAAAGTATTTTAATTACTGTTATGATAATTTGGGTTATTGTAAAAATAGTAGTTTTGCCACTGGTAATCGTGTCTCGAGTATCATAATAATAAGTGTTATAAAGTACTGAATAAATAATTAAAAAATCTACTTAATCTGTTAATTATTTTCAGATTGAATACGGTATCAATTAATTTTTATCATTTCTATTTTAGTACTGCAACTGATTATAGAACCAAAAACTTTGTGTAAAAAATATTTTTGTAAGTTTACAATCGAATTATATTCTCCTTTCACTTGTAGTAGATCATTGGCGCCCTAGAGATGGTCACGGATCATTAAACGGCGCCAAATACAAATTATTATTTTCAAAATGCCACAAACTGTTACTCAGGATTTACACCCGGTATTTCAAATTACACGGGCACATCTGCCAAGTGTAACCTGATTTTGTGTCAGTGTTATCCATTTATTTATCAGTTCGTCAATTTATCTGTGTCATTTGAAGTAAATTTCACCCGTTTCTGTGTCAGTTCGCTATGTTTCACCCTTTTTTGTCAGTTCATTTTTATTATTATTATTGATCTGTTGCTTCGGAAGTTGTAACCTCTTGTGACACTGAGGATCAGCTATCTTTCCATCTTTTTGGTGGTCTTCCTCGTGAACGTGAGCCAGCTGGTGTCTTCTTTGCAGCAATGTGGGTGATTCCGTTTTCAGCTATCCTGTCCACATGGTCTCTCCAGAATCGTCTCCACTTTCTACTCCATCTATGGACTCCGTGTTGCATATCCTTCAAATCTTAATATTTCTGATTCTCTGAGGGTTTTCCCGCGATAACACGCAAGGTTTCCATCTCAGATGTTCTGAGAGGTGTTTGGTTCTTGCTGTATCTGTTCTTATCATACTTATGCGTACTTTTGATATTTATGAAAGACTTTTACTGATATTTTACATGCTGTTCGTGGCGAATGCACGCGCAAAAGCCAACGTGCATACCATAGACGAAGTATCATAATTATGTTCTTAAAAGCAGAGATTAATAGCTATGAAGTATTTTTCGTCCATTTCACTGTGTACAGTAGTACAGAGCGAGTCATCTATACAAGCCGAAAAGTCGGGCAGTATGAAAACCCTAGACACCCCGCCACTTTTTATTAAAAACTTACATAGTAATCAATTTTATGCAAATATTCCATATATAAACGTTATTATGGATGTTCTGTTTGTGAATAAATATGAAAAATTCATTATTTATTTATAGGTAATTTCTTTGTATAGACCTGTGAAGATAATATTATCCTGAAAGAAAATACATATCGTGTAGTAAAAAAATTTAATCAATCGACAAACAACTCACAATGAAAAATATAATACAAGAAATATTATATATAAAAAATATGTATGATGTAGAATACTTAACATAATAAATAAGTTTTCTCAACAAATTATTGTATATTAATTATTATAATGAATTTAGGTATTAATTAGCATTTAGATATAAGGTGGAAGAAATGAAGAAAGTTTCTTAAATAGAAACATCAATTAGGCATATTATTAAATTAATTTTAAAAAATTATATCTAGAAATGCTTTGGTTTTATTAATTTTTTCTGTCTTCATTGGTTGTTATATTGTTATTATCATTTTGATCCATAGTTATTGGTATGGTTGTGGTACTAGAAACATTATCATCCCTATCGCCATTGTCACCAGAAGAACGGTTCATATCGTCATCTCTTATCGGGGGGATCTTTTCTTCGTTGGACCGGTCGTAAAGATAGCTGGTGTCACGGTCTGAGCTTGGCCGGCTGACTGGTCTTCGCCAGCTACTGCTTGGATAGCTACAAGGGCAAGAAGCAAAGAACTGATGTTAGTTATTTTGATATTCTTGTAGAGAATCAAAGTGATTGACCAACTCAACAACAACAAACATTTTGAAAAAGGTTGCTTCAAGCAAAAGGTTAAAATAATACTGATTTTCGTATAAAAAAAACAAATATAGCTAACTATTAATGGCTAATTAGTATACATTTGGGTGGAA
Organism: Athripsodes cinereus; assembly: GCA_947579605.1. Lineage (NCBI taxonomy): Eukaryota > Metazoa > Arthropoda > Insecta > Trichoptera > Leptoceridae > Athripsodes > Athripsodes cinereus. Next base: position 9,018,255 of record OX388315.1, read on the forward strand.
TTCCCACAAATTATTTATGTCAAAACATTATCAATCTTTTTTTCTATAATACCTACAGTAAATAGAAACAAAAATTACTGCAAATTTTATAATATGAGTATTTAAATAATAATGCTCCTATTCTATTTGGGACTCGATTTAAAGAGTAAATAAAGCTGTCGTATTTCAATTCACTGTGAGATGAAAATTTTCAGCCTTTTTGTACATCGCTGTGTCTATTTCATTCCCATTCTTTTTACATTTCGCTACATTCACATGCCTTGGGCTGAAAATTTGCGCACATCACATTGCTATCCAGATGTTACACAAGTTTTTTTTTTACTTTTACATATTTTAAGCCGTAACGTTCAGTGCTTAAAGCTACTCTTACCGTATAATTCCTATGTATGTAGATATCGAGATAAATACTCGTATTCCAATCGATCAATAATTTGAGAGTATGTCTTCATAGTTTATCATTCGTAGGAAACTTGAATATTTAGAGGTAAATTTAGTATTATTTTAAATATTCACTACATTATGTTAACACGAAGAGGATGACTTATGAGCTTACATTAGATGGGATATTAGAGAATTACTCTGCTGGCTAACTCATCTTTTCATCTTCTATTGTGTTTTTGTCTATTGTTTTGTATATATTGACAAAATTGCCTGAACGACTTTGTTGATGAATGGCAGTGATTTGTGACCATTCAAAGTGAATTTGATTTCCAATGAAAATTCTCTTTGACACATAATACTTCATCCGATTACATCAGTAGACACTCTGTTGGGATTTAATATTCGACGCTTGCATCATACACATACATTTAATTCAGCATCACGTTTACCCGGGAAAGGTTTGTCGCATTTACAAATACTTGAATAACACCTATAACATTTTCTTTATGTACTTTTTATACAAACATATTATAATAGTAAATATGGCATACGTGAAAGTTTCATATGGAACGAATGAATACAAAATCCTGCATCTTTCATTTCGCCTGTAGCAATATGGAGATATAAACCCAAATAATTTACAATGCATTCCAAATATAGTAATTCTCTATGAAATTGCTCATAATATGCATTGGCCCGTATTATATTCATGAGTTTTCTGTGATAAAAAATATATGTATGATAGGTACCTACTTGAAGAGAGCAACTATTTTCCATTTCATAAATTACGACACTACAACGCTTTCCACTCAGTGTATGTCCTACTAATCGGGACGTGAATAATATACATAATAATTATATCCCTTTTATACAATATTTATTTCAGTCCTACAATCACCCAGTACTCACAAACATGGAATAATTATGTTTGATTAGACATATCTAAATATGCATTTTCTAAGTTAATATGATTGCTGTTTATTATACGCGGCTTCGCACGAATAACATATCATTAAACAAAACAACAAAAACATTTGATGGAATTTGAAGAAGAATTGTAAAAAACCTTTTGATTTTCAAAACGTGTACAAGTTGACACCGCAATTCGTTTTTCCATTAATTTAGAACACAACCTCTTTTTAATTTTTGTTTTTATTTACCAAACACACTTATTATCATATAATGAAATTCATGGATAACATACTCGAATCAAAAATGGAACCAATAGAGTTTGTGTTCAATATGGACCATATTTCATTTAATCTTCCCTTTCAATTTGATCATGTAATTATAGCTGACCACGTGACGCCAGCTCCCAAAATATAGAACAGTTCTGCCCCTAATGTGTCAAAAAAATATACCTGTCAAGAATAGGACTATACAGTCATCTCAAATGGCACCGGCGGCAAGGATTAAAACGACTCACGGCATATTTTATTTGTTATAAAAATGCTACAAATATAGACCATGACCATCATTAAACTAAATATTGTTTAATAGAGTATGGAATACAATAGTATTTGGATTGTAGGTACAAATTCCATCAACAAAAATAAAATTAATATCGTTGTAATATTTAACATCCGTTCACAGCTGAAGTAATTACTTATAACAGACAGGACATTGACCGGGTGACTATATAATAATATAATTATTTTTATTGTGATTTTCAATAAAAAACCTTTTCATGAAACATACAAGTTCCATTATATAAAGCCAACATATTTTAATAATATAAAATTATCAATTGGTATATTAAATTGTATTGATGTTATGACAACAAACACGTAGTAAAGGCTCATAATAAAATATAAATACGCAATCATTATTACATATTGTAACGGTAGACAGTCATGGAGTGTGGAAGAGTTAATTATAGCGTAAATCCTAGATCATGGATCCATTACTAGGGTTTTAACCTTAAGTGTATCCAATGTAAATTTTTAATCAGAATGGCGAGCGTTAATATACTGTTATCTATTGTAAACAAAAAATCGAATTTACCGTTCATATAGTTTTGCTAAATCAATTTTAAATGAAATCAAAGTGTTTATGTTTCAATTTATGTAAAATTAATATAGTTTCATATTCAATATGAGTATAGGTTAAAAAAAATATGACTTAATCAAAAGACTATAAATACATAATTCAACTCACCTCTGATCACCGTATCCAGAACTTGCTGAGGCAGAACTACTATACCATCCTCTTGAAGGCTCTCTTTTCGCATCGTAATCCCAACTGGATGCGTAAGCTTTATCGTAACCACCACCCCAACTATTGGATCCTCCTATTTCAGGTCTCCCGGAAGCAAAGTAATAACCTCTTCCACTGTTGTCAAAGCCAGACGTTCCTCTACTTGTTTCATCCCAGGGTCTAAAGTTTTGCTTCCTGCTTCCGTAATCATCTCCTCTATTATCATATCCGTTACCTCTATAATCATTTCGACTATATTTTCCGTAATAATCATATCCTTCATCATTGGATTGTCTATTTCCATTACGATCATACGATTGCCATCCCTCATTTCTGGGTGGTGGGTAAGCTGGTGGTAAAGGCCTTCTATCATAACGATCATCTGGATATAGAGGCACTGGTCTTTCATATCTGTCGTCAGGATAATAAGGTCTTCTGGCGTAAGGATCATCATAATATGGTGGAGGTCTTCTATCATACCGATCATCATAAATAGGACGTCTATCATCGTAATCGTTCCACCTATCATCATATCTGTCATAGCTTGGTCTATATCGGTCTCTATCGCGATCTCTGTCACGATCACGGTCACGATCTCTATCTCTATCATGATATCGGTCCCTATCTCTGTCTCTATCTCTGTCCCTGTCCCTATCTCTGTCCCTGTCCCTATCTCTATCCTTGTCCCTATCTCTATCCTTGTCTCTATCTCTGTCTCTGTCATTGTAACGATCTCTATCCCCTCCTCTACGATCATCGTCTTTATTCGGTTTTGACCATTTCTTGTCGTCTAATCCATCTCCACTTTTGTTCCGATCATGCCCTGACCCTCCATAGCCACCATTTCTGTCATCATTTTTATTATAATCATTTCTGTTTCCATATCCTTTATCTTTATTATCGTACCCTTTATCATCTCTTCTATTGTTACCTCTATCATCATTTCGGGAATCTCTGTCCCTATCCCTATCTCTGTCTCTATCCCTATCTCTGTCTCTGTCTCTGTTACGATCGCTTGGTCTTCCATACCGATCATCATCTGAGTGTCTATCTCGGTCACTCCTATCATATCTATCATCTGATCTTCTTGGAGGGTAATCGTCGCATCTTCCGCAGTCTCTCGAATTTCTAAGTACTGGTGATTGAACTACAGCATAGTTAGAGGCTCTTAATAAATCATCACTAGATTTCTTATATAGAGGTAGAGGTGTTGTGGACAGAAGTGGTACAGGTATGAATGTGGCAGCTTTTACATAATTCTGCACAATTATGCACAGAATTATTAAAAAATGTGATCGATGATTAGATGTCTGCAAACATAAAATACAAAATTATGTTAAAATTTATATATTTTTTTTTAAATTTATACATTACTTTGTACTCAAAGTAATACACATAATTTTTAGGTGTATGTTCAGAGTAAAGAAATTATTAAATTTTTTTGTTGACATTTAGGAATTCTCAGTACTCATTTAATAAGTTGATTTCTATGAGAAGTAGGATGAATTTCAATTAATCTTATTTCTTGTAAATGTTGAAAAATTTCATATTCATAAGATATGTATAATAATAAAGTATGACAAAGAAGCATTGTGTTCATAGTCAACAAAATTTCTTTGGTTGAAATATTCTTTTGACTAATTTCGTTGCTCATTTCTTCTGTTCCATAAAAATAAAAAGCTCGTAAATCCTTACACAATTTAGCTTCTAAAGATGAAGATAAAATCTTGAGATTATGAAAACAGAAAAACTAAAGATATATTTTCATAACCTTATCATGCAACGTTCTTTCCTTCTATACTTTATCATACATTTCTCATATCACGTTGATTTTAACAGGGAAAAATATCTGACTCACTTCATCAAAGTTCTACCCACAATAATTTAACAATAATCATTCATTATAGTTAAATATAATTACAAAACTTTTGAAATGTAATGAAAAAAATCATAATATTACAGAACAAAAAAAGTTGGCAGTATCCAATGTATATGTATGATATATATATAACAATGTTACAACAAAAAATATATGATCGGTTGTTAATCGCCTGTCTAGAACACCACAATTTCAGCCTACGGGAAAATCCTATTTAAAAAATGCAATTTTTAAATTTCATGAAAGTTCGCAAATAAAGTTTTGATTTTTTTGTACAAGCAATATTTTATTCTTTATATAAAAGAGAACGTTGAAATTAATTCAATTAGTGTAGAAGAATGAGTGAAAGGCTTAATTGATTTCCCAATGGAGTACGGTATGCAAAATTAGGAGAATTAAAGAACTGAATAACGTTTTAGCTTAACTGAAAGCTAACGCACCTATTTATTGAGCTTCAAATTGTTTTTTTTTAGTACACAATATTTTCATGAATATCTCTATGTATTCATTCCGAGAAGGTTTTAAAATTATTTTACACGGCTGAAAATTTCTGTCAAGAGATTCAAAGATTTTCTTATTATATATTTTTATTTATTTCTCTATTTTTATTCCTTAATTTAGCTTTATGTTTGTTTATTTGACAATGAGAAAACTAGCTTAAAAATAAAATAATGTCTGTGATGAACTCCAGCGAAAGTTCCCATTAATTTCAATAATAAATCAATGAATTTTGGCGTTGCACACATCAAATTTTACTTTCAATTATGCAACTGTACCTTTTTTTTTTAGTGGAGGGGAAATCCATCATGGACACCCGGCCATTCAGACCAGGTAGTGCCGGACTTCTACCGGCTAAAACCCCTCCTCTTCCTTCGCAGTTTGGTTCCTACCTTTCGGTCTACCCAAACTGCAAACTTTGACATGAGAAAACAAACTTTAGATTATTATCACATTATGCAACTGTACCTAGTATGAACAATAAATAGCCAACTTAAACTCAACCAAAACGTCAAAATAATTTTCATGTTCAGGCAATAATACATTTAAGATTGACTGAAAGATATGATTGATTGGAACACGTTGCGAAGCAAAAAGTTCGCTCTTTAGTCAGATTTACCAACATGAATTTTCTGGGGACTAAAGATTTATTTATTTATTTCATAATAATATAATAACCGGAGGCTTTGTGTAATTTGTTGAAAAATACTGATAAATATAGTTTTCAGTGTATTCCTTAATCTACCTAACACAATTATGTACCTACTTACATAGATTATATACATGACAAATAAAATGTGTGTATTTGTAAAATTCAGATAATTATTTTTAGATTATTATCACATTATAATACATTACCATAATATAATAATGGCAAATCTATGAAAAAATTACATGATTATCGTATGTTAGCACGTAAGTTTAATGTACAGTATGGTATGTTCATGTTTTGCTTTATCAAAAACTTGAGTCAATCTATCAAAATAGTTGTGGTGTTCGACAAAAATAACTCAAAGGTAACGTCGATAATGAATAATTCTTTTTTGTTGACAATATTGATGATAATAAATATTACATCGAGTATGTTTAACGATAGATAGGTAATATATTATAGGTAATGAGTCACGGATTAAAAAAATACATTTTGCGGAAAGAACCTGCCAACAAAGAACCCTTTACGTAAACAGAAATTGCAAGTTTTAAACATTGTTATAAGAATCATTAGGTAACTATGTATTCCCTTTAGATCCGTTTTACCTAATAAAGGACGAAATAAATATGACCTAACTGCACGAGTACAACATAAAACAATGTAAATATTAGCTGTTGAAATATTTAATTTAATTTCCCTGGAGGACAATGGGTTCAGCGAAATTATCTAGAAGAGTGGTATTGTTTGCAGAACTATAAAGCAATCTCTGAGAGTCAACCGCAATCCTGATACTGTTAGCCAACTGAGTTAATAATACTGACTCATTTATCTACTAACTAAGGGATTTAATAACTTTATAAATGTACGACATTTAATACGAAAAGCATCAGTATTATTCCTGTTTAGTAATACAAATATACCTACATAAATTAGCAAAACCCCTCTTATTCAATAATAACCTAATAGAAGCTAAGAATATAATATACTTTCCTTTATCTTATTCTATATCCCTCTTCTTGATCACTAAATTTTCAGCGTGCAGTAATAATATTAGCTATAAACGAAGTATGTTTGGTGGTTACCCCACCGGTTAAAGATGTCACGATGGCATAGATAGACAAGTGAACGAGGTTTTTTTTTTAACTAATCAATCAACGGTAGGGTGGAATGCTTATTTTTTTATTATATTTTTTTTTAGAATTTATCATCTCTCATAATATAATATACCTACACAAATTTATTTTAATATATTTCCAAATACATAATTATTACAAGTATGAATTTTGTAATTATCTATATAATATCACGCAGATTATTATTATTAAAATCTAGAACAAATAAGTACTGCCTTTAATTACACAATACTTAATTAGATGTTTCATTAAATATTACTATTTATTATGTACTTCATTATAAAATATTAGGTATCGTGGGATCTAATTATTCTTTAGTAATGCAATACAATAATGATAAAGGTAAAATCAACAAAACAATATACACACCTTAAGAAATCTCATTTTTATATTCACTCCGTTAACACAAAAACATAAAAGTTTTTTCGAGTATCACTTTCATTCCACATACTATCATTTATCACGACACAGTTTGTTCACAATATATATTATAATGTAAGATATTCAGTAACACCAATAGCTTTATTTCACTTTTGAATAAATTGATTAAATAGTGTTTGGTAATTAAATAGGCATTTTTAAAACAATGTACGGATTTCGTAGCAGCATTTCGTAACCAGGGCAGCATAAAGTGCACGGAGATAATGATAATATACTGTGTGCGGTAGGTATGTATGTATAAAATGGTGATTAGATCCGTTTGTTTAGGAAATATTATATGCAATGTGTGGTACTTATTTACGGCCGGATGCGTGGTCGGCTGACCGATGTCTATAGAATAAATGTTTCACCTGTGGTATTGCCACTCGTTTATATGCCCCCCTTGTTTTTTTTTTTAATTTTTGTTGAACCATTGTTATACTATGTACTTATGATTTTATTAAGTAAGAATTGTATACCAATTACTCTCAAAATATCTCATTGAGTAAAATTACCAGCAAACTATGTAATGAAATTTTGCAGAAGTCTTTTTTATAGGTATGCGAATTCATTGCAGCTTATCGTCACATGAATATGTTGGGCCATTCACGATCTTCTTGCATTTATGCTAAATATATGATAGATGCAAGCATTCCTTAACAATATTATATTTCTTTCTATAACGTAGGTACCCCAAAACACTATAAATATTTGATTATCTCTTAAGTTTAGATTATAAAATAATATAAATATGGATAATATCAACCGAGATCTAGAGGAGCTCAATGCTAAAGACGACTGGCAGTCCATTGCTCAGGGTAGAAAGGCTTGGAGATCTATTGTTTCGGAGGCAAAGGTCCTGCAAGGGCTGTTCGGCCATCGGAAGTAAGTAAGTAAGTATAAATAAAAACACTATGTACTTTGTACTTGATTAATATATTGAAATAAGAAGCATTTCGGGCACACGTCCATCTTCAGTAATAATTACTTAATTATTAAGAAAGGCATAAAAAAAAATATCATAAATAATTATTCAATTCATAATGTGTCTAAGTACGTATTCAATATCAAAACTTCTTGAAAAATATATGTCTCTGAAGACTATGTATTTTCAAACGAGTGGATGGCCTTGAGAAAAATAGAATAGAATAGAATAGAATAGACTATGTATTTTAAAATTATATAAATAATAATTATAGTAGCAAAATACATTTTGAGCAACACTGATTCATAATGTTAACCTTCTATCACATGACGTTTAGGCATTTTATTAATATGCAATTAATAAATTATATTGTTTACTTGTTCCCTCGATTTATATATAGAATAAGAAATTCACTACAGTTATTTAAACTTTATCACGGAGCTACATAAAAATATAAATGATACTTTAAATAACACACAGTTTACTTTTACAGTAAACTGTGTGATATTTAAATTATAATATTCATTATGAATTTTCACTTTGTGAATGTACAAACTTTATTTATTTATTTATTTATTAACAATTCACGGCGCTAGCCTTTTACATGTTGTTATACATTTACATACATAGTTCATATGATGCATATACAAGTGTAGAATATTAAGACACAACAATCATAATAAAAAATAAAAAAAAAAACACAAAAAAAGAACAACACAGCTATCAGTATCACAGCATAAGTTATGAATGGAAAAAAAAGTCAATGGATCACAGTCAATTCGATAGTAGGTTATATTGTCAAATTTTCAATAAAAGAGTATTTATGAGATTATTTCAAACAAAAATAAATGGGACGTCAAGTAGCACACAGTCTTTAAAAATGGATGTTGTAGAATTAATAATATTCAGTGTCAATAGAAGCTGAGAAAAGTCAAATTATTGAAAAATGTCAAAACAAAAACAAATATTTAGTGTGGTCAATTTAGGTGTCAATGAGTAAAATGTAAATAAGGTAATTGTATTAATTGGATAAGAATGAACAATTTACAATGGTGTGAAAATTATGCTGTCATTTTAAGGAACAAATATACACACAAACAAACAACAACAAACCACAACTGCCCAATGTCAATCTATATATTCAAATAGTTAATAACGTCACGTTTATATTTGAGGAACTTGTCAGCAAAAATGTCAGTTTCACGTCCAACCAGATTTCCCAGTCTGTGAAGCCTATTTACAGGTGAATGGAAGGTGTAATTATTCCTTGTGTTGGATTCGTGGAACAAAACAGATTGTCTGGTGTTCCTGGCTGGAACATTGAATTTGATTAACTCAATCAGTTCTGGAGAATCGATTTCACCATTAAGAAGTTTGTGTAAAAAACAGAGATCGAACATAATTCTGCGACTCTCCAAACTGAGGAGACCGAGCTCACACATCAGAACAGGGTAGTCAATTTTCTCGACCGGTATTCCCAATCTGTAGTTCACAAGTCTCAGAAATTTCCTCTGTATCCTCTCTATTGCTTTAATGTGTATATTATAGTTTGGAGACCAGATTGTAGTATTATGCTCCAGCAAAGGTCTTACAAGAGAAACAAAGAGAAGTCTGTAAGACTGAATAAATTGTAGGTCTGTCGTCAATCTAAAGATGAAGCCCAGTGTCCTCATAGATTTACTGACAATTTCCTCTATGTGTAAATTGTAAGTGAGATCTTCAGAGAAGGTAATACCGAGATCTCTCAAATTAGAGACGCAATCAAGTACAATCCCATCAATCGAGTAACTGAATGTAATTTTGTTTTTAATTTTATGGAAACGAATGATCTGGCATTTGGTGATGTTAAGATGAAGTTTGTTCCGTTTGCACCAGTCACTTAAAGAATCTAGATTATTTTGCAATGTTTTACAATCATCTGCACTTTTTATGGTCTTATATAATTTGAGGTCATCGGCGAATAATAATACCTCTATGTCTCTGAAGATCTCGACTATGTCATTGATAAATAAATTGAATAAAATTGGTCCCAAGTGCGATCCTTGTGGCACACCGATACATGCATATATTGTATCAGAGACACAATTACCAACCTTAACTTTAAGAGTTCTTTCTTTGAGGTAGCTTTCAATCCACTGAAAGAAAACTCCGTCGACTCCATATCCACGTAGCTTATTCAATAGCATGTCATGTGACACCTTGTCAAAAGCTTTGGAAAAATCAGTGTACACGGAGTCGACTTGTCCTCGTTTTGTAAGTGAATTTATGATGTAATTCTGATATATAAGTAGATTAGTAAGTGTGGATCTTTTAGGAATAAATCCGTGCTGTAAGTGCGTTAATACATCATTAATAGGCTGTCTGATTTTTTTAATAATTATGGACTCGAAAAGTTTTGGTATGGCAGATAATATGCATATAGGTCTGTAATTAATCACTTGACTATTATCTCCCTTCTTAAATATTGGTTTAACAAAGCCCTTCTTCCAAAAGTCAGGAAAAATGCCAACTTTCAATGAATATGAAAACAACATTTGTAAGTGATTTGCAAAAATATCAACACAATTTCTCAATAATATGTTGGGAACTCCATCTGGACCTACTGTTTTAGAAGTATCCAATGCAAGGATCGCACTTCTGACCTCGTCAACAGTAATTGTAATGCTGGGCAAGTTGATTATTTTATTTGAGAGAAAATCTGAGTCAACATTAGTGGTTGAAACATCGTAAACGCTTTGAAAAAAGGTAGCGAAAAGATTTGCTCCACCTTGAGCAGATTCAGAATATTGGTTATTATAAAATAATTTAAGTGGTATGTCGACTCGATCCTCTCTCAGTTCATTAACGAACTTCCACAGACCCTGAGAATCCCTAGGTAAGCTGTTTTCTATGTTTTCCATACGCTGTGAATAACATTTTTTGGATAATATAGTACATTGTTTACGTAAATCTGAAAAATTGTTGTAATCATTAATGTCCAAAGTTTCCTTGTACTTCCTATGTGCTAATTTCTTTTTTAAAGTTATACTTTTCAGTTCTGGACTGAACCATTTAGGGTGAAGTGAAGGTTTTATTAATTTTTCAGGCACATAGGTATCAATACAAGTTCTTATATTAGTGTAATATAGTTCAACAGCAGTGTTAATATCATTAGAGTAGTTAATATCATTTATAGTTATTAAAAACATAAATATTAGTATCATTGAAAAATAAACAATATTAAGTAGATATTAAAAATAAACAATATTAACAATACCTACATTATAATATCTAACGTATTATTCCAAAACTATCCATAGTTTTCTTTTTTTATATGTGTAAGAATAATAAAAACTTTATTTTGTATTGTTGAAGGGTGTTTGTGTTCACACTGTGAAAATTCAAATTCAATATTTATAAGACAATCAAAACACTGTTATAATTTTCACCACATTTATTCAAACTCTAACGTTTTCGCCCACTTCAATGGGCATTCTCAAGAGTACAAAACGTTAAGAAACGTTAGAGTTTGAATAAATGTGGTGAAAATTATAACAGTGTTTTGATTGTCTTATAAATATTATTTTGTATTCATTCGTGTTGCTTATCTGTTTCCTTTAATTATCTAATCTGGAATAATTGAATACTTAATTAATATATCACAATACATCCTTCCTATGATACCAACATCAGAGCATTAGAAATTGGGACAGAATCATTTTGAATGAAAGGACATGCTAGTTTCTTCCCTTTGATACAAAGAAAATGTTAAAAATTATTACATATATAACTATTATAGCCTACTAGCCTACTAATATAGGGTACTCCACACCCGGCGAATATTTGGTCTCCCACTAGATATTTTACATCCTAATTTCAGCGATGAGGTTTGCCACCCATCCTGAATGCCTCATTTTTTTATTGGCACGTAGAGGGCTGCTTTCATATTTATCACATGGAGCTGGTCTGCTGGCTACCCCGTTTGTATATAATTTTTACTATACTACTGTACCTAGGTATATTAAGTTGTTTTTTATTTACTGTCAATAGTTAATTTTTATTTTATAACTATTCTTTAATCAATATCGGCTAATACAGGTCAATTAACTACATTTAATTACTTTGTAATAATATTGAAATAGACAGATCTCTAAAAAGTTCTTAGAACTACTTGACTTAAACTCTATAAACCTCCACAATTTGTTCTACTAAGTAATAATGTAAGTAAATAATGAAATAATTGTTCTACAAGAGGAAACTAAGTATTTCACGATATTGGCATTAAATGACTTATTATTATTTTGAATTTATCTATGAAATTATATCCTTCATGCGTAAGACAAAGCATTTTGAAATAATATATTATTGGTTGTACCTAAATGGTTGTATGTTGAAAAGCTATTTAATATATTTTGTGCCTAATTATTATGCTATTATGAACCGAGAGATTGATACCCACGTATATTGAGTAATCAATAATTATTCGCTAAATAATTACAGCGACATTAGCCCATACTACAAAATATACATGTGTCGTGAAAACGGGGTAGCTTGAGACATCGGTTACCATCGCTCGATTAAAATTTCCATACTCTGCTATCAGACTGACAATCAGACACTATTTAAATGTCATATTTGTTTTACTTCTGTCATCAAAAATTTACAAGTCGTTTATATTTGTGTCATTATAATATAATATTGTCATTTACTTGCATTCCAATGTTTACATTATGCAATACCATTTATACTCGTAAGTTTATTTCTATTATTGTATTATCCTATACTGAATCTCAGAAATGCCTTCATTAGATAAGGTTATGGATGTTGAAAAAAAAAATCTGAATAAACTTCCTTAAAATATATCAATGCTTATTACCTACAAATGTGCCTCTGACGTAAAAGGTTTTTTGATAAGTGGAAAAAAGTTTAAGGGGAAATTATTTTATACTTCTTATTTTTCTTTGACAATCTTCATCTCCTCTGCTAAAATATGGATGTTTTATTTTATTTCAGATCTTTCTGAAGTCAGCAATGAGCCAACAATGTGCGCCTTCATTAATTTTTAAAAATATTGTATATTTTAATAACTTTCCAGACGTCTTAATTTGCCTTCATATACAGAATCTTGCTGACTCATTCAAATTGTATTTTTGATCAGTGTACTTCAAAAAATACAATTATAAATAAAATTAAGACAAATAATATATAATTGTAATCTACATGAGTTATTGTCAACGTTCACGTTCTTCATTATTATCAAGTAATAAGACTGCAACGTCAAAAATTAAAATAGCTTCATGGTTCAATAAAAACATGAGACCGGCATATCATTTGTAATATTGAGAGGTAAAATAAGCAAGCTTAAACTAATTTTGTGTGAACAAATAGTCCATTGTCCACTCACGTTGAAGTAGATACAGAAAAACTCTAAAAATGCTTGCATATAAGTTAAATCTGACAACCAATTCGGCAGCTAATATATCTACTAAATAATATTGCGTGATGTTTTGTAATAATCCATTGAATGATTATATCTCACGTTGTATAATTTCCTAAGGAAATTAACGTTTAAATATTATAATATTTCGTGAACGGAAAACAACAAATAAAAATATTAATTATTAATATTGTAGATGTAATATTATGGTAGGCAATATAGAAATACACTAATCAGGATTCATGCATCAGAGACCACGTGGTCGTAGTGTATAATCAAATGACAGTTTTGTACTAGGTACCGGACAAATCGTCATTAAAGAGATACCCACCTCACACCCGAATATCTCAGAAATCGTAGACTCCTTCTTATCCGCACATTCAAACCAAAATTGTCCTCACGGGTGGGCCATCAGGCAGGCTTAAACGACCGACCGCCAAAAACCGTCATCTTGGTAATTTTTTATACTACTACTCTCTCTTCAAAGAACGTTTTTACACATTTTTTTGGGTGCTTCAAGACCACACGAGTCGAGCAGGGTGATGAACAATATTGTTAGAACCTTATATCTATACATCTATATCATCATTATATTTTATTTTTTTATTTTATTGATTATCCAAGCAAAACATACAGTCATTCAGTAGGTAAATATTACAAATAAATATATTAAATCTATAATTGATCAGTGAAGTTTGCGGATATTACTAATAAATCAGCATGTTCACAAGTCTATAAAAAGGAAGAAAAATACAACAACATGAAATGAGTCAATCATATTCAGTTAACATTTCATTATAGAAAAAGAACATGAACATATAGTGGGCCATTGGCAAAAATAAAAAAAAATATAATTTATTATATAATAGCGCTCTAAAACGAAGGAATGAATTTTCAACTTCACACAATAAATATGCATATCCTCCTCATCTTGCCACAAAAAATGTCAAGAAAAAACAATAAAATATTAATATTTCCACCAAATTTTGTTGTTAACCGACTCTTTTTGTATACGAAACTGTGGAAAATCCCATTTGAATATGTTACAATAAATTTACTTAGTGCGGTGTAAATGTATTAAATCATTAAATACCTACTCATAATAAATAGTTTTCCAAAACGGGTGCTTAGTTTCATTGCTATGATATTTTACGAAAAAAAATCAGATAATTTTTTTTAATCCTGGATATCTCTCATTTTCAAAGCTTATGTTCAATAGGGATGTCCAACGATCGAAAATTATTATTACGTTGTCTTACTTTATTCCGAGAACACTACAAGAATTCCAATATATTTTATTGTTTACAGTTCGAAGTAATTTTCATAAACAAGTCAGTTAAACATTCTTCACTTCTGTTAGCAGTAAGAATCTTTATCAGCATGAATAATCATGAATTATATTGTCTATATTGCTCACCCTTTTATCATTTATGTCTTACGAAATATGTCACTTATTTGGCAATATAAACAAAGATATTTACCTATCTAATTTAAGAGTATGTAATTATACATTATATAGGTGTTTATGGTTTTTATTTTAGTTTCCATGAGTCATCTTAAAGATTTTTTTTTTATTTTTTTTTTATTTTTTATCGTTGTTTGTCTTGTTTTATTTTATTGGGTTAGTTGGAAGATATCGCGTCTCTGCGATAAACTCGCCCATTGTGCAATAATATTTGTATATACCATCTTATTATTTTTGTCTAAATATTGTGTACAATAGAATTTATTATTATTAACACACTTTTTCGTGAAATATTAAAATTATTTTTCTGAATATGAGAATATAAAAATTCACGCAAGACATGTTTTTCTAGAACCAATTAAAGGAACGTTTTATGTATTTATGTACCCAGTATAACCTTTACAAAACTTCAAGTCCTGACTTAAAAAGGTGGTTAAATTTTCAAAGAAGAGACCCTTAATTCGTTCTTATATATTTTCCTTATTAATGTCGATGAAAGTTTTTGTAATCTTTTCGCATACATTAAATAGCTGTATTTAATTTGAATGTATGCCTTCTACGAAATTCTTTGGAATCAATGGTCAGTAAAGAATGAATAAATAAAATTAGAAGCATTAGATCGACGCGACTTAAAACTCCCGATGCACGCTCTTCACATAATTTATTATTTTATTATTCCATGCCCTTCACTATTATTTTACATCGCATCGTAAATGATTGGTGTGCGAATGCAGCTATATTCACGCTATTGTAGTTACATATGAAGAATTTTGCCAAGTTGGTAGGTACCTATGTTTTTGTTGCAGTTGTTTTGTTTGTTTGCAACTGTTTTGTCAAAGATATATGAATTATAATATAATCGCACTATCACGAAAATAAAACGAAGTATGCACACCAAAACAAAAGTGCACCAATTATGTAGCATTTGGTGACATCTCCAACACAAGACGATCAGATCGGTTTCGTTACGATCGGTGTCGCTGAATCCTTTTTTAAGTCTATGATTTTTATTTGTAATTTAAATTGTTTTTAACTTTATAAATTCAAATGGTATTCATATCAAAAAATTTAATTGCAGTGTTCTTGATTGTTTAATGATGTGAATGTTTATTTTTTGGCAGTGAATGGCGTAAAGGTGTCAACTGTCAAGCCAGTCATTGTCATTCTACTATGTAAATTAATAAATAAATAAGCACACCCTACATACAACGTTGTGAAATGAGAAATGTCATCATGAACATTTATAGATATGGAGTTATATACCAAAAAAAATATCACAACACAATCAGGAAAACTAATGTCTGAACTGCTATTTGGTTATCTTTCCTACAGTATATTTAACCATTATACACCACATAATCCTAAAAATTCAAGGTTTTCTCTGCAAATAATACGCATCTTCATTGTTAATTAATATCAATATGTTTTCCGCACAATGACATACCTACACAAATACTTCTTAACTCCTTAACATTTAAGATAACACTCCTATATATTATTAATTAACAACACGCAGCTGATGGTTGGTGTATTGTGTTGTGTCGGTGAACAATAATAATATTTCTAATAAGATAAATGAACGAATTCATTATGTTATCGTGTTAATGATATTTTATCTGAAATGAATAACAAAATTATAATGTAGTATTGTTTCAGAGTGTTAAAGTAAGGCCACCAACCACCAAATTACGTGCATAGTATTGTTAGGAGCTCTTATTATTTTATTAATAATTTACACCATTAGGTACTTCTGTCGGATGATCTTGATAAGATGGTACGTAACAATGTATAAGGAAGTGATTTCTTACATGGTAATAACATCTTAAATAGATACCTACTAACACAATCCGTGAGAGATGCGCATTGTTCTTCACTTAATGGTAAACCATTTGTCGGGGTTGTAGTTCTAATAAATCATTCTTCCATTTTATATATATGAACCTTTTGATATTCATTCAAGCAGAACTTGCAGCGATTATTCATTACATAGATTCCTAAATAGCTTATTTAATTTTTTACTTATCTGTGAGGGACTTATTCAGAATCGATATATCGGAGATTGAGTGATTTTTATTACCATATTAATCAGGTGTAGTTTGATTTGACAATATCGAAACACTAGTTAATTTGTTATATCCGTGACACCCTTGTACCAATATTGACAAATGCCTCATCCAAATGCTTCCGTTTCTCTTTACTTGAAAGTGAATAAGAAAACAACCAGGTATCACGAATTTTACACACACATTAGCTACTACTACTTTTACTATACCATCACGGCATATCCCACAAGTGGGGTAGCCAGCAGACCAGCTGTAACATATAAGTAGCATATAATAAACATGCAAGCTGTCCTCTCTGTGCCAATATAAAATTAATACAATCAAACCTCATCGCTGAATTTAAGATGTAAAATGTCTTAATTTTTTTCGAAAACTTGCCTTTTACAGGACATTCGAAAACTTACGGAGAAAAGTGGGAAACTAATTATTTATGTATTAGCAATATTTGAAATTACAATGGTGTCCCATAATTAACACACATAACTGACAAAGATTAGTAGATGTTTAAGAAAGATTTAATTTCATTTTATTAATATAAATTTTAATTCTATGCTATACTGTGAGCAATCATATGAAAATAAAGATAGTTTTTGTATAACGACTTACCGAACTAAAAAGAAAAAAAATTAATAATAAATGCTATCTTCAAAATGTATCACAACGCATTTATACATTTAAATTAATTACACTTTAAACATTTAGTTCCTATACTTCAACAAAACCTAGAAATATTACTGAAAATATTTTTGGTTCATTAACTATGTAATTCATATTTTGGAAGTGTTAGAAATAATTATAGACTTTATAAATAAACATCCTGTTTGTGCGCGATATACTTTCTTTCACATGAAGAGCAGTCTAATCTCTATTCATATTTTTTTACAAAACAGAAATTGGGGGTCATTACAAAGCAAGATTTGCTCTGTTGGGAATATATGATTTAATAACCATACATTGAATACCGGTGCAAAAAGAAAAAAGTCCCCACATCAAAGAGCTTTGTTAATATAAAGCAAGATCCCATAACTTTTAGAATCCCTTGTTGAATAAATTCTCTGTGATGTAAACATAACGCATGTACCTACATGTCAAAAGTTACCTGAATATTCTAAGTAATATATCAGCAAAATGACGTATATACATGTGATTATTATATAAAATGGTGACAAAATCAAATTCATCTTTTTATTTGAAGAAGAATTTCTATGTTATAATTATAAATGTATGTAGGTATTTTTAATTTTAATTCTAGGAACCCGACGATGTTTAATAAACTTTTTTGTGATGTGAATATTATATAATTATAAAACATAAAACTCTACAATTATTATTTGATTTTATATTGTACTATAAATACAAACTCAAACAAATATAATTTGATATTATTACATACAAAATTGGGTAATAGCTACATGTGAGACTTACATTTAATTTGCGTGTTTCTCTTCATTGTAATATTTAATAATAAATCATTTCATGCAGACGCATGATTATTGACACAGAAATGATCCCTATCATGATAATAAATTCCTCCAAGAGATCAGGGATTTTATTTTTTTTCATGTCGAGGAAATACACGAGTCTGTTTTTGGGTAATTAAAAAACAAAAAAGAATGCATAATTCCTTCATAATTATATTTGTACAAGACCCTAATTATGAATTCTCTCAAAATTCGTGTAGGTTTAGGGTTCAAAGATCGTTTCATTAATGAATTAGGTAAGCGGTCGACTAGGTACCCATCAAATAAGAAAAACAAATAAGATTTTTTATTTCTATTTGCGGTTGATTACATACATGCTTTGATCAACGTTTATTCTTCTTCTTCTTCCTGTGCCATGTCAGGTCCCCCCGAAGTTGACGATCACTCCGGCAAAAACCTCCCTGTCCTATGCCGCTCTATAAACAGGTCATCCACCGTCCTCATTCCGGTCCACTCTCTAATGAAAAAAATAGATTCAGGAAAAATAATATATTAAAATTTATCTTCCTTAACATTCTCTGCTAATTCAATTTTTTGTATTTATTGTTTATTTATGAAACAAATAGATACCTACTAATTCAAGAAAGAAAATATATCTTCCTAAACAGGTTCTGCTAATTCAATTGTCTGTATTTATAAAAAATACGTGATAAATAACTCAATTAAAGTTAAAGTTAGACATATAATAAGGTCATGAAACAAGTATTTTGAATATTACAAAAAATTTTGAATGTTTTTTGAATATTCTACAATGCACATCCGTTACTTGATTTTTTAAAAATCAAGTAACGGATGTGCATTGTAGAATATTCAAAAAACATTCAAAATGTCTCGTAACTGTTACATAGTTAATCCTTCTAAAATAACTGATATTACAAAAAATATTAGGTACCTATGTTCTCAAATGAATTAACAAGTATATATTACAATAGTCAGTAGACTGACCTTCGAGAAGTTATATGGGAGAAGAATCATGTTTATATAACACGAAACATAATACGGTGTAATATTATTATTATATGTAATTTAATAAAAACACTGGTTTTAACACCCGTTATATCATAACTTGGAGGTTTACTCTCGACGCAGATCTTTGTAGTGTCTTAGAAGAATGATTTTAATCTCGAAGAAAAACTAAGTATTTTTACCAAAATACAATTTATTTGAGGATATCCAAAATCTTTTACTAATTGTGTATAATATTTAATACTCTTGAGTAGTCTTGAGGTTAGACAGTTTGTTTTCAAGTAAGTATGACAAGTTCGTGAGATGTGTACTAGAAAATATTTTTTGTGAAACCTGCGTCGAAAGTAATCCCCTGCTCTATCTATCCAGTATTAACATCTCCTATAAGCCCAACTCAATCCAAATTCTCTCCATCATCCTCAAGAACATTAGGTCTTCTATTCAAAACTACCATTAGGCTAAAGGCTATCTCAAATTAAACCTGTAAAAGTCCGTCTTAACATAAGAAGTTCTTAATAAAAGCTTACACAATTTATTAAATTCAGATTGTAATGAATGCACATACATACATATTAACCCGGAGTCTTGAATAAAAGATATATCTTCATATCTAGTTATCTAATAATATATTATATAATAATATTCAACATCCGTCCACTTATCATTCTCATTAGGGAACACGAGCATGTAAAATATTATAAATCTAATTCCTTATCATAAGCTCTTGTATTACGATTATACGTATTAAAACATATCATTACGTATCTACATTACATTTACATTAATAATTTTACAAGATTGTTATGTCATTGTAATAGCTGGCCCCCTAGACAAACCGTACTTGGCGATCGACTACAAACGAATTTTCGACTATAACCGCAATAATAACGCATAATTACACGGTACATGTAGGTAGATTGTCGAATAGTTCGCCAGTAGTCGATCGCTAAGTACTGTTTGTCTACGGCCCCTGGACTGTAGTTAAGCAGTATTTCGGTGTTTGTATGGCTTTACTTGTAAACTTCGAATCCTTTTGATTCTCAGTATTAGATAAAGGCCTCTTCTATAGGCTCCAACAATGCACCACTATACGCTTTCCTTATCTGATGACTGCCCACTACCTTCTAGAATTTGTCGAACTATTTTCTCTGAGGTCTACTTCCGTTTCTGTATCCATAAGTCTATTAAAATGTGCAATCATACTCATTACCGAGTTTCTATAAGTGTTTGTATATTAATTTATTCATGTACTATTTTTGTAATATGTAGATATTTAAGCAGAAGAAAATAGATCGAAATATTTGTCAGGGGATCATTCGCCTATCTATGAGAAATTCTACTAGGGAAAAAGAGAAAGACAGAGAGAGGGAGATACATGTCAAGATACACAAAAAAGGAAACATGTACCCATGCAATAATAAACGTTTTTTTAAAATTCATTCCGAAAATCGATACAAGAATTTGACAGATCTTCCCAAACAATTATTAAAAAAAAACAATAGAACGTCGAGTTTGAATTTGACTCATATTAATTATATTGCTTTAATTGAAATTGAAATTTATGCGAACAAAATTAAAAGTAAAATATTTTGTATTGTGTTTTTATTTAATTATTTTTCCTCTATTCAGTCCCAGTGTTTATTAATTTATTTATTTTTTAAGATCCGCAAAGCAGAAAAACCAAGAGAACGGTAAATAACGTAAAAACTGTGGAAATAATTTTATAGAAAACAATGAAAGATCGTTATTTAGTCGGAGAAGTCGGAAGTCTATAAAAAAAATATTCTCAGAACAATAGCGTGGCATGTGCCAAAACAAAATAATACTTTATTCACAAACAAAGAAAAAAGGGAATAATTGGCATTTGTACAAATACCCGTACACTATGTATTTGTTTTGTACGTGTGTACGAAATTATGAAAAAATATGAAATTTTATCGTGAATGCTCAAAAAGTATAGGAACTTTGTCATTAAAATGCAAACAATTCAATTATATACACTATTAATTTATTCAACCGATAATTATACTTACAAATTAATTAAAATGATAGTGCATAAATTTTAAGATTTATTTATTCATGTCTACCATGAAACACATATCAATTCGACATATTATATTTTTCTTATGAATTATTTTTATTATAAGTTACTGGTAAAAAAAATCATCTTTTTAATTAAAAATAAACAAAACTCTGCGATCATTATCATCTTCAGTTCAGCGATGAAGTATGCCACCCATCCTGAATGTCTATTTTTTATTGCCACAAATTGCACAACCTGTTTTTTTTATTATATGTTGTTAGTCTGCTGGTAAACCCACTTGCAGGATGTGCCATAATGGTATGATTGAACGAATGTTATGCACTCACTAGCATTTATTATCACCAATGTGCATTGAAAAAAAACACGTTGATTTATCCAAAAACGTTCGTAACAAGGTATTAAACATAGA
The DNA here is from genome assembly GCA_947579605.1 of Athripsodes cinereus. Lineage (NCBI taxonomy): Eukaryota > Metazoa > Arthropoda > Insecta > Trichoptera > Leptoceridae > Athripsodes > Athripsodes cinereus. The sequence continues at coordinate 9,040,183 of OX388315.1, forward strand.
AACTAGTGGTACGAGTAGTAGCCAAACCTTTAATGTTTTGTTCAATTTGCATAAAAAAACTTTTCGTTCGACCTAAATATGACTAAATTTCTAATTTTGTAGTAGGTGTAGGTATGTGAATAGACAGAGCTTATGTACATACCTATTATGGTTAGGATATTTTAATACTTTCCACATTATGGTTTAGGTGTATATATCGTATGTATAGTGTAATGTTACTGTGAGGCTCGTTCATTTAGTTACGCGATATTACACAATATTGTTGTCTACTCTATCTAGGAAACTCTACTTAGTTACTACTGTGATGCGGCGCAATTGTGCATAAAATAGCCAAATTTGTAAAAAATATCTACAGATATAGCCTTTTTGGAAACGTGTCATAGAGGTTATAATATCTCCATAGTATTTTTTAAAAGTTGATCATTTTCTGCATATATAATAGTTTTTCACTATTTGTATGGTGATGTACAACAATACAAAATCAAAAAAAAAAAAAATTTTGCATGCTTTGCTAAATCATTAATCAAAAATTCTAGCCATTTTTTTGCAATACAAACATATAATTACTCTTATAATTTTACAGCTATTTTTGTCCACTACTGAATATAAGTCTCTCCCATATGTCTCCAGGCATTTTGGTTCTTAGCTTTTTGTAACTAGACACTAGCAATTCTTTGAATGTCTTCAGACCATCGAATTATGTAGATTGTAGAAAGTAGGCAAATTAACTCTTACACCTAAATAAAGTTATTTACTCAATACAAAACATGGATATTCTCATTAATAACAATTAGAAATACGGCTTTTAATTCTGCTAGCACTTAATTAACCGAGTTTCGACATATTTCTAATGAAAACCAAATTTCATATTGTATCTAATAGATATGAAGTTAAACGTTGTAAATATCTACCGATAAAATTAAATGGATATTTTCAGTTTTAGTTTAGTATAGTTTGTTTGATATATTGTTGCATAAAGCCATCTTACCTACTTCATGCCAGTACAATGATAATATGTATGCAAATTTACATCTAGACGCGAGACGAGAACAAAGAATTGACCCCCATTTTACAGGCGACTTTCTCAGTTAATTTACTTAATGACGATGTTCAAACATGCATTAATTTTCTCCAGCATTTTTTGTAAATATAATAAATAAACTGACTAAATTTCATTATGCTATGTTAACATTCATTGTATTTTTACAGTAAAGTTTAATTAGAAAATGTTGATATAAAAATGAACTCTAGAATAAAAAACGTACGTAATTAATATTCAGTAATAAAATAATAATTAACATTTTCAAGGAGAGTCATATCGTTTTTGCGCAAATAATTTGATACATAAAAACAATCACATTCTTCACATTATCATAATGGGATTGTAATCAATTGCTTCCTTCAGGACCTTTGGATACTCCAAACCCATAGTCTTTCAAAACACATGTTTGACATTTATACTTACCAGTCCATTCTGGGGGGTAAAACACCTAAGAAGAGTAATGTAACTTGTCATTATCATCATCATCATCATCATCGCCCTCAACGCTCCTCTCGGGAGCACAGGGCAGAAACCAGCCTCCTCCATTCAGAGCGTCTCTGTGCCAATTGCGTCACCTCTTTCCACGACATTCCTTGCGCTCTGATATCGTTGTCATAGGAACGGTGTATTGTGAAAGAGGGACGCCCGGGCCGACGGAACCCCTGCGGACGGAACAACAGTGCTCTTTTTGGCCAACTATCATTAGGCATTCTCAAAACATGTCCCAGCCAGGACCATCGTCTCTCCTGTATTACGGAGATTACAGGTCTCTGCTGGGTGCGCCGGCGCACAGCACAACTTGTCATTATAGGTATAAACAAAAATATTTAATTCAGTAGCTTGCATAGTGAATAAATTATTAGAAGGTTAACAGACAGACAAACAAAATAAAAGGGTAAAAAATAAAATATTATTTTAAAAAAATACCATGTCCACCCATTTATCGTGAAGATAAATATTTATATAGAATAATTGTATTTTTGTTAGCAAAAAGTGAAGGAAGTTATGAAATAAACGAATAGAGACAGGAAAATCGAATTCTTATAACAACACATCTTATTTCTCATAACACATCTATCTGATAAAATTGAAAAAAAACACAGTATGTAGTTAATAGTACCTTCGGTGAATAACATCAAGATTTCAACATCCATCTGGTTTGAATGAAAATTTCACATCTGTCAAAAATATTACTAGAAATATAATGTGAAGGTACATATATATGATTTATTTTAATTTTCAGTACAAGACGACAAAAAATAATTCGGTACAATAGGTATATCAAACTCTAACATATCCAACAAAATATTAAAATCTATAATAAAATAGGTATTTGTTAGTCACCCAAAAATAGAATATCGTATTTTTATGACATGAAGAGATTGATCTATATTATGTTCATTGTATACAGTTAGTCCGTTAGCCACCTATCTTACTTACGACAAATATAAAAATATAGATAGAAAAATGAAATACTTCTCACAACTTAAGACTTTCTTTGAAATTATTAAATATGTCTATTCATCTTGTTTCTGGGTGAAAAAAATAGAGCTCATTTTTATAAATTATATTTTAGTCGGTTAATCTATTTAAACCCAATAAATTAATTTTTACAAAAGCTTTACATAATCTGTTAATCTAAAACAGGAGATGGTCTTAAAGATAAAATTTACTGCCAGTAAAATGTAATATTTTTCCCCGAATATTAAACAAACTGAAATATAGCAACATTAATGAGTCTATTAAGAATTCCTAAAACTAGAAAAGGTAAGGTAGTTGGTAGATTCGGTATGCGAGATGGGTGGTGTAATAATTTTATTGTGATATTATTCTAAATGTCTATTTTATACTCTTCTCTAATACACCTCAAGGGTTACCTGAACCTAAATGTTTCTGCTATAAACAGGTGAAATAGATTATGGAGAAATATTTAGAATTCCTCACGTTTATTACAACGCTATTTCAAATAAACGTAAGAACTTAGTACGAAATTAAGATCTTACCTTAACCCTCTGATCGTTTTATTCTTCTCATTACACCGTCGCTTGTCTACTGTATCTTACTATCGAAATAATTTATTATTCTGTGAAACTATTAAATGGAATTAAAAAACCCTCACATCAAAAAATAATATACTTACGATGAAACAAACACCCGCATTCCTTATATAAAATAAATCTACTTCACACAGTCATAATTATTCTTTTAAAACGCATATTTCGCGTAGGTCATAAAATGCTGCAAAAAAACTAACAAAATAAAAAATATTTCCGTAATGTTTATTATTTCATTTCCTCACATGATTCCATTGATGAATAATTACTTTATATTGAGTACAAAGCGATTAAATGATACTCAATTACCCGGGAGATTCGATGCTACTACATAACATTTTAATGTCTTCTGCAATACGGTTGGTGAGAATAAATTAATATTGGCTAATGATAGGCCTTCGATATCTCCGGCATAAAAAAAAGAACAATGGAGAATTTGGACTAAGGGATATTATGTAAACTTCATTCATCACTAACCACAAAACCTTTTTTATGCATTGTTTTCCATACTATACAATACACTTGTGTCAAGTACATGCATATTATTTGTTTGATAAGTACTTACTTAATGTATTACGTTATATTCTACACACCTATATAACTACATAGGTACATAGATACCTAGTAGGTAGATACATTTCATTCACTCTCATTTTCGTTATGGAAGTAACATTTTTTTATAAGCCATATTTATTGTCAAACATGTTGAATACCTTTTTACGTTAGGCAGGTGTAACTTATTGTTATATGAAAATTCTCGTAAGACTGGGGAGTGGTTTTGCCCATTTTACGTATAAATTTTGTGGATTCAAGTACTGAAAGTAAGAAACATTATTTAGTCCACTTGATTTTTGAGTCTATTTCGTATCCCAAGTGGGGTTGGCAGAGAGTGAGAAACGCAATAAGTATAGATTTATCCTTATTGTGTTTCTTGGTCTACCCCACTTGGGATACGGTGTAAGGATATAAATGTAGTATATTTAGTTGAGATAGTTAGGAGAGATTGCGCCTTGGCTATAAATTTGCCGTCTTTATATTAATAATATCTAATTTGAATGCATTTTTCTATAAAATTGTATGTATTGTGATCAATATAGGTACAGTAAAGAATGAGTAAATAAATAAATATATTAATAATATAGTAAATATTGTTTCATTTTCATTTGTATGATGACGGCTTATTCGTGATACTAAATAGAAACATTGAAAAAACAATGTTCCAAAGTACGTATTTATCGTGCTTCTGTTATGGAGATATTGTACGTAACCATCAATTACCTACCTTATTTTTCAACGTTGCATTTTTAAACCTTGCCTATCCATTACTATTTCCTTTTTTATAACGAATATTAAGTGTTTTGTCAAAGAAAAATATCGCGTGGTATGGTTGTACATTTGTTGGTACTAGTAAGAATGTATGGGTCCTTATAAATAACTTTTTTTTTGTGAAAAGGTTTAGGGTCAAGAGGTCAAATCAAATACATGCAAATAAATCCAACATACATAATATGCGTAACTTACCCCTAACAATACAGTGGTGGATAAATGGGAAAAGTGTAACAAAGTACCTACATCTTGTATTGAAGTTACAATGAGATTGAAAAATAAAGGAAGTAATGTGTAATCGAGATGTATCATTTCGTCAAAATGTCAATTTTTAAGGTGATATTGCGTTAATGATGTTCTATCTATATCTACCCTTTTACGTGGTTCACTGTTCTAATGACTACGGAAACGGTTGATACATAAATGCAGATTTCCTCTGAACGAACTGAAGAATTCAAATCATTAAACGGCTTTTAAATCCAACTTTGTTCAAGGAATAGGATATCAAATTACAAATAAATATAGGATATCACATTACATAATATTACATTTCTAGCATTTGGAGAAATTGCTGTATTGTTATGCAAATTCCATATATATCTAAATATAAAAAATGTAAACATTCTAGTTTTGTAACAAATCATTGTACCTAATACGATATATTATATTAATTAAAAAAATTGTTTTCACATAAATTAAAATACCTACTTAGATAAATACCTATTATTATTTTTATATCGCATTTGTTATTTTTTTCTTATCTCTGTTTCTTTGCGTTTTATTTATTTATTATTAAAGTATTTTATTTATTTATTTATTTTTTCTTCATTATTTATAAAAACACATAACATAACATTACATGTAAAGACAATTCACACAGACCGAGCTAGTCCCAAACTAAGATATGAATCTTGTATTTTGGGTACTAACACGACGATACACATATATACAATGCACTGAACAGACCGTAAGACATATATACAGACCCAGGACAATTTGAAAAAGGTCACTCTTCATTTTGCTCTGGCCGGGAATCGAACTCGGTACCTCGTGGTCCCACACCATGGTTGACTGGAAGAGGTTGTTCGGCAACAAGTCCGCTATTTAACGGATCATTATAAGTATTCTTTGTAATATGAATAAATATCCACAATTTTGTCAATTATATTGTTCTTTTGTCAATAATGAGAAATTGAATTCTAAAAGAAAAATGCTTTTTAATTTAAGATTTAAGTGCTCAATTTTTGGAATTAAAATATCCCAGAAACCTAATATAGAGAGAAGTAATACATTTATAAGTAAGTTCTGAGAACCTTCTTGAGTATTGTTTTCTTTTACACATTTTTACATCCATTATCTAAAACTTGAATTACTGTTCTGGAATATACTAAAAAAATGCTTTCTCAAAGCAAATATATTCATAGAATAGAAAAAACTTGCGAAGTGAAAATATTTTAGAAACGTTGAAATGTGAAACCTACATTTGAAGTAAAGAAATTCATTCCTACACCCACTATACTCCATAAAAACTGATGGAAGAAGCCTATTATATGATAAAATTACGTTATTTATTCGACGGTGTATGATACTTCTTCATAAGGCTTGGGTATAAAATTATATCCATATACCTACGCAAAGTGTGTGAATACCTACATAAGTATATCTTTCATATTTATGCGACTTATTAAAAAAAACTTGAAGCTAAAATAACGTTATCGGTTTGTGTATGTTTTCCGTATTTTAATGCTTAGAATGTGTTTATCTTTTTATTAACCAAGTTATAATTCATTTTAAAATATTTTTAAGATTGATATTATACGCGATGTACATGTCTATTGGTTAACGAAAGCCTAAAAAGTTTTTCGTTTTCAGGAAAAACAACGCATACGTTATTACTAAGGGATCTAAGACTAAACTTTTCCATAAAATCATAACAAAAAACATATGAATATGTGTGAATAGCAAAAAGTACACAATTCATGAAAATGTTATGGAATTAATAAAATAGAGATTTCCCAGCGGGAATAAGAAATACCATCCTTTTTACTACAAGTCTCGGACACGTAGAGTGATTTGTTGGGGGTGTGGATGTTGTTCATAGAAGACCATACGAATTCCGCAGTGCAGAGTAGGAATAATATGGGTCTATTCATAAACCCCCATGTATCAAGATACTTACTTATACGACGTAAATACTAGGACATATCTGTAATAGTATTACGTCTATAGTATCCGTAACTGGTTGGGAATTCAATGTTTTACATAGCTCACCTTATTATATTTATTCAACCCGACCCAAGGGACCTACATGCTTACTAACATTAATGAAATATTCGCAAAATAAATCTTTTATACTCTTACATATTTTCTTCTGATAACAAGACTAAGCAGCAATAAGTCTGACCGAAGTAAATTGAAAATTCAAATTAGTAACTAAGGGTGGTTTTTTACTGACCTTAACTTATTATTATTAAACTTTACTGATATTGATCTAAAGTTTTTATAGCTTCGAAGTATTTTGTAAATATTACTCAACCAAATCAAAAGAATAAATTCATTTAAGAAGAAGTAAATTATAGAATATTTAACGTCCACATATGACACGATTCAGTGATGACCTTAAAACCCATCACCCACCTTCATACTATACATTGCATAATTCGCCCTTCTCTCGGAAGCACAGGGCAGAAATCGGTCTCCTCCACTCCGAGTGTCTGTGCCAATTGAGTCACCACTTGCTACGACATTCCTAGTGCTCTGACGTCATTGTCATAGGTACAATGTAATGAAAAAAAGGACGCCCGGGCCGTCGGCACTCTTTTCAACCAACTTTAACTGGACATTCTCAAAACATAACCTAACCAAAATCATAATCTCTCCTGTTTTACAGAGACTACAAATTTGTTCGAATGCGCTAGCAGTCAATAAGCAGCCATCATAATAACAAAGAAACATACTCTATGAAAAAGTAGAGATAGCATGGTGAATATCAGAATAATATTAATAATGGTGAATTATACGTTTACATTTTTTTAAATAAAATGCGTATAAACAGGAAGTAAGCAAAATTATTAAAATAGAATTCATAGGCCCGAGTTTTTAACATTTTATATTATGAATGTTTACCTTAATTTTTATTTTGAATAATCAATATTTGATCAATATAATGTAAATAGGAGGTACGAAATTTCACTAAATACAACTTATAAATAATATTATTAACTTATTAATTTTGTCGGTGTACACGAAGTAGAATTCCATAATTATGTAATTTGAAACAAGTGTTTCTTTCTACTATAGATTATCATAATTGATAGTGACCTGATAAGTCGAAAGACGTCTCTCTCGGAATCAATAATATATAGTAGAAAGAAACACTTGTTTCAAATTACATAATTATAAATAATAATGAATTATCTTTTCTTTTTTTTTAAAGATATATCTGGGTTTTGTTATAAACCCAAAATACAACCTTATACACCTTTCACACTAAGCTAAAAGCTTGTGCCGTGAAAGGGGAGTTTGCCGACACCTGGGATCGAACCACGGACCTCTTGTTCTGAAAGCCGAGATTCTACCTCCAGGCTACCGACGAACTCATCTACTCATCTATTCATAGAACGTTATTATATGTTATCCTAGTGATATATATTTATTTATTTATTCATTCTTTACCTACTGTATATTGATTACAAACAATTTCGTATAAGTATAGAAATATATGTAATGTTAGATTTATTTTCTTTATCAGGATAAAAGTTTATACTCTACAGCAAAAGCAATTTGTATTAATAGATCAGCTAATATTTTACTGTAGCTTTAATATCGAGTAAAAAAGAACTCATTTTAATATAAGACAAAGCAATTGTAGACACGCAACTCATAAATTTCAATGGAATCTCGAAGTCTCTTATATCAGAATTATAATTTATAAAGTATAAATTTCGAAATATTTTGTGGAATTCCATTTTAATTGTTAAATATTTATTTTTTATAAATTGAACAAACACCGTATTTTCCACTCATATTTGGTTCGTGGTTCGATCCCAGGTGCCGGCAAACTGCCCTTTCACGGCACAAGCTTTTAGCTTAGTGTGAAAGGTGTATAAGGTTGCATTTGGGTTTATGACAAACCCAGATATATCTTTTCTAAAAAAAAAATTATAAGAGTCAAACGTTTTCAAAACTTTTTGAAGATGAAACAGTAAGTTTTGAAACCGTTTAACTCATAAAAATAAAAGCGGAAAATACAGTTTTTTTTATTTTATTTATTAAATATAACTATTAAACAATTATACAGCGTTTTTAGTACATTATTTTTATCTATCTGCCTATAAACACATCCCTTAATGCCGCATCACTTGCGATGGAAGAAAAGCCGTGTCGGTCTATCGTTGCACATTTCTTTCGCTTCCTTCACATTTATACAGTTCCTCCGCTACTCATCAGAATTCAAATTGTTGGTAGTATTTCTATAAATCTTGAAAAAGTATGTTGATAAATATTACATTTTTTTACATTGTTAACTTAAATGTTTATTATTCATTGATTAAGTCAAAGGTTTCTTAGTTGTATGTTATTTTACTTTTATTATATTTTTCTACTTAGATGTTTAGTATATGATTTTTTGTAAAAGGTTTGTAGCCGTTTATTGTGTAAAAATAAAATAAAAACAAATAAAATAAAATGTTCATTATGTTTTTTTTTTTAATTTTGTATTTATTGGTAAAAAGAAAAAAAACAGACAAAAACATATTAAGTGCATTAAATTATATTATGGGAGGGGTACTTATCCCTGGATGTTTCAAGAACATCACTTCTCATATCATCACAAGTCTAGAGCAATATGTTTTTTTTAATCAAAAAGTGGGTTCGAGGTTGACCATATGGGCTTCCCTCTGTAAAACCCACTCAAGATTTAACACTCCCTTTATGTACCCTTGGTGGAAAAATCTCACACCAAGGACGCTACATAGTATATACACCACATAGTATATTATTTTACAATCTTATACATAAAAATAATCTATCTTACGTACGAATTAATTACGTACGAATACGTACAAAGGACTTAAACTATTACAAAATGTATGTGTATCTACATATGGTTACACAATGAAACATATAAAGCGCAACATATTATTTCCCTCAGTGAATCAAACAAATAAAATGGAACTTTGGCGTAGGAATACATTTCATCACCGCAAAACAATAATATGGCTCATAAATATTTGCCAACATATTGACAGTCAGTAACCCAAACGCATGAATTTTTCCACTAGCAAAATAAATAACAATGTGACAAGCTTTTAATTAAACCGTTGAATGCAATAATTCATTATAAAGTTCTACTGCAGAATTCAACCGAATAAGGTCAACCAACCGTGAGACATTGACCCCATATACAAAAACAACCGCAATTGTTACTGCCTAACTTCTGCAATAGGTGACCAGCGTACAACAAAACATACCGACGAAATATTTTTCACGTCATCATATTTTACTATGTGGACAGTACGATACATACATTTTGTATGAATGACTAATTCATATATTATTCAGGTAAAATCAAACATACTTCAAACCTGACGAATAAAACAATTCATATGTTTATATTGAATGTGTATGAAAAATGTGAGTGATTAATTCACGGCTACAAAAAAATGTTAACGTTTGATTGGATACTTTTTATATGACGATCGTCAGAATTGATTTGTTTGTTTTTGTATTTGTCGTGTTCTGATATTTTTCACCGCGGACATTTCAATGCTTTTGTATATACACAGATAGCAAGTAGCCTACTGAATATCCTAATATTATATTTTCAACTTTCGGTAATGGAACATTTTGGGGAATAATTGTCACCCATGGTTTGCGGCTGGCGTTCAACAGTGCTGCGCGGCTCATTTTCCGTGAAGGTAAAAGATGTCACATCACTCCCCTCTTAGAACGACTACACTGGTTGAGGGTCGAGGAAAGGGTGAAATTCAAGGTGTGCCTTTTGGTCTACAAGACTATTAACAAAATGGCACCATCGTGCCTCACAGAGCTTTGTCCCCTTGACTCGACCACTAGAAGACCTCTGCGCTCTATGGAACTGGCCGTGAATAGACTTACTGAGCCCAATAGAGCCGGTAAGTCCAACTTCTACCAGAAGGCCTTTGGTGTTGTTGGACCAGTTATGTGGAATCGCCTACCGGTGCTGCTGAGAGATGGTCAGACGGTCACTAGCTTTAGAGGCAAATTAAAAACTGGCGCCCTTGAGACGGTCTAGAGACTGTAAAACGGCGTCGTAAATAAAATAAAATCATCATCATCATCATCATCCGGTATATTTTTTTATGTCTGTCCCCCCCCCCCAGGGAAAAACCTGGGTATACTCATACCTAGATATATCTAATGAAAAAAATAAACAATCCCTCTTTAGACACGTCTTCTAGATCCATCGAAGATAAATTTTAAAAAGCCTATCATTCAGTTTTTAAACTGTTCACAACATATTTATCCCTCTCTTCATCATTGTATGCGATTGCATTACAACCATGCATCATGAATTTCCCCTTCAATAAAATGTTGACCAACGTACATTTTTAAACATCAGAATGTCAAAGTATAATGAATATTATGTCGTTATTCAAATTAATATTGTATGTAATATCATTATTATATATCCACCTACTGCAGGTATTCGTCTAGGCGAGGATAATGTTAATTTTCATGGGAAAATGCAATGTCACACGCGAAACATCAACTAGCAATGGAAACATTAGTGATAATTTCCCGTAACTACGATATACCCACCCACATATCTACCATTATTTTATAATTTTATACATCGAGGATAATTATATGTCGTTTAATTATTGTCATGTCACAAGTAGGTATAATCGTAAATTAATTATGAAAATAATAATTACAAATACACGTTTAAAATTTATTTCATATGTACCTACGCTGTTTTAGTTGACCTCATTTATTTATTTACTTATTTACAGTCAGGTACAGTGAAACAATATAATATGAAGTTGTAGGTATAAAAAGAAATAAAATCCTGTAATTGTGAATTAAAATCGTCGTTTACGTCAACATAAAATAAAATGTAAAGCCTAAAATGGAAAGATTGAGTACTAGGTAAAATATACACAAACACAATACAGTCATGCAGTATGCACTGTGCAGTCAATGGGAGTCATAAAAATAAATTCAGTGACACGGCAGTGGTTCACAGCTCACATGGGTGACTATGCAATGTGTTTCCAAACTACACTACCAGTAGAAAGCTTTAAAATGCGCCGTTTTGTGGAAAAACTACCGGAAGGGCCCATTCAAGAATCATAACACCTCCTGAACATTAGGGTCTCTAACCCTGCTTTGATCACCTCCAAACTCTTCAGAGTTCGCAAATCATGGAGAATTTCGTTCCACAGCAACGCATCAGCCACAAAGAATGCACGGTCAACATAATTATAAAATTCTTTCTAAAGATAAGGATTACTACGATAACTATTTTCATGAATATGCTACATAACTTAGAAGAAATCATACATAATATTATAATATCACTCTCTTTTTCTCTCTTTCATCTCAATCTGAAAATAATATTTGACCATGGGATCTGACTATTTTGTAAAACCTAACCTAAATAAATTAAACGAGTTCAAAAGAAAACTGACTATCGAAAGAAATATCAATAGTTGAACTATTGTAGTATTGATAGTTGACCTAGTTTTTTTTTTTTATTATTCAATAAATGGTTCTTTTGCCTTTTACAAACATAAGGATACTTTCTAAAAAAATATATTTTACATTTTAGAAACAAAACAAAAGCATTGATGTTGTACCTTTAATTGATATTTTGATTTCTGTTTTTACTGACCACTGTGCAAAATGAAGTGACTTATAATTTTAGAGAGCAAATGCGTTTTTTTAAACTTTTACAAATTTTACCCCAAAGAAGCGATTCATTAGTACTCAACATCTTAAAATAAAAAGTTCGCAAGACGTTCACGTCGATAATATAATTTATCAACTTATATCATCAAAGTTATTCGCTTGACAGAAATGCACGGAAAGATAATAAACTGCCTAGTAGCTATCTACTTCATTGCAATATAAATAGAGTGAGAGCAACAACCAGCCACTAGATGTGGAGGATCCACACCTCGCCTCACCTCACAATGGTCATTTAATAACCCGCAGTCATTTAAATAATAATATATACGTGTGCCTAACAACCAACTAACCAACCAACACACAATACAATATCCCATAGTTGTGCGTATTACAATATTATTATGTATGAAATTGAATCGCCATACACCGTATATACCTACATAAGTACGATATACTTGATAGTGCAATACTTCTATAAATATTTTAATTAATTCGTATTCATGTTTGTTTAAACGTATAGGTATATATTCTCTACGACTATCCTTACTAGACCTCAACTAATAAAAAAAATAATGCTTTTCAAAAAATCTGTCATCTTTCTTTCTTTAGTTTTTGCATGGCATTGGCATCAGCTATTTTTTCACTGTTTGCTTCGTTCTATTTCCACTTTGATTTTAGGCTCCCACCCTAAAAGCCACTGCACTGCTTCCGGAGTCGCTTTATGGGTGTCCGTCCTATCTCCATCATACTATCACATCAGGCACTCTTTCGCAAAGCGTTAGGTTATAAAGTTTAAAATACGAATGCACAATATGGATTTTTCATACCATGTCATCAAATTAATACAAGAATGCACACATTATTTTCTATCTTATATCAAAATATTGTCATTTCCATTTAATTTATTTAAAAATATGCTGATTATTATAGCAAATTTACACTTAAAATAAATAACAAATATCTATTTTATATCAAGTTAAAATATAGCCGACAAATTCATTTATATTTTTTATATATTGATTTATTTATTTATTTAGAAAATTATAAAAATTAATTTTTTTTATAATTTATGTGAACATTGTCCATTTTCTAATTTTAATACTATTTTTGACTATAATATTTACTTTATCTATTTTTTTGTATTATATTTATTTGCACACACTTCTTCATGAAGAAATGTTTGCAAAATAGATCATATTTGGATTCGTCCTCTTTGCCTGCCCCGAAAAGAAAGCTGCGTGAAGAGAAAGAATATAATACTTCTTCATTACTCTGTAAACGAAGCCGGGTGCAAAAGTGAATCACAATAATATTATATTGTTAAACATTACGGAAACGGATCCATGCATCAGTACCTCTAAGCTCAAAACATGACAAATAATAATCCCATATAACACCTCATTAATACATTTTAATTAATTACTATTTTATTGTTTGACAAGGTCTTGAGCAATATATTATTACTATTATTGTGTCACTGTCGTGAGTAACTCACGGTTTACATATCATTATAAAATATAGGATTTGTTTACGTAAACATGCAAAATATAAGTAAAGCTATTTATATTTTTGCTAATTATGATCCTATTTTAGATAATACAAATTATAATTAGTAGCTCAAATACATATAATTATGTCATTATTTATAATGATATAATAATTCGATTCAGTTTATTTAAGAGTCATTATATTTTCACGCAATCTATTCGCAATACAAAAGAAGATAATAAATCTTCAATTTATTAGTATCTTCATGATTTAATTTATGTAATCTAGGAACGGTCGTTGTAATTCTTTAGTTTACTCTTTTTTACTAGTGATCGAGGATTTTGGCTATAGTCCTCCGCGTGAAAATGTGACCCCTCTTAACATATTCATCATCATCTCCGTCGGTCCGTCCCTTAATTCTGAGGATCATGACCATCATGCCTCGTTCTCTAAACCATCTGTCTCCACTTCGAGCGATCCTTCGTCATGTAAACTGTACCGAATATCAACGATATTTTCTTCACCGGCCATCTCAATTACGTTATACATTGTTGATTTAGTCTAGATAATTGTATCCTTTCAATATAATATAAAAAAGGGTCATTACTATACTTCAACATGTGTGTGTACTCCACTAGAGAGTTTATTGACTCACAACTACCTTCCATAAACATTAACATAAAGGTAGGATGAAATGGAAAGCTATGTGGTACAAAAAATTGGTAAAAACGTTATTGTTTGTTTACGAAATATTACACAATAACAACATTATCTAGTCGCCCTCATTTTGTTGTACATACATACCTCGTAGGTACAACAAGAAAACAAAACATTTGAGATTAATAACATTCACGGTCCAAATGAAAGCATTTAAAATTCACGTAGTTGAATGTATGTGTGTAATTGCACATACACACACACATTCCTACATGTTTAATTGCTCATGATGTTTACATAGCCAGAGCCATACTTTATGTTCTAGTATGGCCTTGTTACATAGCATATACCAATGCATCCGAAATATCAGTGAGTTAAATTTATCACTCTTCTCCTGTATTTTTTTCCAAAAAGAATAATTGAATGCTCAGAAAAAAAAAATAGTAATTGACGGCAGCAAAACTTGCATTTAACATAAATAGTCAGATGAATGATCTATCTATCTATCTATATCTCTATCTATACCCTCACGCCGTGTCCCAGGAGGGGTAGGCAGAGAGAACGGAACGCCATATAGATCTATCCTTACAAACTTCTTTCGCTTCCTCCACATTCATCCAGTTTCTCATACATGTTCGCCGATTTCTCTTACTCAACACTCGGCCGTCCTTTAAGATTTGATCCACGTGCTCAAGCCACGTGGTTCTTGGCCGTCCGCGCTTCCTCACACCCCCTCTTTCAGATAAATACATCCTCTTCGTCATTCTTTCATCTTGCATTCGCTCAACATGTCCAAACCATCGTAACTTATTTACACACATTCTATCCACAACACTCTTCTCGCATTCGCTCATTCTCCTGATATCCTCATTCTTCACTCTATCCCGCAATATTTTACCAACCATTCTTCTTAGTGAACGCATCTCCACGGCGTTTATTCCACTCTCGTACTTCTTCAACCACGTCCAAGTTTCACTTAAAAAATAAAAGATATTTGAAGTAAACCCGGATACATTTCTTATGAAGATAACTACAATACGTATAAAGGGCGTTGATTTAAATTCAAATAATTCAACCAGGACGGACGCTCCAAATCAGAAATTGTGAGCTGAATAAACCAGGCAAGAATTGCCTTTAACAAAAAATCTAAAATATTGGAATTCCCTTATATTGATTTATGCGTGAGGAAGAATCTTACTAAAGCCTTTGTATGGAGCATTTTTCAATATGGTTGCGAGACGTGGACCAGCAGCAAGAGTGAAAGCGGGCAGTTGGCGGTTAGCGGCCTTTGAGATGTGATGCTACAGACGCATGCTGAAGATTCATTGGTCGGAACACGTTGAAAACGAAGAAGTGCTAACCAGGGTTGGCGAAAAAAGGCAACTCCTCAAAAGAATCAGCCAACAACGAGCTAACTGGATTGGCCACAACATCAGGCACCCAGTACTGCTCATCGCAATCGCAGAGGGTAGGACCGAAGGCACAAATGGCAGAGGCCGACCGAGAGACGCTTATCTATTTATTTATTTATTTATAATAATACATACGGCTTACGCCTTTAATACATATTTATAAACAACAATTGTACAACACCACCATCGTATCAAATTAAAATCAAAACAAAAACAAAATATACTGCATCACTTCAAATTACAAAAATAAAAATTAAACACATTGTGTCACATAAACCACATAATAAAATTACAACATATCAACATCATCATGTCAAATCATAAAAAAAACTGTATCATATCTAACCATAAAATAAAGTTACAATACACTGCATCACATCGAATTTCAAAATAAAAACAAAACACACCGTCATGTCAAATTATAGAATAAAATTACAGCACATTCATCATGTCAAATCATAAAATAAAAATAAAACATATTGAATCATATCAAACCATAAAATAAATTTACAGCACACCACATAAAATTATAAAATAAAAAAAATAAAAATACACCGTATCATATCAAATTATAAAATAAAATAAAATTATAAAATACTACATCATATCAAATCATAAAATAAAAACAAAACACATTGCATCATATAAAATTACAAATTAAAACCAAAACATATCGTATCATGTCAAATTACAACACAAAGACAAGATTAACCAAATGGGAAGGGTAGGTAAAAAAGGACAAAGTATTTATATTACGGCTTTAAAATTCTCCGCCATTCTCTGCCTGAACTCAAACAGGGAATCCGCGAAAACATCCGACAAGTGTCCGTAAATGTTTCCCAATCTATGAATTCTATTCAAAGGCGAATTATATGCATAGTTGGTATCCACCACGTCACTATGAAAAGTTATTGCTTGGCGAGTGACCCTTGTCGGAACATGGTATGAGATCATCCCGCTCAACTCAAAGCAATTGAACAGTCCTCTCACAATCTTAAATAACAAAATCAAATCAGAAATCACACGCCTATCACAGAGAGTGTTCATATTCAAAAGCGACAATAAACAAGAGTAATCAATTTCCTCAACAGGAATTTGCATTAGATAGTTGACGTGTCTAAGAAATTTGCGCTGTATTCTTTCAATATTCTTAGAGTGGACCGCGTAGTAAGGAGACCATATAGGGGAGTTATACTCTACCTGACTCCTAAGGATACGAACATAGTTTTAATTATATGGACAAACTGAAGAGGGACATGAACTATGGCTCATACGGAGAGCTGAAGAGACTGGCTGAGAATAAGGAGGAATGGAGAAGAAAGTCAAAACTCGTTGCAGACCAATCCAACGGATTGTAACTCATTATATGTATATATAATTCAACTTAACAACAATTTCAATCGGGTATCAAAGTTTGTATACCTACCTATCTTATATTTTTTATATCTTTTCATCTTTAATGCTTCAATATTGATATTAATTTGCTTTGATTGTGTTCGCATGTCAAATTAAAATAATTATAAATTTAAAAACAATATTGGTTATATATACATTTCATGTTAATTTTAGATAAATGATTACAACGTTAAATGATATTTGCCTATACGTATTTGCAATTCATCAACAATATTACCTTAATTTACAGAGAATGTAATTACCAATTAAAATATAATATATCCATCAAAGTTTCCCAATTAATCAATATATCATTCATATATTTTATCATTCATATAACACCTTAATTTACAGAGAATGTAATTACCAATTAAAATATAATATATCCATCAAAGTTTCCCAATTAATCAATAACGATCGAATTCTTAATTATCCTAACGAAGCTTTCACCATTTACAAAATAATTGTTAATGGGTAATTTGATTGCAATAATAATTAAATAGCAGCCGAAACAAAATCCAACAAAAAGAGTATTTAAATATAATACTTACTTTGAATTAATGCGTACGGTAACAAAAAAAATTGTTTTGAGTGAAATACAAAGTTAACAGAGAGAAAAAGATTGATCGATTCGCAGCAATGCAGAAAATAGTAATGACGTTTTTATTAATAATTTAGAAGTTTATAAAGGGGGTATTTACGGCATATAGCAATAATTAACTATTAACCGAGATGCACTACAGGTCAAAAATACTTTTGAGTTGTTAATTTCTAGTCCGAAGTATTCATAGTAACATCGCCACCACATTCAAACACCTCCAAAACTTTTCCATCATCAAGACATATTGATTTTGTTTATGAATACGACGAAATCAAAATTATAAAAAGTTGTAACTTTTGCTTGATTTTCATAATAAACATTTCTACAACTGATGTTGTAGACAAAATACAGTGAATGTGGGCAAATATTCCGCAAATTTCCTTACTAAAAATTATAGGTGCAATGGGACTTTGACAGAATTAGAACAAGAGGAAGAAGGTGTAGTATAATATGTGGATATTTACGAAACATATAATTTCCCTTATTCATCGTGTGTAGAAAATCATAAAGGAAGTTGGGTGGGCGCGTACAATAATTGTAAAGTCATCACGTGTTTCGCAGAGTTATCCACTCTTTATTCATGAAGTTAAAGTAAGTATGCAAATGTCTTGGAAAGTTCTCATTCCCATAATACCTGTCTTCACCACGGAATTGGAGCCGTTGCATTACTAAACTAAGTGAACTCCCACGGCGAAGTTTGTTGTTTGTATAATGTTCCAAGAATGTTACAAACTTCGCGACACAATTTCTTACCACCAGATATTCGCAAAGTTTCCGGTCGAGCGATAATATAATGATGTCTATGAGACCACAGTTATTGTTTTTGGTTACAAATAATACTATCTACGTACATTTGTCCTCTAAGACTTTAACGGTTCATGTAATTTGTAAAGATCACACTACTGCACAAAGTTTTAATATACTTTCTCTCTGGAGTTCCATCCTGGAGAAGTTCTATTCATATTCCCTTATACTACGATTGCAACAGCACTGACCCTCTGAATAAAACTGTTTACAAACTAGTGTGTAATTACGACTCGATAAACTTGACAACGAACTCGAGCATTTAACATTATATCGCCCAAATTTCTAATAATGACTAGATTGTTACTATCGTACGAGTATATCCTTTTCATGATTAGAAAATGAGTTTAATTCACAATGTATTTAAATTATCACTTGATATTTATATGTAGATCTGCGACCGGTTTCGATACGCTAGTACCATTCACGAGCAGAATATAAACTAATCATGTAATCAGAATATAAACTAATCATTTTCTAATCATGTCGCGTAATTATCACATAGTGAATGCCAAAAACATCGAAAATATATCCTTTTCAATCAACATTTTAAATATGTACCTACATATGAAATACTTTAATTTTATTCGCTTACTTTATTATCATTATAACTAAGTACAAAATCATAAAATTCTCTCATTGAATCACACAAAATAATAAGATGAATCAATTCAATATATGTTTCAAACATAATCAACCTTCGTATAATTATTTGTGCATAATTATTATGAGTTGGGATATGGTTGTTTGCTCAGATCTCAAGTACTTGCTCGTTATTTGTATTATTCAAACTTGCGTTGCAGCTTTATTGGTATGATTATATTCCACTATTTACCTATTAGGTGCATTCTCGTGTATGATAGTGAACAGTACAAACTCTGATCGATTAAAGTGTTGTACTATAATACCAAAGTACATATTTATGGACAAATAGTAGTAATATACTACAGAATTTGTTTTAAAATGTACAGTTTTGTAGACAACCACCGTGAGACCCCATTTCAGAATCAAAACAGCTCGTGAATACTATTGTATGAGGTTATATACGTAAATTTAATCGTTATTTATTTATTTTTTCAGATATTCATGGCCGAAGCCTTTTACTTGTAAAAATTTAGTACCTATACATACAATATATGAACCTATACAAAACAATTAGTTTGATGCAAAACAATATAATAGTATAACGGTTATAATAGTTATGTGATTATTATGTAGTTTAACGGGCTGTTTCACCACCTCTGGTGAAAGTGGTGAAACAGCCCGTTGAACAAAATCACGCATAATAAAATGAACATAATTCAATTCAGCAATAAGGTATTCCACCCGTTCTGAACGTCTTACTTTTTTTCGAAGACGACCTGCATGTTTATTGCATGCAGTTAGTCCTCCAGCTACCCCACTTATAAGAAAAGCCGTGATGGTATGTAAGTATGTCAAACAATCATAATTTAATACGTGCATTTACAATTAATTATCGGCTTTATTCATTAGCTTTCGTAACACAACTTATTTGATATTTCACATGTAAAACTCACCGCTTACAAATGCGTATCTTATATCTATATCTTTAGATACTTTACTAGTGTTAAAAATATAAATGAATAAAATGATATGACTTTCTAATTGAGACGCCTGTTTTTGTCATCTATGCGTTGTAGTACCCTGACCCAGTAAAACTATACTATACTATACTATACCCTCACGCCATGTCCCAAGTGGGGTAGGCAGAGAGAACGGAACGCCAAACAGATCTATCTTTACACACTTCCTTCGCTTCCTCCACATTCATACAGTTCCTCATACACGCACGTCGGTTCCTCTTACTCAACACGCGGCCGTCCTCGAGAATTTGATCCACGTGATCAAGCCACGTGGTTCTCGGACGCCCGCGTTTCCTCACACCCTTTCTTTCAGATAAGTATATCCTCTTTGTCATTCTTACCTCGTTCATTCGTTCAACATGCCCAAACCACCGTAGTTTATTCACGCGCATTCTGTCCACAACACTCTTCTTGCATCCGCTCATTCTTCTAATATCCTCATTCTTCACTCTATCACGCAGCGTTTTACCAACCATTCTTCTCAACGATCGCATCTCTACTGCATTTATTCCACTTTCGTCCTTCTTCAACCACGTCCATGTCTCGCTTGCATACGTAAGTGACGGTACCAGAATGGTATTGTGCACCAGCATTTTAGCCATGTTCGACACATTGTCATTGCTGACAATGGGTCGAAGTGCACCGTTTACTCTAGCACCGGCCACTTTCCTTCTTTCAATGTCCCCATCGCATCTTCCATCCCTCGTAAACATACTTCCCAAATATACATACTCACTTACTTGCTCCAAACATTCGTCACCAACTTTAATCTCGCAAATCGTTTTTTCATTCTCTCTTTCAAAAACAAGAACTTTCGTCTTCATAACATTCATTTTCAAACCATTCAAATTGCAACTATCATACACACACGTAACAATCTCTTGTAAGTCCCTTTCACTCTCAGCCATTAACACCAAATCGTCTGCGTACAATGCATTCACCCGAAACCCATTCAGCTCGACACCAACATCCATCTCTTTCACAGGTCGCATACAGTAGTCGAAGAATAGGTTGAACAGCCACGGAGACATGACACAACCTTGCTTCACTCCTTTGGTGAGGACAAACCACTAAAACGTAAACCACCCAGTAAAACGTAACAAAAAATAGCGAGTATTGTAAATAATTAATAAAATATTATTCGAAATCATTATTTAATTTAACTGCATCAGTCCCTGTTTGCGTAGTATGTTTGTTGACCACTGACTATGAATACATGCTAGTATTTTGCTGTAATAACAGTTTCCCGCAAACAAGTACCAATATGACGCAATCACAATATATGTATATATATTTATAGATTGGCATAGGTTTCTATGTAACATATTGTTCCACTCCTTGGATAAGTATGTAGGAGTACTTCAGCAGTTCATGTTATTTGTAATCAAGAGCTTGAACGCTCCATCCCTGAAGGCTATAATAAACATCATAATAAGCATATAAAGTAAATAAACCTTATTTTCTTTAGTTATTTTATGTGTTTTATATGAAAAGTTTTGCGAATCCCCTGCGACATAAACCTAAAAATCTTAAGGTACCATTTTTTATGACTTTTTTGTAGACATAATAAAAAAACAACAATCCCAGTTATATTATATTTGTATGATTACTCTGATGATAGAAAGTTTTATTGGAAGGAAAAGTAAATAAGTACAAAGCAACTTTTTAACAATAAAACCTTTAAGTTTATCTTGATTTTCAAAGAGCAAAAATCATTGAATACTTTTTAAATAGTTTTATTCTCATTCTTATTCCCGAAATGTGATAATTTCAAACCTGTGACGTCAACATTTTACGTTAATTCCATAACTCACATGAAAATGAATAGGGTAAGGTTGCTTTAGTCGTACCACGGCCTAAGTCGTACCCCGGCAATATCTTATCTGATAGTTATAAATTTCACCATCTAGTGTCGTCAATCTGAACTTTTTAGTTGAGTGAGCGAACGTAAAAAAGTGGGCGGCCGGCCGGCTTCCTAAAGCAAAAATATTGAAAAAGTAAGTTTTTGAACAGTTTTCATTAAATATTTTGACTCATTTGTAAGCTTTTTATGGCAGGAATGTGATACTTACCTATTTTCTTTGTTTACGTCTATTTGTAAGACTTATCTGGCAATAGTTTACGCATATTCAAACGGTACTACATTTTGAGGTTACGTCAGTGGTTTTAGTTTTAAACATAGAAGACCCCGGCGCTTAAGTCGTACCTGTGCGAAAATCCTTACTCGTACCGGTACGACTTAGGTATTAAGAAAATTGTTTAATAATTTACTTAACATTTTATCAGGTAGGTAATACCTAAATATGGCGAAGAGAAAGTACTTGGATGCAGGAGGACATGGACGAAGCTTTAAACATACATACCGTCACGCGACTTCTCTCGCGGGGTAGGCAGAAAGGATCGAGCGTCACTTCTTTCTATCATAGC
Source organism: Athripsodes cinereus (assembly GCA_947579605.1). Classification (NCBI taxonomy): domain Eukaryota; kingdom Metazoa; phylum Arthropoda; class Insecta; order Trichoptera; family Leptoceridae; genus Athripsodes; species Athripsodes cinereus. The sequence goes on from OX388315.1 coordinate 9,062,886, forward strand.
ATACTTCTTTCGCTTCTGTCGCTGTCATACAATTCCTCATGCATGCTCTCTTGTTCAATGTGCTCAACACGTGACCGTCCTGTAGGAATTGATTTAAATGATATTGCCATTTGATCCTCGGACGTCCACGTTTCCGAGCACCATTCCTCTCAGCCAAATATATCTTCTTGGTCATTCTGTCCTCATTCATTCTTTCCACGTGCCCAAACCATCTTAACTTATTTACATTCATCCTTGTGATTACACCAACTTTCATTCCACATTCCTTTACTCCTTTCTTATATCACTGAAACATCGAACACAGAAACATCAGAATGGAAAAATTGGATTTAATGAATCCCGTAGAAGATTTTTTTTAAGATATGATAATTCTATTTTCTATGTGTTATTCACTTAATAATTAGGTTTGACAAAAAAAAATGTTTTAAGTTGATCTCAGACTGCATTGTTTATATTTTTTTAGTTATTCATATGATATTATCTGGTTATTGAGTATTTTTCTATAGGTATAATTTATTAAAGTGTTCAAAAGGTATATTTTCTAAGTACGACTAAGGCTATAGGTGGTACGACTTTGGCGACTAGGCGCCTTAATCGTACCGAAGGTATATTTTTGAAAAACGTTAAAATACCTACTTTGTTAAAATATTTTCAAATTTCTATGATTGTCGATTAAAAGGCAACTAAATGAAGATTTAATATATGCAGATGAATTTGTTTTATTTTCATTGCACTAAATATTATAGCATTGTTTCCTTAGGGGGTACGACTTGAGCAACCTTACCCTATATATCACAACAAACAACATAAGAAATTAAAATCTGGAAAAGAATAGTTAGTATTGAAGATTGAAAAACATCTAGATATCAGTCCTGTCATGACAGCCACCATGTCTCAAGTGGAAAATCAGACAAACTTATTTTTGCACACTCCTTTGTTTCCTCTACCTTCTTACAACTCCTCGTAGATTTTTCAAACCTAGTATACGTTTGTGTTTAATAATACCCCACATAATTTTCCCACCTATTTTCCCCTTGTTTCCTTTTTTAAAAACGCATATTTTCTTTAATTCTTCATTCTCTCTAGATTTATAACTTTTTTTTTATCGCGGAATGAAGTCAAAGCATCTTTCCATGCATATATTAATTATATCATAAATATTTAATACGATCTCTTTGAGTAAGTTGAAATATCATGACGTGTAATATGTAATTTAAATATCTTCAGGATTCTACATAATCATATTGCTTAGTGAAATAGATGATAATATGATCATACATATTTTTGACTGTCACATATAAATTTCTTATGAAAAAATTTCCCCGTATAAAGAAATAAACTTGGTAAGTAGACAGGTACTCTATTCGCCACCTTTCGTTTTATGATCAGAATCGCTTCAACTTTTGAATTAATAAATTAAGTGACTTTGTTACAATACATTTTCTCTTACATTTCCAGGTAATTATTATTATTATTATTATATTGGATGATTTATTCGGCGCCGTTTAATGGAGTATCCATCTCAAGGGCGCGGGAAACTATGTTGGAAGAGCGAAGTCTTCAGCTTGCTCCTGAACGTTGTAATCGGCTGGTTTTTACGGAGGTCCTCGGGGAGTCGGTTCCAAATGACGGGTCCTGCGACGCCAAAAGCCCTATCATAGAAGCAGGACTTGTTTGCTCTGTTGTTTTCGTCCAGCATGTTGGTGGATGTCTTAGCTGAGCGTAGAGGTCTACTTGCAGGTGTTTTGAGAACACAGAGTTCAGAAAGTGACTGAGGTGCCATTTTGTTCAAAGCTTTGTAGACTATAAGGCACAGTTTGTATTGGACCCTTTCACCTGCTCTTAACCAGTGTAACTTTTCCAGCAAAGGTGTGATGTGGCAACCCTTATCTTCGCGGAAAATAAGCCTTGCAGCGCTATTGAATGCCATTTGTAGACGATTCAGTTGAATTTGCGGCAGTCCTACATATAGTATATTGCAGTAGTCAAGTCTAGAGACTACAAAAGCAGAGATTAATGTTTTTATGCTATCAGGAGTGAGGTTTTTCGACACGGAGCGTATTTCGCGGATGTGGTAAAATGCAGAGCTCACCGTCTTTGAGATTTGGGACTCCATAGACAATGCGCTATCGATTCGTGCCCCAAGTATCGAGACTTTACTGGACGGTAGAATATCCGTGTCGGCTATCGAGATGGGATCTATATCCAAGAGATGTTGTCGGCCAGGTGATGCGACCCATAAGAATTCCGTTTTAGCTGGATTCAGCTTCAGACGTCTCTTTGCCATTAGATTAGATAAGTTTGTTATACATTCTACGGTCCGGGCCTTGAGATAATTTTTCTGATCAGGTTTGCAAAAACCGATCAAAATTCTGTCATCCGCGTAAGCATAGCTACGAAAGTCTGTTTTTTCTAGCATACTGTCGATATATCCGATGTAGAGGGTGAACAGAATTGGACCCAGGACAGAACCCTGAGGTACTCCCTGAGTAACTGTTGATTCACAAGTTCTGCTTTGACTCGCTTTTAGTGACCAGTTTCTTGCGGTCAGGTAGGAGCGAAGCCAACTCAGTGCACTTTCACAAAGACCATACTCAACTTCCAGACAGGTCAGGAGTATGCTGTGGTCAACGGTGTCAAACGCCGCACTCATGTCAAGAATTGTTACAAGAGCTATGTCTCCGTGAGCCACGCCCCCTATCAGGTCCGAGACAAGACTCGTGAGGGCAGTTTCAGTAGAGTGATGCTTCCTGTAGGCGAATTGATGTTTCTGATGTAGACCGTTGTTCTCAAGATAGGTTGTTAGTTGAGATGCGACCACGCGTTCGAGTACTTTTGACAGGAAAGGTAAGTTGGAGATAGGTCTGTAGTTACAGGGATCGTTGTTGTCTAATGTGCTCTTTTTTAGTACTGGAGTGACTTGAGATAGCTTCCATAAGCATGGTACTATTCCTTGTGATAGGGAGAGATAAAAAATGCGAGCGATAATGGGATAAAGAGTGTTCAATGAATCCTTAAGCAGCCAGGTGGGAATGGGATCCAGCTCACATTGTTTATTAGGGCAGTTGTTAATTGTCCTTCGTAGGTCCAATTCAGTCATGGTTTCAAATTTTGCTAAAGTGGCTGTACAGTTTCTTGTCTCTACGTGGAGACTGTCATTTAGCGGAGGAAGAGATGACGAAATAGCTTGCAGTTTATGTTCGAAAGCTGATTTGAATTGTTCTGCAGTTATAATTGGTGGAAGTAATATATAATATAAAAGAACTTATGTTATGTAATAATACATATTTATATAATATGGAATCCTTCCTTTTTCCCGACTCTTTGTCTTTCAAATACACAATAACCTTCGTCACAATATTTCACCGAAAAACTATTTGAAAGAATGGTAGATTGTAGATTGATGGACAGACCAGACAATAGATATAGTTGCACTTACACCATTCTACTTCTCTTCTTTTATCTCCGTTGAAGATGCTTTTAACAATCGTAAGCTATCATATATTACATAAATGATTGTGTTTCTGTAAGTATAATGCCACAGTGAATTTCCTTAAGGTCTTGAGTCATCTCAGCATAGGTGATCTTATTTGATTCAGTTAATTTAAACGGAACAAACATCGAACACCCACATTTAAAATTTATTTTAATTTTGTCAATCTGTTTAAAATATTTACCAAATTTGGGGAAATTCATTGTAGAATAGATAATCCACTTCTTTTTGAAAAAAGTTCCTGCAAAATCAACTTTTACGGCAAGATATGCGAGTATAGTACTTCGAATTCAGCTATTACCGTGAAAAATTCAAAAATACATACATAAATGTTGCAAATGATGTACTCAGTTTTCATTCACAAATATTATAGAAACATCTTAAAACCTCAGTATCATTAAAATCGATTAATATTCTGGTAAATGCGTCACAATGGTATCGCATAGATAATATTTAAATCAGATTGCAGATTTAATAATATATTAATTTATTTGTATTGAAACGTGGTTTCCACAAATTTGATTCAATAAATATTGTCAATAGTGATTCAAAATATATCTATAATACAATATTCATTTGAAATGATTTCATTCAAAGAACATTCACAAATTAGGACCGATTCAAATATAACCCATAAATTTCCGGAATGAAATAGGGTTTTGCTTCAAACTACTGCGGAAGTGGCTTATGTGACGTTTCTCTATAATTAATTACATATTCCAGATACGTCCCTGCCAATATAGGGTTACCATAGGGGTGCATTACAAGCTTTACTAAAAATACTTCAGTACTTTATCATCAAAACAATATAAGTACCTGCGCCTAAAATAATTATTATTATTTTGAAAAATCTCTATTTCTTACAAACGCAAATACACCAACAAACACCATTATATAATAGCAAGCAAAATGATTGTATCTTGAAAGTGAAACAGGTACATAATCAAGATACTTTTTAACAAATATTATTTAAAAAAAAAATTCAAATATTATGTAAAAGTGTGCCATTTTAAAAAATAATGTTTTTTTTTGACAACGATTTCTGTTTTTAGTTATAAGTCATCTTTTCTTAAGTCGACCTTGCTTAGATTCAAATTTATTTTTTTATTTTACATATTATTTTTTATATTGTATAACCAAGTATCTTTGAACAGAAATTTAATTACAATTTCATGTGAAGAGTCACATATTATGTATGTTATAATAGATATAAAGAAATTTCATTTTAAAAACATTAAGAACATAATAATAATATTGTAATTCATTCACAACAAAAATATGCAAAACTTTTTGATAATAAAACGTAATTACAGGAGTTACATCATTGTTTTTTAATACTGTACACACCTAAGTACTTGCTTTAAAAAACTTTTTTTTTTTAAAGATATATCTGGGTTTTGTTTGTTATAAACCCAAATACAACCTTATACACCTTTCACAGTAAGCTACTAAAAGCTTGTGTCGTGAAAGGGGAGTTTGCCAGTACCTGGTATCGAACCACGGACCCCTTGTTCACGAGGCCGAGACTCTACCTCCAGGCTACCGACGAACGAACATGTAAATATTCTTAGCAATTATATATATTACAAAAAGGCAATTATAAATAAAACCTATTAAACGTACATAAAAAGAATGTAAACATTATAACGAAATAAATTCTTTAGTTGGTGATATAATATACACAATACAACAAAGTGCATGCACATTGGTAACAATAATCTATACAGAGTACATTCAGAAGGCATTGCTAAACACGTAGGTACTATTGAAATTATTGAAACAAGATAAAGGTCTTTCTTTCAGTGCGACTTTTTGCTACTCCATATTTTTATTTTATCCAAATTCTCTAATGTAGTTTTCATTGGAATGGTATATACATACCTATAGTAAAAACTTTTTTTAGATTATTGTGATTCTAGTAAAGTAGCACTCGTGTTTTCCTCACGTTTTCAATTTTTATAGCGAAAGTATAGTTGCTGATATACTCAAGTGGTAGTAAAAAATATTCATACATTTTCGATATTCGAAAATATTATAATTTATTCGTACTGTTGGGCATAGGATTAATGCACCTACCTATGTAAATGACCTCCACCATTTATACGGACTTTCCAATAAAATGAATGCTTTATTATAATATAAATCAGTAATAAAATAAGGGGCTTTGTTCTCCTGGTTAACAATAATAATACTCACCATCCCTGAGTAATAGTAAATCAATGGATTCGGGCTGATACGAGTACATATCGAATGAGATCCAATATCCATTTCACATATTATAACCGTATCGGTTTCATACCCGCTCATACCCACACACGCTTTATTGTCATAGATTTTAGACTTAAAAAAATTTACCAAATACTGCAAATATCTATGTACTACTGATTCCTTTATGTCAATTTGTATGTTTACTGTCTACGAAACAAATTTTGCGCCAAATCATGTCAAGCAGGCAAATATTTACATGTACAAAATTATTATCTATATACGTTAATTACAGTCCAGTTTGTGCTACAAGTTAAGACGTGCTGTATTGTTACATTCCTGTTGACAGATTACAATGTTGTTTATACTTTATTCCTATTTTTATTTCTTTTTTCACGACCTAGGACTGTTGACAATTTATTTGGTAATTGGTAGTCTTTTTTTATTATTTTTATAGCCAAGGGATGGATCCCCATCCCTCTCACCTTTTTCTGTGGAAGGGGAAAAGATGCATTTCGTTTGAATAATTTAGGTTATTATGAGAAACCAATACTAATTATTGGCATAATTCACTTGAATTCGGGTGCTTTACCTTCACATGTTTGCTAAGAAGAAATACCTCAATTTCCTCCACATGTTTTAGATAATTCATAATTATTATGAGTATAGCCGGTTGTAAAAGCTTGTCACTGACAATAATAATAATATTTATGAGACCTTTTCTACAGGAAGTTATTCAATAATAATTCTCATTAAATATAAAATAGTAATATATAGAAAGGGTACCTACCTATAGATAATCATTATTTACACAATTTATATTACTACTACCCCAATATTTTCTGCCTTTTCGATTTCAATAATATATATTTTATTCTACGTCTACTACAGATGTGATGAGTATAAGTTTTATCGAGTAACCGAGTACCGAGTTTTGCTCGGTTTACCAACCGGGTACCCGAACGACTTACTCGTTTCCATACAAACTCACCTATACTGGACACATCTGCCTACCAGGGATGTTGCGAATATTCGCATCCGCATCCGCAAATGCGGAGCTTCCGCATGTATTTGGACATCTGCATCCGCATCCGCATCCGCAATAATCGATGCGGATGTTATTGCGGATGCGGATGTAAGACAATTTGCGACAAGAAAGAAATGGTGCGGGGCCGGCGAAAGGCGCGTGCCGTTTGCACTTGACATTAACCAATGGGAACGAAAATAATGGTGACAAGATCCGACGCATTTTTATTTTTGCCGGTTTTATTTTATTTTTGCAAATAACAAAGAAAAAAAAATTCGCCAAAAAATCCATAATATTATTGTAGCAAAAATTTCGTCACATATTTGACAGTGGGACCTACCAACTAAGATAGTTCCTACTTTTTTCTATAATATCTTAAACATCCGCATCCGCATCCGCGGATGTGAGCCTTCAAAAATCCGCATCCGCATTCACATCCGCGGATGTGTAAAAATCGACATCCGCAACATCCCTGCTGCCTACATCTAATATCTATTTCTTCTAGCCTTAGTTGTGTACAACGTGTAATAACTATTTATCGATAAATTTCATTTTTTTTGGATTTCCCAACAAGGAACGGATCTCTCACTTTTTCTGTAAGTTTTCGAGTGTCCTGTAAAAAGCCAAGGTAGGTATTTGTCAAAATCGTATATAGATCCTGCAACATCTTCAATTCAGCGATGAGATATGCCACTCAACCTAAATGTCTTATTTTATTGGTGGGAGATACCATGAAGGTATATATACAAAAATATTTTTCCGAAAATTGATTCTCCAACAATTCAAAGTTGCACTGAAAAATAAATTTTCAAAATAATGTATTCAAAAATGACAAATTACCACCAAAATAAAATCATTTTTAAATATAAAAATATTAGAAGTAACAGATTTTAAACAATTTGAACGGGATATTTAAACCCCATACTTTTATACGTTGCAACTTTTATAATATAGAAAAAACAAATGAAATCATACAACTTTAATATACGGCTATTTATTCCTTTGGTGAGCTACCCTTCTTAGAAAATATAAAGTTAATTATTCCTACGTCAATCATCGTTTTTTTTATCTCAATATCAGGTAAAGTACATTTAATTTTAATTTTCCTGTAGAAAGTAGAATTTAATCCATCTTGTGTTATAATAAATGCAGAAAAGTAATAAGTGTTTTCAAAATTAAGAAATTCCCTTGAGTGGGACGATATTGATTTTAGTTTGCCGTTGAAAAGTTTATTTTTCTGACCAGAGATCGTCAATATAAAAAAGTTATGAGTTAAGCACTGGAATTTTTTTTTCGTTTTTTTCTGTAATTCAATATGAGACTTGCTTCAAGGGAAAAGTTTTTTTTCTTGTAAAAAATGTTTTTAAGTAAAAATTAAAACCACGCTATTTCAGTCAAATAGTTTTGACAAAAATATTAGGTAGGTACATGTCGAAACCTGAGTCACTTTAATATTAAAAAAATTCAAATAGGTACCATTTTTTTTTATTAAAATAAGGTTTTACAAAACGAACACCTCCAAAAATTTAGCGTTTTAAATATTTTTAATAAAAAAAAAATATTCAGTACTTGACAGATTAATATTACTGGTTATTGTGAGGTGGCCTAGTATAGTGTGATTACGTGATTACGTTTCACAACAGCCAGTTACTTATGTATGTGACGAAATTTTTCATATTTTTTCACACTTAATCGTTTCGTACACCTGAAGCTAAAAGAATTTGCAGTTAGTGGGAATAAGAGAAAGCTTAAGACCTAAGTAGGATTGAAAAGTTTTCTCTTGATTTATGGCGATAAATTTGTGCTTACGCGGTTAGTTCTGAGGCAGATGTGAGAGAAGTAAAAAAATAACTCACGTTTGCGCTAATATTTTACGTGATTCGCATATTTGATAAAAATACATTATGTTATAAATATAACGGAAGAATTTTTAGCTTGCGAACGACCAAGTGTCTAATAAATTTGATTAATCTAAGTATAATTAGTTGTAACACATCGCATTCTGGCGATAAACTCGCCCTCTGTACATTAAATCGTATAACTGATATTTTTATGATACTTTGTATTGATCTATAATATTGTAACCAATGTACAGTTTAGGATAAAATAAATAAGCTTATAAATATAAAAACATCCAACACTGTACGTATTAGACAAAGAATTACGATGAATTCAAATAAAAATGTATGTAAATATGTTTTGAACATCGCTTCCCCTGATGGGAAACAAATCAAATATCTTGCATGCTCGCTTCTATGTACCTACATAATATATCAGGTGACTGTCCAATATCAATATTTGACTAGGGAAAGAATAATATGTAAATTTTATTCAGACAGTAAACAAAATAATTCTTTCTATTGATTTTATATGTATATAACATTTTGTTTTCAATATACCACGCTTTCTTTCTTTCGTTTCATATCTATATATATAAAAGAAAGTCGTGTTAGTTACACTATTTATAACTCAAAGATGGCTGTATCGATTTGAATGATCTCTGATTTGTTGGATTCTTCTCCGCCCCGAATAGCCGATTAGCTAATATCTTACAAATTCTCGGGAGTAAAAATTACGAAGAAAATTATTTACGCCATATACCTACCTATTTTTAATTTCAATTAAAAATACAATATGGAGAATCATAAAAAATCAACGATGATTTTTTTTATAGATTATTATAATATTTTTAGTATAGGTACATTTTCAAATTAGAATCGTTATCCATACAATGTAACATCTGTGATTCTGAAATTTCAATTGTGAAAAAATCATGGAAAGAAGAACACACTTGGATAATACGGGAGTTTGTAAAGATACTAAAAATATTAATCACTCATTGATTGTTAGGCGGCACGAAGTTCGCTGGGTCAGCTAGTTGCTACATAAATATACGAATCAATTTTACGTTTATCGTGAAATTCTGTAATCATGATAACAGAGACATATATTTTGTTTATTATTTTTCTTACTTACATGTTTATATGATAGAATCAATTTCCGTTATTTTGGCAATGTTATTTTTCTCCGAGATTTCATCTCTGAAATTAATATTTCACACGATTCCTTCATACTTATTTTTTCTAACCTCAATGATATCTGTCAAATCTCTTAATGACAACACAATTTTTCTTTTATATAATATCTATAAAGTGTTTTTCTCGTAGTTTTCTATATTCCTTTTAATCTGAACATTCCAGCACGATATGAGTACTAATTAATACAGAGGTTGAATTATTTCATAAAATTCTGTTATTATACAAGAGAATATTAATATCTCCGAAACAGTATTTAATTTAATCCATTAAATCAGACTATTAACTATAATTATACATTTATTGGACTTGTATATGTATATCCTATTACTTTAAATTTTCTAATAAAAAAATCTACATCACGATGTTGCTCCCTGCAATTAGTTATTTACATTATATTATTGTATTATATACAGTTTGGATGGATGGATACGGGAGGATTTTGGATGTAAAATGGTATGAACATGTCACAAATGATGCTGGGTGCGTCAGCGAACAGTTATCAGATCTGTAATCTCCGTGATACAGAAAAGACGACGATCCTGGCTGGATCATGTTCTGAGAAAGCCCAATAATAGTTGGCCAAAAAGGGCACTGTTCTTCCATCCGCAAGGGCTCCGTCAGCCTGGGCGTCATTTTTTAACAATACATTGTTCCTATGACAACGACATCAGAGCGCTAGGATGTTGTAGGAAGAAATGACGCTATTGGCACAGAGACGCTCTGAATGGAGGAGACTGGTTTCTTCCCTGTGCTCCCGAGAGGAGCATTGAGAACCATGATGATGATACAGTTTCACTGCTTTATTCTTTAACAAAAGTCGTTTTGAGAATTTTCCATACTTTTAAATATGCACATTATAAAGAATAAGTCTTTCACTTTTTGTATGCACATTTCAAATTTCCTATAAATGACAGGTGTTCATAACACATTTGAGACATTTAACATCTATTATTCAGCAATGAGGTATCCTGAATGTCTTTAATCTTATTGCCACAAAAAACAACGGTATTATTACTTAAATTTCGTCCGCCGGCTACCTCATCCATGACAAGCGCCGTTATGCACACGCATGCACCTTATTTCACAATTTAATCGCATAAATTTTTCTACTGCAAAAATGTACCATCAAATAATAACAAAACTATACGATGAATCTCATCACCATATATCAATACTTTGTCTTGAATACATATTGATTGTTATGGGATAATCTACAATCCGCTCGACTGTCAATGTACGAACTATCAATATGTAAATTATTTGATTGCTGTCATATATAGAAATACACAACACGTGCATACAATACAATACATTAATTAACAGAGAAATGTCCAGAGACACAGTGGCTTGTTCAATATTTTATCGGAAAACATTAATCGAGAGAGTGTATGATTCAAGAGGAACTAATATGTTGTTATTGTCGTAGAATAATTTGAGTTAATTTGCCTACATCGACATTAACTTAATATATAAATTTAACACACGAAACTACCACATAAGGCTTCGAAAAGATAACGTCTTCTTATTTGGTAGTGCCTCGGATGGGACTTGAACCCGCAACCCATCTTTTCGCGAGGTATGCATTGTCCAATTAACCTACCGGGCAACATCGCCCGGTGGCTTAATTAGAATTTTATTAAATGAAAAAATACCTATATCAGAAAGAGGCCACCGTGTAATTACCTATAAAGATTTTTACTATTATTATTATTATTACCTATAGATAACTCATTATCATTCTATTTATATGACATACCATACTAGAGTTGAATTTTTTGTATGTAGGTAAAATACTGATAGGTATTTAGTGTGTAGACAAAACATTATTGATAACGAGCTTAACGTTAATCTGAAAATGAGAACAAATGTTTATGAAAGCTCTACTCGTCATCAATTATCTTGTGAAAATAAATACATACAGTAAACAACATGATTGTATTGGAATTCTCAAGACTTGTGTTTTTTTTAATCCTACGTTTTTTTTTTAATTTACGAATGATTTTTATTTTCACTTAATGATGTTATAAATATTTCACGTAGTGTGTACTAAACTCTATCACCACTTAAACATCGGAAACATTAAAATATACTGTAATAAAATGTTCAGTATAACATTAAATAGCAACGCCATGCATTTTCAATAAGATTCCAACAACTTCCTTCCATCCTCGAGTAGCTATAATTTGAACTACGAAACAGCCAAAGGCTATCACCATACAAAATACAAACACATATGCATCTTAAATAATATAAGAAATGGATATTATGACTTTTACTTGGTACATAAGAAAGCATATTATTCAGGCAGCAATAATAATTCTCGTAGTAATTTAGATTCCATGAATATTCTAATGGTGCCTATCAAACTAACCTTATTCCTAATGTACTAAGTTTTACATTAAATTTTTCAAAATGCAATAATAAAATTTAATCCCTGTAATAATATTTGAGACCGTTTTAGGTCTATTTATTTAAACTAATGCTTTTATGCAAACTTGCATCCATTGAACACGTTTGTAGATAATAAATATAAAGCTAATAAATAGATAAATACATGTTGCCTTATTTCTGCAAACTAATAACTTTGATTTGTAGAGAAAACAACTATAATAATTTATTCAATATGCCTTAATGGAAACGTATTGATTCATACGTAAAAGTAATAATTTTAATTTTTATAATTTTTACGTAAAAGTAAAAATTATAAGAAATAATTTTATGAGCATTTCATTATCTATCTAGTCATACATACAATGTAATTGATATATTCAAAATAAGAAAGCTTCCTTATGATTTTATGAAAATTTTATATTATACATGTAATTTCAGATAGAGAGATCGCGCCTTTACCATAAATAATTTAATTAATTATTGAATTATTCAACCTCTGTTTATTGATTGTATCTATTTAATACGAATTTCTCAGTTTCGCATACACAAGTTAAGGAAATACTCTAAGAAATATTTGAGTGATTTTGTAATTACTAAATGCTGAATCTTTCAGAGAGATAGGTTTTCATATTAATTATTATACATGCACACAAACACAGACGAAAAAGTGTTTACAAGCGAGAATCTTCCATCATTATATGATATGTTTGTGCATATAAGTACAAAACTTGAAATTTTGACAAGAGAAGTTCTTAATAAGTAATATTATGCTACTATTTATGAGTTTTAAATGATTTGTGTCGTTGAAAATGGCTATTTATCTTGAAAATCACGCTGCCTTTTCAAATAAAACATTTATTTTGAGAGGAGCGTAATTCATTTTTAGTAATGCAACATTGCAATGGTGTTAGATAAACAATGTTGTCTGAGAAATTTTAAAATATGTGCAACGTCAGAAAATCTGACTTAGACCGTCATAATTTGGATATTTGCCAATGTTGGAATTACGATCCAATACTTTTCAAGATGACAATAACTAAATCTTTACAGATAAGTACCCCGCATCTATGAAACGCTCTAAGCTATTTTTTATTCAAAACCGATGCACCTCCACATAGGATGAAAATATTATTTTTAGCTATGTATTACGTAATTATTTACCCACAAATTTCACAAAACCTTATACTCGAAAAAACACCAAAAGGAAGGTTTCTTTTCCTATATATAACGGAAAGAAAACAAAGATTGAAATATAACATAAAAAATATGCATGAGAAATCTTCTTCTTTTGTCCTGATCTGGTTTTAAATAATTTATATCAATTTTATATTATGTAACCTAAATGTGAATGGTCCAGTATCGACATTTTTAATTCGTATGTATAAAAATAGAAGCTAAATGTAAATATCTACATGTGAGTGACAAATAGGTCACAATTTGAGTCATAGAGTAAATCTAGGTAAAAAAAGATACATAAATCTTTTCACAGAGATTGTTTTCCAAGAAAGGTGTGTATCGTCGCGTTAGTACCCATAATACAAGATTCATCTTAGTTTGGGACTAGCTCGATCTGTGTGAATTGTCTATGTATGTTATGTTATGTTATCTTTTGATGTGGAAATGAAAAACAAAATTCTTGGTCCAATTTTTTCTTTACTCTGACCCGTTTTAATATTAATAATCTTTATCAACAAATAGGAATATTCTCTACCATAATTGTCAACCCATATAAAATACAAGAGAAAATTTATTGGTTAAAAAACGTTTTCGGAATAATATTACTCTAGCGAATTTCCACCCTAATTGTGTCACAAATCAAACATATTGTGCTTTGTAATCCTTATCATACAGTGTGCCAATTTATCTAACATCGCATATTCTAGAGTGGCATTCTAAACCCCGACCAGCGATAAATTCTGAGAACAAGAAGAAAATAAACAAACCTACGCCAATATGAGCATGTATACATAATATACATACATTTTACATACTCTATCTACACACAGAACTATGAATGTTGCTGAATTTGTAACAATGATTCTCAATATAAGAAGATATTAAAAGCACTGTTATATACACGATTTTATTAGCTTTAAAAACGGAGGATGATAATAACAAGAAAATTATGCTATAAAAAGCTATATTTAAAGTTTTAAAAAGCTCTCAAATATATTTAAACTTAATAATACAACTGCTTGTGTGATAAACGATGAAATGAATGACATCACATTTTTTGACATTAAAACATGCAATAATAAGTCTTTATCTATAGGTACTATGCATTAAAAGAATTTTTTTATATTTTCCGATAATACGCATATAAATTACATCAATAAGTTCTCATTGATAAACTTTTATCAGTGTACATAACTAAAGTTTTTATTCGACTGTTTTTTTTATTGGTTCACATTATGCTGTGAAAAGACAGACATTTCTGAAAATCGCATCTGTGAATTCCTTTTTGTTTATTTTTCATTACGAACAAAGGCAGTGATATTATCGCACTACATACACAGTGTATGAAATGAATAAACAAACAAATAAAACAATGTGTAGGTACAAAAACAGGAAAGCATCGTATCACGTCCTTAATTCTCTTCTTATTTCCATTTCTTGAACTTCCACACAATAAGCCAGTACTGGATTTTGAATCGAAAATTTATATAAACGGTATTCGAAACACGTTTGTAAAAGTATTCAGTTGGGGCAACAGCAAGATCAACGAACCGTCACGCGTCGAGCGAGAAATTGGACTCGGGCTGACTCTAGTCCATACAACCTGCGAGTATTATTCCACACTCCTTTACTTCTATCTCTCAAAACATCTATGTAACTCCACACGATCTCTATACAAGTTATATGCAGTTGCCTTCTGCTGTCTTTCATATTATCATCTCTACATACTCGTATTGGAAATAGCACAATATGAATGGACAACAGTTGTGAATAAAATGAATTTGTTTTTATTCTGACAAAATTCTTCGCTTTCCAAATGTTGTGTTAGTTTGTGGACATATTTATTTGATAAAAAATATTAATATATCCACAGTAATTACCATAAACTATAACTGCAAGAAAACAAAGATTGATCAGGATGGAAGAGCCATATTTCTATTCTAAAAACATTAATAAGACAAAGGACGTAAAAATGTTCGCATAAGATTGCTGTGAGTGTAAAATTCATCCCGGAACTCGTACATAGGCTGTAGATTTTTTCAGACAAATAGACACATACATTAAAGACTGAAAAAATACCTATTCAAAATATTTCAAAAAATATGTTTCTAAAGCGAATATTTAAAAATCAATGTTGAATAAAACAACTCTAACTCACTAATAAATTAAGAATAGCATAGAATAGAATAGGATAGAATGTAGACAGGATGGCTGAAAACAGTATCGCCCACATTGCTGCAAAGAACACACCAGCTGGCTCACGTTCACGAGGAAGACCACCAAAAAGATGGAAAGATAGCTGGTCCTCAGGGTCACAAGAGGGAATCACTTCCGAAACAACAGATCGATGATCTACTACACGAGGAAGAAGAAGGATAGAATATTGTATAGTTTAATAATTACCATACAAATTTGTAACACAAGTCTCCGTTCTTTTGGCGTACAGAAATAACTCAAAAAAAATACCTAACAAATTTATTAATTATCAATATTGATGGATGTAACCTTTATAAAGTCTTATTTTTAATATTTTCTTTACAATTTTTTTTGTGAAACATGTTCTTCTAATTACAGAGGTTGTTTATTATAAATTAACTTTTCACGATTCTTACGGTATTCGGAGAAATATATATCCTTTTAAAGAGATACTTACTTTATTTTAAGAAAACAATTTCCGAAGACATAAAAATAAAATCACTTTGTACAATAGGTTCACAGCAGGTAGACTACACGCGATATACGTGAGGAGGAAACTAACACAAGCTTTTAGGATATCTGTCTTTGATGTGAACAGAACTTAGCAAAGATTTAAAGGATATTTCAAGAGACCGGGTTTAAAATTAATCCTCCTTGAACTGTACTCATATCGTGGAAGTCAAGCATGCAAGCGAAATTTTACGATCATTTCTATAACCTACTCGTACATACATAGGTACGCATTATATATCTGTATATACTGCACAACTCTTATACAACATCATAAATAAATTCTTCTTCTTCTTTTGCCCTCTAATTCTATTCACGAAAACATAGTAGATATGCCGACTAAAAAATGTATCTTAAATATTTTGTGAGTGTAAATATCATTATCAAAATATAAGATATATTATTTTTGTGACTTACAGCCGATATATTGGAAACATTTTTTTATATGTCAACACATACAATACATTACAAAAATAAAGACTATAATAAATGATAAAAAAAGAACGAAATAGAATTAGGAACGTGTAAGTTTGTCATTATTATTTTCTTATTTCAAACTACACGCACTAAAATACGCGATAGAAGTACCTACCCAATAAAAATATAGCAAAATCTTCTAAAGCTTAGCCAGAAGCGTTAAGAAATCCTTTCATCCAAATTCTTACTGAAAGCCGAAGTACTGTAGTTGAAAATCATTTGCATAAAGAAGGGAACTTTATAGCTTCTCTATGTCTTCCGTTTTCCGCCAATAGATTTCCTATCGTTTCTATAACCTTCCCATTTATCCTTTACTGTATTCTCAACATTTACACAAGATAATGTATGTATCTACTACAACCACTACTAATGTATAAATATTTAAGTATTTATTCAGCTTTCTAACATCGATACTGTTCATACATATATCAATTCATTTTACATACATAATATCAATCATTATTTATAATTCGTGTGCCTACAGAATTCACTTAATTTTAGCAAATGAAAAATCAAAATATACCTAATATTAATTTCCGTTATTTTTTTACTTAATCAGTATGTACTTTTTATACGTAATTGTTTTATAATAATATATTCTCAATAAATCTTAAAGATAGAAGGAAAACGGGGAGTTGGCAGAAAGCAGATGTCCTGGCTACGCAACATTAGAGAGTGGACCGAAATGAGGACGGCGGATGACCTATTCAGTGCAGCACAGGACAGGGAGGTTTTCGCCGGTTTTATTTGGTTTTGTACTGTGTACTGGCTACGCTTTGTTCTCATTTTTTCAATACTTTTGTATATTTGACAACATTTGAAAAGTGGAAGCTGTGGATGTGGAATAAATAAATAAATGCAATATAAATTTAAATGTCTGATAACATGACTGCAAATTAATGCACAAAAAAATAATGCAACATGCATCAATATCAAATCATCATTCATGCATCAATATCAATATCAAATCAACATGCATCAATATCAAATCAACATGCATCAATAGCAAATCAACATGCATCAATATCAAATCAACATGCATCAATATCATATCAAATCATCAGTAGAATTCATAATACTTATGACTAGTTAAATTGTAAATATTATAATAAAATAGAGCATTCCAAAAATCAATCTGATTATATGAAAAAGGAAACATGCCTTTAATACATCAAATGCTAAATACGGCATATGCCGTACCTCATTTGTGATTTAAGGGATACTGTTTGGGCCAATTCTAATTTATGGTTGATTTCGGGTTGTTCCTATGTGGAGGTGGGAGGGTTTGTGTGAAATGTTTCATTTATCAAAAAATGTCACAATTCTTCCCATCCTTGCAACAATCATAATATATTGTGTTCCCATCATTCTTTCCTTCTCACCAGTATTCATTGTGAATCCATACCTACCGCATCGCTTAAAACTTAAACCGCATCAATATAATTTCACCGCTTATTAAAATATAAAATTACAAACCCGCATAAATCAATATTAAATTTACCGCACATTGAGATTATTATTAAGTTATATATTCAAAGAAGTGTTTTTGTGTGAGAGGCAAGGCGATTCCAGGTTCCAGAATCCTCATCCAAAAGGGTAAGTGGAACATTCTTGCTTTTCTTCTCATCTTCACCTTTGAACAACGCACCCGCATCACCATAATTTTGGTCCTAACTCGAGCCTGATATTGAACCAGTTTAAATAACATAAAATTCGCTCAAACTTTATTTAAAATTTAAAAATTCAAAATAAAAAAAGATTAATTTGAAATATAGAGTACCTAATATTGTTGCATATTGTATGCTCTGTAAGTATTTTTAAATAATACTTTTCGTACCAAATATTTCTCTTTATAAGTACATATTATTATAGAATATTTCTCTTTGTAAGTACATATTATTATAATATAATATTACTTTCTTCGCAAAATAAGCAGTTAATGGTTTAACTTGTGTTTCTTAAACATAATAGCTTGTATTTTATTCGACTGTGTATTACAACAATATAAAATAATTATTATTACGATAATATTTTATCGATACTTAATGGGTGGGTTCATTTGAAAATAATATATCAAAATTAATTTGAATGGTATAATAGATAGATTTACAAATAGATATTTATATTTAATTGTGGGTATATTTGATTTGTCACGTATTTGAAAAATAAAATATATATTTTTTGATTGTATTGTTAACCTGTAGATACTTATATCGTACAAGCAAATTTGTCAATACCTACTCACATATTAAATAACTTCAAATTGCTTACCTAATTTATTACAAATAGGTACATATCTTATTCATTTATATTATATTGTTACTGTTTGATTGAACTCATTTAAATATGTCTGAAAGTAGGATAACTCTTTTAGAAGCAAAGAAAAATGCCATATTTGCTAGAATAAATAATTTATATGAGTTATCTAAGAAAGAATTTAGTAGAGACAGTCGTTCTCAAGAAAACTTTGTAGGACAAACTGAATCGTTAAATGATATAAGACAACAGTTTGAAAGTGTGATTGAAGAATTATTCTCATTATATATTAAAACGCAACCAAAATTTGAACCTGATTTTCAAATATTGAATACTTTTGAAGATTTAATTTCGCATATTAAATATAAAAGATCGCAATTAATGGCAAATAATATTAATATAACTTCTTCTATACCTAATCAGTCGAAAAATTCTATAAAACTACCCGCTATCGAAATACCTCGATTTGACGGCCAATACGAAAATTGGTCAGTATTCTACGAATCTTTTAAAACCAATATTCATTTAAATGAAAATTTAAACGATTCTCAACGCATACAATATTTGATTGGTAAATTATCGCATTCCGCTTTAAATATAATTTCTGGAATAATACCTACTGGTGAAAATTACACCGATATATGGAACAGTTTAGTGAACAGATATCAAGATAAAAGGAATTTAGGATCTCATTATATAAATAATATTTTTGATATCAAACCTACGCTTCATACCGCATCCAGCTTAAATAATTTTAGCGAAAAATTATCTGCTTCCATTGCAGCTTTAAAACAGTTAAGTATACCCGATTTGTTTGATTTTGTAATATTTTGTAGTATGTCAAGAAAATTGGATGCGCAAACTATTCATGAGTTTGAAATGACTGTAAGAGGCAAAGATATTCCATCATTAAAGGAATTGATTGAATTTGTGCGGGAAAAAGCAAAAATTCTAGAACGAACGTTTAATGATAGTAAAATTATATCACGTGTAGAGAGTAACAATAAATTGCCCAATTTTAAGAATAAACCGCGAAATATTTCCAAGTCATTTATGACTAATATTAACGCATCAAATGAAAAATGTCATTTATGTAACGCAACGCATTTGCATTATTATCAATGTAGTAAATTTATAGAACTGAATCCCAGGGAAAAATTCAATTTGATAAAATCATCAAATGGTTGTATAAATTGCTTAAGTAGTAAGCACAAAAGTAACGCTTGTAAGTCAAAAAATTCATGTAAGCGATGTCAAAAGCATCATCATTCTTTGTTACATTTTGAGAATGATAAATCTATTACGAATTGCATTATTTCTGATGAAAGTAATTCAAAACCTAGTACTTCAAATTTACCTACACAATCAACGTCTTTATGTGCTCGTAACAATAAAACATCTCACTCAAAAATAATTTTATCAACCGCACAAATTTATGCTTATTGTAATGGAACTGATAAAAAATTAATTAGATGTTTGATCGATAACGCTTCGCAAAATAATTTAATTAATATTGATTGTTGTAAAAAATTAAATTTATCGATAACTCCTTTGAGTAATTCTGTCATAAGAGGTGTAGGAATAAGTTCACGTCCCGTGCATGGTTACACGACATTAAAGATTGAGTCTCGCATTTCAGGAGACAAATATAATATCCAATGTTTAGTATTAGATTGCATTACAGAGGATCTGCCTGTGCAATATATTAACACAGAAATTTTCCCAGGTCTGGAAACAATTTCGTTAGCAGACGTCGCTTGGAATGTGCCTGGTGAAATAGAAGTTGTTTTGGGAGCTCAATTGTTTCCCTACATTTTAATGGGTGGACGAATTGAAGTTCCAAATTTATCTCCATTAATTGAAACCACATTTGGATATATAATTATGGGTAATGTGCCCATCGAAAACGCATCGCATAACATAAAAAATTGCAACATTAGTTTAAACGCAATATCGAAAATTGATCAAAATAATTTTGACTCAATAACATTTTGTACGCTATCTAACAATGAGTTAGAAAAATCTCTACACAAGTTTGGGAACTTGAAGAAATACCAAATAAAAGATATTTCAGTCCTGAAGAGACCGCATGCGAAAACATATACCGTTCTACAATTTCTCGCAGTGTAAATGGTCAATATGTAGTTTCGCTTCCTTTTTGTAAGAACCCGTCTGAATTGGGAAATTCTCGCGCAACCGCTCAACGCAGATTATTAATTCTTGAACGCAAATTCAAAAATAATGAGACGCTTCGTAACAGCTATAATGATGTTATAAATGATTATATAAAGAATGATTATTTATATAATTCCTTCAACCCGCTTTACACAATTAATAATATATACGCTTTTTCGGATTCCACTATAGCTCTTTCGTGGATCCATTCGTCACCGCATCGCTGGTCCACTTTTGTTGCAAACAGAGTGGCCAATATTCAAGACAATCTTGAGTCTAAATATTTTTATCATGTTGCAGGAGTTGAAAATCCTAGTGACTGTTTATCGCGCGGCTTATCTCCTTCTCAATTATTAACACACAAACTTTGGTGGAATGGTCCTGAATGGCTTGTTAACCAACCAAAGTTTTGGCCAAGTAAGCCATTTTTACCTTCAACAATTGCTGATATACCTGAAATGAATTCGAAATCCTTTACATCTATTGTAAAAGAACCTTCATTTCTGGAAACGCTGGTCCTTCGAGTTTCTTCTTGGAAAAAATTACTTCGCATATTGGTATATATATTACGATTTATACATAAATTACCTAAATCAGAATTTGTTGAGGTCGAACATTTGAATTTAGCCGAAAGATATATAATACACATTGTACAATTATCTCACTTTTCAAAAGAATATTGCGATCTTTTGAAAGGAAAAGTCCTCTCTAATCCATATAGAAAACTTAATTTATTTTTGGATTCAGCTGGAATAATTCGAGTTGGTGGCAGATTGTCTAATGCAGATATATCTTTTGAGGCGAAACATCCTGCACTTTTGCCAAAGTCAGACTATATTGTTGATTTGTTGATAGATTATTATCATGAAATGAACTGTCACACTGGTGCAAATTTATTGAACTCGATAATAAAACAGAGATATTGGATTATTTCTGCGAGAAATGTCATTACAAAGAGAGTTATATTGTGTAACTCTTGTTTTAGAACAAAACCGAAGAATCCAAATCCAAAAATGGCGGACCTTCCTTCGTTTCGAGTACGCGAAGCCTCGAAGGCCTTTGTCCACACAGGTGTGGATTATGCAGGTCCAATAAGTATTACGTTAACACGAAGACGTGGCCAAAGGTCTCAAAAGGCATATTTATGTCTTTTTACATGTTTAACTACCAGAGCAGTTAACATTGAACTAGCTTCTGATTTGTCTTCAGACACATTTTTAGCCGCATTCAAACGCTTCTTATCCCGACGGGGACCTGTTTCTCATTTGTATTCCGACAATGGAACTAATTTTATTGGCGCTAAAGCGCAACTCAATGAAATATATAATCTTATCGCTTCATCTAATTTTCAAGAAACTTTACGAGAAGAATTGCTTAATCAAAAGATTGTATGGAAATTAATACCGCCTCATGCACCACACTTCGGTGGTTGTTGGGAATCACAAATAAAATGTTTCAAAACTCATTTGTATAGAGTGATTGGAAATCAATTACTCACATACGAAGAACTTTTAACTGTGCTTGTACAAATTGAAATGATATTGAATTCTAGACCGCTGTGCTTAATGTCTGAGGAACCTTCTATTGAGGTTTTAACACCTGCACATTTTTTGATGACTACGCCGCTTCAATATCTTCCAGCTCCAGACTTATCGTCTGAACGTGTTGATTTATTATCACGTAAACATCTTTTAGATAACTTAGTCCAGTCTTACTGGAAGAAATGGAGATTGGAATATTTGCATACTTTGCAGGCCAGACAGAAATGGGCCACTGATACTAATCCAGTAAGGGTTGGTACCATCGTTTTAGTGGATCAGGGTGACGTGCCTCCGTTGCGCTGGCCTTTAGGGAAGATAGAAGAGGTTTACCCTGGACCTGATGGTGTGGTCCGTATTGCATTGGTTAAAACGAAAACTGGAATAATTAAACGTCCAGTCGTCAAATTATGCCAAATACCAACTCAATAATACAACTTATTTCTATAAATATGAACTCATTTATTTAGTATTGAGTTAGTTTACTTATAGGTTAATTTAATTTTAAGTTATTGTTTAATTTAATAACCGCCTAAAAGAGAAATATTTGGTGCAATTTTTTAAATGTTTTTCCGCGTGCCAATTAGTTTCTTTTCTATGTAACTTGTTTATTGATAAATATTTGAATCATACGCATTTGTAATCTGTTTTGAAAGCTTTATGAGCTTTCAAGGCGGGGAGAATGTTTGGGCCAATTCTAATTTATGGTTGATTTCGGGTTGTTCCTATGTGGAGGTGGGAGGGTTTGTGTGAAATGTTTCATTTATCAAAAAATGTCACAATTCTTCCCATCCTTGCAACAATCATAATATATTGTGTTCCCATCATTCTTTCCTTCTCACCAGTATTCATTGTGAATCCATACCTACCGCATCGCTTAAAACTTAAACCGCATCAATATAATTTCACCGCTTATTAAAATATAAAATTACAAACCCGCATAAATCAATATTAAATTTACCGCACATTGAGATTATTATTAAGTTATATATTCAAAGAAGTGTTTTTGTGTGAGAGGCAAGGCGATTCCAGGTTCCAGAATCCTCATCCAAAAGGGTAAGTGGAACATTCTTGCTTTTCTTCTCATCTTCACCTTTGAACAACGCACCCGCATCACCAGATACATTTATCTATAATCGTGTTTTATCTTTCAAAAATGTTTCGTTATGATTACGTTGATCTTTGTAATTGACTAAAAAATCAAACATTCACTTCAAAATATGTATATAGGTAAAGCATGGATAGAATATCTCATGCATAACGATTCAGCATAAAAGGGTTAAAGTGCACAAATCTGTTTAACTTGTAAAGTCATACTCAGTTTACAATTTGAAATAACAATAAAGTGAAAATGCTTACACAAGTTTAGTTACTGTTACTCTGACACCCTTTGTTGAATTGTGCGATTTGGGAGTATCCATGTCTAGAGTATTTAATTGCATATGATAGCATTCTCAGTCGAAATTCAAACAGTTGATGCTAAACAAATACGTGAGTTATTTATTGTTTACATTTCGACTAAAAATAATAATAATAATGGAATCCCGAACTAAGTCAACTTATCAAAACACTATTCAACACCGCAAACACAAGCAAAGAGTTATTCCATTGTGCTAGTTTCAAAATTGTTGTTTGTAATATCTACATTCAAATAACTTGCATCGCACTATCTTTCCTAGGATACAAATCAACAAAACAGAATGAACTTATTTATCTACGGTAGAAATTTATTGGATCGAATCAGAAAACACTGCGAGTAAACGTTTTTAAATAGTTTTCTTCTAGTCAAATAGTTTCAATTTAAACTTGAGATCGAAGATAATATATCGGAATCAGAAACATAATAAAGTAAATATAAGGTGCATATATCTTCTTCCTTTTTTCTAATAATGGGATAGGGACCGAAATGGGCTAAGTACCTTCTTTCAGAGACCTCTGCCAGATACAATCTCAGGTCTTCACGCACTCTTAAGAAAAAAAATGACGTATGTACTAGCCAACTTTTTTGTTGCTGGCACTAGAAACATTATGTAGGTAAATATTTTGACATTACATTTGAAACGTAGTTATTAAAATTCTAAACGTATTTTTGCATTTTGCTAGACACTTCATCTGGACAACCAAGAGATTGTACAAACTTATTTTAGTAGGAAACAGGAAAGTTATACCGATGCTTATAAATGGGCTTAGGCTGGTTTAAATGCACTTTGCTATGTTAAGTTCACCAATCTAACCAATTTCTGTTTCAAGGCACCATAATTTTCGACATCTGTTACATACATGTTACTGCTACAATACTGTTCCTCAAACCAAAAAATTCTAAAACTACGTGTAACATTAATTATAAGCCACTGGTCAACGCTACTTAAGCAACACCGTAAATTAGAAAACAGTATCTTCTTTGGCGCCATCTAGTGCTCAGCTTGACAATCAAACAGCCTCGGGATTCAATCATAGATGCTTGCTTTTAGCTAACGTGTATGCTCGACAGATGTCGAATGTCTACTACTATGTAAGTATACCATTTCGGCATATCCCACATGTGGAGTAACCAGCAGACCAGCTGCATGTATTAAACATGCAAGCTCTTCTCTACATGCCAACAAAAAATTAAGACATTCAGGATGGGTGGCAAACCTCATCGCTGACTTTAAGATGTAGAATATTGTTGTTTTTTTTTTCGAACACTTGCCTTTTACAAGACACTTTCGGAAAAGAGTAGACCTTTTCCTTATCAGGTGTTCCGCGGAACTCCATGACGATTGTAATTGTTTGAAACAGAAATTAGTTAGATTGGTAAATGTATCATGGGTCAAATGCGCTTAAACCAGTCTAAACCGATTCATAAGCATCGAAAAACCTTTCCAAATATCTACTGAAATGAATTTATCAAGGGATTTATCTTATAAATAAAATCATAAAATGCATTTTGTATATCATAATATTTCGTTACATAATATAAATATAAAAATAATAATTCATATAACTAAAATCATTACAATAATTACCTACATTAACACTATATAAATAATATACTAATAATAAGAAAATACAAGTGTTTTGAATATTAATAATATATGTGAGTTTAGATGGAAAACATCGTGAATGTCAAAATTTAATTCTGTAACTATTGACTTGTATTTGCACTTTAATTTTATTTTCAATTTGTACTATTTTTAAATTATCAAATAAAATACAATAAATATTTATTATTTTGTTTTGTGTTACTGTTGAATTGTACTATTTTTATTTATTCCAAATATAGATATGGAATATAAAGTTATATGACAATAAATATTATACAAAAATTATAGTACAAAAATACATTTGTTTTATATCTATCTGTATATATCCTCACTCCGTGTCCCAGGTGGGGTAGACAACGGAATGGCATATTGATCTAACTTTACATACTTCTTTCTTCCCTAATTATTAAGGATAAGTGGTAATTTTTCGTTTTTTATCTACATTTTTTTATTTATACTTATTTCTTCACTTATTCATTCATACTTAAATGTACATTGATTACAAACAATTACATAGAAGGTTTACATTCAAATTAGATACAATCAATATATTTACATAATTTATATTAGATTCTAACTAACCAATTGCACTAAACCCGATTAGGATTATTCGTTTCTCCCACTCGTCTTTCATAATTATTATTCATAAAGTAGATTTATATTTTTTTTTTAATATAATATTAATTTCGGATTATCCCTTTTTTGTGAAAGTCAAAACTTCGACCTTCACCAAGGATAACTGAAAAGGATCTTAATTTGTTTATGAAACAAAAGAAATTTTAATTGTTTCTTGTAAACTTTATTCAAATTCATCAAAGGATTAAGATAAAAGTAAATCGTCTTCAATAATAATTTTTAATACTAATTAATCTGAAATATTATGAATAAGACTCTTTTATTCAATCCTTTAAAGGCTAGCAGTAAGTATTCAATACTTTACACAGCTACTAACTTTTCTCTTTTATCGCACTTTGAATATCTAATGGCCAGTTTCACTAATTTAGCTATCCATTATTGTTAGTTAAATATATATAATAGAATAAAAATAGTTTTAAAAGTGGACTGAAGACACACCTTTTTGCTGGGAGTTTCGGGTGATGGATACGATAAACGGCGCCCTTGAGGTCATGTTATGAGTAAACGGCGCTTTACAAATTGTCCATATATATATATATATATAATAGATTTCAACTCATAGTATTGGATACATCGATTTTAAGAACCATCCGTAAGTCTGTTTTATAAATTAAAAACCATTTTCATACTAGCTACATGTTATTTGCAATAATAAATTACATTTCAATACAAAAGATTGACACGATATTCAATATAATTTTTCTCTACTAATTTTCGTGTTTTTCAAATTGTAAGTATAACTTCTAGGAATGTTTGGCAATAACTACAAAAATTAGAAATATATATATAAAAATCAGAATGCTTCTTAGTTCATTAATTAAAATATATTAGAAGTAATTTTTTGCAAGTTAATAATTATAACCTAAAAAACGTAAGATGAATTTGTAAATTTAACTTACGAAACTATGTACCAACTTAGGAAATACAACCCCAGACGGGGTAGTACCTACTAATGAAGATGACGTTGGCTATTCTAAGCTTTATGCGTAGTTTCGTGAGTTTGATTTACAAACATAACCTAATACAATGGTTAATTGTAAAAATAATATCGATAAACATAAGACATATTGTTTTAAAAACGTTAAATACTACAATGTAACCTAGATCGGTATTTGGTGTATTAAGAAATAATTGGCAATTTTGTTTTTGGGTAATATTAAATTTACGTAAGTTACTATTCAAGGACTAGAAAGACACTGGTACAAGATAGTAAGCATTTTTGATGATTTTCTGAAAAATAATGAGAGCTAACCAAAAGGAAGCTATTTTTCACTTACAAAGTTACAGGCTTCATATTATTCGAATTATCACTGGTAAGTATATAAGCAAGTGTAATATTAAAATATATCGGCCTGAGTGATGGAAGTTAACTCATAATTCTTATTTTCCTATTTGAAACAATATTTAATATTGTTTTAATATCCCACTATGTATAGCCTCAAAATAAAGCAAAAAGCCTGCGGCGTGAAAACGGAATAAGTCGGTAACGGAAACCCCTGATCGGAAGTTCGAAACATTACCATCCGGCCTAAATCCAGCTCCTTGAATTTAACATTTACAACTAAATTATTTTATAATTCACAAACATCATGCTAGAATAATAATAATTACAGTCTACTTAATAATTGAGCAATAAATATCTATTTTATTTTGTTTCTATCACATTCATTTTCTTAATTACTATCATTAAATTCTTCTAGAATTAATTATTATAAAAAGTTAGGTTTAATTATGGAACCTTTTAATACAACATTTATCTATTTGGAAAGGACAGCTGTCGGGGCTGAGGATTTGTTGATGCGTAATGAATTTTCTGGAACGTTTGTTTCACCATCCAACTCCGTCATAGAAACCTGTAAATAAATTTCAATTTCAAAATTCAAATTTCAAATTAGATCAAAGTGTCACTTCTCGTCTCTTCTCTCAAACTTTTCCCTTTAGAATCTTCAAAAAAGAATATCATTTACCTTTGAAAACATTTTAATTTCTATATCAAATTTTAAAAGGTTTTCAAAAATAAGAAGAAAATTAAACGTAGGTATCCATTATTTTTCAAAAGAAATATCTACAACGAGACAAAATTGGATTTTCACTTTCATTACCAATGCATGTATTTAGTTTTTTTTTTCTGAACACCGTCTTTTTTATTTCTCCCAAATAAAATATGATATATTTGTGTACGAAAATGAACCAAACATATTATAAAATCACCCTATGTGATTTGAACTAGTGATTTTTAAACCAGATAATGATTAATATTGTAACCAATATATTGTGAGGAATAAAATAAATAAATAAAAATTTAATACCTCTAATGTAAGTGTTTGTGTATTTTGTATCTTCAAACCCATTTGTGCTTCAAGTTCTATCAAGATACGATCCATTACAGAGACAACTCTATCGACATCCCTCTCACTGAAAACTAAAGGAGGCTTGAACTTGATGACATTTTCATTTGGACCGTCGCTGCTGATGAGTATTTGTTCCTGTTTCATTCTGAAAACAATTGAATTCGTTAAGTTATTTAATTTAAAGATGAATTGCTAAACAATTTTCATCTTTTCAATAAGACAAAGTCATATTTATAAAAGCTTAAAATTACATTATCTTTTTTTTGGAATCATATTTTATACATTCTTATCGTCAACCGCTGTTATACAAATATTATATCTAAATATAATAAATTCACCTTTGTGTCTCGATGTCCCTCATTCTATTTTTAATACATTAACTATGTATTAAAAATAGAATGAGGTTACATTAAAACTAAGTCTAAGTTTAAGAATATTATTACCGAAAACAGACACTAACTTTGTATGCATGATAACAAACAGATTGTGTAAGCATCAAAGGAAAGGTGTTCCTGAGCTTTCGAATTGGCTAAGGACCTTTCCTGTTTCCTACTGTAGAAAGCTTGCACAATCAGCTGGTTATACAGATAAGGTACAATCAGCTAATTGTGCAAAATCTTATTTTAAAATCCAATTTAATGCAAACTCTACGTTTAACGCAGTGTAGGTAGTTTGTAGTATGGTATGAATTTGTCATGATCAATAATTATTTATTATTCGACAATGCGATTCAAATCAATAAAGGTTGTTTAATTACTAACACAATCTATCGACGCCGACGCGAACATGTTGTATGATCTACCGATTTAGATGACTGTCATTAATCAAACAGTTTCTGCAATGTGTACTGTTAATATTATTATTAGGTGTGTACTATAATATGCACTATTGTGACTAATGAATGGGTGATGTTTCGTCGTAGTACAACACTATGTAGCCAGGTTTAATTGATTGTTATACAAGGTACTCGCTACCGCATATTGTAACGCCCACATAAATATTTTATTCCATTCACACGATTTGAAGGTACAAAATTTGGTGGAAAGAAATCTTTCTCCATATAAACTCTCGTGTCTGAAACACATTTAGTAAAATGTAATTTTAAACAGTTTCTTGAGTGTTTAGAATAGTGAAAATTTTGTATTGTATTCTTCTTCGTGTATTCTCTAAAATAAAAAAGTGAATTGCACCGTAAAACAAACGAAAATATGCATGAAACCATGACAAAATTCGGACATGACAAAGAACGGATTAGAATATTTATGT
This sequence comes from Athripsodes cinereus, assembly GCA_947579605.1. Taxonomy (NCBI): domain Eukaryota; kingdom Metazoa; phylum Arthropoda; class Insecta; order Trichoptera; family Leptoceridae; genus Athripsodes; species Athripsodes cinereus. Next base: position 9,092,647 of record OX388315.1, read on the forward strand.
GTGGATTATATCACAAGCAATTATTTATTTGTTTAACTATTTACCTGGCCACCAATTCTTTAGCGGCTGCCGTTGCTGGAGTCCTATCACGCCTGTTCTTTACCAGTTCAGCTCCCACAAATAGTCCCATACCCCTGACGTCTCCAATTAGTGGATGTCTTGTAGCCAATAACCTGATGGAATTTATCAGATACTGACCAACCACGGCAGCTCTTTGTTGTAAATTCTCTTCTTCAATGACGTCTAATACTGCATTAGCAATGGCGCAAGAAACTGGATTGCCTCCATACTATAAAAAAATATATCATAAGAAATATAAGACATTACTAATCAATTTTAAAATAACAAAACTTTCAAATATATAACTATTCATTGTTTATTTAAAAATAATCTACCGGATATTGAGTAAATTATAATAATATCACATTGATTGTTTGTCCCGGCAAATAATTGATATCCCACTCTTTTTCGTAAGTTTTTGAGTGTCCTGTTAAATGCTGGTGTTCGAAAAAATAAAACATGTTACATCTTAAATTAAACGACTTGCCACCCATCCTGATTGCCTTATTTATTGTTAGCACGTAAAGAACGACCTGCCTGTTTATTACATACAGCTGGTCTGATAGCTACCCCACTTATGGGATATACTGTGATGTTGTAGTAATAGTTGTGAATAGGCGTTCTTGAATGAATATAGGTACGCTTTAAAAAAAAATGTGTACAGAGAAATTCGTATTTAAAATGTTTACTAATTTTATTATCAAAAAGTTTATGTTCTTTCTCGTTCAAGTAAAACTACTTATCGAATAACCTTTTTAGTTTTCGCGAATTCACAGTGGAAAGAAAAAACAAATAATTAATTTACTAACAAACAAGTAAAGTTCGCTATCGCAAGAATAGGTATTTTATGAGTACCTATTTGATTGTCGCCTTTCAAATTTGCTACGCCAATAATGGGTATATTATTCAATGCAGCATTTTATTTCAACTTAGTGGAATTAATTAATTCATTATAAAAACTTTTCAGTCATTCTATAAAATATCTCCATAGTCAAATGCCTTCAGAATCATTGTATTAAAACAACAACATAAAACTAACAAAAGTTTATCACTTAATTGAGAAGTTATTGCATTCACTTGCAAAGTTTCCTAATAGAATAATAGAATAATGTGTCAATTTCATTATACCTACTTCTCAACGTATTTTAATGTGAAAATTTGCAGAGAAGGAAAACTTCAGAGTTAAGAAGAAATTGCTAAGATAACATTATAATAAGTAGCATTAACTTGTATATTATAAATTTTTTTTTTTTTTTTTTACTTTATTTTCCATAAATATAACAATAAAACAACTAACTACTACAAAAAAATAATTTTCTACTAACTAAACATCATATCTTAAACACATTCTTTTGACAATAGAAAAATGGAATTTACTGCCTCACTAGACTTGAGTCTGTTCTGAGGCAGTATCTATATATGTATACATGTTCTAAATTATTCTAGTCAGTTCTTGTAATCACCGTGTGTAAAATACGAAACAAAAATAACAATAATAAGAAAAAAATGGACAATCAGTATGTAGATTTAAAAAAATAAAAAGAACAAGAATGATGCCAGTTTCTCCCCCCTGTTCCATCCTTCCATCTCCTCCTCTCTCTCGTCCCTCTCATCACTGTAACACCTGCAATAATAGCCTCTCACACTCCTTCCTTCCCAATTCACACAACCACCCCGTCACAAACCTCTCCAAGTTCACACCTCCTCCACGCACACAATTCGCCTGGATATCTTGCATAATTTTATTGTAAAGTCTTGGAGCTAGAAATGAGTAGTGTCGCTGGGCGAAAGTGGTGCGTACCGCCACGGGCTGAAGTACTTGGGCATTTCTAGTATTATGAGTTAAGACATATTGTGGACGAAAAGCTGTTGTGTCTCTATTTAAGTATTTAATAATGGTTCTCATGTATATCTGTCTTACATCCAAAACACCAAAATCAATTTAGCAGGAGTGTTATTCCATACGGCGCGTAACAGTGTTACTTATACGAGAGGAATGTGGAATGGAAGTAGTTGTAATAACAAAGATTTAGCAGGAGTGTTATTCCATACGGCGCGTAACAGTGTTACTTATACAAGAGGAATGTGGAATGGAAGTAGTTGTAATAACAAAGATTTAGCAGGAGTGTTATTCCATACGGCGCGTAACAGTGTTACTTATACAAGAGGAATGTGGAATGGAAGTAGTTGTAATAACAAAGATTTAGCAGGAGTGTTATTCCATACGGCGCGTAACAGTGTTACTTATACAAGAGGAATGTGGAATGGAAGTAGTTGTAATAACAAAGATGAATGTCAATAAGTAGCGATGGTTTGAGCATGTGGATAGAATGAGCAAGAAAATATATTTGGCTGAGAGGTATAGTGCTCGGAGACGTGGCCGTCCGAGGATCAAATAGCAAAATCGAGTAAACCAGAACCTACAAAATGGTTACGTGTTGAGCACATTGAACGGGAAAACATGCATGAAGAATTATTAAACAGTGATGGAAGTGAATGGTGTACGCAAGAATAGTAGAAACAAGGCGCTTGATCCTTTCTGCCTACCCCACGAGGGAAGTGACGTGATGGCTTATTGCATAACCTACCAGGCTACTAAACACTTCTTGAAGAGAATACATCGTCATATACATCGTCACTGTTAAAAACTGTCACCATTCCCGAACTAAAAATTACATTACGTTTTACGATACCACAGTTAGTGAACGTAAGTTAGAATGTACGTACATTTTAAATATAACTCGCATTATCATCACACTTTAAAAAATTTTGACCATTTTTTTTTTATTTTAGTAGGTACCTACTTGTATCTATATCATACCTACCATCACCGTTTCGCACTGAGGTATGTTTTGAATTTCAAAGATATTAAAAGCACAATTCAAAAACAATACAGTTGACGTCATTACCCATATCTTGCTCAACAACTTATCATCCAATACAAAGAAATTTACTTTAAATGAATTAGAATTTCTTCTCTTTAAGTGATTACAGTCGATGTTATCGTAATTTTTTTAATATCGTAATTCGTTTTTGTGCAATAAAGAATTATTTCTTCTTGTCTTTATATTTAAATTATTTTAAGAATTCTCTGTTGAATTCATATCTCAACTATTATTTATCGAAATGCGATAAAAACTCTCTATTGTCAATGTCACTTCGATTGAGTAAAACTCGACAAAACTTATATAATCTTGTTTTTCTTACGGTAAAGTATTATAAGAGCCATTCATAATTGGCATTACTTTTATAGTAGAAAAGAGAAAATAATAATGATTGGGGTCAAGACGGTGCTAAGGTTAATGTCCGTTAATCAAACTTTATGTGTTAGCAAGTGTGGATGTGAGTCTTGTAAATCAACTTTTAACTGAAAAAATCTATTTGTCAGTCTCTAGTGGGAATACGTTAAATAACGTTGGTGTTTAATAAAATAAATCAAAATAAATTAGAAATCACACCGAATGATTTCATATTGAACAGCTTAATTACTTTTCAACACATGCAAATTTAACTTTACTTTTATCTTAAGAGAATCGAAAGAAACATTTATTTTATTTTGACTAATGCTGTTGTTATATATTTTCATTCCAATCAGAGCGACTCTGAGCCAATGGCGTCACCTCCTTCCACGACATTCCTAGCGCTCTGATATCGTCGTTATAGGAACGGTGTATTGTAAAAGAGGGACGCCCGCGCCGTCGGAACCCTTGTGAACGGAAGAACAGTGCTCTTTTTGGCCAACTATCATTGGGCATTCTCAGAACACGACCCAGCCAGGACCATCCTCCTGGTTCACGGAGAATACAGATCTTTGTTGGTTACGCCGGCGCATAGCAAAAAAATGACGATATTTATTCAATATCAAAACTAACTGCACTTACCGTATTAAAGTATTCTACTCCAGTATCCTTGAAACTCTTTGCAATGGCCTTAGTTGTTATCACAGCGGCGACAGGATGTCCATTTCCCATTGGTTTGCCAACGGTTACAATATCTGGAACAACCCCCATAGCCTGGAATGCCCAAAAGTGAGAACCAGCTCGTCCGAAGCCAACTTGAACTTCGTCAGCGATACAAACACCTCCGGCAGCTCTCACAGAACTGAAAATACAAACAGTGATGAGTATGAATCATACCAGTTGTGTCGTAAAACTTATGCAATAAACAGATTAGAAGAAAATTGTGAAGTTCTATCCTTGCAAATCCTTTTCATTTTCTAGCAGACTGATTACTTAAAGTTGCGACCAGTTCATTTACTAAAAAAATCTCATAATTAAAGGAAAATAAAAACACACGATAAAACCGTTAAACTCTCATAAATCAATAATTATAAACTATACTTTCTATGGGACTATGGGATATAGAAGAGTTAGTATTAATGATATTCTTTTGTACATCGATAGGTACTATTATATATTTGAATTAGCTCCATTACAGAATTATTGACAAAGAATTAGAATAGAACAATATAGCCTGTGAGATGCACCATCACTAAAAGAAAAAGCCGTCACCAATAGCTGGAATTCTCTTTTGATTAATAAAAGGTGCTGTATTGTATTCATTAAGTGGAATGCATTTCTATAAATACTCCAATTTGTCTGGTTTCATAAATAATTTTCTTTGGCGATGTAGCTCTCCAACTCTTAGTAATTAGTTATATTTTATTTTCTATTAATAGGTACGAGTAAGTGTAGTATTAAAACTATATGAACAATCGAAGCTTGTATAACAAATATTTTCCCTTGTAATTAATTATGTGAGTTACAAGTATGTAGAGTATAATTATATCAGTATTATACAAAATTGCTTGGAAAGATAAAACAAATAATCACACAGTATTTATGTAATGTCGGGAGGTTAAAAGATTAATGCTTTATTGACACTATCAAGAACATAATATTATTTTAAATTACATCATAGTACTAATAAAAATAATTTTATCATTTCAACATCTATTTTATTTATTTATTTCAAGGCGCTCAATACATATTTGAAACATATCAGTTGAATTAGCAAAACTTACACAAATAATCAAACATCTAAACTATGCACACGACATCTATAGATATGTGCATTCGATCTTATACGGACAATCCCATTATTTAAATATTATTGTCCTTCGTTATATATAGATTTTTTCGTTAAACTACTAGTCTCATACAGGCATGGAGAGAACAATGTGCATGTTTATTATTTGCGGTTGGTCTATTTTTGAAAATAAATAATTTCAAAAAGTCAGATATGCCGTGATGGTGTAGTAGTAATATTAGGTAGGTATTTTAAAATCTATTTTTTCTATCTTTCGAAGACAGAGAGACAGAGTAACAATAATATGTTAGACCGATTAAATAAAGTGGGCCGCATACTCCATCATTTTATGATGCGGCACACCTGGCTGACAACAGAAGAGGATGGCGCAGGGTTCTCCAAGATGGGCTTTCCCGAGAGCATTACCTCCAGAATTCGAGAAACGAGTAAAAGGAGAGAGAAGTAAGAGGTAATTTTTTAGATACTTTGCCGTCTTAAGACTTAACCACTTCAAGATAAGTGATGGTACAGTTTAATACTTTATTACATTTTCTATACATATTCAATGCAATTTTTCAATATTCGGCTATACCTACTTCATTCTAAAGATAATGTTAAAAAATATTATTGTTTTGTTATTGAGTTTACTAATAGGACATATATTATTGTATCTTAAAAACAATATTATTCAAAGTTTTCAGTAGTTACGTGATAAAGTAATTAAAGTAATTATTTAATAAAATAATATTAACATTTAAAGTAATTAAAGTAGATAATTCAATTATATTTATTAGATACTAAAGTAGATAAGAGAGTAAATAATACACACCTACACAAGCTGTTACTAAGTGAATATTAATATAATATTTTGTTACCTACCGAATTATAGCTTGATCGAGTTTCTTAATAGTCCAAGTATTTTGCATCCATCTATTACAAAATCATATTTTATTTTCTCAAACAATTACAAAATTCAAGAATAATTCGTTGAAAACTTTGTATTAAATGGGTAAATATATTAAAAAAATCAAGCTCAACTTACTTATAAACACTTTGAAAATATCCGGGGGGTGGAATAATTTGTCCTCCGCAGCTTTGCAAGCTTTCAGCAATGTAAGCGCAAACTCCTTTCCCTTCTTTCTTCAGCCTCCGGCATGTTTCTTCGACATCGTGAGCATACTTTTGTCCTAACTCCTCTTCACTTAACCCATCTCTTGGAATACGATACTTTCCTCTATATGTATCAGGAACAGGCGCCTATTTCAAATATTCAAGAATATTCGTCTTACAAATTCAAACGAAACGATACATAAGCAAAAAATAAATATACATTTCTTATTGCGAGCGTTTAGTACCTAATATGAATATTTCATTATCCGTTATATTGTTTCTATTGACCTTCGATGTGTAACACAAATATTGAATTCCTTTGTGTTTTTATTTCGCAAGGTTTTCACTCCATAATAATATGAATAAGCAGTAGAGAGAAAATTGAATCAATAAGCCGAATCCAAAAATACAACCATCATGAATACGCGATGAGTCTATTGGACCTAAATGACTTTATATACGGGGTTCAATGAATATTTTATGGCAGTTATCCTATGAAAATTGAGAAATGTAATAATACTATTGTAGTCTAGCTGTGAAACAAGTTACTTGGTCGACTTTATGCCATCAAAGACATTCAATAAGACCAAATACTTTCGTAAAAATAAGTGGATAGATTCTTTATCCACTTTTTACAATCATTTTCTATTATCTTACTTTGTGTTTGGTATGGAAAATAGGCAAATAATATCATCACAAAGAAATTTATTCAACTTACAACATGCACCCAATCTTGTTGTGGAGGTCCCCCAGGCAGTTTAAATTTATAAGGGGAGATGTCAATCATAGTGTTCAGGTGACCGTGGTAAGCACTGGAATAAAACAACACATTCTTGTGAACAAAAACATCCTACCTCCTGGACCATCAAAATATAAAGGTATTTTTTATGATTGCCCTATTGTAAAATAGATATTATTATAGACATCACTTTGTCCAGAGATCCTGGTAGATTCTCATCGCTAATTATGTTTATGTTACCTTGTAGAAACTGAAAATTTTAATTTGTTTATTACCGCATTGTTCTATCCATGTTTAATGTTGATTCTTCCTTCTTGCATAATTGGCACTTGTTTGATCACAACATAAATATTACAATTTGAAACATTTATCAAAGAAAATCACTCTCAGAGTTGATGCATTATGAACTGATATTTGTATGCCGTGAATCAAACTCATTTGTCAGATTTACTTCCGTCTGGATAATTAAGGTTCACATAGCATTAAATATTATTCAACATTAGCAAGCAGCGATTTAATGAGGACAATCAATTCAGAATGTCAACTCCAAGAGGGGTACAATATTTTTTAAAGATATTGTCTTGGAACAGATGGTGATAGCCTTTCCAGGCATTCATTAGGCCCAAAAATAGCCTTATGATGGTCAACAGGAGACTTCTGAGTGAGCTTCATAGCGTCCATTATGTAAATTGTGTGTTGAGAGATTATGTACTGAAAGAAACAATGAAAAAACAACGCCATTAGAACGACTGTACTGAAATAAAATTTGATCCAAACTTATACTAAAGTTTAATATTCTAAAGAGTTCTGAAAAATAAAGAATTAACAGTCACATTAATGAAAAATATTGTAATATCCAAAAATACATTATAACATCAATGTCCGACGTACAAAATATGTATTTTTAAGTAGGTACACATTTATCCAAAATACTAAGTAAGGTCTTTGTATATCAAAAGCACTATTATATCGGAGGTGTTTTTAAGGTCCTTCCGAGAAAATTGTATCTCACAACAAGGAATAAATTAAGAACAACGTTAAGTTGTTTCGATAAAAAGTTTATATACGGTAGGTACCACTTAGTGAGAAAGGACTGTTAAAATATTATGGGAAAATATGCCTATTATGGGCCAAAATAAATAGATATTGACATTACTAAATTATTTATTTATTTAATACATTCACGGCTTGCGCCTTTTACATGTTAACAAACTCAAAATGTAAAACGTAACATTCTAAATGATTTAATAAACAAGAAAATAATTTATGAAGATTATTATTCTTTACATTATAGAATCATTATTCTTTACAATATTTTTCAATCAAATGACTTGATTTGCAACATTTTGTTACTGCAATGTCGATGTTGCATTATTAAATGATAAATTAGCACTGGAATGTATCCAAGCAAATGTGAGCAAATTAATTAATGTCTTTAGGTGTTATTATCAAGAAATTATGTAAGCACGAGAATACTGCTTTTTAATTAAAGGATTGGGGTCCTATCAGCGTTTTTCATGAATGAAATAAGATCATTTTCATTATGATAAATGAAGCGTGCCAATGATTATAAGGATCTATGGTATTTGAGTGCATTCAATGAATGTATGTATTGTAGTATGTTGTCAATGAGCATAATGAGTTGATTCAATGAGTATGGAAGTTATCAGAAAAGTATTAAGGTTAGACGAATGTGGTGTTCCGGTCTCTCTGCCTACCCCACCTGAAACGCGACGAGACGGCATAGATAATATATATCGCTAGAATTTTTCTTCTATTTGTCATTTTTTGTGAGTGGATGAAATCTGTAACTAAGTATTAACGTATAAGTAATATATTAAATTTTGTTGCCAGCAAAGGAAAATCTATTACGTAAATAATGAAAATATCTACTTGATGAGATAACAGAATATTCGGAGATATATTAAAAGTGAAATGGAAACAACAGTTCTAATATATTTTTATTAGGGTAATTATTCCCAATTATATTATTCAAAACTCACATTATCAATTTTTTTTTTTTGATATACTTAAATAAATATATTGCATAATATTTGAAGTAGGTTATAAATTCCGGAAATAATTTATTCGTACTAGTGACGAATATTTCCATAATATTTTTTATTTGCAAGAAAACCTTGATAATAATGCAATGTAATAAGAATTCTACATTGATCGTAATTATATTGAGGGAAAAACATAGATAACAATTTTACTATAGAGGTCCTAATAATTCGCTAAATATTTATGGACATAAAATTTAAATAGATTAATAATTCCTTTATTTTCTTTTGAGTGTGCGTATTTTAACATTGCTATTCTCGTAAGTTAAAATTTTGGTAATTCAAATGCAACAAACTTCATATTACGGTTGTAAATTTAATTATGAATGTTTTAAAAGTTGTATTGCTATCGCGTTATAATACATAAAAATATATATTATAATTAAATGATTACGTAAATACGAACAGCAAATCATTTTATTATTTATATTAAGTCCACAATTAATTTAAAGACCACGTGTTTATCACTCTTGAGACAACAAACGTTAAATACGAAATGCATATATTTATATATTTATGTTAAGTACATAAACAATGTATAGACCATGTGCTTATCACTCGTGAAGCAACATTATATTTGTATCACTCATTATAAAATGATTAGAAAAAAAACGTTTTAATGATTATACATTATCACCAATAATGTACAAACATATTAAAAAAAAATAATAAAGTTGCAATACATAAACATAAGTTCAAATAATATTAATCACTTTAATAATGTCATCACGTTTTTAAAATGGCTAAAAAAAATTATACCTATCAGTATTACGCGACAAACTTTTTTGCAAAGCATGTATAATGATATTCAATTCCTATTCCAAAGAAGGATATTAGGAAGAATAAAATTTACGCATCCTGTTAATAAATCTTCATTTATTTAACTTTTTTCCAAATCAGAATTTTCTTTTTTCATAAATCGATCAAAATCTATCTAATCCAGGGATGTCACAAAAGGTATAAAACTAAAATACATAAAAATCTTATCCTACACTTTGTACCCAACTAAACTCTGTTAATGATGATTAATTATTTTTTGTTAACAAATACTAATCACGTAGCACTTTCGTAAGTGTTGTTATATGTTATCATAAAGTTCATTGAGGGACATTCCAAAAATCATTAAAATTACATCATTTTTAATGAGGAGATATCACATTCTCGTTCGTAATGAGGAGATAACACATCACCGTCGAGTAGACAAACAAAATAATTAGAACTTACACCGATTAAACATCTACTTGCAACATTTTTAAAGCACAAATAGGAGGTACATATATATAAGTATACCAAGTCACTCGCAAACAAGTGGAAGGCCTTGAGGAGAATGGTATATATAAGTTTATTCTAAAGAAAGGTTTGTGAACATATTTCTTACCTAAAAATTGTGTAATATCGATCTATATAATTAGTACGAAGTATTAACTTGAGGCAATTTTAAATTCATTGACAATAATAATATAGTTGTCAATCTACATCACAGCTATAAATTAGGCTCTTAGACCGCATTAAAACTGGTCAAATCTGGTTGAATTTTTATCAAAGTTAAAGCGACTATTTTTCCTCGTTATTTATATACCTGCATTATAATTAGTTTATATCACTGATTGCTTGGAGAATTAGAACCAGTAAACTCATTTAGTTATTAAATGTTGTGCATTAACTTGTTCATAAATACGTATAATTGGTATTATTACTGAAATTGTACTTTAATTTACACCCGTAAGCGTTGTAGTTACAGCAGCGCAAATATAATTATCGTACCTGTTACCTGTTATGCATGGTAATACAAGCTGATGTTCATTTAGAGAAGTACGTAACGAAATATATATGTGCATGAATGACTATTTTAATAAAATTATTGAACAGATAGGCAATTAGTAAATGTTATGATGATTTTGTTATTCCAGTAATAGGTAATTCCAGAAGAGTTTAAAGTGATTAGATTACTTACTGATCTAACGTAATGACTTGTTTGTTCTTTGTATGAATTCTCGCCAGCCTCAGAGCCAAGTCATTTGCCTCTGATCCCGAATTGACCAGGTAGCAAACAGAAAGGCCCTCTGGCATTGTTCTTGAGATGCGTTTGGCCAACAGAACTATCTCGTCGTGAAGGAAGCGATTATTTGTTGAGAGAAGAGACATCTGATGGCAACCAGCTTGAACGACATGTGGATGGCAATGACCAACTGTGAAAAAATTTAATAAAATAAGTACATTTTACATCTGAATTTCAGCGACGAGGTTTACCACCCATTCCGACTGTCTTATTTTTTGGGAACGTAAAAGACGGCTTGCGCGTTCATTACATGCACCTGAGCCCGAAGACAATTCGTACTTAGCGATCGGCTACTGGCGAATTTTTCGACAATCTACCTACATGTACCATATAATTATGCGTTATTGTTGCAGTTATAGGCGAAAATTCGTTTGTAGTCGGTCGCCAAATGCATGTTTGTCTAGGGGCTCAGCTAGCTACTAGCTAGCCATGATGTTGTGGTAGTAGTTTAATAAATAAAACTTTATTGGTACAAGGTACTGTACAAGCATGGCATATGGTTACAAAAAAAAACACCATAAGGCGGGTAGGTATATCCCAACCCAATTAAAAAATATATAAAATAATAATTCATGAATTTATAAAAACGAGGATTTTTCTTATATCTACTAGTACCTACGCAAATTACAAAACCTATTTATTTAATTCTTCGCCTTATTTTTGTACTTTGAACATGTAGGTAGGTACATCTTTCTTCAAATGAAAATCACCCATGCTATTTCTTTGATAAATTTATCTCTATTATCATCCTCTCACAATATGGCATTCTTTCTAATATAATCGTTTTTGTTCTTTTTGTATCTGTTTATTATCTATTTATTATTAATTTACATTATTTATAATCTTCCTATCAATATGTTTATAGTCATAATCCATATTTGTTTACAATTGTATCTATTCATTTGATATTGTATTTATAACTATGTAATTACCTTATATCAATCTATATAATTGAATGTTAATTAATGTTATTTATGGCAATATTAATTTGTTTACCATTTTATATCTATCACTATTATTTCTTTATTTTTTATTATCTATCCTACATAATGACATATTTTTCTATAATCTTTCTACCAATCATTACATAAGTTGAACAATATTTTTATTATGATGACATCTTTTTGGTTAAGTCACTTATTATTATATGTACCAATCTATTGTTTATCCTCTAACAAGTTTTTTTTCTATAATATTTCATTTTGATCTATACATAAATCTTTTTTTATCTCTATCATCTATTTTTATGTGCTTATTCAAAGAAATAAATAAAATAAATGAAATTAGATGCAAGAATACAATCTCGAACATCCTGATGTTATTGTCATGTTTATCAGATTAATAAATATTGGTAATAAGATCAAATTGACTTTGTGAACTTATTAATTATAAAGTGATATATTTTTAGTATTGTCATAGGCATATCACGATAGACTGATAATAACAAAATACTTAATACTTATTAACGATATTATGTCAATAGGATGTTATCAGACAATAGATTGTTTTATTAGAATCATTATTGTAGTAAGTCGCGAATGACAAGAACTTGTCAATGTGATATATTATTGTTGCCAACGTGAGATTCGAAAATTATCTGCATACTGTAAAAACGTGAAATAAGAAATGTACTGAAATCGTTGATAAACGTGATCATCGTAATATTATGTAGATATATCTAATTATTAATCCATTGATTACCGAAAGTACTGTCTGTCCTCAATCTATATGACATAAATTCATATCCAATAGGTACTACCAGGTTCTTTGTTTCTAGATATCATTTTATACCTATTATTATGATAGTGTCAAAATATGTACTTATATATAAAATAATCATATTTAGTTATAATTTTACCTAATCATCAACATTTTAGTATGCAAATTTATGACAATAAACTAAATGTATATATTTAATTATATTTTCTGTCCCACTGAAACAATATTGTATAACAGCATATATTCGTCATATACGACGTATTATACGTTATTAAAATCGATAAACAATGTATCTGATTTCATTCCCTTTTCAGTCACGAATTTAGGCAAAAGAAACTAACTTGAGTTTAAAATAAAAAAAATACTTCTTTATCTGCATTCATTAACATAAAAAATGGTACAATTTACTCAATATCGATGATGACTTCAGCAGGTAAGTTTGTATCGGTTGGTTTTAAGTTGAGAGAAAGAATTTCGGGTATAACAGATAGTCTACTAAAATTTAATTTCCCATTTCTGAGACATTTGTAGCAATTTTTTAAATGTTTACATCATTCATTAAAAATTAATGTATTTAATTGACGATTATTTCTGTTAATATTTGCAATCTAGTATCATATAGATACTGAGAATAAATAATTATATACATAATCTATTTCAAATTCTTCTTCTACGTAGCATTCACGTCACACGACCTATTGGACAGTTCCCTTATCCTGTAATTTTAATATTATTCTATTGACTGAGTACTAGGGACAACGTTGAACAATTTACGAATCATCTATATGTTGAAGTATTATATTACGTCAATAGAGCAATTGCCAATAACAAAGTAATTTCATCATCCTGCAAAGTAACGTCATCATCCTATCAAATCATTTTAATAAGAAGCAAATATAATTGCAATGATTACAACAACTTCTATTATACAACTTGTAACCTACATGTTATATCAATGTAAATAAAAGGTGAAGTGGTTATTTACCTTTAAAATTAATTAAAATTAAAGGTAAATAACCACTCACACAGTTTTAACCATTTTATACACAAAGAAATCTCAGTTTTCAATCAATAGCCAATAAATTATCAATCTATCTTATTTTACAATAATGTCGATTTTCACTTTTTGGGCACACATCCTTTTTTTCCATATACAGATATTGGATTTATTCAACATAAGTCGTCATTTATTTATACTTTTATGTAAATTTTATTTTTTTGACAATATTTAATTTATGTTTTTTAACTTTATACTAAAAAATAATTAATATTTAATTAAGTCAGTTTATATTTTTTAGCTAACCAAAATTTAAAAGAAATATGCTGTTTATTTTTTTAGGTTGATTCTTAATAAATCCAAAAAATGTATGAGAATCTATAAATTTGAAGAAGGATGTCAACCAACTACTTTAGGTGACAGACTGGAAAGCCGCAGACAGGAAGGCGAAGGTTGAAGGAGGTCTCGATATGGACTATAGGGCCATTGAAGATAAAGAAGAATCTCGAGATGTAACGTCTAAGCATAGGTAACTCTGCTGAGATTGAAAATAAATTTAAAACATAATGTCACAAGACATAGAAGATAGAATGAAGTGCATTTACCGTGAGCTACATTGTTGATGCAGTCGAGATACTCTCGCCCGCCTTCATCGAACATGAACTGACCAGAAGCACGAACAATCTTCAGAGGAGAGGAGGCGAAGAACAACTTACAGGACCGTCTAAACAAACAAAAAATAATACACATTAGATTTATTATACACCTATGTTAACAACATATTAAATTACAAGTCAAGAGATATCAAACTTCAATTAGTGCTAATTAATATAATTAAATCGTATTTCTTGTTTACTGATCGAAAAAATAAAAAAAAAGATTAACGCAGTCCATTCGGTGTAAGATAACCTTATATAGAAATGGATTAATTTATGAATAGGTACTAACACATTATACAGCAAGAATTAGTTTAAATAACTTATTGTTTTATTAAAATTTTAGTGAAATGTTAGCACCTTTACTCTTTTATGTATAAGGTATACAAAGGGATTAAAATAAATATTTCCACTTATTCAAAAAAGAATAACAAAGCATGTTGAAAATGTGATAAAGATATGAATATTTATGAAGACATTAAAAGTAAGCCGGGGGGCTTATGACTAATCCTTCATGGAAAACCTTTTGTGAAAGGGCTTTACTTCATGGCTTTTCCCTTTTTCCTTTATCCAAAAGCCAGTATTGAAAAATTTCAGCTTAAAATAATACCTATATTGCAATGCTTTAACTATTTATGTGTATATATGTATAATGAGAATTTTCTCATAGATACGGTATTAATTTTCAAGGAAAATGAAAGTCGTTACTTTGTTACTGGATATAAGAGAAAAAGTATACAATAAAAAGTTGATTACCCTATGTGCTCGTTTCTGAGATGAATTGTCTCTGACTTGGAAATATTTTCCAGATTCTTTCCAGACTTTGCCATTGTTGATGTGTTTGTGCTAAGAATTCTGCGAAATAGAAAATATTATTGTGTGTTGAGACTTCAGATAATATTGTTGTATTCACTCTTAAAGGAACGTAGTTACTGTCAGGCACTTATATGATAACAATAGAAATATAATCGATACTTATCTACGTAATAAAATCTTTTATATCTTTTAATATGGGTTTAAAATATATTACAACATAAGCAAAAGCCACTTCAAGCTATTTATTATTGATACCTACATAGACAAAATAACTTGTATCTAGCAGTTGAATTTATAAAATTCTAGTTACATAGGTTTATTATTTTTATCCAAATTATTCATGATTGATCTAAAATTTATGATATTATTTTGCTTAGTTTCTATACAAAGAATTCGTTAGGAATGTATTAAAACTAATATAAATTCTAGAATTTCATAATCAACGTCTCTGTTAAAAAAAAATATCCTTCTGAAAATCAATACATAAAAAATACATAATAAACATTTGAATTCATTCATATACATGTATATGCTTCGCTTACAACCTGAAATTAAAAACATTTGTTTTTCTACTATATTGATTTTTATTGAGAACATTGTCAAAAAGAGATTGACAGTATGTTTGAAAGACGAAAAAAAATGGGATTTTAATTTCATTGTGGAATTCTACTACCTAAACACTGACACAGTAAACATCTTTCATCTCTTAAAAATGTTCCTAGATAGTAAACACATAATATTTATTAACAAAGATATTACGAATAGTGTGAAAGTATTCCTAAAAAAATACATTTCTTTCACCAAAATATTGTGAGCCAGTGTAACAATTTTCGGAAACTCTCAAATTTAAACATCAATGCTTTTTGATCTAGCTAAATCATACTTCGCAGAATGGAATGGCCTTTAAAAAATAAGAAATACTTTCCGATAACTACTATTCTCTGTAACCGGGTCAAAAGCTAGTTAATAAAATTATTATCTATTTATAGGCGCAATCGCGATGTTTTTCTTTTATCAAATTAGGTAATTTATAAATGAATTAATATAGTAGCAAAACAAGAATATTGTATAATCATACTATTGAAATAGTGTTGTAACTGAGGAAACTATTTTCAGTCATTATTATGTCACTGATAATTTGTGTTATCTTCTAAGAACTACCTTCTACTAAACATGTATTTCGTTTTGATTATTGTTAACATTGTTTTATGATTTCTTCAATGGTTTCGGTGATATCATGTGGTTGAGAAAGTAATTCTTGAAAAATATTTGTTCTCACCTATGTATGAGGTATAAGCACATATTTAGGACTATACTATATAAGTATTTAAGCATTAAGCAAGAGTACAGTTGAAACTTAATAACCTCAATAAAAAATTCTTTGAAACAACCATAAATTCCATGTATAAACCCTCTATAAATAATTTGAAAATCTTCCAAAATCACGATATTTTTAAAGTATAAAAAAATTGTTGTTGAACTATATTTAGCTCGATTTTTTGTTAATCTTAGGAGTAATTTGAAATTGGAACCATGTGGCCTCTATAACCTTATGTTCGCAATAATTGCGAAATTATTTCCTACCCTTTATTAAGTCGAATTTACGTACATGTTCACTCTAGAAAAATATTATTTAAAGCGAAAGAGAAGTATTTCGTCTACTTACGACATTGTCAGTCTATGCAAATATTAATTAAACATAAAAATGTTCAATAGTTCTCATGTGATTCGTGTTATTGTAGTCTCACTTTATCTACATACATAATAATAAATTGCAAACAATAATGGTCGCAATCTGCCGCCAAAAGTAAGTTCTCATTGAAAGTTTTCCAACACATTATAATATTTAAATGAAAACATTAAAATAAACATGACGATATCACAATGGCACATCGCTGAAATACCTACATAATATATGCCAGCATTGAAAATTATTATAACACTTCTCATTTATTCATAGTCACATGTCTATACAGCAATAAAACTACTAGTATATCGTATCTTATCTTTAAATCAATAAAAGTAAGTTTAAATCAATATTGATACTGCAATACTCTTCCTCATTAGTTTTTAGAGATATCATCAAGTTCATAAACAATAGTTTTAACTATATTTCGTAAATGATTGGGAATCTTTCAACAACATAAAAAACGCAATAATCGTAGGAAAGTACACTAATTTCGAAATTAGGAAACTAAGTAATAATAAAGGAAATTTATTTACTCCCAGTATATCCAAAAAAATACAATGATAAATATGTATCTATTTCATGAATATTAATTACCTATATGAGAGTAATAATTTGAAAAGGGAAACTATTTATACATACAAAGATTACCTATATATGTATCATGTAAATATGTATGTACGTTGAATATTATTGGTATTAATTAACATGAAAATGTTAGTACCTATAAGTAAGTTGTAAGTAGGTATATTTTCATTGAAAGTAAGTACTATTTTATACGAAACACGTTAAATATCACACATATTTAACATCTATTTGATGAGGTATGCCCCCCATTCTGAATAGCTTGTTTTTCATTGGTACAGAGAGACTACCCCACTTATAGAAGATGACGTGATGCTATGGTGGTACCTAAACACATAAATATTATTTTTCCAAGGATTTTTTTATTTATTTGTTTACATATCTACGGCCTTTTTACATGTTACACAATACATAGAAAAAATATACAAATCAAATTTCTCATTCACAACACAATTGGAGAAAGACAAGAACAAAAATTGCCGAAGAACAAAACACAAAAACAATAACTTTTATCAAATCACAAAATATTGGAGTGTCAGTTAAGAATGCCATGTCAATGAAATGTTTAGTAATATGTCAAGAATTGAATTAAAATTGTATGAATTATTGTATAATTATATTGAATTAAAGTGATTGTATAATTATATTGATTGAATTGTATAATTGTATTGAATTAAAGTTGTAAGGAGATGTCAAGGAGGTAGAAGAAAAAATGTATTAGAAATTGAACAAATAATTTGAATGTCATAAGAAATGTAGTGAATAGATTTATAAAAAAAAAGAATTGTAAATCATATTTATAGTTGTTGCCTATTTTGTATTTTTTATCAGTAAATAAAAAATATTATTGTTTACAAGCTTCAAACACTTTAAAACGGAAGTAAAAAAATAAACGATACAAAATTTACAAAGGTTTTGTACGACATTACTTAGGACCTTCACTGAAAAAAAAGGACACCTATACATGAAAATTTCAGGCTCACTGATTCAGTGAAAGCTTTCAGTATATAAACAGACAAAGAAAAACATTCAGTCGAAATTTAAAATCAGATTAGCTAACGTAATCAAAACATTTCAATACTTTCACGGGAAAAAACAGCATTAAAAGTTTCCAATATTTAGAATTGGATAACCACAGTACAAAGTCGTTATTTTTTGTTTATTAATTTAAAATAAACATTTGCTTACCTGTTGATGTAGTAAAAAGATTGACTGTATTGTTGTTAACTCGATTGTTTTGCAAATTTAGTTTTGTGTGTGTGAAGTAGTTGTGTTAATTTGAGTGAAGTTTGAATTTGATATTGACGCTCTCTACGGTCAATATGTATAGTGAGTGGTATAGCGTATACTTTACTTGACAGTGGTATTTAATACAATCATTGGACATTTCAGTTGCGGGCCACTTTTGAAAGTGTCTCCCAATGACGTCACAATTACAGACACACTGACGGCCCTGGAGCGGACCATTTACCGTTAGAAAACTAAGAAAAACGTTTTTGAGATCCAATCCATACAAGGGCGTACCAAGGATCTTCTCTAGCAGCATAGGTTTTTTTTTATTACAGTTTTCGCTACTTGGTATCCAGGAAAAAATCCCCCCCCCCCCCCCAACAGTCGCCAACTACTATTTTTGGAATAGGAACTTGAAGTGTTTCACGACTATTTTAGAACCCACCATATTTAGTCTAACACACAGAATTCCATACAAAACCTAGAACCCTGACTCATTTACAAAAGTGAGGCAAAAAATATATGAATTTTTGACAGAACAGTTGGCGAAAGCGTGTGGTGTTTCCTACATTTTATGAAGTATTTCTCGCATTTTTATTAAAATATATCATTTTTACATTTATAAAAACGTAATTGGACATTTTTTGAAGTTCTTGTCGACGTTTCAAGCGATTTACCACACTTTTTTTCGCCAACCGATCTGTCAAAAGTGCTGAAAAATAGTGCCTCACTTTATTACAATGAAAATACAAACGAGTACGCCATCTAGGTATTATATATAAAAAATCTATGGTCTAACAACATTTAGGGGGAGCAACTTCCCCAATTTACCCTCCCCCCTGTCTGCGAGTGTTCCAAGAAGGAAATATGGGTTTCCTTCTTATTGTTTTTTTTGTCTTGTCTTCTCGAACATATCATCATGAGAAGTATATTTAATGTGGAAACTACGAAAGAAGTATGGCGTCCGCCTACGCAGCAAGGAATGTAACATAAAAGATTAGACAGTAACAATAGTTAAATTGAAAAAAACACAGTATGTAGTAAACTTCCAAATGACTTTTATTAACTTCGCTTACTAGTATTCGGACAATAGTACCTAATCATCTAACTATTTGAAACTCAGACAGTCACACACAGACGAACACTCTTTCACTCTCCTACAAGTGCATAAAGCATACACAAGTAATAAGATTGTATGAATCTAACGGAGACGATTAACATTATGACTTAAGATAAACTTAGGTATACCACATAGTATTGTTTTCTCTTTAATCTCATAAGAGAAGCGAAAAATGAAAATCGTTAAACAGCACGCAGGCCCGGTAAAAATATGGTTCTGTTTATCGTGATTATTATTGTTATACATACCTACCTCACATTATTATACCGATTATACGTACATAATTATCAATCTTGACACAATATATGTAAACCTACTTAAGTATGTAATAATATTATTTTCTCGTGCGACAATTATTAGATACTTACCTAGTTAAATGTAATACATAGATATCACACATGTGACAAGACCAGTCGCTAGGGACGTAGTAGAGGTGTAGAAACTATTAATACTATAATGCAGTGGTCCCCAACCTCCGGTCCGCGGAAGGAACATGAAGGCCAGTATTTTTTAACGTTTTCATTTTTGAGAAAATCATGAAAAGTTTCAAATTCTTATACCTTTTCAAAAATCTGGTGACTTGGGAAATCTGAGACCTAAATAAAAGGTCCTCATTTTCACCTTCTAATAAATTGTATACAATCAACATCTTCCCCTCAGTGGGCCGTTGTAAAATGATCAAACATTGACAGGTCTGCAACGATAAAAATGTTGGGGACGTGATACCTATATTCGCAAACTCGTTGAAGTAGGAATGAATAACAGTTTCATAGACTCATAATGTTGGGGACATGATACCTATATTCGCAAACTCGTTGAAGTAGGAATGAATAACAGTTTCATAGACTCATAATGTTGGGGACATGATACCTATATTCGCAAACTCGTTGAAGTAGGAATGAATAACAGTTTCATAGACTCGTAATTACATATAGACCAGCAACGTAGTACTGATTCTTTGAAAAATCAAATTCCAAAATGAACATCAAGACAATAGAGTTTTGCTAGGCTTGACCCCATGCAATTAAGATGCCTAGATGCTTTCTTGTTTTATGACTGATTGACATAATAATATTCTGGACCAGAAGTTCGATTAAATCTAATACCAATTTTTCGCTGTCATTTTTCGTCGAAGTCTATGAGAACTCTTCCAGTCAAAGACTACTAATTATTATGTACTCTTAGCTTCCAGTATACTTATATACCCATAAATATTTTTTATCCACGCTAACTATCTACCTACCTACTTACAATCTCGGGTGAAATGAACATTGAAGTTACAAATATAACTGTAACCTGTAAAACTCTTACTTACACTCATTACAAAAATCCGTAGACTCTCTGGTATGGAGAAGACGAAATGGTTCTGACTAGCTCATCTTTGGAGAATGTTCATCAACAACAGTTGGTCAGTTGGACAACGTTATTCGAACGTAAAAAAATATCGTGGAAAGATGTAGGTATCTTAATTAATTGGCATAACACTGCTCTGAATGGAATGATTTTTTCGTATTTGTAATTTTGAAGTTTAATGTTTATGAAGGTAAATAAATATCATCATCCCCTTTTTCCTAATAGTTTTCAAAAATATGTAAGATAAATTTCTATGTTGACTTGGAAGTTAAGATTTGCTATTTTTAGTCAGAAATATTTTTTTTTAAATCTCCCAATGGTAATAGTGTGTCATCTTCCTTGAGAAAAATATGCAATAAAATCCATTTATATCTACAACTACGTTTCACGACATTTGCCACAAACAAAAAAGTAAATGAGTTCAAACATATATTTTTTCTGTATTATAAAAATACGAAATGAGTGATTGGCCCCATGAAAATTTTCCTCATACATATGTTATTTATTACATCTGCTAAATTAGAATTTGACTACAGATACCTTCTCCTTAAATGACCTTCAAAGAATGAATAGGCAACTGATAAAAATAAAATAAAAGTTTATTTTTTTAAATATATTGTAAGATAATATGAGAAGATTTTTATTTATTCGCTACAAAAACATTAGAAAATATAAAAACAACAACATAGCTATGTATTTGATGTACATACTTAAAAAAATGATAGGCATTCTTGACAGTTTGCTGTATCAATATTTACAATAGAAGCAAATCTCGTAAATGTTTGTTGATAAGAATGTGTGCCTACCAACTTTAGATGCATGTAAGTACCCGGTGGTTGTACGAAATATTATGCTTTCATCATTTATGTAAGCAGATAATATATTATGTACTAAATCAAAATTAAATAAATAAAAAAATATATATTGGTTAGTAACCACTTGACTCTATAATCATAAATTTATAAAGATGCTGATGACAACACTCGCTCACCAAGAAATATTAAATATTAGAAATTTCTTTTATCATTATACAATTGAATGAAAAAATGATATAATCATTCTGTGCTGTAGTTTTAAAAACTTGTTATAAATAAATAAACATGGTCAGCATAATTTGTTTTATAATCGTGAGTTTTAACCAAAAAAGTAGTAGGTATGTATATGCGGGGCCCGATCTAAGGAGGAGCGAGCTGAATGGAGGGGTGCCAAAACTCAATCTTAGGTATCGTGAAAATCTTTTTCAACAAACCCACAGGGATTTTAAATATTTCAAATTCCTATACCGTATCGAAAATTGGACAACGTGGTGGGGGTCTTCCAGTTCCACTAAAGGTCTTTCTGTACCACTAAAAGATATCAAATGGGAGGAATTGAGAAAACTTTTCTGAGGAGATTGTGAAATATTCCAAATTCCTACACCTTTTTCAAAATCTGGCGATGGGGTAGAAACATTGATGTCAGGGAAATCTTCAAATTTCGGAATGTGAGATGTATAAAAAAAGATTCTCGCTTGGAAAACTGACCAACGGCACAAAATTAGAATAACGTCCTCGTGACTTATAAGGTGTCATACTGTCATTGTAAAGGGTGACAAATATTATTTTTGACAGAATCGGCTAAATAACAGCTTGACCGTGCCCTGGGCAGATGCCCGTTTTTAAGCTACGTAAAATTTAAAATACAATATATTTTAACGAACTATAATAGCGACTTTGTATGGAATGATAGCAATATATATGTAGGTATAAGCAGAAAAGTTGCTTGATTAAGCTTTGTTGTAAAATACATAATGATGCTATTTATTTACCAGTGATATGTTTACACTTTAGTAATAACGAGATAAGTGCACACATTATGTATGTTTTCCAAAAATAAACAGTGTTGTGGGCATCATTAGGTACATAAGTATATAAAATATGTGAATGCGTAATGGTAGTGGTGAATAATTTATGATTGCAAAACAAACAAGGGGTAGAGGATAAAAAATAATATGTTTACTGTATATGACATATGACTTGTACAGTAGGCAGGTGAGGTAGGTATTGTGAGTATAAACATAATGATTTATACATTATTTAATTATTATAATACCTCCATCATTACAACATTATATTATTATTATCATCATGTCCTAACTAAAATTCCTCTTAGTAACATAGAAAGAAATAAACTTTATGTTCTCTACTCCAGTGACAGTCATTTTCAAATGGCGTAACCTATTTCCACCTTTACAACTGATGATAAAATTAGATTATTTTACTTTACTGCTAAATAATGACATATTACCTGTATTGAAATATTTTTTTTACATTTGCATAATCATTAAATAGAGATTAACATTGTCTGATGCTTCTAAGGGCCAGAACTTAAGAGAAGAATTCATTGAATTACCTACCTTCAGCGTACCGATTGGGTATATAACTGAAAAAAAAAATGCTCAAAAAGTTATAAAATTCCAAATATTTTTAAAGCCAGCCAGGTATTTTATAAATTTAATGAAATAATATTTTATTGAATTGGAATATCTTTAATTCTAGCTTATATGAACAATGATTGAACAACTTTGATCAGTGAAGGTTTTTAAATAAAATGACAAGGATGTGTTTCATGGTATTTTATTAAATTTCACTCGACACTGACAATTACAATGATGAATGATCAAAAAAGTTGACAACTTCCGAAATGAGCCAAGATAAAATACAAGAAAATTATCAATAATGTAAATATAATTATATTATTACAGATAATTTTCATCAAAATTTATATTCTGTTATTGAAATCAAAAAATATAACACATAATATTAAGCAAAGTAATTCACACTAATGTACAATTAATATTACTACTTCATCAAACACAATGTAGAAAAAAAAAACTGTTAAGTATGTTGAAGTTATGATCACTATATAGCAGCAGACCAAACATTTGCTTTAATCTTTACAACAACCTAGAATTTTAAGAAATCTTAAAAATATTTTGACAAAACTTGTGATGGAAAATTGTTAGCTTAACCTATTTATATGTGTCATCGGTGTAAGATATCGGAACAAATTTTCAAAAAACCAACAGAAGCTATTGTAATTCAAAGACGCATAATTAAAATGTTAAGTTAGCTTGTAGAAATCATTGGACTTCAATTTCATATATGGACCAACATATTTACTTAAAGTGATTCACAGTAATTTTATTCTTAACTACACTCTTAACTATGATCCGTTTAAACTGAAACAAGATATGAAGGAAAATAACAACATTATCAAAACAAAACTAGGTTGCTCTCTGCCTATGCAGAAAGTTACCTCAATATGATGAATGTCAATAGAAATAAGTAAACCATTTAAAATAAATAGAACAGAATAAACCACCAGCTAAACAAATACTGGAACATATTGGATTTATCTTCATCCTTCATATTGATTATGTTTTCACAAAGCTGTTTTTATATAATTATTTGTTTAACTAATTTACAGTACATCATATATTTTCAATATATCCAAATTTTCACCACAATGGACATTTCTTACATGCTATTAAAAATTTCAAAGGGAACATGTGCACTAATTGAATCAACCACTGGGTCAAAATATAATAGTTACCTTGTGAAGAAATGCATTAATGAACTACGCAAATATATTAAAACAAACTTGCAATATACAAAAGGAAACTCAACAAATACTTGATTCTAATGACACATCTAACATTCAGTACAAAAGTATTATTGTGCATGTCTATTTCTCTCATCACATCTATGTTTCTCTGCACATTCTCCATTCCATTCAATGCAAATCTTCACAACACAAAAATAATATTGCAGTGGTGTACCTCTCATACAATTCTATATAACATCACCTTGCTGTTTATGAAGCAAGTCCACTGTGTTTCAAAGCATTAATTACAATGCTTTAGGATTTATTTCACAAACGGAGAAGACATTTTTAAATAAGATGAAAGGCTGACCACTGTTACATTTGATCAAATGTGCGGGCACATCAATAATTGCCCATGTAAATATATTCTTCATATCAATACATAAATATATATATATATATGTAGGTATGTATATGATATATAATGATAATACTTTAGTGATAATAACAATACATTCATTGCTGCATACATTAGCAAGGGTTACTGTAAAATTATTACATATATACTCAGATATTTGATTCAAATAGTAAATGGTAGCGAATAAGTTCAATGTAATTACTTTTAAGTGCTAAAGCATTACATAATATACTCTAAGTCCCATTTTTTGTACTTTCAAACATTTTGCGATTGCAAAATTCTCAATATAAATTAGGATATATTTCTAGGGACAACTATTGCTATATAAAGTCAATTTTCTTCATACAGTGAGTTATTCATAATACATTAGATAATTACCTATGTTATATATTACTCGTGATGTGTGTGTGTGTGTGTGCATAAGGACTACACACACTATTAATTACATAACCCAGATAAACAAAACACTTTTGTGTACACAACAATACACTGAATACTCCATCACAAAGATATGTTCAGTCGCGAATGAAATCGTGTTAGTAAACATAAATATGTTCAGTCTTATATCAATAAATACAAACATTTATTGCATTTGTAACTGCAATACTTCTCTTCTTAACAATTACACCAGTCTGCTGTTATCATGAAACAATGAGAAAACATTCACACATCCACACACCTCCGTATAACACAATACTGTAATAAAAACAATACACTTAACCATATATATATATATGGACAATTTGTAAAGCGCCGTTTACTCATAACATGACCTCAAGGGCGCCGTTTATCGTATCCATCACCATCAATCTTACACACATCCTCAGTTCAGTTGTTCATCCCCACACAAGCATTGCACATTCATAATATGTATTCACATTCACTCTTCTAATATTCAAATGAGTCTACACATATTACTTCATCACAACCAGCTGCCATTATAAAATGCAATCCAGAACTACTTCTCTCTGCTATATATTGCTATGAAACATAATAATATTGACCACAACCTGTCTCTCGTGTACACATATGTACATATATCTATATAATACAGAATGGAGAAACATTGGATGCCACAAACATCCCAAGATCCTCAGAACACCAAACTAAAACTGTGATTAAATATTCCCACGTTTTAATATGACACGCATGTCAAAAAAGGCACGATACAGATAAAATTGCATTTATGAAACTTGAGAACCCACAACAAAATATTGCAGAGAAGCATCTCGTTGCATATAACTATAACAAAAATTATTGAATTTACAAATGAAAAACACACAACCGATAAATGAAAAGATTGCAGTGACAAAGGCAATATGTAAAGATAAAACTTCTCTCTAGAAGAAAGTGTTAAATAAAATCTCCAGCTAATATAATAATGTGTATGAAAATCATAATAGATAGATAGAATAAGTATATATTGGGGATTATTACATTCCTGCAGTATGCATACATTACCTGGGAAGACCTAACATCAATCAGCACTGCACTTGTTATATATGTGAGCCTACGCAGTGTATTACATAACTATGTATCAATTTAAGGCAAAATGTGCTGCATACAATCTTATCTGCATTTGACATAAATATTCTCAGACATAAATACATGGGGAGAAACAGATAATGAATTGATACTATGAATATTTGAGACTACAAACATATTGTTTGTTACAATAGTTTAGAAGACAGAATACATAGTACTATATCATGAAAGATACAACAAGAATACATTCAATGTGTAAAAAGTGAAAATCATAATAAATACAGTAACCCAAACCAGTTATCAACTGACAAAGTTGACGATACAATATTACACTACCCTAAACTAATTCAAGTGGATGACACATCACAACCTCAATAATTTATAACGCATAACAATGAAGAACAATACAGTTAACTATTTATTTAATATTACATATTTATTATTCCACGGCAAAAAACAAACTCATCTGATAATATGTCACCTGTAGACAACATCACTCTCATTACAAATGTCAGCAAGCGCTCAGCAGTGCCATTGAGGCAAGTCAGTACTGTAATCTATAACTAAATATATAAGTGAGATCCATAATTAATTACAAACTAATGATTACCAATATACTAAAATGAATCTTGTAAAAAATGACAAATGTGTTGTAACTCCTTACTGCATTGATTGTTGAATGATAAATAACAAATATGTAATGGATTTCTGAATTAAATGTTATAAATAACAACAACAAAAAAATAACGATATTTATATAATCAATGTTAGACTGACAGTACTTGGTCGAAGTTCAACACTTTTATATTTGGTACTCCCACAATGAATTTATTGCATGCAAGCTGACTATTAGAAACTTTAGCTTTCATCATCAGGTTGATGTAAATTGAAGAAATTACATTCTAATACAAGTTGTTATGGAGAAAAAACAATATTAACTATTTGAGTATTGAATCGAAACTAGAGAAATGTGACAGTTTGCTGACATAAGTAACAATAGAATTACAAAATGGAAAACAGAAATATAATGAATATATTAGGCAGGATAGAACAGTGTCATGAATGTAAAATCCACTTAATAGACGAGGAATACCCTCACCCTCGGTCTTTACAAAATATGTTTTTCAACAAATAGTCTATTCCTATAAAAGATTATTACCTAACAATTAATAAGTAGTTTCCTGGAGTGTGATGGTGTGTCTTCAAATAGGTATAGGTACAAACTTTGCTTGCTACAATCAACTTGTTGAATGTCAACAACTCGATATGAGACTCCGAACAATTACTATGCATCCATCAACACTCTACGACTGTTACAAATCAAAAATAATAATTATAATAAAATACCAACCTTCAAATCAAAGGTTGGCCAAAAATCTTAACACAAAATAAAGAAAAAAAAAGACTAGCTGTTGAATTCTGTTGAAAAACACCAGTGGTGATAAATCAATAGATCTCTTCCTAACTACTATATTATATAAGTAATGTAATTACGTTACGTATAATAACACTATTATTTATTATAATGTAAATTACATATATAAGAATAGCTTTCAATCCCTAACATTAGTATATAATTATATGTATATATGTATGTATATAATATTTTTTCATGTGTGTAAAAATAACATTACTATAAAGTTGTATAATAAAAATTGTTTAGTGTAAATAGATAAAGGTTATCATTATAATTAAAATTATTCTTCCTAACATATTATACGTACATTATTACATATTTAACTCTTTACTATCATTCTCATCAGACGTGTAAGTATGTTTGTTGCACTAAGTATTGATCCAAGATTGATCACACGCCTCATCAGAGTCTTTCTCCTATGACAATGTTGTCATCCAACACTCAGGATAATGGTCAATGTCACATCATCAGTTGAACTAATCTAGCTAGCTAGCAATACTACATTTCTCTATCTAAATGTCTAAGTTTAACATCTATCTCTTATATCTAATTACAATATCTACTATAACCTCTGCAGATCATTCTGTACACAATAGGGTGTGGCTGCAGTGATTTATGTTTGGGAAACTATTATTACTATTATTATTATGTATTATTATATGCATGACAACTACGGACCAAACCCAATTAATCACTATGCACACATTATTATACAGTAAATAAGGCATTGTGCTGTGTTAGCATCATCATATCATGGTCACCTTTAATTGGGAATAAGCAATTCAGTTTCTGTAACAACTATTTCAAATTATAAATCAACTACACTCATATCAACAGAAAACATACTTATCTAAAATAAAACATTTACAATATTTTACTTTCTGTTTAACGTCAATATGTAAAATAGAACAATATTTTATCACATAAGTATAGTGATGAAACAAAAGCTTCGTACTTTAGTTGATTAAGTAAAATTGAAATATAGTTAAGTTTACAATAAAAATGAGAGATCAATAATAATCAGTTCATCAGTATGATCATGAAAGTAGTGCAGATAGAGTGCCCCACCTTCCACACTCACTCACACTACACTAACTAATATGTGATGGGAAACATTACTACAGAGACATATTATAAAACAATCAACCTTTCCTCTATAATACAAATAATCACAAACATACAGTTGATAATTATTTGAGGCACTGCTGTATGGATGTGCGGGGCGTTAAATTAACATAACCTAGTCGTTAGCCACTCTCTAACAGTTTGGCAAAAAAACAAAATATATTTCAAAATTAAATTACACCAAAACACTAGAATAATGGGGACACTTTACGTAAAACACCAAAAACGATGTTCGTGTTTCTACGTTGTTCTCGGTATTATAAATATAGGTCCATCTCTTGCAATTACGGTTAAGGAAAATAGACTTAATATTGTTATCAATTATTTACGCTTATTACCTTAAAAATACTCAAATAATATTTAATCAGCTCTTGTATCTCTCGTTTATTAAATGACGAAAAGTTGTGAATCCTTGTCACAGTCCATTTCAATATCCCTCTTTTAACTTATGTACATAGAAATATATCTTAACAACCAAATACATATAAAACATCATTGCTAAAATCATAATATAAACAGTTCATTAGGCATTTACAACAGGGTGAGTATTTATATACATATTCTATTATTGTTATTATTATATACCATAAAATATAATAAAATACTGAAGAACTAAATCAAAATAATTATAATTATTAATGTTAAGAGAGATCAAACTTGTCATTTTGTAAAATTACAGCGTATTTACATATGTACATGAGAGCAAAGGTATAAAAAACAAATAAAATACCTGTTTATATTCTCGTAACTCTAATAGGGAACTAATGTCAAGTGAAATCAGTACCAGCCTCGTATCGTAACAAGTTTAGTACTAACTACAGGGGAATGGACGTTTCAGAAGCTAAACTCAAGTAGCACAATTCAGAAACAAATGGAATCATTTACAAAATAGAAATCACTATACAACTCTTAATTAAAAATTACTTGAAACACTGAAAACAATAATCCTACATCATAATCAAATAAAAAAAAACTACAATAATTTATTCTTATTTTGCTACTTATATAACCAAATATGATGGCAAATTAACTATACCTAACTAAAGTTTATAAATAAGCAAACTACGTTGATAATAAACAAAAGAAAATGTTAATTAAAAAAATAATACATATTCTAAATTAATATAACGCATATTGTAAAACAAGAGAGTATTACATAAACGAACACATGTTTATTGCAAAGATACAATAAAAAATATTGTTTACAAGCTAACAAACTTAAATACATACATGTTTTTAACCAATAATTGATATATATATTTAAAATATGAAAACCTTAGCAGGCAAAAGCCTGAAATCTTACATTAAAATTAACTTCTACATACAATAATCAATAATAAAAATGTAATACATACACAATAAAAATAAACATAAAAGTGAAGCACCTTAAATATACAACCTTACAGCTATATTCAAAATATTAATAGACATAAACACACGTAAATGTAACCAAATGTGCATTTCTCTTGCATTACATATACAGTAAAAAATCCAAACCCATTATGCAGCAATTTGCTCCAATTATTCAACAATTCGTTGAAGAGGTATATTCATTACATTCAATCATTCACAATAAATGTATAATTTTTGTTTCCAAGATTAAAAAAATTAACCCTCTATTTTCCAAATTCATTAGGCCTTAAAACAAAACATATTTAAAATTAATAAGATAGACAGAAATAATTTACATGAATTTATTGAACCAAATGGCTCAAAAGAAATAATATTTTTGTGATGAAGAAATTATGTATCCAGTGCTCACTTGGAAATGGAGTTGTGACCTTCCATAAAGAAATTACACTAAAATTTATAAAAATTGACCAAAACAATTAACATGAAATGCTTTTACAGAGAACAATACATTTATGATGAAAATAAATGTCGCAGTCAAGTGTTCCTTGTATTGTGATGGTACCTACCCCCTCTGCCTCTCCAACTGCCTCCTAGCCTCCTGGGCCTGGCCCATGTTTCTCTCAAGGGCCTGTTCTGCCCCACTGGCATGGCGGTATCATCCACGAGGATGGGATCCTGTCGGTCATGTTGGCTGGTAATGGCAGCTGTAGGGGCAGACTGCGCTGCTGATGGTGGTGGCACATTGAACTGTGGATAAAGTATGGAATAGAGGTGTGGGAGGGGCGTGTCCCGCTCTGGAGATGACACTTCCGACTCTGACGGAGGGGAGAGGCTTGCCACACTGCCACTAGCCTCTGAGCACCTTTGTCATTTACCATTCGCCTGCAGGGCAGAGTTTATCTGCGCCCATAGGTCTTTGTGACATGACTTTGATCTGAATGACAAAAACACAGACATATTAAAAACATTCATAGATACACATATATAATATGCAAGTGCTGTTATGTTGCTTATACATACCTCTTAATGCATTGCAGCCATTCCTTGAACTGTGTCTGTCCCTCAAGAGTGAGGTGCAAGGCTGTGCGTGCTGACACAACTACATTGGCAAACTCCTCGTAATCAGATGTAGTTAAATGATATAACATCTGATGCATACACTGAATATACCTGCGACACAAATCAAATAACCATTATTTATAAAATTATACTAAAACGTGTCTAAAACCAGTAAATCAACGCATGTGATAAACATTTAAGTATTTCTCTCCATCCAATAAACAGAATGGGTGGCATGTATCATTACCAAAATAAATAAGTAAAATATCTAAGTAAAATATCTTACGCATTACATTACCAAAATAAATAAGTAAAATATCTTACGCATGATATTTATGAATACTTGCTATTTACAAAACTCTCTAAAACTAACAAAATAAAATTGGGAAACCTGCTGCTCTATTTTAAGAACTTTAGATATACTTTAAATATTTAAAAACTAGCAAAAAAGGATTAAACAAAGAGAAAGTTGAAATAGATTTTTGAATTAAGTCAATTTTTTGAACACAATATACCACAATAACTGAGTAAAATAAAAATAAAATTCTCACATTTGCTGACATTTCTGTACCAAAGGTGCGAGTGGTCCCCTGAGATTCTGCATAAACAATGCCTGGTTGTTGCGAGACAGGTAATGAGCAGCCTCCATCGCTAAGTCATACAGGACAAAAGGACTGACCACAGAGTTCACAGCACACACACAGAACTGATGCAGGTACTGGTTGCCCAACTTCTTGGACACTCGAAGCAGCCATTTAACGTTTTCGCCATACGGAGGTGATCTAGAAATCAACCTCGTATCAAAAATATATTTTAAGATTAATTGAGAGAATCATGAAAATATCTTAACCTAACTTATAGTAACATAACCTAATAATATAAATGATGAGAAGTATGTATTAAAAAGTTTTTTAGTGCCAAATGGAATACAAGGTTCAATAATGCTACTGAATATTTTCAAATCCAAATAGTAAACATAAATTCTCCAAGCAAGATACAATTACAGAATAATATAGAAAATACACTGTATATGAAGTATATAAACTGATCTGACAAATGCTATGTCCTGTAAAAATTAAAATGTGTAACATATATATATATATATAACATATTATTCTTTAAATTATTTCACATTTTTTTTAATAAGACTTGAAAATGCTGATAATTAC
The DNA here is from genome assembly GCA_947579605.1 of Athripsodes cinereus. Taxonomy (NCBI): domain Eukaryota; kingdom Metazoa; phylum Arthropoda; class Insecta; order Trichoptera; family Leptoceridae; genus Athripsodes; species Athripsodes cinereus. The sequence goes on from OX388315.1 coordinate 9,125,480, forward strand.
CTGCTATATTTGTTTTGTGGCCTGTCATCGTGTACCCTTCTGGCTTGAGCCTCCAGTGCTAACATGCCGACCCTATACGCAGAGAGTAAGGCTCGCAACTGTTGTGATTGCGCCTGTCTGGGGAGGGGGGGCGTCCTGTGTTGTTGCTGTTGTTGTGGGGCCACTGCAGCGGAAGGGGGCGGGGGTAGGGAGTGCTGTGGAGCTGTGACAGTGACAGGAGGCTGTGGCGGTGGAGGCATAGTGTGATGAGGGGGAGGAGGCATGGTGTGAAGGGGAGGGGGAGGGGGTGGCATGCTGTGGTGGGGACCTGGAGGTGGTAGAGAGGCAGGCGGCTGCTGAGGGGGGGCAGCCCGCACAGGAGCAGCCACCCAATATTGCACCGGGCCTGGCACCGGACCATAACCATATACCTGGAAAATGTACATCTAGAGCATGAAAAACAGAATATTCTTTATTCTTTATTCTTTCTTATCATCCGTAGGCCATTGATTTGGCACTTGGAATCGTCAGACAATTATATAGTTTTTTTTTTTTTACAAATGACAAAATAATCAAATTACAACAATACAATGAATAAATAAATAAAGAAATTCCATTGAATCAAAGTTTTTCGAGTGTAAAAGGCCCAAAATAACTTCTCGTCAGTGTATGTAAAAAATAAATTCTAATAATTATACATAAATAAATGAATTGAATCAATGCCAATTAGACTGAACAGTCCCATTTAGCATTTCGTCGATATTGTAAAAAGCTTTTCCAACAAGATACCTTTTCACTTCTCTCTGATATTCTACATAATTGAGTGCCTTAATATTACTGGGCAATTTATTATATAAACTTATGCTAAGACAAATAAAGCTTTTTGAAACTTTAGCCAATCTATGTTCTAGGGGTCTTACATCTCGCTTACAACGAGTATTGTATTTGTGATAGTCTGAGTTCAGGGGCGTATTAGATATGTTCTTATAGGAATAAAGTAGGCACTCATATATGTATAAACTTGGTAATGTAAGTACTCCCAGTTCACTGAAGGCAATCTTACATGTATCTCTGGGTTTTATATTCATTAGTTCTCGTACTGCCCTTTTTTGTAATATAAATACTCTATTCCAGTCAGCTCCCCTTCCCCAGAACAATACTCCATAGGACATGATACTATGAAAATATGCAAAGTAAACAAATTTGGCTGCATCAAATCCACAAACTTCTTTAGTTTTTCTAATGGCGTAGATTGCAGAGCACAATTTTTTAGAAATACATTCAATATGTGGTGACCATTGCAATTTTTCATCTATTGTCACACCTAGGAATTTTGTCTCCCTAGTTGTCTGCAACCCTTGCTCACACAGTGACGCTATCACTGGGTCAGCATTTGTATTCTTTCTCAGAGAGAAATGAACGGTATTTGTTTTCGTCACATTAAGCACGAGACCGTTGGCACTGAACCATTCACCCATGCGATCTAACACCATGTGAACATTTTCTACAACTTTTTCTTTAGATTTATCATCCCTAATTAAGAGAGATGTATCGTCAGCGAACATTATTACTGTTTGATCCTTTGGTATAGCTGTTGGTAAATCATTTATATAAATTAAAAACAAAATAGGACCAAGTATAGAACCTTGTGGAACGCCACGTTTTACCACTGATGTTTGCGATCGGACACTACCCATTTCGGTCACCTGTTGACGATTATCTAAGTATGATCGGAAATAATAATGTAATGCTAAATTGTTAATATATACCTATCTCTCAGTCAGAAAGGAACTACATTTTGATATAATCATGAGAGTATAATCAATATCAGATTGGATAAAAGTCAAACTTACTTGAACATGATGAGATGGAGGAGGTAGTGGTGGTGGCCTGTGGAACTGTATGTGGAAAGGCTGATAGGCAAAGCCGTATGGTGCCATTCCTATGGGAGCTATTGATGTAAGTGGCAGTGGTGCTATGGCAGTCATGGGCTGCATAATGGACGGCTCGGGCTCGGGCTCTGTGTCCCGGTCTGTTTCACCAGGAGGACCATGACGCAAGTACAACTCATACCAATACTTGGCCACTGTGAATAGAACTTCAGGATACACGCCGCCTCCTAAAACATTTATTAAAATAATATGAGAACATTATTCTATCACACTTCATAGGATAACTGTCATGAAATTATAGGTAAACAAAGAGAGATTAATTCCATTAATTGTATCGGCATTTACTTTGTTACACTTCATTTTAAATTATCAAATTAATAAAATAAATATTTATTATTTTTGTTTTGTGTTAGGTACCTACTGTTGAGTTTGTTGTTTTGTGTTACTGAACAGTAACACAAAACAAAAACAAAAAAAAAAAAAAAATTTTATTTGATAATAATATATTATTATTATTAGAAAAGTTATTTTAGTACAAAAACAATAATTGTTTGGGTAACAAACCTTTAGCTGCACTCTCCACTGTAAGACATGCCCTCTCTAACATTTGATCACTCTGCTCCTTGCATTGCAGTACAGCTCTCTGTATTTCATTGTGATTTAGTGCATGAGCATGTGGTAGACATGATAATGCCAACTCAGCTGCAGCTCTGACCAGTGCTGGTTCACATCCCTGTGAAGCACGATCGGCTATACTCGCTGCTTCCGGTGGGGTCAGGTGACCCTCCCAAGTATCTATCAAGAAAGTGATGGCTGGAGCTCCAATATCCATTGCTTGACCTAAACATAATACACATGATCTTATCAAATGGTCTTCAAAACATGGAAAACACAAAATAAAAATAAAAAAGCAGATTATGAAATTATTGGCTGATAACAAATTTTCAGTGGATTGAATCAAATATAACGCCAGCCACCCACTTCATCATGGATGATCGACTTTAGATAGTTGCCCTCTCACATAACAGTACATATCCATTTTTTACCTAAGTGAATCATTTGAATAATGATAAATATTTTTAACTCCACAAGATCAATTGATTATTACAATAGAAAATAAAAGAGTTGAATAAACTTCTATTTACTTTGTGAATTCAAATCAATCTTTTATTTCAATAATCATCTTAATATTAGCACATCTATATACATATTTTCTTTTATTCTTGCCTAATAGATTTGTTTGAATAAGATTGAATAATTATTTACTTATTCAACATAGGTAAAAATATATATATGTATTATCTGTAGAGAGACTTTTGGGTTACTTGGTCTAACGAACACTTATGTCTTACAAATAAGAAACTGCCTTTTACAGAACATAGAGTTATTAGAAAGAGAGTAAACAGATTTACCTCCATCTGCAGTAGCTTGTATTGCAAGTTATAAAAGCACAAGAAACACTTATAAAATAAATTTTATGTTTACCTGTGATCCAGCTGACATGAGATGAATATGTTCTGGAAAGCCAATTGGCACTGACACAGTTGTGCAAACCAAGGGCGTAAAGACCCAGCTGAAAGGCGGCCATGTGGAGACCTCGATGAGGAAGATGATGTTCTCTACCTCCTCCAGCAGATGCAGCCTGAAATGCACAACACGCACTCGTCATTATTATTAACCAAACATAAAAATACTACATATAAATGTTTACTGCTCCTAATCAGGGAGGACTACTTTCGAAACAGATCCCATCTAGTATTTTAGAAATGTTACATTGATATCTATGAGGCGTATCCAGAAAGTAAGTGTACTGAGCCTCTCACAACTGGATGGATTTTATTTTAGACATTTTGGCTACACCTCTATGTAGCCTGACCCTTCCCACCACAACGAAACCGGTTCAAGGTCAGTACGTTGAGAAGTGTCAACACATTTTGTGAAAAATGTTAATCCAATTTACCACCAAGTATGAAATACGCAGAGTCATCCATTATCTCGTTTGGAAGGGAAAATTTCCGATTGAGGTTTATAATGAGAATGAAGTGAAAACTGCACAACTGAACAACATGAGAGGCATGCTGACAAAGGAAGTCTGCCTGCTGCACGAAAATGCCATACCACACACGGCCAACGCCACAAAGGAACTCGCCTCGTTTAAATGGGATATCCTAAACCATCCTGCGCATTCCCCTGACCGAACACCTTCAAATTACTATCTCTTAACCTCCCTGAAGTTGCACATGGGTGGAAAAAGGTTTTCAACCGATAAGAAGTGGAGTAGTGGACGAAGGGATTGGTGGGAAACTACTCCGAGGAAGGCATCCAATAGTTGATACCCCACTTTACCATCAGCATTGAGAGGAATGGCGACTATGTGGAAAAATAGCTTACATATCTACTACAGTAACCACATAATTTATTGTTTAGATAAAAAAAATAGTAACCTACAAAATTTCAGTACACTTAGGGGAAGGTGGGGCAAGACGGGGTAGTGAGGTAAGATGGGGTACTGCGATAAAAGTGGAACCGCGCCGAGTAGCCCTGAACGGTGGATGACATACAGTCCGGCTAAAAAGAGTAGAAATTAATTATTGGTGAACTAACATTTTATCACTCTGACAACACTAATATTTATTGTCATTCTCACTGACATATCCAAGGTTATACGTCTTGTTATCATAGTTTACAAACTTAACATCATTATTTTAATTAAATCGGACGTAATTGGTAAAAAAAGGCAGTTAATTTTTGTTTTAAAATCAGTGGCAATAAATAAAATGAGTAATAAAACTATTCCCAGTGGAGCAAGAGAGATTATATACAATGTTTACGTGCAGTGTTTGGCGGATTGCATGTCCAACATATCATTGTCTGATTTTAGCGATGTTTACAAACGAACATCGATTCTAACCGATTAGTATTACAACAAATTCATATTAAATTAAGTATTATTCATTTGAATATGTTTACGATGTTATTTTTATGGATAAATCCGCGATATTAATAACCTCTCAACAAAGTATAGGTTATGTTTATTTAGATGACATTTACGAAAATCTATGGAGTTCGGCTATAATAATGTAAGCACCAATTGAGTTTTATTAGGGTCTGGTATACCCAATGTCCTTTATAGATTCTTTGAGTAGTTTTTGCGTATATTTTTTCTTCATATCGTTTTACGTGCCGAATCGACCCAATTCAGTTTCAAATTCTTTTAAATAAGCTTTACACAGCTCTAGATATCGTTTTCATGCGATAAACTCGCCCATAGCATGTTTTTTTTTTGTTTTTAAAATTTGTAATTGTTATTTTATCATGCAATAAAGATTTTAAAGTTTAATCAACATGGAAAAATGGCTTCGCGGGAAGTGATTCTCGTCAAACGAGAAAATCATCGCCGAAACAGTGACCTATTTTACAGAATTCGACAAATCATCTCTTTAGGATGGCTTAAAAAAAGTTAGAATACCGCTGGACTAAATGTATTGAGCTAAAAGGAGACTATATTTAAAATTTAAAAAAATGTATTTTTTTGCCTACCCTCATAAGCATGAGAAACTTGTCCCAAAGATTTTTATATATTGCCGGGTTATTGAATTAATCTAATCCCTCTGGTATTGTCTCAATTTATTTTTGTTACACAGAAAATCTATAAAAATGTGATATTCGATTTATTTTTAATCAACAACAAAAAAATGGCGCTTACATATGTTTACTGTAAAACCGTAGAGTGACCCTGACTTTCTGTTGAAGATTGCCATATGAACGACAGCAGCGCCCTCAATTATTTTCTACTCTTTTTAGCCACACTGTAAGATGCTCTCTTCGGACCCCCCACTAGTAACAAAGTTACATCAGCAGTGGTTGCTCCCTCCGTGATACTGTGATACTTAACGTGTTTTTCGCATACCTATTTCACGTTATTTTACTTAATTTTGTTTTTTTTTTTTTATTTATTAGTATCAATTATAGGCATAAAATACATGGTTCTGTTAAGTCATATAAGTTGACTTGTCAACAGGTTCTAATATAAAACATAATTATTAAATTACTTTACAATAATACTTAATTATACATACTCTATATCTATTCTATACAATTAAATGATATCATAAGAACTATTTCTACGCTAAATTAATAGGTATGTCTTAATTATATAAAACATATTTCAAATTATTAAATAACTCTACAATGATGCTTATTTATTCATACTCTATTTCTATTCTATATAATAAAACGATATCGTAGAAAACCATTTCTACGCTAAATTAATAGGTATATCTTAATTATATAAAACATATTTCAAATTATTAAATAACTCTACAATGATGCTTATTTATTCATACTCTATTTCTATTCTATATAATAAAACGATATCGTAGAAAACCATTTCTACGCTAAATTAATAGGTATATCTTAAAAATATAAAACATGATTCAAATAAGCAAATAATTAATAAATAACTCTACAATGATGCTTGATTATTCATACTCTATTTCTATTATATATAATAAAACAATATCATAGAAAACTATTTCTTTTCTATATTCCATATCTGTGGTGACAAGGTAAAGGGGCATAAGTCAGCTCTGCAGCTCCGAGTCACTCCCTCCACAGAAATGCAGGCACATGCCATACCCCACAGAGTAACGGTATCAAGGGTAGCCTATAGTACTAGGTAACCCCCGACACCGTCACCTGCGAGGCACGACACATATCCACTGCGGAGGGAACAACTCAATACTACAAAACCGACTCACGCCCCTTCACCCTGCCACCACAGGTATAATAAAACGATATCATAGAAAACTATTTCTACGCTAAATCAATAGGTAGGTATATCTTAATAATGTAACACATATTTCAAATTCAAATTATTAAATTACTTTACAATAATTTTCAATTATTCATTCTCTATTTATATTCTATACAATCTCATAAAAACTATTTGTACTATACATTAATATTTCTTAATAATATAATTTATTATTCTTAATAATTTCTTAATGTTTATTTTAACATTTATGTGATTCATTTGCTAGATTAAAGATGATAGTTTGTCACAATAAACTTTTTTTTAAGAATTTATAGAAAGAAATGTATTTTTTTGACATTTTAGCTTAAAGGCCCCGTCTTGCCCAACCTTCCCCTACTTTCCAGATATCCCTCGTATTTTATATAATAAATTACAATCTTCACTTTACTCAAGAAATAAAATGGGGGTTATTTAGTTTTACAAGTACTTTATTAGTGACTCGAGTTTGGACATGAAATGTCTTTTACAATTATTTATATCATCACGCCCAAAATGTAATGTCTTGCCTGTTTGCCTATGAATAGTAATAAGTAATAATAATAATACACACACCTGAGTGAATAAACTTGTGCTACTAGATCCACCTGCTTTACTCAACACTGACTTGGCCAATTCAAACATAAAGTGGGCACTGGCTTCAGATGGTTGATTTGGAATGGATGGATAAGCTCTCTTGCCCTTAAATCTGTAATTACAAAATATTTTACACCACATTATTTTAATATAAAAAATACTTATATCAACAATTTCAATACAATAAGTCATGGTACATGGTATATTCCTTCGCATGCAATCACTCATGTACAAATGTAATATGCATCCTAATTCAAGTAGTGCTAGGATATATGTATATGTCCTTATACAATAAGTCATGGTACATGGTATATTCCTTTGCATGCAATCACTCATGTACAAATGTAATATGCATCCTTATTCAAGTAGTGCTAGGATATATGTATATGTCCTTATACAATAAGTCATGGTACATGGTATATTCCTTTGCATGCAATCACTCATGTACAAATGTAATATGCATCCTAATTCAAGTAGTGCTAGGATATATGTATATGTCCTTTTTTGTATCTTGTTCAAGTGTGTGATAGTTTTAGAGAGTGTTTACAAGATTTCATATAAAAATTTACAGGAACATAAAATGTTAACCAATATTTTTCTTTCTCCAACATCGCAGCTTAAAAATCAAAAATGTCATGTCATTACCTTGTGACATGTGTGTCCTTAGCTCTGGCTCCCTGTTGTGAAGGACTGGGCTGTGGTGGAGGATGAGGAGGTATGACACTTCCATTGGTGGCATTGCCTCCTGCAGCTGGTATAGCTCCCCCCATCATCATGGCATTACTACTATTGTTGCTGTTACTCCCACTAGCACCATCTAGTTCAGCACTTGTAGAACTCTGTGGACGACTTCCCCAATCACTCACTCCTGCAGGACCAGGTGACATACCACCATAACACTGATCTTGCATCTGCAACACATGCACAGTAAAAACATTATTAACCACTAAACAACTATGTCAGCTAACAAACATTCAACATTATTATTCAGACAACATAATTGTTGGTGTACAAAAAAAACTAAATTCCAAAGGAAAAGAAAAACTTCCAAGCTGAATGTCAAAATTAAGTTTATAACTCAGGGTTTTCCATGTAAACAAATGATTTTATCTTTCTCGATAGAAAAGGTTGATACCATGGTTTTGGATACAGTTTATAATATTGATACGTGAGCGAATCTAAAATCATTAAATTTACAATACGTAAATTGAGATGGTTTGGTCATGTGGAACGAATGAAAGAGGAAAGAATGACAAAGAGGATGTACTTGGCTGAAAGGAGGGGTGTGAGGAAGCGCGGGCGTCCGAGAACTACATGGCTTGAACATGTAGATCAAATTCTAAAGGACGGCCGTGTTTTGAGTAAAAGAAACCGACGTGCGTGCATGAGAAATTGTATGACTGTAGAGGAAGCGAAAGAAGTATGTAAGGACAGATCTAATTGGCGTTCCGTTCTCTCTGCCTACCCCACTTGGGATACGGCGTGAGGGAATAGATAGATAGATAGATAGATAGATAGATAGCATGTACCTACATAGAATGACCTATAATGACTGATAATTATTCTACATGATAGCTCTGGTACAAAAGTGATGTATGTAGAGAATACAAACCTGATAGATGGGCATCTCAGGCATACAACCTGGGGGAGGCACATTGCACCTAATAGGCGGGTTCCCAGTGTAGTATACACTCACTATGGGGGACTTCACTAAGCGATGAATGTCCCTATCCAATAACTAGAAAAAAATTATACTCTCTTACATTATACAATGACAACAACAACAACAACAAAAACATTTTTATACATTTAAATGATATTCTTAAAAAAAAATTGTAGTGTGTTCATAGAATATTTTTTTGGAGATTATACTCATGAAACGAGCTCATAATAACAATACACCTTAAAATGAAAATAAACATAATTAGAAGTGGGACGAATATTTACTCATTATAACTGCTTTCTCACTATAGCCATGCTCAGTTAAACAGAGTTTGACTGCAATTTATTTACAACAAATCTGAGAGATCACTACAATATGGGTCAATGTATAAATAAATACTATAGACAATATAAAGAAAAAACTCATATTTCATACACACCTTATTCATAATGCAAGCCAACTTCTCTGGATCATTCTTATAATGGCTCAATAGAGAGAGTGCCAGTTCTCCCCGCTGCCTTCTGGCTCCCTCACATAACAGAGGATGTTCCGCTTCTGATACATTAGCTTTCAAACCCAAGGCTGCTACAGCAGCTTCGAATCCTAGCAACTCGTCTGAAGGAAGTCGGCCATTACACGTGAATAGCTTCAACACACATAATAAACTCAGATAAAAAATAATATATTAACTAGGATTATATATTATACAATAATACTCATTATTATGGTGTAAATATAATAGGAATTGAAGTGTATCATCGGTTGATAATAAATTAGTAAAATAAAATAATATATACACCCAAAAGGAGCACTGGATTTTCTTCATTTTATTATCAAAAAAATATTATGCAGAGGTGAAACAATCAAGTGAATAATATATCACATCATATTCAGAGAAAATACATTTCTTCAATTTTTTTTTATGTAATCATATTCTATAACTATTATTGAATATCAAACTATTTTTTTTTGAAACTTTGTAATTCGCTACCTTAATGCAGAACTAGCCTAAGTGGTTTTGGATGATTTTTCAAAGTAGTATTTTTCAAAATTAAAATATCTAAAGCAACTTTTGACAACCATTATTATTTAGGAATCTAATAGCTCTCATTCATTAAATTATCTCATATCTATTATTATAATTTTTTGTTTTTTAATACTTAATTCAGTTTGACCAAAATTTCAACTGGGGCTTGTTCTGCATTAAGGTAGCGAATTGTCTTATCTCTTTAATTATTTATAATCAGTAATTTTGAATACCTATTTTATATTATTTTAATGTTTTTAATTCTTGATTTGTTTCTTAATTGTGCGATATGTTAATTTGAATTTATATTGTATATACATATATGTTTTGTAGTCTGTCTTATATTTAAATATATAAAAGGCTTGCGCAGTATACAATTGTAAATAAATAAAATAAAAATAAATAAAAAGATTTGTTAAAAAATATGTAGTTAAACAGACTTACAGATTTTCTCTCTTTCCCGATAATACAAGGCACAACGAGTGCATCAAAAACAAATGTAGCCAATGTCATTGGAAGCAGAGCTGGTCCTCTAGACCTCAGTACACCATCCCTCAGCTGGCCAGCTCGCTGTCTTAACAAGCAGAGTTCTTCTGGTCCCGGTGGTATACGTCTCAGTAATGTCATAAGTTCTGCCTCTTGATTTGCTAACTTCACTTCCAAAGGCTTTGTGCTCGCTGGTGGACGGGCCATCTCTAACCCAAACAAACCTACACGGAATGCCAGAGATGAATGTTCTGGAGTTTCAGCTAAAACCTGGAAAATAATCATACAATTTAAAATAACTTATCTATTCATATGTATCATCAATATCTGTCAAAAAAAAAAACTTACTGTACAAAGGAAAGCACATCTAGCTAATGTTGCAGAAGCAAGTACACTCATTCTATGTGATGTCGGATTCAAGATAGTGTGATGTCTTCGTCCTTTTCTCCTTGCAGGAATAGAACTATTTCCAGGACTCTGATCTACCCTTCCTACCAGATCTGGTGGACGGGCTAACAATTCTCGAGCTAATCTAACACCCAATCTTCTTGCCTCTGCACTATGTCCGTGAGCATATAAACCTTCGGCCCGAGCAAATAAAACTTCCCATGAATCGGACTGTAGCTTAAGATCAGATCCATAATTCCTGTCATCTGAACACAAATTCCAGTCATAATATTTATCTTTATCACCGTTTGTTCTTATCTGACTGGACTCTGGTTTGGATTCATAAAAATATGTGTTACACTCATCTCCAGATTGTTGTGACTCTGAACTGGAAATACTTTCATCTTTAGATGATCTCCTCACTACCTCCCCATTACTCCTGCAGGGGTCACTTGGTCCTGAGACACTACACTTCTGCAATGCATTCACCAAGTGGTCCTGACAATTATTACTAGTGGAAGGAACAGAGTTTGATCCTTCATTAGGAACACATAGGCCATACTTGTGATGTGATTTAGCAGAGTCACTACTTTCTTGACTGGACTCGCCACTTCTGTTCTCAGAACTAGAATTACCTTCAATGATATTACCACCAGAGCTAGAATTAGAATCGCTGTTTCCTTCTTGCGAGTCTGTGTCACCATTTCTTGAGAACCCAGACACAACTATGAGGGAATCATTGAGTATATCATCATCATTTTCACAAAAACCTTCACTAGATACACTGGACCGATTACCATCTCCACAAGTTTGATTTGCTCTCATACGTGCATCAATATCCTGTAAATGTATTACAACAACATCAGTATGGTAAGATCTATTTCATAAAAATTATTCAGGAAATAAATATACATACATACGAAGCACACAAAAAAAACATACTAATAACTATGGATATGAATATTTTATAGAGAATAGCATAAAAAAAATGAACATTTATCTACACAGACACAGAAAGCATGAAACATACTATGTTAGGTATCTAATGCATTTAGTTCTATGAAATGAAAATATGTTCTATGTATTTGCAACAAGGTGCTAATGCAAAATAAACATAACTAAACACAACCAACAGGTATGTGCTTGTAATGTATGATAGTCATACGTCTGAACAAAAGAAGTGCTTGAGGCGTCTCATGACCTTCTGTTGTGGCAGGACCTGTCTGGTGCGATGTCGGATCCTCTGTGCTGAATGGGCTGCTGACAGTCTGTACGTCAAACCTAACTCATTGTTCAATACTGGCTTGGTGGAGTTCACCTGCAAATAATCATACACATAAGTCAAAATTATGTTGAGATATAATTCTGAATAGCTATAGTGGAAAATAACAGTTGTTGACCGCATGTAATTTGACCAAGAGATATTTTGTATGTAAGTTATCTTTTAAATAGATTATATAATTATATGTAAATAGTGCACCTGCGTCACATTGCCATCCTTGTTCTCGAGGTTCCTAAAACACGTAAAGGGGCATCTAAAAGCTGGACTAGTATCACTGTTATAGGTCACACCAGGGATGGGGTAGTCATCCCAATCCATAAAGCAAGCCTCCAGTGCGGGTCTGAAGCCAGGGAATGTGTCTGATCCAGAGAGAGGGGACTGTGTGCCTGTGTTGGAGGCCGAAGCACCAGCTCCCCCGCCCCTAGAGGACACACCACCTCCTCCTCTGCTACCCCCTAATACGTTACCATTATGTGATGCTCGAGACTTGGATACCTAAACAACAAGATCGATTAGTCAATATGAATGATATTACACAATTTAATCAATGATCTAAATGTATTTTATGATTACAACACCGTGCATAAGGTTTTAATATATTTAAATACACACAATTTACCTTCAAGGTACAAGCATAAAATGTGGTGTGAGTGTATATGGTTTTATCTAACTAACATTCATCTTTCGAAAAAAGCAAAAGATTTGTGGAAGAATGATTACAACGTCTAAAACACTCGCAAATGAGTCGATGGTATTGTAAAGAATGGGATAGAACAGAATAATTTCATTACTATAAAGATAAATTTTTCGACCAACGGTTCTTGGTGGAAGTTCATATTAATAATTTTTAAAATGAAACACGATATATAGTTATTCCACTATTGACTTTATTTATTTTTGCGAGCTGGCTTTCAAGAGCTTCCACTCTCATCGTCAGGCAAACTTTATTCAGTCAGGTTTTACTTTTGCCTGACGATGAGAGCGGAAGCTCTTGAAAGCCGGCTCGCAAAAATAAAAGTCAATGGTAGAATAACTATAAATATCTACTACTACTACTATACTACTATACCATCACGGCATATCCCAGAAGTGGGGTAGCCAGCAGATCAGCTGCATGTAAGAAACATGCAAACTGTCCTCTTCGTGCCAATATTAAATTAAGACATTCAGGATGGGTGGCAAGCCTCATCGCTGAATTTAAGATGTAAAATGTCTTAATTTTTTCGAACACCTGCCTTTTACAGGACACTCGAAAACTTACGCAGAAGAATGGGAGACCAATTCTTTACCGAGTGCTCCACGGGGAACTATAAATATCGTATTTCATTTTAAATATTATTAATTTTATTAGTTTTATAATTCGACTGTGATCAGGACAAAGGGTTTAAACCACATCGGTAAAATTTTATAGGAGAAGCAAAGAAACTGTGGGATAAAGAAAATGACAAAAATTATTGTCATTATTATTTTACCATCTTATTGTAATGTAGTTCTTTTGAAGAGAAAGTATTCAGGAACTATCAAGTTATAAGCAAAAAAAAAACATAAAACAACTTTTGCCAAAATTGTGGTTTGATGCCTTTGTCCTGAGCACAGTCGAATTATGATTTTACTGATTCAATATGACTCTATTTCACTTGTGGGATGTCTAATGTATAGCGACCTGTAAGTTTACTTGAAATATATGTAATGACAATGCATCTTATACATATATCTATTTTAAAGACCAAGGACCAGAACATGTCGTTCTGGTCCCCAAGCAAAACAACAACCAGAGTTCGTCGGTAGCCTGGGGGTAGAGTCTCGGCCTCATGAACAAGGGGACTGCAGTTCGATCCCAGGTGCCGGCAAACTACCCTTTCACAACACAAGCTTTTAGCTTACTTTTAAAGGTGTATAAGGCTGTACTTGGGTTTATAACAAAACCCAGATATATCTTTTAAAAAAAATGTCTTGTGCAAAGTTGACTACCTCATTAACAAGAATGACATGTACTAGAGAAGAATTCATGTAAGAGTGCCCCGCTCATAGGTAAATGATTAACACATCCTTCAGTAATGAGTATACTACACACACCACACAATGCACCAGCCAATCACAGTGATGCTACTCAGATACTAATACAATCACGTGTTCTGTAAAACACATTACCTGTGACTGTGTGCGTAGCGGTGCTAGGGCACTTTTAAAAAAATTCAAGTCTAACAAGTTTTAATAAAACTAAAATGGCACATACTTTTTCTAAAATTTTAAGATGCCAATGAGTGAACTGCGCATGGAAAATATCTCTCTCATTGGGAGCCAGTCCAGGATTGAGAACAGCCAGCCGCCAGAGGGAGACCACCTCGTCACACAGAGAGGAACAGGCGTGCTGGGAGGCATGTGTGTTGCCCCCGGCACCTCCTCCTCCTCCTCCCCCTCCTCCGCCACTGCCACCACCTCCCCTGCCTCCACCACCACCTCCTCCACTACCATTCACTCCCAGAGATACCTTAGTGTTATACCACCACACCAAGATCTGAAACATAAACAATCGTCATAATAACTTAATGCACACGATCCCTTGTACTTGGGTCAGTACCGCATCTACCTTATTAATATAGTGGCATCCTCTGGCAGATCTCCTCTATATCTCCATTATATTTACTAATGGGACAGACAGTTCCCTACAATAAGACTTACTGTCTAGACCTGGTCTCACACACACAATGGATGTCTTTCTTGTCCCATAAGTAAAGATGCCCACACCTGTCATGGTCAATTTAGATACTATTAATTCTCAATGAAATAAACGATGTGATTTATAGACAACACATACGGTGCAACTGAGCGACAGTTTTTAATTTCTTTTTTCCACTACATTGCTTAGCACTCCTGAGATCACTGTCACACACATAGATAATCCACTGTTCTTTCAGGCCAATAAGATCTAGAACTCAGTTTCTAAAAAATCACATATATTCAGAAATATACCTGTTCACAAGCCATACACTCATCTGTGATGATCTGGAGCAATGGTACAGCATTCCGATCTCCTCTCTTGAACATCTCTCTGACAATGGCCAGCAGGTTCCACATACCTTCGGGTTCCCTGCCTCGCAGGGGGCGTAGTAGAGAGGACCACTCTGCTGCCGCTGGTGGTGCCGTTGTTGAAAGGTAATTCACATCACTAAAATAGAAATATTATTATGCAACAGTATTTACTTTATATGTGGTATATAACAGATTAAGATGGTACGGACACAAACAAATTAAGATGGTACGGATACATTTTGAGACTACCACAGGATAACATGATCAAAAAGACGATGGACGTAGAAGTAGATCACAGAAGACCAGGCAGACCAGTGACCACCTGGATGTCCACAATTGCCAGGGACCCGAAGGAGCCAAAGTTGCATTCGGAGGATGCAGGGGACTGGAAAACTTAGAAGATGAGGACTAGGAGAGCCGACCCCAAGTAAATAGGATAAAGGTGAGGGCGAAAAAGATGTGTTATCTAACAGCTGTATGATCGATATGTTGCCCAAATATGTAGATTTAAACATTTAAAAAAGAATGAAATCCACAATCCAAATTAAGGCGCATGACTTGTTTATTTCTATATAATATAGAAAACATACCGTAATACTGACACAACAAATTTAGTAACAACATTGCTCTGTTGTCTGACAAATTCTGTATTATATTCTTTATACTGTGAGTAGGATAAAATAGTGAATGTCCCCAAGACAAAACACTTGCACTTGATAGTATATTGGACATTTTTAAAATTAAACAATAAATTTTATAAATAAGTAAACACTGCAAGTACCTAAACACTATGGGTGCTGGAACACAGAACTTGATCAATATTTTATTTATGTTGTCGTGGAGAGTTCTCTCATCCAAATACCACCAAGTCTGGTCGGTGGCTGATGCCCCAGCAGTTGGATCTGGGGCTCCGCACACTGTGTTGATGGCTGTGGGCTGAGCGGAGAGTAGTTCATCCAGAAGTCGTTGAGCTGTTGGCAGGATTTGTTGAGGCAAAGCTGATATAAGATACTGAGCAAACTTCTGGAGCTGATCTCTTTGTAAACGCTGTAGTGATTCGGAAACTGGAGCACGAAGAGTCACCTGGGAGGACTGAAAACAAGAAAATACAAACTCAGAATTGATAACATAAATCCTAACTTAAGACAGACACACACACACACACACTTACATTTATTATTTTATTGGATGGCGTTAAAGCACTTACCATGTGTATTCTGTGTAAACAAACAGCCACAACGTGTGAACACCAATATGCTGTCGACTGACATGTACAGTTGCATGTTGATATCCTCCTACGGTCAAATGTAACTGCCACATTATACACGTCTCTAGGCTCTGGCATGACCACACTGGCTGATAGGTGGAAGCCAATCTGCAGAGGTTCTTTGACTGCGTTATTCCTAAATAGGTGATCACCTCGTTGAAACTCATCTGCTGATCCATTAGCCAAACAAGAATACAACCGAATATCTTCTTCATTGTCGGCAAAGCTCCAGAAAGCTATCCTTAACTGCAGCTGTTCTGGCACTGGAGGAAACACTTGCTCCACAAGTTCAAAAGGTATATGAGAAGCTACACAGCGTGCCGACAATTCTGTCAGTGATAGTACACTATGTCTCTCTGCAACAATATTTATTAATTCATTAATTCAAAAGAATACAGTGAAACAAATGATACTAACTATTTTATCTAACACCCTGTACACTGTACATGTATTGGTAAGAGTTCACTGTAATTAACTTAAAGCAGTGGATAAAATGTTTAATCTTGAAGTAATTTTTAGAGTATTAATAGTTTTTGTTGCTGGGTACATATCCTATATGGAAGGCAACTATATCTGAGTTATTATTCTTCGAATATAAACTACCTCTATAAAATACAGATTAAGTACAGGTAATTACAACACCACAAACTGAACTGCCATGTCATTACACACGACATTTAAGATTATTATACAAACAACTTATTAAAGTTCATCAACCACGTACATGGGTTTTTCACAAAACCACACAACCACCAGATATTAAAAGAAAACATATAAACTTGTCTGACAAAGTACCCCTGAAAATTTGTATATCCCAAATATTTTTCAATAAATTCAACATATTACCAAACAAGCACACAAACAAGCTAAAATATTGCTAATATTTACTTTTGTTTATCCCTTTTAGTGCTAACAAGCGCTATCGCGCTCCTGTGTATACATGCCATAAGTGCCAGGAGCGCGATGGCGCTCCCAATATCAGTATGTGATAGGCGTGCAACGGAGAAGGTCACATGCACGCAACGATATTTTTTTTTCACTTAATTCGTATTCTATATATAAAATTTACCATGGGTCAAAGCTAAATAAAATTTAAAAAAGATCCCGGTTAAAAAAAATAATTTAACCCAAAATCTCAGAATTTGAAAATAGTTCAAGTTGTGAAGAAAGTGATGGTAGAAGCGACATTGTGGTCCTTTCAAATCGCATGATGCTACTTTTGAGTGAAAGTGACTTAATTTGTGCCCTCTGCAAAAAAGGGCCCCATGGGGTCTGTGCGGAAAAGCACATATGCACATAATATGTCTATATATTTTTATTTTTGGATTTCTATTTTTGTAATAATTTTCTTCCACAATAAATTTTTCCATATTTTTTTTTAATTTGAATATCCATCTTTGAGGTTTCTTGAAGGAAACACTGAAAGAATTTTGAAAATCGGGTAATTTTAGGAAAAGATACATTTCTTTTTCGAGATAAGGGTAAATGACATCAAAAACCACAGTTTTCTTTGGCATTTTTAAGTACCTACACGTGAGAAAAAAACTATGGCACTAAAAGGGTTATTTACTTATCATTGTTACTTCTTTCATTTCATTTGCCATCACCCTTGGAAATATTTCAATGAAAATCCCTCTAATCTTGGATAAACAATAGGAAAGTAAACTTTTCCATCTTTTGTAATTTACCTAGACTAATACCTCTGAATTCCAGTTTTTAGAACTATTTATTTTGAATTTACTCAATGCATGTAGGTTATTCACGACATAACAAATAGGTACCTGTAATTGCCTTTATATAAATATTAGGTGTTGAATGTTTTAGAATACAAAATAGTGGGTTTTTTTATTCGACGATGCATTCAAATGAATATTTATGTCGAAGACATCAGATGAACATCAACATCTCACCCTTCAACACTCCTCTAGGAGGCACAGGGCAGAAAGCAACCTTCTCCATTCAGAGAATCCTCTATACCAATTGAGCCCCCTCTTCCCGTGACTTTCCCAGCACCCTGATGTCATTGTCGTAGAAACAATATAACAGTGACACGAAAATATTTAAAACTAATTACGTAGAAGTAATTCATTTGAAAAAATATGACAATGTGGTTCAAGGCAAGACCAAGATTCAGTAAATTGTTGTAAACCCCAAATCTGTAACCACATTCTTGCAATCATTTGTAAATAATAGATATGTTTTCTGTAATTAATAATATGCAGAGGAGTTGTATGCCTATATTTGAAGAACAATATCACAAAAACAAGAATGTAGGTATTTTAATGTTTACCTATTAACAATGTGTGCCCTTAATTGTCATAAATAACAATGAAATAGAAATATTTTTGTAAGTTGTAGGAGAGTTGTATAATAATATAGTAAGTACATATCCAGTATAAATGTAGAAGACACCTATGTATGTAGATATGGCTATACATAAGTTGGTAATTTGTTATAAAATGGCCAAGGTGTAGTGCTAGTGAATCAGCTGAGATATCATGTTTGTATACTGTTGAGTGATAGTAATAGTTGGCTCATCACACACACACACACTATACCTACACTTAATAGAGTGCAATGTTTTGTGCTAATTATAGACACATTTCATGAAATGTTAACTGTTACACATTTATTAACTGCCAGGGTAACTTGCAACTTCACTCAATAAGATATTCAAACAAAACACCTGCTCACATTACAATATTATATACATATACAATATACACCTATATAAGACAAGAGTACATTCACCTAAACCTAACAAAGGATTATATTATATTCTACACCAACAATAATTACCCACATCAGAGTTGATAACATCTCTATAATCATCTTCAATCATATTTCATTGAATGTAAGGAATCGCATCTACTAATATTCAGTTCTTAAGCCAAGAAGTATATTGACTACAAACTGTATTAAACAAAGAAAGAAGTTGTACCTTCGATAAACCTCTTGGAAATGGTAGGCCCGCACGCTCCTTGAGTACCAGGAGGACGTTTCCAACCCCTCCAATTGTTGGAAAGGCTCTCAGGCTCGGAACTCCAGCTGCAAAGCGAGTCCTCCTCGAACCGATCGGAGTCATCGAAACTGGAAGGATCTCCTCCTCCTTCTTCCCATTCCAGAACATTAACTTCCATGTTGTCCTGTCCTGCACCTCTCCCTGCCCTATCCCTGCCATTATTCCTCGCGGCGCCCGCCACTTTCGGACAATTAATTCGCGATACAGGTCACTGTGATGGTGATCCACTCTCGGGAGTCTCACAATCGACTTTATCGATGACACGAATTTTACTTATCGACGATGCATGGCTAACGATTATATTTACTCTAAATCTCTCCTAACAGCTTGATAGAGAGGTATCATCAAAGATTTCTCCCTTTCATGAACTCCACGATTCGTTCCTCTTTTCCAATATCTAGCCGTAAACTCCCCCTCCGACGACAATAACAAGTATGGCCGACAAAGTGAAGAGTGAATTACTGTAGTCGCAGCAAGGCAACACAAAAGATCATAATATTTTACTCATTGGCATCATGTCAACCCCAAAACAAAGAATTTACTCCAGCTGTACGATGCCTTACAATGCTCTGAGTAAAAATACACTAAGTATTTGTCTTCAAAAATGTACTGTCAAAGTAAACATTTGTATACCTTTTACTATTGTCTTACTTTTGGTTTATACGGTTGCACACCTGAATTAGTATTTGTGCCTATACTCGGTAGAGTAGATTAGGGATAATGTGACATTTATGTGAAACGGGATATTAATTTGTTCACTAGCGATAACGAGTGAAAGCGATTACCACCCGACATAATTTTGATGAAAGGTCAATTCAGTGAAACGACAAGTAACAAGATTTATCTGTCTTCTATTAAAAAGATTACGAAAATAGTCAAACTACAGACAACATGACCCTGAGCAGCGGTCGCTGTCGCTAAAGTGGTGGTCCGAGAGAAAATTTCGCTGGTTCACAGAAAAATGTGAAATATACTTACTCATCACGTTAAGTTATGTTTTATTTTATTAACTATTTAAATTTGCATTCACATTGCTTCACTTTCGATGATCATCCAGGGTGTCAGGGTTCATTGAACACGTGAAGTGAAGTGAACACGTCTGTTCGCATTTGTTCATCCTATGCTTTCACTGCCATGTCAACACTCGCGGTGATTATTGACATACTTAGCAGTAAAAGGATAAAATGAATAAGTTTGAATAAATGTGTCCACTTATGACAATAGATTTGACTTTGAAAGAACTTGCTCAAGGCCGTTCTCTAGCGAAAACTGTAAAATATTACATTTTCAACAAGTTTGGTGGAAAACTTTCAAAACTTATTGACCCTGCGAACATTTTGATTTGATCAAATATGAAAACAACCAAAAAATACATGAAAATGAAAACAATTTTTTTTTATCAATATCAGTTTTTTTTTTCATTTTTTTTAATCTTTGATGCTTTTCCTCCTACTTCAATTTCCTGTCCCATTCCTTTATTTCGATTTCGATCGCATATGCTTTAAAGCAGTGGTTCTCAAACTTTTAATTTCACGTACCACACGAAATTATAAATCAGTAGCGTACCACTAAACTGAATTTAAAAACGTTTCACCTAATAGGGAACTTGCACTCGAGAGGAATATTTTGTGAAATGCATTAATTAGGTAGAAAAAAGGTTATATATCGATTATATTTTGATTAAAACTCAAAAATAAATATTTTTCATTTATTATTTTAATAAATAAAATCACGATTTTTCGCCCGCTGTTTGAACGCCATGTCGATGGTTATTGCATTTGTGACGTCACATGTCCTGAGTGATGTTTTTTTGTTTATCGTAATGTATGGGATTAACAATCGCTTGGTATTTGAGTCCGGTTTTTAACATTTTGGAAGGAGGTAAATATTACAAAAAGTTTCCAAAAAGATCATACAAATATTGTGTAGTCCAAGATGTACAAATATACCTAACTTATACGACACCGAATAAATTATTTCTATGCATGCCGATATTGTAAGCCTCTTACTGTACTGTAAGTTCAGCGACTTCTTTGCAGCTTTCCATATCTATCGTCCAATGACAAAACAAACAAAATCATTCACAGTATCAATATTGTTCTAAATGAACATATCTATCAAGTAGTGGATGCTTGTAGTGTCGACATTTGTTATTATATCCTTAAAATACTATATGATTTACAATAAAAATCTTTTGGTTTTGACACACAATGGCTGTCAGAAACTCACTCGCTGTGGATATATTATTTGTAGATGATCGATGACTCAATTCAGCACAAGTTATAAAATTTAACTTCTGTGCTAATTTCAACCAACTTTGATTTTTTCCAATAACATTGGACAGACTTTTTTAGCAGGATGTTCGTTCACTCCGACCATGCACCCAGTACAGAAAAGTAATGGCGTATTTAGAACCTGTAATCACTAATCGAACCTAAGAATGATGGAAAATTGATAATAATTGCCATTGAATATTCTGTAATTATTACTACTACTACTACTACTATACCACCACAAGTGGGGAATAATTATTACACAATGTTGTATTGCACTTTACAAATTAGTAATAACATTATACATAAGACAAAGTTATAGCGCCTACTGGCGGGCTTAATTATGCATGATAAATATTCGATCGCCCCTTGAGAAAATCGTTTTTCGTCATTATATAACTAAATAAAAAAAATAGGAACTGATGTATGTTTATACGTAAAAATTTAATCATATTGAAGTTTTTGGCAAAAAAAGCGTTCAAACCCAAACCACAACAGTAAATAACCTCGTCAAACCAATAGATATATACATACTACGAAATGTACTAAGCATTTGTAGACAGAGAGATCGAAGGGACATATGACGTCATCAAAATGGCGCATTCGGATGTGGCGTTTTCGCGGAAGTTCAAAAATCGAAATTTCAAAATGCTATAAAACAGAAACTAAGCAACGTATCGAAAAAAAAAATTACTGATATGTGTTACTGATTACTTTATTTATGATTTTGAAGAATAAAAAAAGTTCCCTATTATTTACTGTGTATGTCCTATGGTCATGGCTGCTTGCGTACCACCTAAATAATTGTCGCGTACCACTGGTGGTACGCGTACCATAGTTTGGGAATCACTGCTTTAAAGCATGGGTAGCCAGCCTTTTCAGCAGCCGGGCCAAATTTTAGAAATGAGATTTCCTGTTGGGCCGTACAACAATGTACTCGTTACATGGAAACTTTCAAAATGGTATAGGAATTCGAAATGTTTCAAAACTCCTCGGTTTTCTTTAAGAATATTTTCTCGAAGTACCTCTTTCAAAAAAGTAACGGGTACTTGTACAGAACTATTACATATTAAAAAAGAAAAAGTGTGCATATGCTTCGCGGGCCGCAGGTTGGCCACCCTTGCTTTAAAGCTTTCTTTTTTTTTTCGCTGAAATGTTTGTTTTTTTCTTGTTTTTCGTCTCTACTACAAGTATCGTTGCATTACACAATAATAATGTTTGCAAACTTTGCTGGTTTTCTAGTTTTTAATTATTAATTTAGTTGTATATTATTTATTATGCATAAACTGTTAACGAAAGAAAAAATAAATTAAAAACTTGATTAAAGCTTCATAGTATTCGTTTATGCATGTTTCTAAAAATCGAAATCGGGGGTGTGTTTGGCAGATAATGCAGTTAATAATAAAAAGTTAGGTGGAAAGTAGTTTTTCCGTAATTTTCACACAAATCACAAATAATTCGGAACAACACCATACTCATTTGATAGAGGACAAAATACTGAACAGAACAATATATAATTAATCGATGTATTTTTACAATTGAACCATTGTATGAGGTCATATATGTAAATTTAACACATGAAACTACCATATAAGGCTTAGAAAAGACAACGTCACCTTATTCGGTAGTGCGAATAAGGTGACGTTGTCTTTTCTAAGCCTTATATGGTAGTTTCATGTGTTAAATTTAAATATATAATTACTTATGTTTCAGATTACTCTACTCAAACTTATATTAATTTAATGAAGGAGCTAACAAAACAACAACAAACACCACTGACAGTTCAAGTGTACATCATATGTTCATTATACGCAGTTAATTCACTGGCCACCCTATTTGTGGATGTTTGTGTGATGATATAAACAAAAAGGTACGATGTATTCACAGAAAATCGAAAATTAAAGTCGATAAAAATTATGGCTCTGTCTAATATGTAAAACAAGCACATACGTTTTTTAAACCATTTTCTCTTTTATTCATCTTTAATAGGGAAAATAAAAACTTCGCCCTCGTGCCTGTGGCTACTGGCTTTGATGATTTAAATTTATGCGGAAAAAGTAGAATTTGATAGTTTGTGATTACTGGAATTACTGGAAGATCAAAATTCCCCCGTACTAATAATCTTCTTGAAATTCAATCTGTCAAATTAGTGCTTTGCTTTGCTTTCACTGCCGTGTCAACACTCACAAATAACAGGAAAAAAATGTTTATGGTCATTTCAGTGAAAGAACCTTTCATCAAAACTATGTTGGTTAAGTAGCATTCACATTACTTCACTTTGGATGATCATCCAGAGTGTCAGGGTCAAACCTGTTCATCGAAAGTGAACACGTCTGTTCACATTTGTTCATCCTATGCTTTCACTGCCATGTCTACTTTCTCACTCATGTTTTATGTAGTATGACGTATTTTAGCATAAAAATAATTAAATAAATTCAAAAATGAAAAATAACACTTAAAATAAATTAATATAGCTCTCGACTGCAAAATAATTTTGTTAATGATTCTGACATTCTATACAAATTCATAGAGAATTAAACAAATAATAAGATAAAACTTGTTTATGGTCGTTTCAGTGAAAGGACCTTTCATCAAAATTATGACGAGTGGTAATCTCTTTCCTCCGTCATCGCTAGTGATCACTAGCGATGAAACGCCTGTTCACACTTGTTCATCTTGGAGGATCATCCGGAGTGATCACTGAAAGTGAACGTATGTGAACGACCCTTTATTAAGGGTCGTTCACATACGTTCACTTTCAGTGATCACTCCGGATGATCCTCCAAGATGAACAAGTGTGAACGGGCGTTTCATCGCTAGTGATCACTAGCGATGACGGAGGAAAGAGATTACCATTCGTCATAATTTTGATGAAAGGTCCTTTCACTGAAACGACCATAAACAAGTTTCATCTTATTATTTGTTTTATTCTCTATGAATTTGTATTGAATGTCAGAATCATGTACAAAATTATTATGCAGTCGAGAGCTATATTAATTTATTTTAAATGTTATTTTTCATTTTTTAATTTGTTTAATTATTTTTATACGAAAATACGTCAAACTACACACAACATGAGTGAGAAAGTAGACATAGCAGTGAAAGCATAGGATGAACAAATGTGAACAGACGTGTTCACTTTCGATGAACAGGTTTGACCCTGACACTCTGGATGATCATCCAAAGTGAAGCAATGTGAATGCTACTTTAGCAATCGCTATCATTCGTCATCACTAGTGATCACTGAAAGTGAACATGTGTGAATACCACTTTAACAAAATCAACACGCTGTTTTGTACTTATGAGAATTCTGTTTTAATTTTTAGTTACTGTTTTTTTTTATTTATTTATTTTAATTATTTATTGTACAAAAATACGTCAAGCTACGTACAGCATGATCGTGAGCATTGACATGGCAGTGAAAGCATATACGATGAATAAGCGTTTTCACTTTCGATGTAGAGCTTATTGATTTTGGCTGTTCATTTTAAGTGAAATAATCTGAACGAACGGTGCACGCCAGTGCTTGATCATAAATATTTTTTATTCTGGCAACTTCAGTTGCTATTTGAACTTCCTTTTTGTTCGAAATGTCCATCGCAGCCGCAACCGTCTTTTTAATGGTGAATCGTTATAAAATAATGTGTATTTAGTCATTATAAAGCTAAAATAAGTTAACTTTTATGTTTTATTCATATGCTACAGTGTGCCTCAGTAGTAAATACTCGGTGTGTAGTCGGTTCTAGTTAAGTGTATAATGTGTGTATGTCCCTAGCTGTAGTTGTCAACTCGGATGGTAGAGCAGTATGGATATTGACAAAAGTAAAGAAAACATACAACCTTTGAGAGGCGGTCGCAATGTAATGCAGCTTAACACGGCTTTACAGGCTCAGTCTGATGGGGATGCCCAAAAACAGCTTAATTTACAGAAGGCGTAAGTACACTTATCTAATTTCTCACGGTAATATGTGGAAAGGGGTGTAGAATGTTTTGTGATATTTACACTTGTTCGTAACTTTTGTATCGACTATTTTGTATTATCTGTTTAATCATTATCAATTAAATGGTTCTATTACTATTATGATGTAATTTTACCCCCCTTATTTAAGTAATATTAGCACTAGGATGATCAAATCAAAAAAACAGATCAAATCTTGACCTGTTCTGTCAAAATGATAATGTTTTTATTATCATTTTTGATGCTTTGTATTTTAGTACTTGTATTGCCAAAACATTGTATTTACAAATTAACGTGTTGGAAGTTATGTTTACATGGTGTATTTATCCATATATTGAATTTTCTTGTATTGTAAGGTTGTGTTGGATTCCATAACAATTCTTGTAAGTGTAGGTTGGGATAGGTTAGTTTGTCATTTTCGCATTTTAGGGATACATGTTATAAATATTTGGATCACCACATAAAAAAAGTCTAAACATAGATATAATTACTGCTTAATTGTCATTTTTAAATAGAACATAAAATGGAAATGACAATGTAACCTCGTAATTTTACTAAGCTGATTGTACATTAAATGAACTTAATAAAGAGACTGTAATATATTGATTGAGATTTATGATTATAATGATGTGTGGACTATTTATTGAGTGCATTTTTAGATGAAGAGCATTCTGGAAATGTTTGGTCTTTAATATCGAGGGTATGCAACCAAAACGCACTAAGTCAGACTAGTGCAACAAAAGTTGTCAAAAACTATTAAAGTAACTAACATTTTTCCTATGTTTGTATTTGTTTGCAAAGCCTAAAAGCCATTTACCAATATCGTTTAATTACAGTTCAAACAATGCATGGCAAATTCGTATTTATCTAAACATTTTTTTTTTCATTAACGGGCTGTTTCACCACCTCTGGATAAAGTGCCGGATAGCCAATCCAACACAAATCTAACGGATAAAACGAAAAATGCGATTCACGACTCTCTGACAGCGCTATCCTATAGATAAAGTTCTAGATAAGTTATCCGGCGGATAAGTCTTAGATAGTGTTAAACTGTCAAAATTTGTTGACATGTGCGTTGCCTAGATATATTCCTAGGCAACGCACGATATATTCCTACCTACGTGCATACATTCATTCAACAAACTTATGAAATTACAACGTTGCCACTGCTATCTGGCGGATAACAATCCGTAAGAAATCTGTAGGTGGTGAAACGCTCGCTTCAGTTTATCTTGTAGATAAATTTATCCTAAGGATAGTTATCTAGAACTTTATCCAGAGGTGGTGAAACAGCCCGTAAACTGCCATCATCCCATCTCAAAACTATAATGACTTACGGGCTGTTTCACCACCTCTGGATAAAGTTCTAGATAACAATCCTTAGGATAAATTAATCTACAAGATAAACTGAAGCGAGCGTTTCACCACCTACAGATTTCTTACGGATTGCTATCCGCCAGATAGCAGTGGCAACGTTGTAATTTCATGAGTTTTTTGCATGAATGTATGCACGTAGGTAGGAATATATCGTTCGTTGCCTAGGAATATATCTAGGCAACGCACATGTAAACAAATTTTGACAGTTTTAACACTATCTAAGACTTATCGGCCGGATAACTTATCTGGAACTTAATCTATAGGATAGCGCTGTCGGGGAGTCGTGAAACGCATTTTTTGTTTTATCCGTTAGATTTGTGTTGGATTGGCTATCTGGCACTTTATCCAGAGGTGGTGAAACAGCCCGTTAGTGCATTTTAGTTGTATACCCTCGATATATTGTACAAACTAAATTGTTGTAGTTTTCATTATTCATTTGTTTGTTTTCAAGAAATGATATAATTTAATTCTGAGTAAACAAATATTGGTAAAATTTCAGATAAGGTGAATGCATCAAATTAAAATTATGTATTTTCTACTTATATTCACGTAGCTATATAGTTTTTCACCTGAGAAATGATAGTCCATCTATATTTGATTGATTTTATGAGCACATAATTTATTTGCATTTTTCGTACACAATGCTGTAGCGCAAAATGACACCAGACCTAGTTTAACCTAAGGGTCATACCATGTCAAATCAACACACTGATTCAGACTTGATGTCTCAGATTTTCATGATTTTTTATGCAGCAATAGGTATATCGTCGCTGTGAAATCAAACCGGCATATCTGCAAAATGTATATTTTTCACCAGAGCACTTTAAAGTTTTCGCATGTGATAAAATCATACTTTGGCACCTTTGGATGCCTATAGGCTAGCAACCAGTGATGATATAAACCTGGGAGTGGTACTAATTCTAGTATTATGCAAAATGTGTATTTCTGAAGCCCTGTATCTCCTGATTCCATTAAGATCCCATGATAGAATTTTGTTATATGCATTAAGACATTACAAACTACAATTGCCACTTTTTGAGAAATTTAAATTTTAAAAATTTCATTTTTTTTTAAATTGTAATCCCTATCTTGTGGCATATCATACTGGTTAAGAGTAGGTGAAAGGGTCCAATACAAACTGTGCCTTATAGTCTACAAAGCTTTGAACAAAATGGCACCTCAGTCACTTTCTTAACTCTGTGTTCTCAAAACACCTGCAAGTAGACCTCTACGCTCAGCTAAGACATCCACCAACATGCTGGACGAAAACAACAGAGCAAACAAGTGCTGCTTATATGATAGGGCTTTTGGCGTCGCAGGACCTGTCATTTGGAACCGACTTTCCGAAGACCTCCGTAAAAACCAGCTGATTACTATGTTCAGGAGCAAGCTGAAGACTTCGCTCTTCCAACATAGTTTCCCGCGCTCTTGAGATGGATGCTCCATTGAACGTCGCCGAATAAATCATCCAATATAATAATAATAATGGTTAAATTTGGGTTAGTTGGAAGAGTCGCGCCTTTGCGATAAACTCGCCCTCTGTATATTGATTGTATTTAATTTGAATGTATACCTTTTATGTAATTGTTTTTAATCAATGTACAGTAAAGAATGAATAAATAAGTAAATAAATAATAAATAATAATAGAGCCCCATTTAACAGTTTTAAAATGAGACCACTCCCAGGTTTATATCATGACTGGTTGCCAGCCTACAGGCATCCAAAGGTTCCAAAACACGAAAAGTTTTTCATAAAAAAAATAATTTTTAACAATTAATAACTTCAAAAATAATTGTGCTACATTACTGAAATTTGGTATTTTTTCATAAGTCTGTGATATAAGTATTGCTGCATAAAAAAAATCATGAAAATCTGTGACATCAAGTCTGGATCAGTGTGTTGATTTGACATGGAATTACCACTAATGTGGTGTTCATACGAGGCGACATAAAGGCCTGACGATTTCGCTTGCATAAAAAACAAAATCCGTCAGTCGTCCATTGATCGTCAAATGTGTTCACACAGTCCACCGGCATAATTTCAATCTGTCAGATGCACTTTGATTTTGACGTTGTTTTCTAAATGGCGGACATCGAGATGGAGATCGCGGAGTGTTTATTATTAGTTGAAAATGTTATAGTAGAGGTTATAAGGTGTCTTTTAATTAAGGAAACAAACACCACAAACCAAAACTGTCACGAAACGAGAAACACAAAGTTTATAAAGTTTTTACCATAGATACGAATGCCACGCATATCTACGCATGCGTGCATCATTCCACCAACGAAAAAAGTTGAAAGGTGGTCAACTTGAGACAATATCGTTTATACTGGATTTTATCGTTTCAGACTGTCAATTTGTTCACACTGTTCAAATGGCTGATGATATTTTGGTTTCCTGATGATATTCGTCTCGTGAGAACAACGTTTAACTTACATTTCAATAAATGTGCTGTAGCATAAAATAACACCAGACCAATACATTCATGTTATCTGAAAATAAATCCCAAACATTCAATTAGAATGTACAGTTTTCAATGTTGGTAAATATTGGGCTACTCTTGTTCTAACTTGAAATGCGTCCTGACTCTTTCTGAACTATCTCTCTTTTGTTAATATTGCGTGTGTTTCATCTATTATGGATTTGTATTCATTTATCTAGTTTTCAAAATCCAAGTTGAAATATCTCTGATGTAGTGTTTTGTACTCCCTAATTATTGTTTAATGTGTTTCAGGGAATATGAAGCCAATATCCGAAACTATGTTGGCCCTGACCCATTGGATGTTTGGTTTACTTACATTCAGTGGCTAGAACAGAGTTTCCCAAAGCACGGGCACGAAGGGAGCATAGACAAGGCGTTGAAAACTTGTTTAACGGAGTTTGAGAACGATCTACGGTACATACAGGATAAAAGATTCGTTAGATTGTGGATTAAATATGTAAGTGTCAAATATCTGTTGTCAAGTTACCCATATGGCTAACTTACTACTTATCAGAAAGTGTGAAGGATTAGCAAAGTAAACAAAAAGCACATTTTGTAACTTTTGTTGATGTGGTGTTTGTGGTTGTTTTGTAGATTGATTACCAAAATAATCCACTGGAATTCTATCAACTGCTGTATAACAAAGGTGTTGGCACATCATGTTCCGAGCTGTATAGAGCATGGGCGTGTTACTGTGAAGAAGCCAATGACTACACAAAGGCTGACCAAGTATACAACTTGGGACTACAGGCACATGCACAACCAATGGATGAACTCGTTCAGGCGCATAAGTAAGTCATTTGTCATAAGATTGTCAGGGAACATTAATGGTTTTGTCGAGGGAGCCCTTTAGGTGAACTTTGGTCCTTCCCTTAGAAAGAAAATGGATGACATAGGAATCAACAGTCTTGTAACACCCATGAGTGAGGGAAGGTGAAAGTAGGAAGAACTTACTGTAAAAAATTGGATGACGTAGTATCCAACATTCCTGTAACGTCTGAGTAAGGGAGGATGCAACCCTTAATGAGTTATAAATCTGACTTGCATTTACAATAGTTTTGTGCCTTTCCATATAAACCAAGTGTGCATAGTAAAAATAAAAGGATTCTCAAGGAAATGTTCACTCACAATGATTTTATTGCTTTAGGAATTTCCAACTGTGGTTTGCCGAGCGTTACTTTCACGATGATTCTCCAACGAAAAGAAAGGCTGCATCAGCACTTGCTGAGACTAGGTTAGCTCTGACATCCCTTCGAACAATTAAAAGGAGAAATATTGCTGTTGTACCATCACAGAGGACAGGGGAGAATGTGAAGAGTCTCAATCCAGGAGTTGTCAGAAACCACCAGCCTGGAACCAGCAGTGCTATACCCCATAACAATATTATGGTGGAGATCTGTCAGGTATTTTAATCTTTAAATATTTTTGTATATTCGTACATATGGTTATATCTTCTCTATATGAATATTCACATCAGCCAAGACACTAACTAAAATCAACCAATATTAGTGATATATTTTCACAGTATGTCAACACTCTTGATTGTGTGAACAAGTCTGTAGTTTATGCAGAACTTTGCGAAAGTGTGTCGAGTGTGAATACACACAACTTCATTTACCAAAAATGACTTTTTTGAGAAAGCTTAAAGCTAGAATATATGCAATCCTGCAGAATAGAACTAAAACCTGAAAAAAATATATTGAAAACAACTGTGAATAAGTGACCGTTTCATAAATGAAATGAGTATTTTTTAGGATAATCCTGGTCCATCTGGTGTTGCAATCGTTCCTCCCAGCCAACATCTTGAGGCTGCGGCAGTCCCTCAGTCCATACTACAGTCCTGTGGCCAGGAAGAGAATCAGAAGGAAGTCGGTATGTGGACTAATCCTCTCAGCAAAAGTGGAAAGTTGGGGACGAGCAGTCGACCAATAGTGACGCCTGTTAAATTTGAGAGTATGTTTTATTTTTCTAGTCTTTACGATTGTCTTATTGTCATTACTGCATATATCACAAAAAAATTTCTAGTATACTCTACTCTGGATTGAATGTGCAGAATGTCTTTATTGTGCTAAAAAAAGTGATGCAAGATGATTGACAAACCTGAAATTGAAGGAGACCCACCGTCCACCTGTATACCGCAGAAGTCTGGGGACTTCTATTTATCTAAAATTCTACACTTAATAAATCTTATCCACACCGAAGGTGCCAATGTGGGCAGCCTGAAGGGCTGGTCGGCTAGAACAACTCCTTGTGTGGAATCTTTTGACTACACTCCTTCAATGTCCCTCTAGCCGAGAGAAGGAAATAAAATAATAATATATTTATATATATAAAAAGAAAATAATAATAAAATTTACAAATCAGCATATATTTTGGAGCAAAAAACTGAGTTGAGGTGTCCAGAAACTGAAATCTTAATTCTCTAGTTTTTCCAATTTCATCAAAGCAAACAATATCTGTAGCATTACAACATTTCCCACAAAAAGGATAGCGGGTAATTTTTGTTTGCGGGGCTTTTTTGTAACCCAATTAAATAAATTAACACAATTTGATTTTTCAGTCTTCCAAGAGGATGGTATTAAACTGAGTAGCAATCATGTACCATATTGTGTGGAAGATTTTTCTGACTTTAAGGTACCTCTGTGTGTCCCTGACCCTGCCGATCCAACTAAGATTAGGAAATATAATAAGAAAGAAGTAAGTACACTTTATTCAAAGCTTAACAGTAAATTTACATAAATACTGAGGCATTGTGATTTCACAGAATTTTCTTTTGTCCGTTGTACCAACTATCATCATTTGTTATGTAGATCCTTGATATAGTTGAGTATTTTTACAGCTGCTAAAATTGTTGTTTATTGTATGACAATTTTGTTACAGGTTTACAGAGATGGAGAAGACGGGTCTATCGAGTTCAGCTTGGAAGAGATCAAAGCCCGCAAATACCTTGCAGCCTATAAAAAGTCCCGCCCTAACATCAATCATAATGTTGGCAATCATTTAGACAATAATTACAATCTTAACATTCATAACTCTAACCACAATAATACCTCAGCTCTGCAAACATTAGCCAATTGTGCCGTGCCCGATGAAAATTTAGAAAACAATAGATATGCAACTAATGCACAGTTTTTACAAACTCAAGAGGAGAAGAAAGATCTCGATCCCAACAATGACATACCAGTCAGCTCTGAGTTTAATTTAGAAAATATTATTGCTCAATCCAATTTAATATTGAATGCAGAAGATCCCCATCAGAGTGTAGTCTTGGAACAAAACGAAGGTTACACAGTCGAATACATTGACATGTGTAAGGAGCAGTACGATGGGGTGGAAAAAAATGCAAATATTCAAAACAATGGTGTGCCTTCTAGTTTTAACTCTGAACAAAATGACGTACAGTATGCACCCAAGAAGAGTGTATATGCAGACTTTAACAGAAGCCTCATGGCTGATGTCCATGATGATTCCATGACAGTGCACACCAGGGAGGCTAACAGGGAAGTTAATAATGCCTTCGCTAGACCTGGTGAGTTACAAAATACTTATAGTTTCTCTTTATATTTACCTGGTGATTAGAGTGGAAGCTCTTGAAAGCCAGCTGGCAAATCAGTAGTCACAGTAGAATTACTAAAACATCTTTCTTAAAACAAAAGCCATATTATATCTCTTCTGGAACATGAATTCTAAAATGGTTCATTTGTCATTTTGTCAAAACACCAACTGCTTTCAGTGCTAATATTATTGGAACTAAAAAAAAATAATTTTAAGTATGTAATTGTATTTTATGTGGCACAGGTCTTGCTGATGAATCGGTAGCGCCTTTAGTAGTGCCGACTGTAACTCCATTCCAATTCAACATTTGTGAAGACAGGACAGTGACATTGCCTTCACAAAAACCTGTCAGTAATCATGTTGTCGAGGATCCTGCCAAGACGAGAGATATGAATGTTGAAAACCAGTATGGAAATTATCAACAGAGAGCTGCACTTCAACCAGTAAGATAGTTTTGAATACTTTTCTCTGCTTAACGTAAGTACTTTCTTGAGAAATGCCAAAAAAGTTGAAAAAACTAATTAAAAACCGACTACAGCATGATGCAAAAAATTTTTACTACATGTGACGATTTAATGTGAAATATTTGCTGTTAATTTTTTGCTGGTAATGTTTATTAGCAGCTGCAATGTAATGTATAAACAAACTTTGTACATTATGTATCAAGATGATAACATTTTTTTTACCCTTTTTGACACAATTTAATATAACATTTTGATTATACATTAGATAAACTATAATATCTTTGTCAATAAATGAGATATATATGTTTTCTGCCTAAAACATGCCCAAAGGTTAAAACTTGTTAAGAATGTATTATTTTCCTCACTCATTCCTAGTTAAGGTGTCCGTGGAAAACATATAAATGCTATACTATACCCTCACACTGTGTCCCAAGTGGGGTAGGCAGAGAGAGTGGAAAGCCATATATATCTATCTTTACATACTTCCTTCGCTTCTTCCTCATTCATACTGCTTCTCATGCACGCACGTCGGTTCCTCTTACTCAACACATGGCCGTCCTTGAGAATTTGAACGGACACCCGCGCTTCTTCAAACCCTTTCTTTCAGACAAGTATATCCTTTTTGTCATTCTTACCTCATTCATTCGACCAACATGTCTAAACCACCGTAACTTATTCACGTGTATTTTGTCCACAACACTCTTTGCATCGGCTCATTCTTCACTCTATCACGCAGCGTTATACCAACTATTCTTCTCAACGATCACATCTCCACTGCATTTATTCCACTTTCGTCCTTCTTCAACCACGTTCATGGTCTCGCTTGCATACGTAAATGATGGTACCAGAATGGTATTGTGCACCAGCATTTTAGCCATGTTCGACATATTGCCATTGCTGACAATGGGTCGAAGTGCACCATTCAATCTAGCACCGGCCACTTTCATTCTTTCAATGTCCCTATCGCATCTTCCATCCCTCGCAAACATACTTCCCAAATATACATACTCGCTTACTTTTTCCAAACATTCATCGCTTTTTATTTTTTTTAACTTTTATCTCGCAAATAGTTTTTTCATTCTCTTTCAACATTCATTTTCAAACCATTCAAATTGCTGCAAATATTTATGTGGGGATTGTAATGATCTGGTTTTACGATGTTGATACATTGTCAATACATTTTTTTATCTTGTTTCAGCAACAACAGCCTCCGAAGATAAACTTTGATGAGACATGCTCCACTCAAATGTTTAATTTCAACATTCATAGGTCCAGTACTCCAATAGCCAATAATCAGTTCAAAAAACCTTATACAGTGGATACAACTAAAACAATGAGCGTAAAAAAGTTTAATATATCTGAGGCTGAAAATGCACCAACTCACAGTATGGGAGAGATGAATGGACCTTATGGCAAAGTAAAGGAGAATCACCAGACAGAATCTCAGTATCCAGAGAATAACGGACTGTCCACCATAATGGAAACAACTGAACAAAGGTTGGTTAGGCTGAATATGAATAAACCAACCTAAGAGCACATTTGTTTGCACTACTTGCAACCACTTATCATTCAATATTTTTTTACTAAATGATGTCTTCACACTGTTACCCTCATTCATTTGTTCACGCTAACGAATAGGTATTCTTTGTCTACTGCTTTCACCCTATAACACTCCTATTGGGAGCACACAGAGTATCAGTTAATAAACTTTCCTTCGTTAAGCACAGCAAGAATTTCTTATCCAAACTGAAACAGGGATTGTTTAAAGATGTTTTTATTTTATATATTAGGTGCACTTTTTATTTTACTTTTTGACGAATTATCAATACATATTCAATTGATAAGATAATTTTGATTTAGTGACTTAAAATATAAATTAGTATGTAGGTAATTCTCATTTCACCTCTAAAATTCCTCTTGGGAACATAGAGAGCGGAAACATTTCTTTTTAATTTGGAAAATATTGTATTGACTGAATTACATACTTGTATGATATTTGTATCTCTCAAATACGTGTCAATAGTTTTGATTTATCTATCCCACCAAAGCGTCTCCCACAAATGAGGTATTCAGCGAACAAACTCCTCATCCTCTCCATCCCAATAAGAGGTGAGACATTCAGGATGAGTGTTAAACCTTATCGCTGAGCTGAAGATTTCAATATCTTGAAATTTGATGTTTTACATATTCCTGCCTTTAAAGGACACTCGAAACTTACACTGAAGATTGGGAGTCCTATTCTTTACTAAATGGGATAATTTTAATTATTTTACATTTTAATTCTTGTCTTCATGATTAGTATTCTAGATGACGAAAATTTTAATTTCTCGATTTTTAAATAATATACATTTTTATTTTAATACGGGTATACAATTTTACCCACATTCCTTTTGTAGGTTAGTTTTTTCTTGTATTATTTTTCTTTGTTTAGTTTTAGTTATAATTGACGCACAAACACAATTGAATTACTCATGACAATGTATTTTCTAAATTTATATATGACAAGGAAGGACTGTGGTTGTGTGGGCAGGTTGCCAGCACTGTGGGGCTTTCAGAGATGTTTTAAGTTTCTGATCACTACCTACTGTTTGATGAATATTTGATATAAATGTAAACCTTAAACAAAATACACACTTCCTATTAATTATATGCATAACCTCGGAACTTTGAGATTAATATTGACATTATCAAAAATGTATGAGTATGTATATTAGTACCCACAAATGTATATTAGACAGTAAAATTTATCTATTTTTTGAAGTTGGCACAGAAGATGGAGTGCAAATGATCTGATTTGTTCTTACGCACTGCTTTCACTTCCTCCACATTTGTCTTACTCAATTTGCATACTTTTTTGAAAATTTAATCCATGTGGTTTATCCACATGATTTGTGGGTATTTTTTTAATAGAATTGACATTGTTTTTGAGCGTCATTAGTTTTAGTTTCTACATACATTAATTTTCTTTTTAATAATCAATCACTTTGAATTATTTTTAATTACAATTTTTATTTTTTCAATTTGGTTATTTTTATTTTTCTCCCGATCGAATGAAAGCGGCTGGTTTTAAATGAATTATTTTAGGCATACTTTACCTTTCGTATTTGCCATTTCAAAGTTCCAATATTAACCCCCCATCTTATGTGGGATGTATTTGATGTAAGTTTACCATTATATAGGTAATGTTGACTATTGTTTGAACCAGCCCCTTTTATAGGGAGTATTTTAAACATTGTTATATTTTGTTGTGTCTGTGTATAAATTGTATAGTTTTTTTAGAATTAATTAGTTTTTAAAACCAGCCTTTTTCATCACATTTCCTTTCATGTAAATGTATTAACACTACATTTTACATATTTGTAAATACTGCACACTACATGATTTCAGTTAATTTTTAATTAATACCTAAGTGTTAACCTTCTTTTAAAGTTTTGTGGTATTATGGTGCCAAGATATATGTTCATGCTACAGCTTGTTAATTAACATAATACTATTTGTGTCTCTCTCTAATAAAGAAATATCTTGTATTTGGAGAGGGAGTAAAAATATATTAATTTCCAAATACATACTTAATCATTAAACTTTCAATGGCTGTATTCAATATTTAGTTATAACTGATGTGCACCAGATTTTTGTATTTTTGTAAATTTACTATTCAATAATTATCTTTATTATTTACTTTATACTAATACCTAGCTGCCAACAGTTCCGTAATATTGAGCACTCTGTGACTGTTATATGTGCGCTTGCATTATGTTTCTGTCAAACAAATGCCATAAGTTTTTACTTTTAATTTTCTATCCAACTCATAATATTGTTGCTTATTAAATCAATTATTGGTCAGTCCGCATAAGGTCTCCCATTATTAAGTGTTTGAATATTCTGAAGAAGAGCACACATTTGTAAAAAATCTTGTTCAAGACATTTAACATCTTCAATTCAGCGACGAGGTATGCCACCAATCTTAAATGTCTTAACTTTTATTGGCACGGAGAGAACTTATGTATGTTTATTACATGTATTTGGTTCAATTGCTACGTAACTTATAGGGGATACCTTGATGGTATATCGAAGCTTGTCACTTATACATGTGTAGTTTATGTATAAGTAAAAATTTGTTTTATTTGACAGAAACATGCTTGTGGCTCTGTATACACTTCCTATATCTTTGGCGTTAATATAGATTTACGTTTCAAATATTCCTTCTATTTTGAGATTTTGTCCAGCCGGTTCTTCAGGCTTTTCATCATGGCACATCTTGTGTAGGGAAACTTGTGTAAAAATTTAATAGGGTAAATGAAAGCTCCAGACTTCTAAGCTATCGGGGTGGTCGGTGGGTCTCCTTCAATATTGAGATTATCAGTAGTCTTGATTCCAGATTGGATTCCATCCTCTGATCTCTATTTCACCTTTCCATTGATCATCTATTTCACCTTCATGGCATAAGCATATTGCTTGCTGTGAGGATGTCTGGGGTGTATTTGGCTTTATTTCACAATCATCTTTTATTAAAAAAAAAATTATACCTTTTCGTCAGTGGTATGATTAAAATATAAAAGTAATTAGTGCTTTCTATTCCTGGCAAAACTCTGTAAACATTTTACCATAATTCTGGTCAAGGAAGAATAAGGTTTTCCAAGAAGTCAGAAAAAGTTACCCAAATAATTGCATTCTGTGGCAGGTGTGTACTCTGCTAGTCTTTAGACAATTACTGTTAAGATTTTGATTTATTTCATATACGTCATTATTAAATTGGAAGAAAGAGGAATGAAAGATTCAATGAGTAACTTTTGTTGAACGTAAGAATGGTGTTGCACGGTGGGATGATGATGATGTGAAAAAGACTGTAGAAAAATGCATGGAAGGATCTGTGATTGTCAGTCATTGTGATGATAATGAAATGGATGGGAAAAAATAGATTTACCAGGCTTGTGAGAGGTAGTAAAAATGAAAAACAATACTAGAAGATGAGGAATGCAAGAAGTTATCAGTGTGTGCAAAAGAAAATAAGATTTTTCTTCTGATGGAAGTGAGGTGTAAAATGACAAATGTGGATGGGAATTCTGCGAATGGGAAGTAATGGTTGTCTGTTGGTAAGTGATGAATGTGTGTGATTGATAGAATATTTTGTGGAGTTGTTTGAATTTGAAGGTGTGAACGCAAGTGAGACCAGGAAAGAAGGAAATAATGTGATAATGACGAGATATGTATGTTTGAAATTACAAATGCATTGATGAAAGCTAAGTATGGCTAGGCTGTAGGGTACAATTGTGTTTCAATTGAGCTCATCAAGTCTGGTAGACCAAGGACTTTAGCTTGATGCCTGGAGCTTTTTAACACTTATTGGAGAGAAGGTGTGACTTCAGAGCACTGTAGAAAGGCTACTGTCTGTCTGCTATACAAAGGGAAAGGTCCTAGGTTTGAGTGAAGCAACCAGGCTATTAGCTTACTGAGTTCAATAGGTAAACTGAATGGCAGAATTTCGATTAACAGAGTCAATGGATGAGTTAGAGGATGTAAGATACCTGAATGTAAGATATGGGATACGCAAGGAACTTTTTTGAATGATAGAGGGTGTACCGTGAAAATATTTTCCCTGCTAACGGTCGTACAGAAGTTTTTTGGTAAACAATAGAAGCTTTTCTGTGTGTTCGTGAACTTGGAGAAGGCATATAATTGCATGGACCAGGAAAGATTGTGGACCATGCTGTCGGAGTATGGGGTGAACAGCCAGCTGATCCATGCAATTTCTTCACTTAGGGAGTTCTCTTTTTGTGAGGGTGATCAATACCCTCTCGGAGTGGTTTGCCCTTGCTAAGGTAGTGAATCAAGGCTGTGTGATGTCTCCCTGGTTATTCAACCAATTCTTTGACTACTTTATGTGACTTGTGAAAAAGATGGTTGTTGGTGTTGAATTGAATAGACATCGGGTGAATGCATTGATGTAGGTATGCATATGATGATTGCCATTGCTGATACTGACAATGTGTTAAACATGACAAAAATGCTGGTGCAAAATACCATTCTGGCACTGACACTGATGTTTGCTAGCGAAGCTGGGAAATTGTTAAAGAGGGACAAAAGTGAAATTAATACTGTGGAGATGGGATTGCTGAAAAGAATGGTTGGTAAAATTTTATGTGATTTTATGAATGAAGGTATTAGTAGAATGAATGAATGTGAGAGGAGTGTTGTGGAAAGTATGCATGTAAATTACGATGGTTGGAACATGTGGAGTGAATAGATGAGGAAAAAATGTATTTATCCGAAAGAGTGATTATGAGAAAACGCATTTAAGAACTATGTGACTTCATCATACATTTTATTTTATTGTTGGGGTAAAATATGCACCGAGACCTATAAGATCTATTGTACCCCTCCTACTCAGCTTTCCCGGTGTTGCCCGTCAAAGCACACCCTCAAGTCCCAGACATCTTATGAAGTCTAAGATCTTGAGAGGATCCAAGGTGTGGAGAGATTCCACTTCTACCCAGTGTCTACCTAGGGCTTTGATTCTTGCGAATACCACGGCCTTGCATTCCGCTAGATGTCGAGGAGTCTCGGCCTCTTCTTCACAAAATCTACAAGTGCCGTCTTCTTCAAGTCCCAGTTTTCGTAAGTGTTCCTTGAGCCTGCAGTGACCCGTTAGGAAGCCTGTTACTGCTTTGAGACTTGTTTTACTTAGGTTAGTGCATACCTTGGCTCTTTCGAAGTTATATCCTCCGAGCAGTTCCTTGGCTTGCCTAAGCCTAGGGAGACTTTTCCATAGTTCGTTTCTTTCTTGTATCCCTTTCTTTTTAATTTCCTCTTGGAAAAACGTATGTCCCAAACCACAGAATGGTTCTGGTCCATAGAGTTGCGTTGCCGCACCCTTTCTTGCCAGCTTGTCAGCTCGTTCATTTCCCTCAACCCCGATGTGTCCGGGTACCCAAAAGAGGGTGACTTTATTCTTGCCTAACTCATTAAATTTGAGGAGGCATGTCCAAACCATCTTGGAGTTGATGATGTTTGAACCCAATGCTTTAATAGCTGCTTGACTGTCAGATAGTTTAGCTATATGTTGCTTACTGTATCCTCTGTCGAGATTGAACTCTCATCTTTCCAGAGCATATATTTCTGCTTGGAAGACAGTTGGGAATTTTCCCATTGCTTCAGAGTATTCGGTGCGCGACCCGTAGACTCCTGCTCCAGTTCCCTCTTCTGTTTTGGATCCATACGTATACCATACGATGGTTCCATTCTTGAGGGAGTGTATAATATCCTCATCCCATTCTTTCTTTGTGCTCAGTTTGATAGCAAAATTCTTCTCGAAACTGAACTTCTTGATTATTAGATCGGCTGGCAGATCAATGAGGTATGCGCAGTCATTTAGAATTTCTTCTCCTTTGATGCGATTTACCCTCGTTGATTCTGTCTTCTTAAGTCTGAGATATGTCTTCTTTGCAGTTTCCTCCACTACCATGTGGAGCGGTGAGATATTGAGGATCACCTCCATGGCTGCTGTTGGACATGTTCTTATTGCTCCTGTTATGCATAAGCATGCTAACCTTTGTACCTTTTCGAGTAATTTCCTCGTAGTAACAAGTTTGGTTCTGCTTGACCATGCAATGGCTCCATATGTGATGATTGGTTTTATCATCGCTGTATACATCCATAGCAGGATGTTTGGGTTACAACCCCAATTTTTTCTGAAAATCATAAGTATTATCATACATACATACATACCATTACGCCGTTTCCCTTGCGGGGTAAGCAGAAAGGATTGAGCGCAACTTCCTTCTATCCTTGCATACATCTTTCGCTTCCGTCACTGTCATACAATTCCTCATGCATGCTCTCCTGTTCAATGTGCTCAACACGTGGCCGTCCTGTAGGATTTGATTTAAATGATCTTGCCATTTGATTCTCGGATGTCAACGTCTCCGAGCATCATTCCTCTCAGCCAAATATATCTTCTTGGTCATTCTGTCCTCATTCATTCTTTCCACGTGCCCAAACCATCGTAACTTATTTACATTCATCCTTGTAACCACACCAACTTTCATTCCATATTCCTTTCGTATATCACTGTTACGCACACAATCTCTCAGACTTTTACCACACATCCTTCTCAACGATCTCATTTCTACTGCATTTATGCCACTTTCATCCTTCTTTAACCATGTCCACGTCTCACTTGCATACATGAGTGTTGGCACTAAGATAGCAGAGTGCACCAACCTTTTAGCTGTGGTAGATATGTTTCTATTTGCAATTATTGGTCGGATTGCACCATTTACCTTATTACCAGCAACTTTTCTCCTTTCAATATCGCTTTCACACTTCCCATCTCTCGTGAACAAACTACCCAAGTACACACATTCGTCAACTTGCTCTAACACTTCGTTGTCAATCGTTATCTGGCATACTGTTCTGTCACTTCCTCTTTCAAACCCAAACTTTCATAATTTTTGTCTTTCATTCATTGCGCAATTTTCATACACACACGTCATCATTTGCTGTAGATCACTTTCATTTTCAGCCATCAATACCAAATCATCGGCAAACATTAATGCTCTTGCATTCATCCCATTCAAATCAACACCTACATTCATCTCTTTCAATGGATGAATACTTTATCATGAATACTTTATCACGTTGACCAAATTATCAAGGATGGTCACATGTTGAATAAGAAAAATTGGTGTGCATTTATGAGGAATTGCATGAAACTGGGAGATGCGAAAGAAGATTGTAAAGATAGATTTATATTTCATTCTGTTCCATCTGTCTATCTATATGGTACTTAATTTTTTAAATAGTAACGATATTTGTGGCGGAAAAGCTGTGTAAGTATGTATATAATTATAGTAATCATATCTGGTGTTAAGTGTACAGTTTTCTGTAGTAACAATAAATATTTATGTAAGGTTTAATGCTGATTCTACTGTTTTTGACAGATCTTCTGGATCGAGTTCTTCGGGTAGCTACCAAACAATGAGAAACACAATGTTTGGTAATACAGCTCGCGAAAGTCATGGACAGTCATTAGCAGTCATCAATGAGAAATCATCACACATGGAAGGACACACCAATCACCAACAGCACCAAGTGGATCATAATAATGTTTACAATAGAAGAACGCAGCATAGCAAATCTCAGTCTGGTCACAATATTACGTCTAATTATAATATGTCTGTGGAAAACAAATCTCATAGTGCACAGCCATATCACACCCTAGATCATCAATACCATAAAATACCTACTACAAACTATAATGGATACATAGCACAGAGAGGTGCACAGAGCTATCAGCAAATGCAACATAGTATGCACCAACAACAACAAACTGCCAATGCGTATCAACAACAATCTAATACCTCTTACCAACAGCAGGCGGCGAGTAGTGCTTATCAACAGCAAAGTAGTGGTGCATACCCTCAACAAACTGCTGCCTCATA
The DNA here is from genome assembly GCA_947579605.1 of Athripsodes cinereus. Classification (NCBI taxonomy): domain Eukaryota; kingdom Metazoa; phylum Arthropoda; class Insecta; order Trichoptera; family Leptoceridae; genus Athripsodes; species Athripsodes cinereus. Next base: position 9,168,457 of record OX388315.1, read on the forward strand.
TCCACAACAGGCGACACCAGCTCCATACCACCAACAAACCAATAATGCATACCAGCAGCAAGCCAATGTATCCTATCAACAACAAAATTATCAAAGTCCACATATGAACTATCAGACACCACAATACAATCAACATCAACAACAAGCTTCATATCACTCAACAGGATATCATCAGCAACAGCCTCAGCCCATGCAAAGTCCTCAAGCTGCTGGTTTCCAAAGTCCATCTCATGTAGTAACACCTGGTTTCCAGAGTCCACAACAGGCTATGGCTAGTCCTCAACAAGGTTTCACTAGTCCTCAGCAAGGGTTCGCCAGTCCTCAGCAAGGATTCACCAGTCCCCAACAGGGATTCACAAGTCCTCAACATGGCTATGCTAGCCCCCAACAGCCTTATACAGGTTACCACACCCCACATACTCCACAGCAACATGTGTACGCAGCCAGACCACAGCATCACCAGGGTTATGCTAGTCCGCATGTTAATCAGGGTGGGTTCCAAAGCCCACCTCATGTAATGCAAGGATACTCCAGTCCTCATCAAGGATTCCAGAGTCCTCCTCAGCAACCCTACCATCACAATGCACAAATGATGCACAATTCCTATCACCAACCTGTTGGTAATCACAATGCGAGTATGGCAGACAGATCACAATATCAAGCCAAACAACATCAAACTTCGTATCACAATCAATCTCCGAATTATGGAGCCAATCAATCTTACCAAACGCAGAACAACTACCAAAGCCAAACAAAGCCTCAACAGAATACTAGTGCATATAGTAATAGTTTCCAGAATAATCAAATGCAATCTCAACCTTATCCTAGTAATAATTATAAATATCAACAACACCAGCAACAACGTGTCAACAATGTATCAGCCAATATGTCACACAGTCATTATCCCTCTAGTAATCAATCTCAACAAGATTATACAAACACAACTACACCTTTATCACAAACACAGTACCAGACTCCTACTTCAGTTTCTAATACACCACAATCTACACCAGATGCTGCCCTTACCAATCAGTCGTATAATAATGCAAATCAGCAGAAAACTCCTTATGCAACACCGCAAGCCATATCCAATAATAAATTAGGCCCTAAACCACCGTATCAAAGTCCCACATCTAAATTAAGGAGTGTTAGACATGAGGTACCACATGCGACCCCCAAAGCACCCGTACCAAACACTTCACCCGCTGCAAACCCTGGATTTTCAAATCAATTCCTCAATTTTATATCTGCCCGCAACGAACCAAAGGATAATGCAAATACGCCAAAGTTCAGTAATAGTCCAAATATATCTCAGAAGATGCACAAAAATTTGTATGTGTCAAGTCCTGAACAGGGACAAGTTCCACCAAGTACAGATTTGAACGCATCTGAGATATCAAAACAAAATTCAGTGCAGACATCAGCGAGCAGTCAAAATAACAATACAAGCCAAAGTATTCTTGATAAACAAAAAGATCAGTCTAAAAGACAGCTAGATTTTGAAAATAGGACTGAAATACAAAATGAAGACAGCAGAGATTCAGTGAGCAAGAGCAGTCGCAAGTCCACTATGAATTCTAGACAATCTGCACAGTCCACAGGGACTGATAACTATCAAATGGACGTGGATAGTGAAAGTTCTATGGATTGTCACACAATGACGTTTAAGTCAAACACATCCAATACACAATTGAGCACACAAGACATCCAGTTACCAGCTACCATAGACTTCCCCAAAATAATAGATCCATTCAACAGAGAGTTGAATGATTCACTTTTGCAATATGTGAAATTCCCCAACAAAAATCATTATGAAGGTTACTACTATATAAGAAATATTCCCAAGTTTGGTTTAAATACTTTGATTACTTTAGGTGAATCAAGTTATTCAATTGAGAAACGATTAGGAAAAGGTACTTTTGGACTAGTTTATCGTGCTCTGGATTGTACAAGTAAAAAGTCAGTTGCCATAAAATATCAAAGGCCCGACAATCCTTGGGAATATTATATTTGTAAAGAAATCAAAGCCAGAGTAAAAGACCCCTACATGGTAAGCTATTCAACATACTTTATAATTGCTTAACCAACCTGCCTCATTATTTTCTCACCGTTATACCAAGTAATTATTTTATTTGCAGTTGTGTGGATACATGGATATAAAAACAGCTTTCTTCAGTGAACACACAAGTGTATTTGTGTCTGAACTCTCTAAATATGGTTCATTATTAGATGTCGCTAACAAAGTGAAGGTAGCTACTGCTAAGTGTATAAATGAATACATCGTCATGTTGCTAGCAAGTGAGATGCTCGCTATAGTCCATCACCTACACAAGGCTCAGATTATCCATGCAGATATCAAGCCCGATAACTTTTTACTCATGGAGATGTAAGTAAACTCATTTGACTCCACAAGTTTGAAATAAAAAGCAGTTTGTCTAATCTATATCATCATGGTATATATAACAAGTTGGGTTGCCTGTAGACCTGCTGCATGCAATAAACACACATATTTATATGTTTTTAATATTTTTCAGACCTCAGATGGATTCCCGTCATCCATCATTGAAACTCATTGATTATGGATGTGCCATCGACATGTCGCTTTATCCAAAAGGGACGACGTTCAAAAAGGTATTTTGAAACATCATTATTTACAATGTGTACATTAATCATTACTATTTATGTTACTGTTTAAATCCTTTGCTTTGTTATATATCTAATTGGATAATATTTGGTTTTAGGTTATCATGACAGAAAGCTTCACTTGCAATGAAATGCGTGAAGGTAAACGATGGACATATCAAACAGACATGTATTGTTTGGCAGGAAGTATATTCCTCATATTGATGGGTAAATATATGCAGACAGTTGACTGTGCAGGACGATGGAATGCTGAGAAAAAATGGCCAAGGTAAAACAACATTTATACTAATTAAATAATTATTTCAAACACACCAAAGGAGCTGTGGATTAATTTGTATTACTTCGAGTTTATTTCCAATGTTAATAAGTAATTTTTAATATGTGTCATATACGGTGTATTTCATATAAAAGACACTGAAAAAATTGCAAAATCTGTATTTTCGCAAAAATAAGTTAAATATACTAATGTTTTATTATTACTAGTATTGCACTATTATGATATAAAAGTGTATTAACCATTGTGAAATGTTTAGTTAATTATGCCCAATGTCTATATAGGCTATGAGGTTCATAAATTAAAAAGTTATTGTTTTCAACACTACTGATCATTGTACCCTTCATATGATGTATTTGTTATAGTATTTTATGGTTGTTTTATTTAAGGTACATGAAGGCTGCCATTTGGGACAAAGTTTTCCTCACGTTATTGAATATTAAAGATTGTGATACAATACCTGATTTAATGGAGCTCAAGGATATGTTGGATGACCACTTGAGAACTGAGGGAGGCAACAGTGTAATCAGTAATCAACTAAATACTTTAGCTAATGTGCTTAATTCGAGATAAGTTCTACTCGCAATGTAACGGTTGTTATATTATCATTCTATTGTACATCTCTATTCTTTATATTTATTATTTCTGAAAGAGGCAACATCTTTCAATATGTCTTAGTTTCCTGTCTACTTGAGAATTGAGTTATGGTTTAATTAAGGCACCCATTCATTTGTGTTTTAGTTCATCTTTGTATATTTGCATAATATTTTTGTATTGATTTGCTAACTTCATTTTTTAGAGATCACTGTGTTTCAACATTCATGAGGATTTATCGAGCGATATTGTATTGATTATGTTTTCTATATTAATTCTCATTGCTGTGTTTTGATATATGTTATCTATTTTAATACAGACCTAATCTTATGATTTGTTTCAAATAAAAATATATTGCAATATTCAAATCATTTATATTGCTTATAATAGCTTATATTGAAAATAATAATATTTGAGGATATGCTTGTCGATGGCAGTTCACTTGCACCAACTGAAACATCCGAAAACTACTTCCTCATTCATTTCTGATACGCAAATAAATATGACAATCATACATACAATCTCTTCCTAACAGGTTGTTGTTGTTATTTACTTAATGCCGTTGTTAATATCCGTGATCTTAAGAGTTTTTACTTCCCGTGTTTGGAGGGTTTTGTGTTTAATTTGATGCAAGTGATCTGCATATTTACTATGACTTTAGAATTGTTCCTATTGGTTATAAAAATTATATTGGATGAGAAAGTATGTTAGTAACGATTACTGTGGCTTGTAAAGAATTATCTACGTAAAAAATAGATATTAATGTTAGACAATATAATAAATGTATCATAAAATACACAATAATGGAAATGTACAGATCTACACTGTCCAGAGCCGCTATTCTCGATCCATTTTTAAAAGATAAGGACAGTAGTAAGGACAGCTATCTCTAGTTAGGGATAATTGCTATTCTCGTTTAAAATTTTTGACATAAGGAATCCTTATCATAGAGATAATTGTGAACATTGTCTTTAAAATTATCCTTAAGTTAGCGCCGGCATTTTACCCAGCGCTATCTCGTAAGGATACCATCTGTCAGTGGGAAATAACCTAATTATTACTAATTTATTCACCATAGTAACTCAATGTTACTATGGTGAATGCGATGTTGCCTATGTCAAAATCCTTAATTAGAGACACCTATCCATAAAGTGCATTGTCCTTAACTTCGATACATCGAGAATACCAATTTATCTTTCGCAAGGGACAGCTATCTTTAATTAAGGATCCTTATCTAGAGACAGTAAACCAACGAGAATAGCGGCTCAGAATTTGATCTTTTGCGCTTGTCAAATTATTTTATTGAGTGAACAGTATTATTATTTATATTTAATTTACCAGTAACGTTTGCCTATGAAGTTAAGTGAATGTATGATTTTGCAATTTATACTCAGTGGACACTGAAAAATCATGGACATCAACTTTTATTTATTTATCACATATTCAAGTATAGAAAAATTTTACTAGTCTGTTTATATTGGCTCATTGCAAGTAATAATGTAAATATGAAATCGACTGAAAAATTAAAAAAAAATTAACAAAACAAAATGTGTACTGTATTTTGGAGTACTGAACAAAACATATACTGAAAATCATAGTGAAGGATGTTTATTTTATTATGAATTAAATTGATTTAGATAATAAATATTTAAATAAAAAACACTGTTTACCTTCATTTAAAATTGTTATAATATTAAAAGTTTTTCGGACCTATGTCCATCTTCTTTACTACTTCCACCCATAGATTGCCTTAAAACAATATCTCTACCAATACCTTCACATATCCATTTTACATCTCTATTAACCCCGCCCACTCCCCCTACCCACATTTAATTTTGTATTATCATGTACCATCAATTTGTCATTAGTTATAAGTAATTATTACTGAAGATGGACGTAGGTCCGAAAAGCTTTTAATATTATAACAATTTTAAATGAAAGTAAACAGTGTTTTTTATTTAAATATTTATTATCTAAATTAAAATGAACTTTCATAGTGTTTCCTCTTCAAAAATCGAAAAGAATTAAATTGGTAATTATATTGTTAATAATCATTTACAAAACAAACGTTAGGTTCTAATACTGAATGAATTAAATAAATATTTTTTCTACTATATTGATTTTTATTGATAGAGGCGTCTTTTGCCTTTCAATGACATAGAAAAAGCATTTGTTTTTAATTTGATTATGGAATTCTATTACCTAAACACCGACACAGTGAATGGTTCTAATACTTACTTACTTACTGCTAGCCTTCTTCTCTCCACTGCTGGATATAGGCCTCTTCAAAACTTTTCCACATTTTCCTATCTCGAGCAACACGATACCACTGTTTCCCCATCATCTGGACAATATCATCAACCCATCTTTTTTGGGGTCTTCCTACGCTTCTTTTGTCCTCCCATGGTCTCCATACAGGAATTCTGGAAGTCCATCTGCCATCCTCTCGTCTTACCACATGACCAGCCCATTGCCATTTCAGCTTGGAGACTTTATCAACAACGTCAACGACTTTTGTCTTTAGTCGGATAGTTTCATTTCTTATTTTGTCTCTCAAGCTGATACCTAGCATTTGCCTCTCCATGGCACGCTGTACACACCTCAGTTTTTGTTTGCTCGTAAGTGTTAGCGTCATAGTTTCTAGCCCATATGTAATCACTGGCAGGACACACGAATCGTAAAGTTTTCTCTTGAGACTTATGGGGACTTCATTATTTTTAAATATATATTTAAGTTTTGAGAATGCAGCCCATCCCAATCCTATTCGTCTAGAAATATCTGCCGTTTGATTTTCCTTGCCCAGCTTTATTTTATGACCCAGGTAAACATAATCATCCACAGCTTCTATTATTTTCCCATTTATCGTTATGCTGCTGTTTTTCGGGGACATGATTTTGGTTTTACCTATATTCATTTCAAGACCAATTTGGGATGATGCTAGTTGTAGCTCTTCAATCATTTCCTTCAATTCATTCATATCCTCGCTAATAACAACTATGTCATCAGCTAAACGAAGGTGACTCAGATATTTTCCATTTATTTTGATGCCTTTTTGCTCCCAATTTATTCTTTTAAATACATTTTCCAAGGCCAGAGTAAATGGTTCTAATACTCTTTATTATTTATGTTTAGACCAACAGTAATAAAATAAGATTACAAAATTATATAAAATATATATAATTCATGTGGGATTGTAGAAAGGAAAAAAGTGAAACATAGGAACTGTTAAATGATTTTACAATTTATTTTAATAAATATAAATGCTCGTTGCATATATTGTTTAAGAGTACAACACAAATTATATGTGTAATTTCTCATTAGGAAATTATAGAAAGATTGTATTTGATTAGGAATATAAATTGATGAGTGCTTTTGTTTGTAGTGACATTGTACATATTTTTAATGTAATAGGAAATCTTTATATACGAAAGGGAGAACATTTTTTACATTCTGTATAAGGTGAGGTTTATGCCAAAACCATTGTCTTCCAATCTTCAACAGAAACATGTACACGACCTACAATCAGGTGCAACAATAAATTGTTAATGAATAAAATCAACATAATATACTCTATCAATAATTTTTTTTAGAATAACTTCTCAACTCATGGGAACTGAATATTTTTGTTTTCAATGATTTTCCATTACATTTCAAGAAGATTTGATCTGCAGAAACTTTACAAGTTGTATATTGACACAAATTTATATTATTCTTTAGTGAGATTAAAAGAAAATAAAAACACTGTATTACATTCACTATGATTAATATTAGGCTTTTCAGGAGACATCCATCATCAGTAAGTTATTGATGATGGATGTCTACCCGAAAGGTCCCTTGAGTTTTATAATAGTCATTGTAAAAGTAATATAGCGTTTTTATTTAAATCTTATTAAAATAAACTTTCACAGAGCTGTTCCAAATACCATAATTATTAGTCTTTAGTTAATTCTATTTAAAATTTTAATTTGTACGTCATATTTCTTATGTTTGTGCATGAGGATGATATTATGTAGTGGAAATATCAACAAGATTACTCTAGCCTACATTAGTGAAATATCCATCTCATCACGGCATCTCCTATAAGTAGGGTAGCCAGCGGATCAACTGCTTGTAATAAGCATGGAAGTTGTCCTCTTCGTGTCAATAAAAGTTAGGCATTCAGGATGGGTGGCATACCTCATCTCTGAACTGACTTGTCTTTTATAGGACACTGGAAAATTTTCAGAAATAAGAAGGCCTATATTCTACCAGGGACTCCGTGGGATGTTAATTTGTATTATTTTGTATGTGTATGTTGTGCATTGGATGGATAAGTATAAATCTGATGTATGTGTTGCAGTGTAGTTACTGTGGTAATGTTGTATATGATATACATATTATTAAACTGTATTATGTAATATGATAGTAGTACTGTATTTTTGTATAAATATTGTAATTGTAACAAAATGAACATTGTAATATTAAGCGATGCAGAATGCAATTTTGCTGCAGTATACGTATGCATGTTCTGGATTGTATTTGTTCTCTTAAAACATTTGTAACATAATATGTTTGTATAGTGATATGTAATTTGTAATAAATTATCTTTTCTTCAATGCATCACATTTATTGTTCTCAATTTCTCCTGTTTAGGTTTATACCTCAGTCCTTACTGATTTACCTTTGTTTATATTTTATTGTTTGGGGTATAATATGCACCGCGACCTGCAAGATCTATTGCACTCCCCCTACTCAGCCTTCCTGGTGTTGCCAGTCAAAACGAACCCTCAAGTGCCAGACATCTTATGAAGTCTGGATCTGGAGAGGATCCAAGGTGTGGAGGGATTCTAATTTACCCAGTGCATGCCTAGGGCTTTGATTCTTGCAAATCCCACAGCATTGCAGTCCGCCAAGAGATCCTAGGAGTCTCGGCCTCTTCTTCATAAAATCTACAAATATGTACTGACTTACCTTTACCTCAGTGACAAAAGTTGATATGTCCGAAAAAGCATTCTTCACTGGAGCACATTTCAAAGGGCATATAATCACAGTCAGCATACAAAGTCATTGGCTCTTTATATTATTATTTTTCTTTACTAAAATATTTTTTTTATTGCAACAAAAAAAATGTTTCAATATGCACATAGTGAAAAATTTGATTTTTATAAAAATTGAACATATTAAGTTCTACCACATTACGGGACTTACATTTACATGAAAAACGCGGTTCATGCAGCTGAAAATCTAAAATAGGGCAGCTGAAAATCTAAAATAGGATCACCTGGAAGAGAACTTATATTTAGGCGTACACTTAAGCTGTCCATTAAGGCATTGAAACGCTTTGAACTTTTTATTGCTGCGTAATATTATTCTTAAAATATTCAATTTTAGTATTTGATTCTAAAAATGGTTTAAATTTCATAATAAGCAATTGATTCTAGAAACCTCAAAACATTAATTTATTCACACATGCAACAATGATTTTGTTTTTGAATTGAGTGTTGATGGCTTGAAATTATATTGCAGCAAATAATAATAAAACCATTTGAGACTATTGAATTTCTGTAAGTTGGGCAAATGGGTGAATAATAATTAAATAAAAAAATAATAATATTGGAACGTTTTATTAAAATTTATATCAATCAGTTCCAAGTCGTTGCTTTTTTCTCTTGTGGTATTCTTGAAGATTATCAAATTTTCTCTTGTATAACAATGTTATTTCATTCTTATCAATTACATCTATTTCTTTCTTGTCATTTTTATATTCAATGTTCTCACTATTAAATAGCACATATTTATTGTTTGTTAAAGTCCATTGTTGAAGCTTCACAGAATCTCCTGTAAGTGCCAACCACAGACTATCAGGTGTTATACTCAAACCATGCAAATACTCTTCAGTTGAAACTTTGTCCAACAAAATAAAAGAAAACGATTCAGTGACAGTGGATATTTCAAACACTAAAACTGTGGTTTGTGTGTGCAGCGACACAGCAAACAATGAGGATGTTTCACCCTTCTTGCAGCAGGATGAATGATTTATTGGTAAGCTTACCGCTTCTATATCTTCCTCCTTCATGATCTTTTGAAAATCTAGAATTGAATTTTTATCTTCGATATATTTATTTATATCCATTGAATATACTTCTTTTCCTTTTAAATATTCCCAAACTTTGACAGTTCCATCACCTGAAGTACTTAATAAATATTTATCGTTATGAGGCAATAAATGTATTGATGTAATAAACTCTTTATGCCCCAAACAAAATGACTTGATGTTGAATGTTCCTGGATAATTTGTGACTCTAATTTTTTCATCTCTGTCGCAAGTGATGACATATTTGTTATCTGGAGTCATTATGATGTCAGTTAATATACTGAGATGTCCTAAAACTTTACATCCTTCGTCTTGGGTATTGTTTGTATCGTAAATCAATGCATCTCCTGTTTTATCAGCTACTAATAACAATTGTCCATCTTTTGAAAAGTTGATTTTACTGGCAGCACGAGGAAGTCGATGTTGGCTATGTAACGTAAAGTTTACCATACTGTATACAAGGACTAATTTAGTAGATGTTAAAACGGCTAGAAATGATTCATCTTCAGACACAATTAAGTCTTTGATGACACAAGGGGCATCAGACTTAGATAGGTTAGGTGTAACAGAAAAGCTGTCACATGCGGATGGCTGTGAATTAATTCTCTTCCACCAAATTGTGCTATCAATGCCTAGAAATAGCGATTGATTAGTAACCTTAATTACAGACATAATCTATTTTGATATCTTGAAAATTATACTATCAATTATAATAATTTTAATCACAACATAACGCAGCTACTTCGCTAGCCTGACAATGACAAATGACAATTCCTAATCCTATTAGTATTGTTCAGAATCTGAGTATTCGTTTTTATGTATTCGTTCTTCAACTTAACTCGAAGAACTAAATCCTCAATGCCAAATCTGTTCGGTCTTTTTCGTTCTTTTGGGAAAAATTACATTAAAGTACTATATTTTCAAAGAAACTAAGGTTTAACATCGCGTGGCAAATAAAGTCACGAACGAGATTTAAATCTTCGTGTGTGTTTTTTTTTGGAAAAAAAACCTTAAGATACTCTATTTTCAAAGATACTAAGGTTTCATATTGCGTGTCAAACGTTGAGAACGAGATTCTTGGATTTAAATCTACGTGTTATTATTTTGGAAAAAACGCCATTGGAGTATTCTATTTTCAAAGGAATTAAGGTTCTATATCGCGTGTCAAATGTAACAAACATGATTCAAAGATTTAAATCTTTGTGAAGTTGTTTTGGTAAAAATACCATTAGAATACTCTATTTACAAAGAGACTAAGGTTTAAAATCGCGTGACATATATCACAAACGAGATTTAAGGATTTAAATCTTCGTGTCGTCTTTTGGGAAAAAGGCCTTTAAAATACTTTATTTTCAAAGAGACTAAGGTGAAAATCGCGTGACAAATTCCACGAACGAGAACGAATGTAAAGAACGAATTGTTTTGAAGAACGATGTCTCAAGTACCGATTACTGAAAAAGAATTGGATTTACCATTACTAAATCCTTGATCATTGATCAATCTATCGTAGACCTGGGCAGCGTTCATAGAGTCGTCGAGTGATCACTCGACGACGCTCCAGCCGTTCACGCGCCCGGAGCGAGTCACCCGACGACTCGCACTTTCGCGTTCAGGATGTCGTCGGGCGTACAACCGAACAACCGAATTCATAGCAGGGTGATTATCGCTCTGACAGTTAACTTGACGTTTGAGTGATGATGGCTGCCAAAACAATTGCGAAGTTAATCGTAATTATGGTGTATTCTTGTCGTATACAATTTTTCAAAATAGAAAATCATATTTTTTTAGTTAAAGATGTGAAATGGAAGAGAAATTAAAAAAGTTAGTGCAGATTTTTCAGATCGCGAATGAATTTTACGAAAATTGCGCCATTACAATGACATTTGCATCATAAAACGCTCAAAGTTGTTCACGATATCCGGGGTGACATTCGCCACTCACTGCAACTTCATGGTCGCTCAGGTCACTCGACGTCGAGCGATAATCATGCTATCGTGAACCCAGCCCAGGGCAGCGTTCATAGAGTCGTCGAGTGATCACTCGACGACGCTCCAGCCGATCACGCGCCCGGAGCGAGTCACCCGACGACTCGCACTTTCGCGTTCAGGATGTCGTCAGGCGTACAACCGAACAACCGAAATCATAGCAGGGTGATTATCGCTCTGACAGTTAACTTGACGTTTGAGTGATGATGGCTGTCAAAACAATTGCGAAGTTAATCGTAATTATGGTGTATTCTTGTCGTATACAATTTTTCAAAATAGAAAATCATATTATTTTAGTTAAAGAAGCGAAATGGAAGAGAAATTAAAAAAGTAAGTGCAGTTTTTTTCAGATCGCGAATGAATCTTACGAAAATGGCGCCATAACAATGACATTTGGATCATAAAACGCTCAAAGTTGTTCACGATATCCGGGGTGACATTCGCCACTCACTGCAACTTCATGATCGCTCAGGTCACTCGACGTCGAGCGATATTTATGCTATCGTGAACCCAGCCCAGCGTTCATACAGTCGCCAAGTGATCACTCGACGACGCTCCGATCGTCCACGAAGCCGGAGCGAGTCACCCGACGACTTGCACTGTCGCGTTCAGGCATGTCGTCGGGTGACAACGAACAACCGAAATCATAGCAGGGCTGAGTTCACGATAGCATAAATATCGCTCGACATCGAGTGACCTGAGCGACCATGAAGTTGCAGTGAGTGGCGAATGTCACCCCGGATATCGTGAACAACTTTGAGCGTTTTAATGATCCAAATGTCATTGTAATGGCGCCATTTTCGTAAGACTGTTTCGCGATCTGAAAAATCTGCACTAACTATTTTAATTTCTCTTCCGTTTCACTTCTTGAACTAAAAAAATTGATTTTCTATTTTCAAAAATTGTATACGACAAGAATACACCATAATTACGATTAACATAACAAAACATGTATAGACAATTCACACAGACCGAGCTAGTCCCACACTAAGATATGAATCTTGTATTATGGGTACTAACACGACAATACACATATATACAATGCACTAAACACATATACATGTAACACCCAGACTTAACTTCGCATTGTTTTGACAACCGCCATCACTCAAACGTCAAACTAACTGTCAGAGCGATAATCACCTAGCTATGATTTCGGTTGTTCGGTTGTCACCCGACGACGTGCCTGAACGCGACAGTGCGAGTCGTCGGGTGACTCGCTCCGGCTTCGTGAACGATCGGAGCGTCGTCGAGTGATCACTCAGCGACTGTATGAACGCTGCCCTGGGCTGAGTTCACGATAGCATAAATATCGCTCGACGTCGAGTGACCTGAGCCACCATGAAGTTGCAGTGAGTGGCGAATGTCACCCCGGATATCGTGAACAACGTTGAGCGTTTTATTGATCCAAATGTCATTGTAATGGCGCCATTTTCGTAAGATTCATTTGCGATCTGAAAAATCTACACTAGCTATTTTAATTTCTCTTCCATTTCACTTCTTGAACTAAAAAAAATATGATTTTCTATTTTGAAAAATTGTATACGACAAGAATACACCATAATTACGATTAATTTCGCAATTGTTTTGACAACCACCATCACTCATACGTCAATGTAACTGTCAGAGCGATAATCACCCTGCTATGATTTCGGTTGTTCGGTTGTCACCCGACGACGTGCCTGAACGCGACAGTGCGAGTCGTCGGGTGACTCGCTCTGGCTTCGTGAACGATCGGAGCGTCGTCGAGTGATCACTCGGCGACTGTATGAACGCTGCCCTGGGTGATTATCGCTCTGACGGTTACCTTGACGTTTGAGTGATGGTGGTTGTCAAAACAATTGCGAAGTTAATCGTAAATATGGTGTATTCTTGTCGTATACAATTTTTCAAAATAGAAAATCATATTTTTTTTAGTTCAAGAAGTGAAATGGAAGAGAAATTAAAATAGTTAGTGCAAATTTTTCAGATCGCGAATGAATCTTACGAAAATGGCGCCATTACAATGACATTTGGATCATAAAAACACTCAAAGTTGTTCACGATATCCGGGGTGACATTCGCCACTCACTGCAACTTCATGGTCGCTCAGGTCACTCGACGTCGAGCGATATTTATGCTACCGTGAACCTAGCCCCAAGGGAGGCTCATTGTATGCACCCAGCAGTAAGAGTAAGGTTATAGAGATGGGCTTAACAAGTATTTTTAGATACCAGGTATAGATTAAACTGCTACCAAGAAATACCTGCTATTTTAAACTAGTATTTTTTTACCTATTTATATACCCCCCCTGCATTACTCGATTTCGAGGTGCTGGGAAATGAGACGTCCTTCAGTCAATTAAAATAATATTTTTTTATGTGTAAGGTTTAGAGCAGAAAATATGATCAAACAAAAGACCAAAGAAAATAATTATTAAAAAAACTTATTAATTACACAGGATTTAATTTAAAGAAGTGGGATAGGCAAAGCACAATTATGTATAATGGACTAAACCCTAGATATTAAACTTAACAAGATTAATTAACAGAATAAAAAATATTAATAAATGTGAATACTCAATGGATAATAAAATAATCATAAAGTACTAAATATATACACGTATTCAAAGGAAGTCACCATATCGTACAATGACAAAATAATAGTTACAATAATGCTGAAAACCTGGTGAGGTATAACATTATACTGAACAAAATAAACAAACACACAATAAATAAATAAACGGAGAACGTAAGATCAAGGTTACAGGCAGCAGAAATGCGGTTCCTCAGGGGAGTGGCTGGTGTGTCATTGAGAGACCGTATAAGGAATACATATGTTCGTGAGGCTCTCAAGGTGGAACCAGTACTCCTGCATATAGAGAGGTCGCAGTTGCGATGGCTGGGTCACGTTCTCCGCATGCCAGAAGACAGACTACCACTTAGATCTTTGAAGGCTGTGGGAGAGGGCAGAAGACCGGTGGGCCGCTCTAGAAGAAGCTGGCAAGGGCAGGTGTCAAACTTGTGTGTTGAATGGCTTGGTTTGGAGTGGCCAGAGGTCCTGCAAGCAGCTGTGGACAGGGATCTCTGGAGGAGGTACCTAGTCGCAATGGGCCCCCGACCCAACTAGGACAAGGGGAAGAAGATGTATGTGTGTACAATAAATAAAATAATCACAAATACAAAATATATGCACATATTCAAAGGAAGTCCCCATATTGTGCACATACAATTTAACAGGTACAATAATACTGAAAACCTGACGAAATATAACATTAAACTACGTAATATAAACAAACACACTTAATAATTAATTTCATATAACATAATAAAAAATAAAATTTCATTTTGTTAAATATGGGTTTAGAAAATACATATTTTAATTTAATTTTTGAAAATTCAGAGTGAATTTTAAAAAAGAAATCAACTTACCCAAGTACGATTGAAAATCCTTAGATATATTTTGAAATAATTATATTGTCTATTACTTCGTTCTTCGATAATAAAATTTTTATAAAGTGATACTAAGTATCAAATATTAAAATTTAATACTTAAAGAATAATATCGCATGCCAATATAAAGTCCAAACTACAATTTTAATGCCTTAATGAACAGTTTTAAAAGAGTATGCCTAAATAAAAATGTGAACACATGTCTCTTTTTGAATATGCAACGACGATAATAGACCATTAAAGGATGACGTCACAGAAAAATCATTGAGGGGCATCAGGCATCCCAACACAACAGACGATTACGGTGTAATATTAGGTGGAACGCCTAAAGAATACCTAATAATAAAAAAAACTGTCAGTGTCGATTTTGTTATTATTTTGTCGTCTGACTTTCTTTTTTTTCTCTTGTGGCATAACATCCTACAAGGATGATTTGCGCAATCTGACTGTTTGCCCCCCAAGCAAAAGCAAATCCATAGACAAGACCACGTGACCTTTAATGGTCTATACATTGTGGTTTGACTTTTGACGAGGTTTGATAAAATAAGTAAAAAGAAACTAATGAATTGTATCGACAAACCTCTATAAATATTTAATTATTTCATCCCTTTTATGTGAGTACCTACTATAACTCGTCTCATCATCATCTAATATAACTACTCTAATTTAAATGGTATTTAAACTGTTCAAAAATATTCGTTTCGACTATTGAGTAAGTTTGATTTAGAAAGATAGGTATATATAACGCCTAAAACCAAAATCGTTGCTTATTGTTAAAATAATCGATGGTTCCTCACTTTCATATTACATTAAAAAATATACGAATATCATTGCGAAAAAACTTATGATTTAATCTCATGTTGCATATATTTTTGATTAAATTATTGGAAGATATTAATTTTTCATCACTTTCTAGCTATTAAATTTGAATTTTTAAAGTACCCTTCATTCTGCACCCCATACAAATTTGACATTGTTCCTTAACACTTTGATAGCTTTTTAATGCAAAATGTAAAAATGTCATTATATTTCAACGAAAAAAAGTATTAAGTTTAATAAAACTATAGTTGATTTCGTTATTTTTCCCTTTATTACGCTTTTTATTACCACCAAAATAAAAAAAAGCTAAAATATCTGCGTGTTCCTGCGTTATGCACAGTTGTGCCTAACGATATTTTATATGAAATTCTATTTCTATTTTGCATAAAACGACATTTTTTTTGTTTTACGTATGCTTCCAACTTTTATTTCTTCATTTAAGTACATAGAAATATCATTCAAGTGGAAAAAAGACCTCAAAAGCTTATTATATTAGAGGTAGTAAAATTAAGACATTTCTTTTTGTATCAAAAAAGATACATTTCTGGCAAGGTAAATGAATATATCGCTAAAATAATATATTCAATACTAAGATAATACTCCCAACTTGTATTTAATTATAACAAACACTAAGAAATTGCGCGAAGTTTCAAGTAAAAAACAAATTCACATTATAAATCCCGTGTTTTTTGTTAGGCACATAAGGATTTTGTATGTAAAGGACAGTTCACATTGTGGACCGCGGTATTACAACGGTGATAGATAAAAATACTACATCATGCATGCGCATAAATTTTAAACACTTTTTATTTGAAAATATGTTATTTTATTCATAATATATTATATTTTACTCATATTCGTATATAGTATAATATTTTTTTTGTCATAGCTGCAATACATTATTATGTAAACCTATCTATATAATAAGTTACTATGTGATATACCATTGTGCTCTGAACTAAAGTCTAGTTTGAGAGATCTACAGGAGTCTGATATATATAGAAATATTAATAAAAAAATAAGGTGACACTGACACTAGTCTTATTTTTATTCCCTAAATTTTAAATCCGAGCTATGAAAGTTCAATATCTTCAATAATTTGCGCAAGGTTCCCATATGTAAGGGGCCCGGACGGTTGTTCTATTCACCTGCCGTAAAAACAGCAAATTTATTTCTGTGTTAATATAAATATTCTCATAGAATCATTTACTTCATCATTAATTTCTAACTACCTGTGCAGGTACATTGAAAACTTGAATCAAAATTTGGACGAGATGTGAAATTATCGCATTGCCGTGATGTCGATAATTTAGTCATTATTTTCCATATAGGTATACCCACCTATTTTGTTTTATGAGAATTTTTATGCTTGCGGAAGTCTTAGAAGGGTTTTATTTATTATTATTTGTTCACGGCTCGAGTCATTTACAAGTAGAAGATTTACATACATAATTTATATAAGGTAAGCATATGCATAATGGATTAAGACACAGCAAGTTATATTAAAAGTCACCAAAAAAGTAAAAAAATAACAATGAAATAGTCTCAGCAATAATAATTATTAATATTAAGAAACAACATACTGAGCATGTGAACTGCGCTTTATAAAACTTGTGCATAACGACGTGTCTATGGTTTATAAGCAACGTTTTTGGTTTTAGGCGATAAACACTTAATCAAAAGGATCTAATAATTATGATGTATCGATAATGTGATATTTCGATTTTGTTATACAGTATTACCTCTTTTACGAAATGAACTTATACTAATGTTTTATATCGCTTTTTAAATCTGTTTTCCAATATTCGTTTCTATTTTGGAGCAAATTTATTATAATGTAATAATAAGATAGCACTTGGCTAAAAGGATCAAATATGATGTATCGATATTATAATATCAACATTTTTATTATTATATCCTTTTGAATCTGAGGGTGTATACTTTCGTCCATTTTGGTTTGTTGAAACTGATATAATACCAATCACAGTTTAAAAAGACCAATACCTTTTTACGATGGTTTGAAAGAAGAAATAGCAATATCTGTATCAGATTCTTTACTAAATAGACCTTTTTGTAAACAGGTAAAATTGTAGCAGTTATCTGCAAATCATAAACCTGGTATTTAAAAAGGTATTGCTTAACTGTTCCTTGGTAACTGTTATATTTTTACCTACACAAGACTAGTAAGGTAATTTTGGCAATACAATCTGGCAACCCTGATTGTGCGCCGTCAAATTTGTTTGCGTTTCGAGTTCGATTCTGTTCGATTCGAGGTTGTAATAATATTAAAAAGTTAAAAGGATAGATTCAAATACATTATTAATGGTTTTGTTTTGTTTGGATCTTGAAAAATTTAAAAATGAATCCAATGACGTGAGTATTACGTTTTTGTGAATTCGACATTTAATAACCTCATTATTTTTGTATCAATGTTTTAGGCTACTTTAAAGATACTTATCAATTCTTTAATTTAGATTTGACTAAATCATGATAGTTTCATTGTATATTTTTTCATGATAATTTGAAATATTTGTCAATTATTTAAACACATGTTTCAGAAATGTGAAGAATATTAAAAAGTTGAGTGAGCAAGATATCAGATTGGGTGGAAAATCATCATGGCATGACCAGTACAAGGATAGTGCTTGGATATTTGTAGGTGGACTCCCTTATGACTTAACTGAGGGGGATATTATCTGTGCATTTTCACAGTAAGTTCTAATATTTTTCATTTGGACATTTAGTCGAGAGGGAAGTCAGTATAGGCTACCTGCAACAGTTTTGGCCATTGCAGCATTGGCACGTTAGTGAACTTGTTTTTCGTTGTGTAGTTCTGTCTCCCTTGGTGGAGAGTAGGTTATGGAGGTATGTCCCTTTGTGGAGAGTTTAATGTTTCCACACCATATAGATACTGGCAACTCTCAGGCTCGCACCCTCTGAATGCCTAACTACATGCTTCTGAGAGTAGAAGTATAAAAGATTCCCACTTTTGGGGTTTTGGCCAGCAGACCCTTCAGGCATGCCCGCCCGTTGGGACATTTTTTTTATACTTAATATTCCTTTTATAGAATGACACAACATTTCTGGGGTGATTTTACGCCTATGAAGTTTTTTCTTTTTATGTCCTTATATAATATAATGAGTTACAATCCATTGGATTGGTCTGCAACGAGTTTGGACTTTCTTCTCCACTCCTCCCTATTCTCAGCCAGTCTCTTCAACTCCATGTATGAGCCACAGCTCATGTCCCTCTTCAGTTGGTCCATATAGGCGTTTCTCGGTCGGCCTCTGCCATTTGTGCCTTCGGTCCTGCCGATTGCGATGAGCAGTCCTGGGTGCCTGATGTTGTGGCCAATCCAGTTAGCTCGTTGTTGGCAGATTCTTTTGAGGAGTCGCCTTTTTTCGCCAACCCTGGTTAACACTTCTTCGTTTTCGACGTGTTCCGACCAATGAATGTTCAGCATGCGTCTATAGCACCACATTTCAAATGCCGCTAACCGTCCGCTTTCACTCTTGCTGATGGTCCACATCTCGCACCCATATAGCAAAATGCTCCACACAAAGGCTTTAGTGAGATTCTTCCTCACGCTTAGATCAATATTAGGGGATTCTAATATTTTGGATTTTTTGTTAAAGGCAATTCGTGCCTGGTTTATTCTGCTCACAATTTCTGATTTGGAGTGTCCGTCCTGGTTTATTCTGCTGCCCAAGTACACGAATTCTCTTACTTGTTTGATGCTCACTCCATTTATGGCAATGTTCGCAGTCACTTCCTCCCTTCCAACGACCATACATTTTGTTTTCTCTTTATTTATTTTCATGTTGTACTTTGACAACAGTATACTTTCCATTTTTCCTAAGGCTTCGTTACTCCTGTCCAGTTCTTCATTTCTTCTCTGAGATCATCAATAGCTCGCTGTATATAGCAGTTAAAGAGAGCTGGCGACATTGAGCATCCCTGTCTTACACCTTGTTCTACCCTCGCTTCTGCGCAGCTCTCTCCGCTTTTAATTACAGCCATTTCATTCTTGTATAGGCTCCAGATTGCTCTTCTGTCCTTATAACTCATTCCTATCTGGTTTAGAGTCTTAAAAAGTTGTTCCCATTCTACTTTATCGAATGCTTTTTCTAGGTCGATGAATGCTACATACGTGTTTCTATTTACTGTTATTCTCTTTTCAAGAACAAGTCTTAGACTCAGAATTGCATCTCTTGTACCTGTCTCTTTGCGTAATCCAAATAGATCTTCTGAAAGTGTTTCGTTGATTTTACTTTCCGCCCTTTTCATTACAATGTTGGTGAGTATCTTAGAAGCGTGTGATACCATGCTTAATGTTCTGTGTTGTTCGCACTTTGTCGTGCCTGTTTTCTTAGGTAGCGCTCGTATCAGACATTTGGCGAAGTCCTCAGGTATCTCTCCTGTGTTATATACTTTGCAGACAAGCTTATACAAAGTGTCAAGCATGCCGCTTCCTGCGCATTTAAGCAGCTCTGATGGAATTAGGTCAATACCTGGTGCTTTGCCGTCTTTCAATTTTGATAAGGCATTATCAAATTCACTTCTTAAGATATCATCTCCATTATTTTCTCCGTCATATTCTGTTTTCAGTGCTTTACTTTCCTCAAGCATGTTCTTTCCTTTGTAAAGTTGTTCTAGGTATTCTTTCCACCTTTTTACAATCAATTCGTCCTCAAACAGTAGTTTGCCGTTTTGATCTTGGATAGCACATCGTGGCTGTGTCTTATTATTGAAAAAAATCTTGACTTCAGAATATGCGGTTTCGAATTTCCTTTGTTTTATATTTCTGTTAATATTCCTGCATTTTTCTTGCAGATAGCATTCCTTAATGCTTCAATACTCCCGATATGGTACATGGTACTAAGATAAATCCCTTCCAATTTCATTAAGACATTTTACTTATTTATTATAGTAAAATATTATTGGTTGTTGTATATTCAAAATGAGGTATGTGCGAACATTTTTATTTAGGCATACTCATTAAAAACTTTGCATTAAAATTGTTTGATAATAAACTTTAATATTGGATACCAAGAATCTCATTATAAGCAGTTTATTCTAGAAATGTCAAAACATTTATAAATGTACATACCCCATTTAGACGATATAATAGAAAGTTATTTCCTTTTCATGATCAACAATTTATCAACTTTATTTTATGCAATTCACGTATTTCAGGTACGGAGAGGTAGTCAACATAAACCTTGTAAGAGATAAAGAGACTGGGAAACAGAGAGGATTCTGTTTTTTATGTTATGAAGATCAACGATCCACTATTTTAGCTGTTGATAATTTCAATGGAATTAAGGTACATTTATATTTGTCGAATTCTTGTGAATTTTACGCATTTCTTTGCACAATGCTGTCATATTTTGCATCATCATGCTGTTTAATGTGTGAATAAACAAATAAATGAATGTTTATTCTAAATAGTCATTGTATTATCAAGTTATAATATTTTTGATTTCAGATTTTAGGTAGAACATTACGAGTAGACCATGTAGAAAATTACAAAGCTCCTCAAGAGGGAAAGAATCCCGTTGATGAGAAGACTAAATTACTCCGTGAAGAAGGTTGTGCTCCCATGTCTACGATAGCCCAGTCTCATACTGGTTTGTCTCAGGCGCCTGTGTCAGTACCACAACCCCCAGAGGACATTATAGTTGGGGGCATCAGACTGCCACCTAGATTACCAATAGAAATCAAAAGTGAGAAGGATTGTGTCATTGTTAAATCATCAAAAAAAAAGAAGGTAAACTTTTGCACTCATTTGATATTTGCTCAAGTAATATTGTATTTGTTCTTTATATTTTGTTATATTTTTTTATCCAGTGGCAACGTTTTATTACATTCTTTTTGGAATTTTATTTAAGATTTACTTCAAATTATTGTATCAATTATCAAGTTCACCAATTTTGTAATTTTGCTATATTTATATTATACTTTAAAAACAACAGAAAGTGAAATATACTATATAATAATCACACTTTCAGAGGCACTATGTTGTCTTGGTTTTGTCCAATGGCTTAACAATTTGAAATATTTATTTGTAAGTTATTGGTTAGTCTTAGACTTTTGATTAAGAGATACTTCATTTTTTTGTTGGCTTTGGAGGTGTATTTGGGGTTGTTGAAACCCAAAATCAAGTTTTGTAAAAAAAATATAATTTTATGTTATGTAGTTCGATGATAGATTTGCAAATCTTCAGTCAAAAACTAAAGGTTCAAATTCTTCCTTAACTGTGATAGTGTTTGAGAGTATAGGGTATATTTGAGCTTATAATGAGCTTAAAATAATTTTTCATATATTTTTTTTAATTGTCGCCATGTCCTTCATTATTGATATTATTTATAATCATTTTC
This sequence comes from Athripsodes cinereus, assembly GCA_947579605.1. Classification (NCBI taxonomy): domain Eukaryota; kingdom Metazoa; phylum Arthropoda; class Insecta; order Trichoptera; family Leptoceridae; genus Athripsodes; species Athripsodes cinereus. The sequence goes on from OX388315.1 coordinate 9,190,657, forward strand.
AGGAGAAGCATGTGAAAGTTAAAAAAGAAAAAAAAAGTAAGAAAGAGAAGAAAAAGAAGGAGAAAAGAAAGCGCAAATATTCAACAAGTGAAAGTTCTTCATCTTCATCATCATCATCCAGTCATAGTGAGTCAAGTGAAGATGAAAGGGATAAAAGAAAACATAAAAATAGAAGAAAACATTAGAGTTGTGGTAATAGCTTCTCTTTCTGTAAATATAGTTAGGGTTTGGTTGGATAAGTTTGAAAAGATCGCCCCTTTGCGATGAACTCGCCCTCTATATATTGATTATATCTAATTTGAATGCATTTTTCTATGAAATTGTATATATCGTGATCAATGTACAGTAAAGAATGAATAAATAAATAAATAAAAATAAGTATAAAAAAACACATACTCTATGTTGTTTGTTTTTAAATTGTTTTAAATTTTAGTCTAAATAAGGTTTGCTTAACATTCCATACAAATAACTTCTCATTCAGAGTTGTGTTCTAATTATTGATTACAAAGTATGATAAAAAAATATTTTATTCTTCTGAAAAAATCAGATTGTATTTACAGAGCATTTTTAGAGAACTGCTTTATTTATATAATTAAATTATAATCTTGTTATTCACTGTGTCGGTGTTTAGGTAGTAGAATTCCATATCGAAATAAACAAAACAAGCGTTTTATTCTACTAATGATTTAATTTGTGAGAGACGTCTTTCGTCTTATGAGGACATTGAGATTGACAATGTCCTCATAAGACGAAAGACGTCTCTCTCACAAATTAAATCATTAGTAGAATAAAACGCTTGTTTTGTTTATTTCTATAATCTTGTTGACTAATTCTCAGCATCACTGTGTTGATCCACATTTTCCAAATTCTTCATGTTAGCCATTAAATTTGTTTCACTTCTTTTGCTTGGAACACTCCAGTAATTCTGATGTTTACCAAATGTCTTTGCCTCCTGTATAGTCTCGGGTAATTTCTCATTTAAAGTTTCGGGCAATAAAACTTCTGCTACGAGCCCCAGTACACAAAGTAAAGATAGAAGTAAATATGGAAATCTTGCATTGTAAGTTACACCCTGTAAAAATCAAAGTTAAAATAGGTGTAAAGTTTCTCAATTTAAAGAAACCTTTGCTGAATTTTAAAATAAGATGACAATTTGTTTTCTCTCTCACTCAGAGAAGAATAAATAATGTGAAGAACACTACGTCATCAAGGTTTGTTTCAAGACTGAATAACAATAATGCAAACTTCAAATGATGGCAAATTAATTTATGTATAAATTAGGCAGATGAATTTAAAGTCAACACAAGTTCATGAACCTACCAGATATACAATGTATGGACTGAGTACACTGAATGTATTTCCAGACATCAATCCAAACGTGAATCCGGTTTGTCTGATGCAAGTAGGATATATTTCTAAAGATTGGAGCGACATAGAAAAGTATGCCATCGATATGGAAAATTTTGCAATGACTGTCAAACCAACTTGTAACCATCCCAAACTGGGATCTGAAATAGAAATAGTATAAAATATAGATACAAAACTGATTGGTTGAGTTACTTGAGTGTTGCAAAATAGAAAGTTACCGTCTGTGATAAGTATTATAGAGGCAATGCTGATCACTCCGATAAAGTACGCTACTCCAGCAGACAGTCTTCTACCAATTCTCTCACATGCTATCTTCCCCAATAAGTACGAAGGTACTTCAGCCGCAGATTGCATGAAAAAATTAAGGAAAGGATTGCCACTCAAACTTGTCACAGTAAGTGTAATAGTGTTGTAACATAGGAGTGTGGTTACCCTAAAAAGATATTTAAAATATTCAGGAAACTAACTAAACCTAACTTGACATTTATTTTATTTTACAAAAATTCACGGCATAAGCCTATTTATATTGGAAAGTTTATGATGTAAATTTTTTAGAAAATATACACAAAATCCCTAGTCGTATTTTATATGTGCATCATGTTTCTGACTTACGAATGCCACAATTTTTTGCTTCTACATAAATAACACATATTAGTGACATATACATCACATAGAAATTGCATATTTAAAATGCAATTGGGTTAGTTGGAAAAGATCGCACCTTCCCTATAAACTCGCCCTCAGTATATTGAATGTATCTAACTTGAATGTTTACCTTTTATGTAACTATGGTATAGAATGAATAAATAAATAAAATGGCATATGTGCGAACATTTTTTCTTAAGCATGCTCTTATAAAACTATATATCTATCTATGAATATAACATAATAATAATAATGTATTTTCAACATGGTTTAATATTATGTTATCAGAAAAAGCATAACAAAAACTACAGCTCTATGCCTGTGTCAATTTTTAATATTGACATTGTGTTGTTTACTTTGGATATTGTACATTCACTCACCAGGTGATAGTAAGTAGCATAGTATTTTTTGCCAGTCTCCAGTTAGAGAACAGACTACACAGTCCATATGTCTTTTCTGGTTTTAGACTTATGTTGTGCAGCATCATTGAGACATCTGGTGATAGTTTAGTGCCATTCACTTTAGATATTCTGCGCAATTGTTTAACACATTCTGCTACCCTCCCACGACTCAATAGCCATCTTGGTGATTCTATCAAGAAACTAAAATCACATGTAATTTGTTGCCACATAAAAGTTGCCATATTAAATAGTAATGCTTTAAAAAATTGATAGTATGCAGAGGTTTTTCTGCTTAGTTTATGGTTATGTTAATATTGACTGTAGTTTTGTATTTTAAGATTAATTACGAATTGTGTCTCAGACAATATATTATGTTGCTACTTACAAGCAAATTGGTATGTATAACATAAGTGGTACTGTAGAGAAGATCATATAATACTTCCAGTCTCTAAATATCCAATAAATTAAAGGTACCATGCAGACACCTCCCGTCCATCCGAGATTTTGATATTGTGCTATATAAGCTCTGTCTTCCATTGGTGATATTTCCATCAAAATCACCTGTCCCGCTTGTGGGGCTGTTGTGGATGGCATATTGGCTAACACTGATGCAATTAGAAATAATACGTAATAATCTACAACTAATACGGATGCTAGTCGAGTGACTATGCTAAGTCCCATAGCTGCTATGAGCACAGGACGACGGCCAATTCTGAAAGTACACAGGTGGTTTTATTATATACATGCAGGATATAATATACGAGAAAAGACATATTTAAAAATATGACACAAAATAATATAATTGTTAAAAATGCTATTTATGAGAACCTAATTGTGTATTTTCCATCACGATGGGTATTCAAATAATATTTTGCAAAATACTGCAGAACAGCAATTTACATTTAATCTAAATCAAATAGTTATTCTAATAATGGGCTAATTCAGTGTTCATTTTGTTAGCATTGTTGATATTATTCTATATTTTTGTACCATAATTATTTTGAAATAGAAATTCAAGATTGGTTTCCCATGAGTTTACATTTATTGTAGGGCTTTTCTCATCAACGAATAGATAGCACATGATAAATATTTAAACTGTTCTTATGTTTATGTCCTTGGTTATGTTTATTTAGCTTATGGTTGTATAATGAGAAATATATTATTATTGCTTTTGATAACAAAACGTTACCTTACTTTGAAAAGGTTCTATCATATACAGAATTCCCTATATAGATAGAACCTTTTCAAAGTAAGGTAACGAAAAGTAATATCTATCTTAATTTAGGACAGTAATATTGTAAGGAAGTTCACACAAGTATAGGCACAATTATAAAGTGTATAAATCATGATTTAGGTGATACATACACATCACCAAAATGCCCAAATATCAAACCCCCTATCACTTCTCCTATTTTAGCAGCGGCAAATATGTTACTGACATATAACTCCTTTTCACAAACCCAATCTTGGGTAGTTGGAACTGTGCTAGTGTACCACTGCTCATCATAATCATAACCATATTGACAACCTGAAAAAGTCATTTGTATCACATTTTTTGAAAGACATAATTATAAACATAGATAAATTAAAAAAGCAATTTATTTTTACTAAAAGCAGTACAATAAAAATATAAGTGAGTAAAAGAAATTGATGTGCATGTATTAGAAATTGCATGAAGGAAACGAAAAAAGTATGCAAGGATAGAGCAACATGGTGTTCCATTCTCTCAGACTACCCCTCCTGGGACACAGTGTGAGGGTATAGATATAGATAGATATTATCTACATATTCCATAGGGATAAACAGAGAAAATAAAATGTCAGGTAAAACTATTTTGGGATACGTCTTCCTATTTATTATTAACGTTACAACTCCTTATGTTATGTGCACAATAGTTTATCGTAATCTATTTTGTTGTTATTATTAACATAATAATTTATCTTAATCCCTTCATTTAGATATGTATTATGTAAATTTTATCAGATAATATATATTTATGTACAATATCAAATGATTTTCAAGCATTCATATTCTACCTGTCTATCCCCTCAAGCCTCTAATGTAACGCATACACTTAGTTGAACAATTGAGAGAGGATGCTGCTATAGATAACTTTACCAGGGATTATTATGATAAGCCTGTATATACCAACTATTAATATTTCATTAAAAACTTTTTAATTAGAAAGTTCAAGATATTGTGCATTATTTTCATAATCATAAAAATATTTATTTATTGTATACTTGATACTTTTTTCTCGACATTCTTCTTTTCTTGAGAATTTGTTCAATATACATAAACATAAAAAAAGTAGTTTCTAATTATTGTAGTGATTTTAAAGTGCCCTTAAAGTCAACACAATTACATAATGCTGGTATATATATCCATATATGTTGAGATAGGTTTTTGGGTAGCCTCCGGTTGTGTGTCGTCGCCATGCCTACTGGCAGAAGGCTTACCACGACGTTTTGGTTAAATAAGCTACTTGAAGATGATGAATGATATTTCATCGCGGTAAGCTCTTTACCAGTAGGCATGGCAATAATACACAACTGGAGGTTACCCAGAAACCTATCTTAACAAATGGTACAATCTTATTTTCATTATTAATATTATTGTTCTTTCCAAATCTTCTATCAGTGCCGTATCAGGTCCCCCCGACATTGGCGATCACTCTGGAGAATGCCTCCCTATCTCGCGCTGTGCGGACCAACTCTCCCATCCGTGTTATTCCGGTCCATTGCCGTATATTATGCAGCCACGACATCTGCCTCCTTCCTACTCCACGACGTCCCTCAATCTTGTCTTCTATTATCAACTGCAGAAGCCGATATTTATCGCCTCGCAGGATGTGGCCCAAATATGAGACTTTACGAACCTTAATATTTGTCAGGAGCTCTTTATTTGTATGTGCTCTGCGTAGTACTTCTGTATTGGGCACCAAGTCTGTCCATGGTATTCGAAGCATTCTTCGATGAATCCACATCTCGAATGCCTCCAACCGATTCATTGTGTTAACCTAATAAGAAACTTTTAATTATTAACAATATACCTACTTATTATTCCTTTATAATTTGTTATATTTATATCAGCCTCATTATCATTGTATGTTCTGTTGAACATCTTACAGGAACTTGAAGAATTTAAACCAGAAGAATCAATTTCTCTGAAAATAATATTAATGAAATTGGTCCTATAGATCTATATTAACATCACCATAGACGTCATTAGAGTTTAATTAGAACTTATAATAAATTTGAAAGATTTAGAAGTCCTTATTGATCACAATTCAATAGGTTGAATTATTTTTATAATACCTCGGCAATGTGATACTTTTCCATTCCTCTATTGTCATATTAGTATTTTCTCTTCCCGGCACAGAACACCAATGATCAGGGATTGTTAGAGCCATCACTATATTTATATAAACCATGGTTCCAGTTAAACATAGTCCAAAATTAAATATCCAGTTATATCGTCTTTGAAATTTACCATCGTCTCCAACTGAATGCAACACTCTGTCAAACACGGAATCACTGTTCTCATCATACTCTTTCATAATCACAATTTAAATAGTAAATTTGTATTTTATTAATAAATTTACTTGTCGTATTACGAGTAGTATATTAAAAGGCAACTGTTTGGTGTGAAAGCTTACATGTAAATGAAGTAATTCATGCTCTTATCTGACACATTATAATCAAATATTAACACCAGATTTCACATCACCGTAAATATTTTGGGATGTGAATATTTTTTATATATTTGCACATCACTATTTATTTTATACATTTGTGGGAATCACTAGTCATAGTCTGGGCTAAGATTTACATATTTATAATTCATAATAGACACTTTTTGAATACCATTTTCCAAAACGTGATTATTAATGAACAATATCTAGTTATTTGAAAAACAAATAATTATTTAGCTACATCATCAACAACATTTTTACTATACGTAATTCAACACACAAAATATGTTGTAAACTATGAAGAAGATAATAATATTTGTTAGTTATCTACTATGTAAATTTAATAAGTATTTACTAATAAATCTATTCTTAATATTGTACCTACAATTACCTCATGAATTACAAAGTAGAACATAGTTTTGATTACGTACTCCTAATTGAATTGAACTATTTATTAATATTGTTCTTTTTTTACCATTCAAAGTTTTTTAGAGAATACATGATAGAATTAATAAAGCTCCTTCATTTAGAATTGAATTTAAATCAATTTAAAAAAAGTTTGATTATACATCATCAATTTTGCTGTTTGAATTAAAATATTTTTCATAAACTTAGTGTCGGAATCAAAGCATTTGATGGCTGCCAAACGGTAGAATATTATATAATTCTTACCTGAAACTAGAATGGAATATGATTTTTATAATGGTGATCACAATGTTATCATTGGTCACCTCAGTGTTAATGTGTACAGCATTTCTAGTCTTGTATTTACCACAAGATTTTAGGACGCTGTATATCATTTTTAGTAAAATTATTATGTTGCCAGTCATTATAAATATGCACAGGAATTAGTGTTTTATTATGTTTAATGTGATAATTGAAGGATTTTATGAAATAATGCCTTGATATGTCTTATCATTACATAGAGAATTATATATTTTATGACCCCAATGATCAGAGGCGGCTCTTTGATAATGAGCGGCGGTTCAAACGCACCCCCAATTTAAAAGATAGAAACCTAACAATATGTAATAATTAAAATTAAAAAATATCAATAAATTTTTCCATGAACAATATAATAATATTATTCAAGTTACCATATGAACAACACAGTCATCACATTCACTATTGCTTTGCAACATGCAGCGCTACTGTTCATTAGAATATTTTAGTGCGGATGTTGAGCGAACTAACGGTGCAAGATCTAATATTGCACCGATAACCCATACATTACGTAAAACTTCAATACTAAGTTCGTGGTGCTAAGATTGTATGGAGATATTAAAAATATATGGGACATTTTGAGCATTGAACACAACTATGCTCACACGTAAAAAGGAGTAAGAGATACGCCTTGTAGCATTTTGTCGTACATTGACGGAAATTTTTTGACTAGTGTGTTTTTATATGTGAAGGGATTCCTGTTATTAGTTATGTGGACGCGATGAATTAGTACCTACCAAGCGTGTCAAAATGCATAGATTGACGTCGTGAGGTTCATAGGTCAGCCGTATACACTGTTATTACTTATTACTTATTACTTAGTGGTAAAATTTCTATAGACAGTCACCGCTAGTCGCGATTGTGTTATGCAGATAATTAGTTATTTGTAAGATTTTTTGTATTCGAGCGCGCTTATATCAACATGTTACATGCAATTTAAAGAATCTACGATATACCTATATAAAATTGATATAATATTAATTATTATCGTTTTAGCTTATAGATTACTATTAAAATGGGTGAATTAAACGTAGAATACATTAAGAACAGAAAATACCAGAGTAAATGAAGTGTTCGCTAATGGTAAAGAGAGAAGGGTAGAATTTCTTTATAAGGATGTTTTTTTTTTACCGAACCCCCGCAAATACATATTGCCGGCCGCCTCTGCCAATGATCTATCTATCTATGTCCTCACACCTTGTCCCGGGTGGGGTAGGCAAAGAGAACAGAATGCAATATTGATGTATCTTTAAATACTGTATAATCATTATTTTTAGATACTTCTTTCGCTTCCTCTACATTCATCCAGTTTCTTATACATGCACACCAATTTCTTTCATTTAACATGCGGTCATCCTTGAGAATTTGATCCACATGATAAGGTCACATAGTTATTGGACATTGACGTTTCTTGAGAATTTGATCCACATGATAAGGTCACATAGTTATTGGACATTGACGTTTTTTCAGACCCCCTCTTTTAGAAAAATATACCTTTTTTGTCATATTTTCTTCATGCATTCTCTCCACATGTCTAAATCATCACAACTTATTTACACATATTCTATCCTCTCCCCTCCTCTCAGTTTTCTGATATCATCATTTTTCACTCTATCATCACCAACACTAATAGCATTTCCACAGAATTAATTCCACTTTCATCCTTCTTCAACCACGTCTTCAAGTTTCGCTTGCATATATAAGATACAGAATGGTATGTGCACCATTATTTTTGCCATGTTCGACACATTGTTTTTGCTAAAAATGAATGGAAGTGCACTGTCCACTTTGTCACCGGCCACTTTTCTTTCATTGATTTCCCATCGCATCTTCCATCCCTCACAAACTTCCCAAACATACATACTCATTCACTTGCTCTAAAGATTCATCGTCAACTACTATATATTATACTAAACCCTCACGCCGTATCCTAAGTGGGAGTAGGCAGAGAGAACAGAACACAATATAGATCTATCCGTACATACTTCTTTCACTTTTTCTATATTCATGCAATTTCTGATGCACGCATATTGATTTCCCTTGTTCAGTACACTAATTTTGCAAATCATTATTGATTTTTTCTTTCAAAGATCAGCACTTTTGTCACAATTAATTATTAACCCATTCATACTACAACTATCATACACACACAGAACAATCTTTTGTTAATCTTTCATTTTCATCCATCAACATATTCACCCAATTTCTGTTCAATTCAACACCAACATCCTTACCTATCAGAGGTCACATGGAGTAGTAAAAGAATAGATTAATGAACAGCCATGGAGACATTACGCAACCTTATTTCACTCCTTTAGTGAAGGAAAATCACTCTTATGGGGTATAATTAAGGAGATAATAATAAAATATTTAAGATGTTAATAAAACTCTTCTACTTTGTGTATTATATACATGTTTATTTTATCATTGATTTTAGGTAATTACTTGTTTATTACCATAAGCAGGGTGTTCCTAGCAGTGTTCTCGAACGACATTGTCCAATATCGGTAGAACTATCCGCTAAAATCGGTATAAATGGTATATTTTGTACCCAAAATCGGTATATGGGGTATTTGTATCGACGATGGTCAATATCGGATACTTTTCTTTTCACGAAAATTTCTACCCCCCCATCGCCAAATTTTCAAAATGGTTTCCTTAAACAATATTTTCTCGCAGTACCTTTTTCTACAATGTACCGGGTATTTGTACTGACAATGGTCAATATCGGATACTTTTTTTTTCACTAAAATTTCTACCCCCCCCCCCCCCCCCGTAGCCAAATTTTCAAGATGGTATAGGAATTTGAAATATTTCAAAAACTCCTCGGTTTTCTTAAAGAATATTTGCTCAAATCCATAAGTATCCGGTACTTTTACTGAATACCCGGTACTTATCTACCGATTATACTTACCAGCCGACAAATGGTAAAAGTCGGTAGATTTCTAGGGCATTTCGGTAGGACTCGGCCCATTTCGGTATAAATACCGAAAAATCGGTAGGTTCGAGAACACTGGTTCCTAGTGGAAGTGTATAGTATAAGTAGATATTAGGTAATGGTATAGGGTGGTGAGCGGATATTGAGTGGGCCCTAATGGACGATTCGCCACCGTATAAGATAGTTGTTGGGTTATGAAACTGGATCCTCAATGTGACCCTATTTGTCTGGTAGGTATGTCTGTCGCTACCTATCAAAGTGGGAAGATTTAAGACTGACACGAAACGTAAGTATAATAAATATGGGGTAAATTATTATAATGTAATTAGTTATTTTCACAGTTGAGTTATTCATTAAATTTCTATGGAAAATCTGATCAGGAATATCTGGTTTATTTTCAATTTGTTATCAGAGACATCTATGGGTATGATTTGAAAGCATAAATTAGCTTCTAAATTATTTCAACAGGTTGTGTTTGAGTGTTACACTATATAAAATTTAACGAAAATATATTGATAATGCAAAACGACATCTCCATTTTAGATATGTAATATATTTTCCACAATAAAATTTTTGCAACTAACCACTAACCTTAAAACAATAGACCATTAAAGGTCACGTGGTCTTGTCTGGATTTGCTTTTGCTTGGGGGGCAAACAGTCAGATTGCGCAAATTATCCTTGTAAGATGTTATGCCACAAGAGAAAAAAAAGAAAGTCAGACGACAAAATAATAACAAAATCGACACTGACAGTTTTTTGATTATTAGGTATTCTTTAGGCGTTCCACCTAATATTACACCGTAATCGTCTGTTGTGTTGGGATGCCTGATGCCCCTCAATGATTTTTCTGTGACGTCATCCTTTGATGGTCTATTAAGATTGTTAACATACTTTTCAGATTTTTTCAGTTCAGTTTCTGTATACCGACTGCATTTAATATGAATTTACTTTTTTCAAATATAAAATTGTTCGTAGTCAATGGCATTTAGCCAAAATTTTGATATTTTTGTCTTAAGTTTCAAACTTGCAACATTCATTTTAGGAATTAAACTGGTTAAAGTTATTCCTTTAATATTATATAACCTTATTAATTTTTTTATCCCGTGGAGAACCCGGTAAAGAATTGGTCTCCCACTCTTCTCCATAAGTTTTCGAGTGTCCTGTAAAAGGCAGGTGTTCGAAAAAATAAGACATTTTACATCTTAAATTCAGCGATGAGGTTTGCCACCCATCCTGAATGTCTTGATTTTATATTGGCACGGAGAAGACAGCTTGCATATTTTATATGCAGCTGGTCTGCTGGCTACCCCACCTGTGGGATATGCCGTGATGGCATAGATAGATAGATAATTTCTTCAAGTTTTGAAACATAATTTTGCTTTTTTTTATGAAAATGGAAGTAGCTGTTTTTGTTAATGTATTGACGATAATATAGTAATATTATTGTCGGGAGAGAAATACATGTTGGCAACATTAAGGCGTTTGACATTGACATTTTGATTGACGTAATTTGTTTAACTAATTATAATAAATTAATAATCAAATCTATATATATGATTATAATCTACGATTAAGGACGTCATTGCTTCCCATACACCATACTTGTGGTTGAATAACTGTAAACCGTTAAAATGATTTCGTTTTGTAATTCTAATTAGTTGTGTTGGGTCATTTCAATATCCTCCCAGTGACGAGTGTGTTTCGGTGTTTTTTCTAATTAAGTCAAGTTTTTCTAGTTATCTTTGTCATATAATGACAGAATTACTTCAGTCATTGATTGCTGTCTCGGAAAAAGCTTCTAATATTGCTAGAGCATGTCGAACAAAGAAGGAACTCTTTTCCCTTCTCGTTCAAGAAAAAGGTACGAAAGATGCAAATCCTCGATTTATTCGTGATTTAAAGACTCTTGCAGATGTGCTTATTCAAGAAACTGTTCGTCACGAACTGGGAAATAAGGTAAATAATGTTTTAAATGTGAAAACATTATTTTTTGTGTAGAATCTCATGAGTTTAGGTGCATGAACCTAAAAATTACGTTATCTTTTTACATTAGTTTCCAGAATTGGTTGATCATATTCACGGAGAAGAAAGCAACACCTTCAGCAATACACTGGGTGAGACAATAACTGTTGAAGTGAAGCAGACAGAAGCTGAAACTGCGGAACTGTTGTGCAAAGTTCTCGATGGAGATCGAAGAGCTGCTGAACTATTGGCTGTGGAAGTTCATAAAGATATTGTTATGGACGATATCAACTCGCAAATCAGCAGCTGTCTTAACCTGGAGTTAGCAGTCAATGATTTAGGCGTGTGGATAGATCCCATAGGTAAAAAATCAAAATTAAAATTTGTAAAAGATATATCTGGGTTTTGTTATAAACCCAAATATACAACCTTATACACTTTTCACAGTAAGCTACTAAATGCTTGTGTTGTGAAAGGGGAGTTTGCCGGTACCTGGTATCGAACCACGGACCCCCTGTTCACGCGGCCGAGGCTCTACCTCCAGGCTACCGACGAACTCTAAAACTAGAACTGTAAAAAATATTGTGAATTTGGTTTTAGATTCTTATTAATGTTTTGTTTCTTACAGATTCCACAGCAGAGTATATTAATGGTGACAATGAAGCTGTTAGTGTTGGCTGTATCAGTCTCTCAGGCTTGCAGTGTGTTACAGTTCTGATTGGAGTGTATAATCGCAGCACAGGACAACCTGTAATTGGAGTCCTCAATCAACCATTTTACAATCAGTGAGTTTTTTCTGTTTGTTTATGTCAAAATGATCTATCTATCTATTCTCTCACATCCCATCCTGTGTGAGGAAGACAGAGAGGACAGAATACCACTCCAATTTATCTTAGCACACTACTTCCACTTCTTCCATTAAGTCGGTTCCTCATACATGAACGCTAGTTTCTCTTACTCAATATGTGATAATCCTTAAGAATATGATTCATGAGATGCTGAAACCTCTATATTTTCCTACAACTGAAGTAATATGAGTTTTGTAAAAATTTTTTTTGGTTACTTTAGATCAAAGGGAAGATGCTTGTGGGGCATTAGTTACATGGGAAAAAGGATTTTCTTCAATCCTTTAAAAGATTCTACTGAACGTCCAGAAGAGTGTACCACGTCTACTATATGCATAAGCTCCAGTGAAAATGTTATCATAAAAGAGTTGCTAAATGAAGCAGGATACAATCTTATCGAGTCTGCTGGCGCTGGTTACAAGTTGCTAATGGTTATTCTAGGTTATGCAGATGCTTACATTCTCTCAAAACCGAGTACTTATAAGTGGGACACATGTGGTCCTCATGCTATTCTAAATGCTCTTGATGGTGGAATATTAGATTTCAATATTGCACTTAATGAAGCCAATGAAGGTGATAATTGTGAGATTACATATTCCACAGAGGGTATCAAATCCAATGGGGTCAATATAGATCAATGGTGTAACAAGGGTGGTATCATTGCTTACAGAGATCCTGAGCTGGTGTCAAAAGTGTTGGATATATTATCACCACCATAAGTCATAATCTCACTAGTCGTTTTATTGTATAAATCTTCCCAACTATTAAAAGTACAATGTTTTTTTCTTATATATTAAGTCCAGTAACTATTATGTTTTCCTTAATGTGACTGTATTTTGTGTCCATTTTTACATTCCATTGAACTGCATTTTAAATCATTTGATTTCTCAATTAACATTTTTTTCAAGATGTGTTATGTGTATGAAATAGGTATTCATATTTTATATTCTTATTGATAATCATATTTTGTAACATTTTATTATGATGAATTGGAGTAACGATTTTAAGTGTGTGAGTTATATATTTTTATGAAATGCACGTAGGTGATTTAATTTGAGTATGTGTTTGTACTTAGTTTATTTCCTGTAAGGTTTAATGTTGCTAGTCAATTTTATTAAGTAATTTCTGTCAATTTATGAGGTTTGTCGATTTATTATTAGTATACACTTTTGGATGACTATGCACTGTAAATATAAGAATTATTTTCCAAGATTTTATTATTTATCAATATCAAATACTGAAAATACTTCTTCTGAGAATATGATTTTGTGGATTCTGTGGTAAAATCCTGCGGAGTATCTGGTAATGAATCCCTTTTAATCTGGTAATCTCCCACTCTTTTCTGTAATTTTTCAATGTCCTGTAGAAAGCAGGTATTTGTTAAACATCATGTTTTAAGACATTTAATATCTTGAGTTCAGCGATGAGGTATGCCACCCATTATTTAATTTGTATTAATTAAGTGATTATTTTGACTATCCATTGTGATGTTTTGTGTAAAACAAGCAATAATATTATGGGTTGTATAACAATCCATTTAAAACCTGTCACAATTTTTTAATCCCGTGGAGCACCCGGTAAAGAATTAGTCTCCCACTCTTCTGCGTAAGTTTTCCAGTGTCCTGTAAAAGGCAGGTGTTCGAAAAAATTAAGACATTTTACTTCTTAAATTCAGCGATGAGGCTTGCCACCCATCCTGAATGTCTTGATTTTATATTGGCACGAAGAGGACAGTTTGCATGTTTCTTACATGCAGCTGATCTGCTGGCTACCCCACTTGTGGGATATGCCGTGATGGTAAAGTAGTAGTAATTTTTTAAATACTGTATTTTACAGACTATAAGACACAATTTTATCTTCAAAATATCGCCTTTAAAATTCAGGTGCGTTTTATACCTACCTACTCGAATTTAATATAAAGATGTCCAGTGTTTGATTTAAAACTCCTGCCAAGTGCATCATTAGCATCTTGTAGTCCATAAAATACTGTTATATATTTATTTTTAACAGATTATATTTAAAATCAAATTAAGTTTTGAACTACTATAGATGAACTCGCACACACCACGTACACGCGGTATATATAAATATACCTAACTAGTATGTACCTAATTCATTAGGTTGGACTAGTGGTTAACACACTCGCTTGACAAGCGAGGGGTCGTGGGTTCGATCCTCAGTCTGGACAAAATATTAATGTCCATTTTTCTGAGCATTTCAATGTGTGCGAGTTCATCTATAGTAGTTCAAAACTTAATTTGATTGACATCCACACTTCTGAGTAAGTGAAAATCCAGTTTTCAACACAACAGACTGTGTTACATACAATAATCATATATTCAACTGGTTATAGTATAGACAACAATATTTGACTAAAATATTTGGCATAATACGCTTAAAGCGCCATCTATTCAAATGTACAATGTTGAATATAAAGATGGAGGCTTCAAATATTGTGTGTTTAAACAGAACTTCGATAGAGGGACACAGTATAGGAAAAAATGTTCCATGTGAAAAAATATTTGAAAAATATAGTATATATACAACTTTCAAAAAATTCTGATACATGTGACAAGCATGATATAGAGGAATTGGGAATGTTACCCGGGTGTAAAGAGTACTCTTAACCAGCCTGTGTCGATTCGTAAGCATCGAGACTCTGTATCATGCTATCCTTAAGGAAGTTCACATTGATGTATCACCACGTACACGCGGTATATATAAATATACCTAACTAGTATGTACCTAATTCATTAGGTTGGACTAGTGGTTAACACACTCGCTTGACAAGCGAGGGGTCGTGGGTTCGATCCTCAGTCTGGACAAAATATTAATGTCCATTTTTCTGAGCATTTCAATGTGTGCGAGTTCATCTATAGTAGTTCAAAACTTAATTTGATTGACATCCACACTTCTGAGTAAGTGAAAATCCAGTTTTCAACACAACAGACTGTGTTACATACAATAATCATATATTCAACTGGTTATAGTATAGACAACAATATTTGACTAAAATATTTGGCATAATACGCTTAAAGCGCCATCTATTCAAATGTACAATGTTGAATATAAAGATGGAGGCTTCAAATATTGTGTGTTTAAACAGAACTTCGATAGAGGGCCACAGTATAGGAAAAAATGTTCCATGTGAAAAAATATTTGAAAAATATAGTATATATACAACTTTCAAAAAATTCTGATACATGTGACAAGCATGATATAGAGGAATTGGGAATGTTACCCGGGTGTAAAGAGTACTCTTAACCAGCCTGTGTCGATTCGTAAGCATCGAGACTCTGTATCATGCTATCCTTAAGGAAGTTCACATTGATGTATCACCACGTACACGCGGTATATATAAATATACCTAACTAGTATGTACCTAATTCATTAGGTTGGACTAGTGGTTAACACACTCGCTTGACAAGCGAGGGGTCGTGGGTTCGATCCTCAGTCTGGACAAAATATTAATGTCCATTTTTCTGAGCATTTCAATGTGTGCGAGTTCATCTATAGTAGTTCAAAACTTAATTTGATTGACATCCACACTTCTGAGTAAGTGAAAATCCAGTTTTCAACACAACAGACTGTGTTACATACAATAATCAGATTATATTTATATTAGCAAATGTGACAAAGAAAATATACATAATAATTATATATGAATAAAAATATTTAATCCCACTATAAATGCTTTACTAATTTCTCTTTTCAACACTTCAGTATATTATTCATCAATCTTTCATGGTTTTCTTGAGACAATTTGAGTGAAAACGAGTTTGCCTGTTATTTTTTTCATAAAAAGTCTGAAACAAAACTCATTAAAACTTAACAAAGTAATGAAAATTAAATAAATCAATTAAATGAACGATCTTCCTTAAATATTCACCTATTTTTCTACACATCTCAACTGTTTTAAAATTGTTTAAACATCTTTTTTTCCTATTCAAGACAAATCTTCAATACCAAATCGTTTCCTTTTGAGTAAAAAGTTTTTTCTGATTCATATTAAACCTTCAAGTACCAATCATTGATAATCCCAGACATCTTCAGTTCCTAATTATTTTTTCTATCATTGAATAATAGGTAATTGATTAAATAAACTATTTTCGATATTTAACATTTGATATTTTATTTAAAAAATGATAATATAATAATTATGTTTATATACGTATATATTGGATATTTCTTACATATCTATCACAGTACATAACAACAAGAACATAGACAACATGTCCACACACATTTCATTGGCACATTTAGTACTACTACAGTCATATTACATTGTAACTGTTGTTCATTATTCAACATTATCATATTGATTTAATAAAATAATAAATTCAATACAAAAAAGTAAATAAATGTAAAATCTGGATAAAAGGCATAAAAAAGGGGTGTAAAAAAGAATTTCTTTTTAGCTGTCAGAAATACTAAAAATTATAGAAAAAATACAGAAAATCTCAAAAAACTATGAATTTTAGTTAATCTATAGAATGAAAAAGAGATAGAAAAACATAATACTATTTTGTAAGCTAAACATTAATGATGGTATGATTAATATAAGCAATTAAAATTATTGCAGCTGCCCTCGTGAGCATTCAACATTCGTCATTTATTAATAATTCATGGAGGCAAGCTGCATGAATGTTAATAGTTTCTTTCGTATTCTAAAACTACTGACATAACTCGGATTGACTGAGAGACATCGCATAGTAACAGATCCGTCTTTTTGGTTAGATTTACTAGCACTGAAGATATCATCAGCATCAATTTATCTACTTAATTGCCCATCATTTTCAACACTTCAAAGTGGTTCTTATTAGGCGTAACTGTATGCTGCTTACTGTAACAAATATACATTTTATTTCCATTACAAAGAGTTATAACTTATTTATAATTCCAATTAATGACTGTACGGTACAGTTTTTTTTTAAACTGTTTTGCCAAGTGCATCACAGAGGCACAGAAATCAGCAGTCTTGTATATATATATTTATTAAAAACCTACCATTTTAATATACAACATTAAAAATAAAATAACTGTTATAATCAGAGCTGGGTACTAACAATCAACAAACCTCACTTAATATTGTCAATCTTTTAAATATTTTTTACTTTACAAGCTTATCCGTATAAAAAAAGTTTTCATGTATCTTACATTGATCTTTTTTTGTTATTTGTTTAGCTCGTAGACCAAGTGTATGGATTAGTAGTAATAATAGTATGGTATATTTTTGTTAACAGTGTCCAGCTCTAGTTATAATCCATATACATAATATATTTTTTTGTTATTTGTTTAGCTCGTAGACCAAGTGTATGGATTAGTAGTAATAATAGTATGGTATATTTTTGTTAACAGTGTCCAGCTCTAGTTATAATCCATATACATAATATATTTTTTTGTTATTTGTTTAGCTCGTAGACCAAGTGTATGGATTAGTAGTAATAATAGTATGGTATATTTTTGTTAACAGTGTCCAGCTCTAGTTATAATCCATATACATAATATATTTTTTTGTTATTTGTTTAGCTCGTAGACCAAGTGTATGGATTAGTAGTAATAATAGTATGGTATATTTTTGTTAACAGTGTCCAGCTCTAGTTATAATCCATATACATAATATATTTTTTTGTTATTTGTTTAGCTCGTAGACCAAGTGTATGGATTAGTAGTAATAATAGTATGGTATATTTTTGTTAACAGTGTCCAGCTCTAGTTATAATCCATATACATAATATATTTTTTTGTTATTTGTTTAGCTCGTAGACCAAGTGTATGGATTAGTAGTAATAATAGTATGGTATATTTTTGTTAACAGTGTCCAGCTCTAGTTATAATCCATATACATA
This sequence comes from Athripsodes cinereus, assembly GCA_947579605.1. Taxonomy (NCBI): domain Eukaryota; kingdom Metazoa; phylum Arthropoda; class Insecta; order Trichoptera; family Leptoceridae; genus Athripsodes; species Athripsodes cinereus. Next base: position 9,209,084 of record OX388315.1, read on the forward strand.
ATATATTTTTTTGTTATTTGTTTAGCTCGTAGACCAAGTGTATGGATTAGTAGTAATAATAGTATGGTATATTTTTGTTAACAGTGTCCAGCTCTAGTTATAATCCATATACATAATATATTTTTTTGTTATTTGTTTAGCTCGTAGACCAAGTGTATGGATTAGTAGTAATAATAGTATGGTATATTTTTGTTAACAGTGTCCAGCTCTAGTTATAATCCATATACATAATATATTTTTTTGTTATTTGTTTAGCTCGTAGACCAAGTGTATGGATTAGTAGTAATAATAGTATGGTATATTTTTGTTAACTGTGTCCAGCTCTAGTTATAATCCATATATATAATATATTTTCATAATTTATCTAATTTAAATAAATATTACATGAGACCATATTAACTTGTGTCACAAAAAAAATTGGAATTGAAAAAATATTTTAGAATATACAAGTTCATTGGAAAATGATACTTTTGATTATATACATATTGCTATTTCTCTTTTTTCATTATTTATTTATTTCATTTTTCACTGTACATGGGCTACAATATTAACTATTACATAGTGTTGTAAAGCAACAGTTATACAATTCAATGCACTGATGTCGACCGTTTATATAGCTGTTTCTTCCAACTAACTTTTTCTTCAGTGTGATTGATGAGTTCTTTGATTTAAGTAAAGAATTAATTTAAAAAAATGAAAACTTCTAATATACAATAGATAATTTTATTTCAATAGTAAATATCAATAGAGAAATGCATATGTAAATAAAATGATAAGAAATCTAGGAGTACAGACCCCCTAGACAAACACGCATTTGGCGATCGACTACAAACAAATTTTCGACAATAACCGCAATAATAACGCATAATAATATGGTACATGTAGGTAGATTGTCGAAAAGTTCGCCAGTAGTCGATCGCTAAGTACGGTTTGCCTACGGCCTCAGGACAATGTTCACAAAGATTTACGAAACTATGTCAAGAAGCATGTGGCTTTTCAGATCACAGAATACATGAATCAGACTGGATGTATGGCTAAGTTTCAGTCAGCAAAAAGGCGACATCACTCAACTGAAACTGCACTGCTTCGTGTGATGTCTGATTTGATTGATGGAGTTGAGGGAGGCCAGCTTGCTCTGCTAGTTGTGCTCAACATGAATGTAGCTTTCGACACTGCCAATGCAGGAGCTCACTAATCTGTTATTGTATGTGTGGTAACCTGGCACAGTGGCTGATATCCTATGTATGGACATCAGCCACTGCTTCTTCAGCAACAAATGGAGTATAAGATATGTATGATGGTGTTTTTGACCTTGAAAGGTGTGTCACCGTCTAATTTGTCGAAGATGTGCAAGATTGAGACCATCAGTGAAAGACGGCTCATGCTTCACTCAGCACAAGGTGAAGCAAAAGGCAGACTTATTGAGTTATCTCGATCTCACAGGACGGGCTTTGGAGACAGAGCATTTAGTGTTGCGGGTCCCAGTGAGTTCATGTTAAGAGTAAATGGTTCTTTATGAATGAAATTAGAATGAATTACGAGCCAGCAATGATGTTTTTTAGTTTATGATTATGTAGTTTAAATAACATACAAGTAAGTCTTTTACGTACTTAATAAATTAACTTAGTTTTAATATTATACTATAATCTTCACTTGTCTATGAAAAAGACAGCAATCAAAAGACATTGACATAAGCAATGGCATTATATGATGCAAACTTTAAAGTCAAAACACTGAAATATAATACATTGTGTCGAACAAATCTATACTTCATTACTAGATATTTAGGATATAGTACATTTAAAGTTTAATCAATTATATTTACCGACTATACATGCCAAAAATTTCATGTTAAATTGTGATTTTGTTAATTCTAAGCCGGCTTTCAAGAAATTCCAATCTCATCATAGATGAAGTTTCATAGAGATCCTATACAAAAGAATTTTATTTTTACTAATACTAATAGTGTATTTATCAGATAAATTATAAAGATAATCTATAAAAATAAAATATGTACTGTATTCTAAATTTCAATAATTCTTCAATTAGAATCACAATTCAATTACAAGAATAAAAAATTGACTGTTATCTTATTTCATATTCAATATACTACTTACGTCATTAACATAAAATTTAATATAAAAATATAATAATTCATATAAAATTCTTCCAAAATATATTATTGTCCATTTCCACATTACAAAACCATCTGAGACAATATAAAATTTGTTGTATAATATATTATTTTGTTACAGTTTGTTGTAAAATTTACATAAATCATGCAAAAGAATAAATAAATTTTATCATTTTTAACAAATGGAACTGCTAGTGCATAAATAAATAAAAGGCAAAATTATTAAATTGGTAACTTTGCATGCTGTTCATTACTGGACCAAACATATTGCATATAATAATCTTATTTTTTTATATTGTCTCAAAAAGATCAATTTATAAATTCAAAAAGTGTAATTAATTTAATTTCACACACTGTTTTCACTAAATTTCATTATTGAGCATCTTAACACTACACAATAAGAACTTTTACAGCAATGACTGTCATTTAGTTACACATATTATAAAGTTTGCTGTACATTGTATTTTTACAGGGCATTACATAACCCCACAACACAATAGGAAATCACAGTTTTATAAAATAATAATAAATTATAGTTTCTTCGTTGAAGCACTGCTGACAGAAGAGCCCGAAGGAGAAGGAGGTCTCTGCTTGTCATTATCCAGTTTGGGTTGTAAGAATCCATTTGGCATCTTTTGATAATGTGGCCTCCATGATGTTGCAGGTCTGGTGTAGTTCAAATGGTCATATTCCATTTCTACAAAAAAAATTGCACGAAATTAACAATTAATGAAAATTGATTTCGCTGACTTGATGCATGCATCATTTCTTATGTTTTTGTCCTGTTCAAGTCCCTCATTGAGCAGCATTCGACCAATACTCGGTTACTTTTTACGACATGAAACACTAGTTAAAGGTTCATGCAATATTGCGGGAATGAGGAAAGAATAAAGTACCTGATTCGAATAGAGACCCAAATTACTGCGATTCTCTGTAGATCACAGCATATTGTATGGACCATCACTTGCCCGATCACATGAGATAAGCAATATTGGGCACTGTCAGTTCTTGGATAGATGACCCATAGTAATATACACATGGTAATATACCGTCAAGTTTCTTACATTTTTTATTGTTAAATTTTTATGTTTTATATTTTACATTTAATGTGAAGTGGAACTATTGTTTCACCTTACATACTTTGAATTCCTCAAGGTCATTCACTCATTTGCGAGTGATAATGAGATAAAATATATTATGTATATTTATTATACTAACCATATCCTTCCTTGTGTTTGATTTCATCATAAACATGATCTACCACTTTCTCATCTTCAATAGAATGATACACATTTGGGTTAGTTAGGTCAGCATCTCTGTTCTTGAGTGCCATTGTTGGATCATACACTATAATAAGCAACAACAAAAAATACAAATACATAATTATAAGGAAAAATTCTAGATGATTATGATTTAGGAAAACATTTCACTGGAAAAATATTCAAAAATAATTATCCATCAACTCATATGCAATCATTTTGTAACAAATACTTAAAGTCAAAACTAAAAATATCTTAGTACCGAAGTACATCAAGAGGTTCCTACCATTTTCCCTTTGATTTTTAAGTAGCAGTTTCTGCATCATTTCACTCATTGAAAAATAGTTTTTGAAGGTGGGTGGTTAAAATTTTATGTTTGGTTCCCTTAACAGATTTACAATATTTTATTTTGGGGGCGCACGGTGGCAACACATCTCCATCAAGAAAGATTCCGAGCCATTTGCTGAGATATTTTTTCTGGAATATTCTAAAGTAAATTGAACATATTTTTAAGTAATATTTACATTCTTCAGAGTCTCCAGAAGATCCGGCAGTTCCTCCGGCCATTCTAAGTTTTTCAAAGTCTGTATTATTCTGCTTGGCAGACAAATTGTTCTTCAGCATGTTATTCAGAAGATTGGCGGAGTCGTCATGTCGATTAGCTCCTCCTTGATAAGAATATACAGGATTATCAAAGTGATGACGATCTGCAACCAATGATGAAATGAATCAAATGTACTTTTATTAATAATGTCACAAAGTATTAAAAATTTAACAAGTTTAGATTGATGTAAATATTTTAAATGTTTGTTTGTGAATATTTGGTAATAAATAAATAAATAAATAAGTGAATATATTTAAAAAATAGTTGATGGAATACACAGATAATAAACAATATATGAAAATAAATTCAAATATTGATATAAAAGAAATGAAAATCAAATAAAAAATAAATACATAAATAATGTTAATGCAAAGTATTTTTTTGAAATATTTTTATTCATTTTTAATAAAATCTTACTAAAATGTTTTAATTTTTTTATAAGTTTTGTAAATTTAAATATTAAAAAGCATAAAAAAACAAAATAAAGGTTAAGTATAAAAATATCAATTTTATGACATGAATAAAGTACATTTTATAGGTGACAGTTGTTAATGAATGGAATGAATTATCATCTATGTTAGTTATAATAGAAAATGAGGGTGGGGCTAAACAAAAGAGGCGAATCATTCGACATACCAGTGGGTGTCGAATCATTTCAAGTTCTGAATTACCATGATATAAACGCACATGTGGACAAAAGATGAAAAAGAATTATGGGAAAACAAAATTAGTTTTGAAATATATAAAATATCTCTTAGTAATTAACCATTGTGCAAAAAGCTATGTAAATTTTACAAATGAAATCATAATACAAAGCTTAGGAAAGACAATGTCGCCTTATTGGAGGAGGGCAGTAGCCTGATGGAATTCAGAGAACTATGTTGGATTCCTTTTGCTACCAACCTAATCCACCTTTACGACAGACACATTATTTATTGTGACAATATTTAAGATGTATTTGATTTTTTTTCTTTTTTTTTTAAAGTATGTTAATTTTCAAATATTTTCTAAGCCTTATATTATAGTATTAAGTGTATATATGTAAGTATACATACATAATACATGGTTAAATATAAAAATAAGTTTGCGAAATTATGATTATTTAAAACGAAAATTCACCTGGTTGAGAACTAGGATCTGCAATGTATTGCACATGTGCTATCTCAGTCTTAAGGTTTAATACTCTTCGTTTATAATAGAATATGACGGCGACTATAATTCCAATCAGGATGAGAACTACAACAATACCTGCAGCCACAGCACCGCTATTACCTAAAAAAATAGTCATACAACATAATACGAAAATAACTAGAAAACTAAGAGGTATTGTGGTCTCAATACATGTATTGATATATAAAGCAAGAATTATGAATAATTTAGATGTTTTAGAATGGAAGGCAAGCACCATTACAGGTATCAAATATCTTGTGGGGGGAAATATATAAATACTGCCTTTTACAGGATGTTTGTTTTTAGAAAAGAGAAAAATCCAATTCTATTACAAGCTTTCCCAAAGACATTATAGAAAAATTATGTAAATAATGTATTACTTACTTGTTTCTTCGATTGCTACTCTTGAGTCAGTCTTTTTATCTTCGCATTTGGCTCCGGTAAAGCCTTGTTTACAGACACATCCGTCAGCGGCATGACAAATGAAATTATCCGATGCACATTGGCAAGCATGCATGCAGTGTTCACCATAATAGCCCTCAGGACAAACTAAAAAAATAAAATAAATATATTAGTTAATACTAAATTAGTTTTCACAATCTTATACCAATAATAATAATAATTGGATTATTATTTATATATGGCTCGGTTTAATGATCTGTGACCATCTCAAGGGTGCCGTGACTTCTCCCGAACAGCAGTATCTTACCTACTAATATATATGTATGTATAAAGAACGATTACAATAATTTTTCCAGAGAATAAAGATAAATTTGAATCACATGTGGTCATTTACGGTTCTATTATCTAAATGTGTCCATCAGTTGTATTGAGAACATATTGAATTTTTTTCACACTGTGTAACAAAATTTCAATAATGTTTTTGGTGCTTTGATAGCGTTAATTGTTGTTCAGTGCACATTTTTTTTGCAGAATTAAGCAATACATAGTACCAAAAATCATTGATTATGTAATTTATTGTAAGGAGGGTAAGTTTATTGCTGTATTGCAATATCGTCAAGCTAACTTGGAATTTTCGCCAAAGATACCATCTAAAAGGTAGTATGGTGTTCTTTTTGTCTATAAAATTTATTCTGATATTTGTAAAGGTGGATGACTCACTTTCATTACAATGAGCTCCAGTATATCCTTTATCACAGGTACAGTGTCCATCACTACCTCGACACATGCCGTGCTCTCCACAGTTGCATCTCTGTGCGCACTGCACCCCCCAGCTGCCTGGATGGCAAGGCTCATTGCAGATGGCTCCAGTCCATCCAGGGTAACAGGAGCATTCACCTGGAGAAAAGGAAAATTAATTAATTTGAAAAATAAAATACCCAAAAAAGAAACATGATCAAAAGCACAAAGATATATGTATATAGAAAAAAAAACCGGAGAAGTGTCTCTATTCTGGAAATATAATTTTGTTGTACACAGTAAATAAATTCATAGTAAATTATTATTATTTGAGAGAATGTAATCTGAGTCCACTCACCTGTAATGTGACTGCACATGCCATTCTTACACTCGCATTTCTTAACACAATCCAGTCCGTACTTGCCCTCAGGACAGGGGTGTTCACAGGTTATACCAGTGAATCCAGCGTTGCATTTATATTTACCAGATATGTGATGACAGGGCTCATTACCTGGAATAAATATAATCATTTTCATCAACATAAACTTTAAAAAACTTATGATCATACTCACTATCCAAAAACATTTATAAATAACATCAAAAACCTATTTTATAATCGCTTGTGAACGAGTGAATGGCCTACAAAGATAGTATAGAATTAAAATCTTTTTATTTATATGGCAGCAACAGTAAACCACTCATTTATTTTTCCCGTGTATTTGGTGTTATAAAACTACCTGAATATGGAAGACTAAAGAATACAATCACCCCTATGGTATAAAATATAATTCATGATACAAAAAAAACTATCACCAGTGAAGAGAAAAATAATATTATAAGTTTATTTAAGTGACGTGATTTAAAAACCGAAGAAAGAAAATGTTAGTGTCCTTATAATATATTTGAAATTATATTTTATGAAGTATTAAGTATGGTAGAGATAGCACTACTTAATTTACAACTACCCTCTGAAATGGAAAAAGAAAATTCGCATTGGTAAATTTATAAGAAAAATAATATTAAATACACTGAAGAGCTAAAACAAATAATAAAATGTCTATGTACACATAATATATCTAAAACTACAAAATACATGAAGCATAACTACCATATTGTTTAAGCAAAACAATGATTTTTTTACAAAAGAAATAATTTTGTCATATTAAAAATCATTTCTTTCACAATTTCATGCACATATCATTTCAAATATTCCGATAAAAAAATCTAAATACATTACGAAATTCCTTGTTAACATACAAAACTACACAATTGTAATAAAAAATGTATATTTTGTTACTCTCAGAAAGCTGGTTATTGTGTTGAATAGAAAGAAATAAATCAAAGCATGATAAAATAAATCAACTTAATATGAAATCATAAAAAATAAAACTAAAATAAAATGTCTGCAATCATAAATATGTAATTAGAAAAGAAATTTAAAAGGTAACATAACATATATTTATCCCGTATTAAAAATATTGTGGCTTTGACAGCTGGTTCCTTAGAAAAAAAAAGAAAAAATCTCTTTAAATTTTAAAGGGAAAAAATCAAGTATGTAGTAACAACCATAGTGAATAATATAATTTTCATAACTCGGATCTTATCTTCATGGAACTACTACTACACCATCGTGGCGTATTCCACAAGTGGAGAAGCCAACAGACTAACTGCATGCCAGCTGTCCTTTTCCTGCCAACAATATTTTTTAGACATTCAGGATAAGTGGCGGACTCTTTGAAAATGCAAAATTTTCTTCAATGGGCGGACTCTGGTATGGAATACGTCTCCCATGCTTTTTCTGAAAGTTTTTGAGAAACATTACATCGATCGGTGCCAATGAATAAATACAAGATTTTCTTATTTATAATTGCAGACAAAATAAACGAAAAATAAAATATAACGGACCAGGAGGTGCAGGGGCACATGTTTCCATGCATCTTTGTCCGTAGAAGCCTTGTGGGCAGGACTTTTCACATCTGCCTCCGATCCACCCACGGCTGCATGTGCAGTCTCCCGTCTCCTGGTCACAGGAGCCGTTGTCTCCACAGGGACACACCTCATTGCAGCCATCTCCATACCATCCGTGGGGACATTGGGTCTCGCAACGATTACCTAACATCATCAGTGTTCTGTCAGATTAACTTTTTCATCTGTATACTACTTTCACTCCACCCTCTTAACAATGTACTCGGAAACAGGATAGCTTGGACCATAAACAGTGGACTTTATTCAGTACATTTACTCTCACTCTACACAACACAATGATAAATCATGCTCTAGGGTGCATATGTGCTATGTCTCAAATGCCAATATTGTATCTACAAATTATTATAGTGTGTCACTAGTAACAGCACCAATACTACTGCATAAGTGCGTTAAAGAAAAGCAAGAACAATGAAAAGGTTTACTACTAAATATTACTACATTAATATTAAATATCTAGGGATAAAATACTATTATGAAATGTTTGCAAGGTGGAAAATAATTTACATTTATCTGTAATCAATATTACGTTTGTTAATTTCTCATGAAATGTCATTATTTGTTAATTCTATTAATTACATTCAATACTCAGAAAAAATTAAAAGTTTCTACATACTGGCTAAAAATGTAATATAATGTATAGATTTAGCTTTGTGATTCTTAAAAAGTGTAACTGTACCATATAAATGTGTTCTCAAAATAATTTTATGTACATAGTTGATATTGTGCTTTTGTGAATGCCCGAGAGACCCAAAGCAGTGTAAGAAGAATATCCATTGCCATAAGTGTAAGAATGCAAATACCCATGGTCTACCAATAAAGAATCAATATTGGTATATGAGAGTAAAAATAATGTTACTTCAGCTTTATTTTAGTAATAAAACATACTTATTCATATAGCAAAGAATAACGCTAATAATAATTTTACACCATGCATCTTGTTATGAAATGGGTTACAAGAGCAACTATGGTTAATAAGAAAATGTTCAATAGATATAAATACAATCACTGACAATAAAAGCATAGATATATTGAACAAGTCTCTACATATTGTTTCTAATGTCTTACCTCTCCACCCGTCTTTGCAAATGCATTCCCCAGTGGCTGGATCACAGCCGACGCTTGTGTCCGAGATACAATTACACTTGTGTGCACATTCACGCCCAAAATAACCTGCATTACATTTCTTTTCACACATTTCACCCGAGTATCCGGATGGACAAGTGCATGTACCTAAAATAATAAAAAAAAGTTTAATAGAAGTTGAAAGACAATGGATTAATTCTGTAGACTTTTAAGTCATCGGTATACAATGAAAATCCACTAACTCCAATTTTGGGTGAAATGGAGTTAAATATGAAGGTATCGAAAAAAAAATATGTTCTATCTACAGAGAAAATCCACCTCCTCCTATAAGCTACCATTTTGGAACTATGTCCATACCAAGAAATAACTAACTCCAAAATGTGCTGTTTGACAACAAAGAAAAACCACTAAAGTACTTAAGTGGATTTTTAGTAGATTCTTTATGAAAAATATTACAATTTCGCTACAGAGAAAATCCACTAAATGCCTTTAGTGGAATGTTGTCCTTCAAATACCATCATCTGGTGAAAGTCCAATGTATTATAGCCGAAAAATATGTCTATATAACCTCACCATTTATGAGTCTGCACCACCAAATGCTGCGTATTGCTTTTTGTTGGACAGAATTAAATGGGAAACTAGGCAGCTGTGATATAGGAACGTGTTTGCTCCGATACATTAACACTTTACCACTCCATGTTACAGAGGTACAATTTTTTTTTCTGATACATGTGGTGGCCAGAGCCGCAATAAAAATGTTGCTGCACTTTTATGGTATATAACATTTGGTGACTCCCTCCCATACCCGGATATCTCAGAAGTCAGGGGACTTCTATCTATCCGCTCTTCTACGCTAAGCTTTTGTCCTCACGGGCGGGCCCTGATGGGCAGCCTGAGAGGGTGGCCGGTCAATACCGCCTCGTGGGAATCTTTTATGCTACATTTACGTCTTCGATGCTCCTCTCAGGAGGATGAAATTCAATCATAAACAATAGATAAATATTTAATGATAAACTAAAATAACCAACAAAAGACCCAAACAAATAAAAATCAAGCATAATAACTATCAATAAATATAGTGCCTAATTTAGAGCCAGAGGCCAAAGTAAGGTGTCCAGAGCCTTGTTATTGGGCTTTCATAAGGTGAGACTCGAGAAACGCCGTTACCAGCGTATTGTAAAGACATTTCCCTCCCAACAGGTATTCCTGTACCCATCCATATCTACTCTCCACCGAGGGAGACAAAGATCCCACGGAGAAACCTATGTCTCCACAAATTCCAAAAATGCCCCAACATCCATTACCTCGGGGCACTCCCAGAGGATATGCTCCGCACTCACAAACACACCACGGATTCTCTACTAGTCCAAGTTCAAAGAGCTTACCCTTAAGATTGCGTTATGGTATATAGTGCAAACATCACCACATGTTTATACAATTGGACAGATTTTTTTTGGAAAGTGGACATTCGTACATGGACGTAGATTTCATGCACAGCAGCATTGAAAAGGCTAAGAAATTTGAGCTAGTTTATACCACTTAAGACTGGATGTCCATATTTAAAATTAGAGACCTAGATACTAGATCAAATAGATAGTGAAACAAAAAAGTTCCACATACGATGTAACAGAATTGAAATTTAGCAATATGCTAGATTTAACACAATTGTCGGTAATAGTACTCCTTCTCTTCCCAAACAAATTAATAAAATGTACACAAGAGTTCTACTAATAAGTGCCACTTAAAAGAAAGATCTCATGGAACTTTGCAAAACTTATGTTATACCCAAAGAATACCATGGCTGGTATAATAATTATTCCAAACTCTTCTTCGGAAATTGATTGTATTGTATTGCCGAAAGCTGCGGTTGACGATAGCATGAGTAAATGTGAAGAACAATAATATTATTTTTTAATTTTTTTAATAAGACAATCTTCATATTTAATGTCTGAAGACATGACTGATAGTCCAATTTTATTTTGCAGTATTTTTTTTTAACATGCCTTAGAAATAACTACCTTCGTTATTTTATACACAAGTAAACTCTTTGAAATATGTACCCGTTTTCTTACTACCTTGGTCAGAGAAAAACCACTAAATCCATTTTATGGTGACTGAGGTGTTTTAAACTTAAAAATTATTGTTAATAAATTAAAATATAATATATTATTCTATAATTCACATTTAGAAAACTGTTGGTTCTTCTATATGTAGTAATTATTTCTTAGAATTTCCCTGTGGTTTAGTTTTTATAGAAGATCAAACTTTATATTTCAATTATCTCTGAATAGACTTTTGTGGAGTTAGTGGATTGTCATTGTAAACCGACGAAGTATTTTTTTTTAATAAAAAAGATATTACACCACTGCAAACTACTTCAAAGTGGAGTAATTTCACAGAAATTAATTTGGGAGAGATAGATATATAAAAGTGGAATTAAAACACTGACTAACCATTTTGAGGATTGCAAGCCGCACCATTTTGACATTTGCATTCTTTTTTGCAGCCGAATCCGTACGACTTCCCATCGCAAGGTCTTTCACATTTTCTTCCTGTCCATCTGTGCGAAATAATAAATAAATAAATAAAACATCAATTCAAAGAAAAAAGGAATAATCCCATTTGAACATAAAAAAATACTTCAGAAACAAAATGTTGTAGCAGGCTTCACAATCTTTTTATAAGAGAGTTGCTAGTCATCTAATCTTAACTCTTAATATTTATGATACTTACCCAGAAGTGCAATTACACTGTCCAGTTTCAGGAGAGCATTCAGCATTATTTTTGCACCCACATTCTTGTGCACACTCTGGGCCATATTGTCCCTTTTCACATTCCATTTCACACTGGTCTCCTCTATAGCCGGGAGTGCAAATACAAGTACCTGTAAATAATTAAAATAAATAATAAATTTCTTTTAATCGTGAGTGTATAAATACCACCTCTCATTTCTCCTTTAATTCACCCTCTCACTACCTCTGCACATTCATTACCTTAAAACAATACCTCTACCAATACCTGCATAGATCCTTATTATAATTCCACTAACCCTGCCCACTCCCCCTACCCTAAATTATTTATAATGTACTAATGTTTTGTTGTCTTTTGTCATTAGTTGTAAGATTATAACTGAAGATGGACGTATGTCTGAAAAGCTTCTAATGAATATAACAATAAGTGTAAGTTTACATGTTTCATTTTTTATTATCTAAATTTTAAAATAAATAACTTAGAATTTTAATATGTCTGCAACCAGTTTTGCTCAAAAGTATTGAACATTTATTTGGTTTGATATAATTTCTTCATTAGTCAATTATTCATTGTAATTTTCTTGAATCATTAAGAAAACAACAATGAGAATGTAATAAATTAGTTCAAAATAAAATAAATATAAGACAATTCAACCCACAGAGAGTAAGTTATCAGTCTATCGAGACAGATAGATATATCTTAACAAGCTCAGATTTTTTATTACCAGTTGTTTTTAAATAGATTTAATCCACACATAAATATTCTAATGCGTTCGTATGTATGTTCGTATGTCCTTAATGGACTCTGAAATAAGGAAAGACAGAAGTAAAATAATACACTCTATACGAGGTCTCATATCCTGGGCACGTTCAAGGCCAAAAACATTTAAAATATCTTATGTATTGATAAAGATATTATAATAATAAAATTTGTATGGATAAATCTATGAAAGTTTTTGTAAGTAGCAATATTCATAGTCGAACATTTTTCAGTGTACTGAATTAATTTCACAATGGATGTAACGAGAAATACATCAGTACTGAAACTAAACATATGGGGATTATTTTGGTTATAAATTATTGTGTTTGGTTATGATAAAAACTCCTGAATTATGCGAGTTAAAATTGCATATTTTTGACATCTTGGGCTAATTTCATAATGGCCGACATGAATGACATAGAATCCAATACATTAATATTTTGGTTGGTACATCGGTTCATTAGTTTGTTTGTTTTTTGACTTTTATGTCCTCTTTACGATATGTCTCATCCAGTATGCGAGCTGAAAACATTTAATAAGTATTCTTTTATAAAGATTGAATTTATAAATCATGATGTATCAACAATCTTTTGTTGATGTTTTGTAAAATCACAAAAATCTCATATTATCTACAACAATCGACAATATGTGTTCTTATTTTATTGTAGGATATTCTTAGTTTCTTCTTATTTCTAAATATAGTTATCTGTTATATCAAACACAGAGAATTTAGAAAGATTTATCATATCAAATGAAATGTATCATCCACACATAAATATTCTAAAGCGTTCGTTAGTTCGTATGTCCTCAATGGACTCTGAAATAAGGAAAGACAGAAGTAAAATAATACACTCTATACGAGGTCTCATCTCCTGGGCACGTTCAAGGCCAAAAACATTTAAAATATCTTATGTATTGACAAAGAAATTATAATAATAAAATTTGTATGGAAAAATCTATGAAAGTTTTTGTAAGTAGCAATATTCATGGTCGAACATTTTTCAATGTACTGAATTAATTTCACAATGGATGTAACGAGAAATACATCAGTACTGAAACTAAACATTTGGGGATTATTTTGGTTATAAATTATTGTGTTTGGTTATGATAAAAACTCCTGAATTATGCGAGTTAAAATTGCATATTTTTGACATCTTGAGCTAATTTCATATTGGCCGACATGAATGACATAGAATCCAATACATTAATATTTAGGTTGGTACATTGGTTCATTTGTTTGTTTGTTTTGTGATTTGTATGTTCTTATCTTATTGTAAGATGTTTAGTGTTTTTCAAAATATAGTTATCTGTAATATCAAAAACATAGAATTATTAATTCAGTGATATTTCAATGTTCTTTTGTCGAAGTATGCTAAACTTCAAAATCTTAAAAAATCTTATATATCTACAACGATACTATTAATACGTCTTCTTATTTTATTGTAAGATGTTTAGAGTTTTTCAAAATATAGTTATCTGTTATATCAAAAACATAGAATTATTAATTCAGTGATACTTCAATGTTCTATTGTCGAAGTATGCTAAACTCCAAAATCTAAAAAAATCTTATATATCGACAACGATACTATTAATACATGTTTTTATTTTATTGTAAGATATTCAGAGTTCCTTTTTATTTCAAAATATAGTTATCTGTTTTATCAAAAACTGGGATCCAACTCAAATACAATGGCATGAAATATATCATTTTTAATCATCTCATGTGCCTCATTTTTCTCATTTTTAATTAACCCATAGATAACATAAGTAAACTTGCATTTAACATAATACGGTGATAATTTAAGTAGGCACTTTTGTAATATATTACCACATATTATGCCTCCATCTATTTGTTTCATTAGAAGTATTTCATTTATTCAAAACAAGCATCTAAAAACATGAGATTTTCAAAGTTTAGATATTAAGATATTGGCTATTGATAAAGTAAATTGTTAGAATTGCATACCAGCTTTATAATTCCGTTTTAAGGCAATGTCTCACTCCAAAAATAAAATTGTAGCTAAATATAAAACGTCATTTGTGTAACATCTATTTTAGGAATATAATTACATTTCAAATAAAGAATTATGACCGCGATTTGTAATTTCACATAATAAAATTATTATTGTTTGGTTTGCGGTATTTTTAAATTTCACTGGGGTATTCTAAATTCAAAATAATTATAGAATATTATACGTTCTAAATGCAAACATCTCAAAACTGTCATATAAGTGCCACAAATGTCAAAATCCAACGCTTTATCTGGGAGGCGTTCAGGGTAACATAAATATCGCTCGATGTTCAGTGACCTGAGCGACCATGAAGTTGCAATGAGTGGTGAATGGCACCCCGGATAATCGTGAACAACTTTGAGCGTTTTTATATTATTATTATTATTTGGATGATTTGTAAAGCGCCGTTTTGTGAAAAAAAATCCACCTCAAGGGCGCTCACATCCCAAATGTCATCGTACTGGCGCCATTTTCGTAAGATTCATTCGCGGTAGTGCGTCATGCTTTACTTGATTACGTTTTTAATTTGAATAGTTAAATTGGCTTTGTTTTAAGAATGTTTTTAGGATAATGCATATTTAAACAAACCGTAAAAAATAAATTATTCACTAAAATCTGCACTAACTATTTTAATTTCTCTTTCATTTCACTTCTTGAACTAAAAAAATATGATTTTCTGTTTTGAAAAATTATATACCGACACTTATGTTTGCAAGCGAAACTTGGACGTGGTTGAAAAAGGATGAGAGTGGAATAAATGCTGTAGAGATGCGTTCACTGAGAAGAATGGTTGGTAAAACGTTGCGAGATAGAGTGAAGAATGAGGATATCAGGAGAATGAGCGGATGTGAGAGGAGTGTTGTGAACAGAATGCGTGTAAACAAGTTGAGATGGTTTGGACATGTTGAGCGAATGCAAGATGAAAGGATGACGAAGAGGATGTATTTATCTGAAAGAAGGGGTGTGAGAAAGCGCGGACGTCCAAGAGCCACGTGGCTTGATCACGTGGACCAAATTCTTAAGGACGGACGCGTGCTGAGTAAGAGAAATCAGCGTGCATGTATGAGAAACTGGATGAATGTAGAGGAAGCGAAAGAAGTATGTAAGGATAGATCTATATGGCGTTCCGTTCTCTCTGCCTACCCCTCCTGGGACATGGCGTGAGGGTATAGTATAGTAGTAGTAGTAATTATATAAGACAAGAATACTCCATAATTACGATTAACTTCGCAATTGTTTTGGCAACCGTCATCACTCAAACGTCAAGGTAACTGTCAGAGTGATAATCATCTTGCTATGATTTCGGTAGATCACCCGACGACATGCCTGAACGCAACAGTGCGAGTCGTCGGGTGACTCGCTCCGGGCGCGTGAACGGATAGAGCGTCGTCGAGTGATCACTCGGTGACTGTTTGAACGCCTCCCTGGGTTGCTAGAAAATAAATGTTGCCAGAAAATTGGTTATTGGTTATGGTTATTAATCTTTACTTTATTATGGTTTTATGAGTATTCGTTACTTTAAAATCAGTACCTGAAAAATAAATAATTGTTATTGATAATACATATCACACCAACATCAGTAGATTGGATTGCAGATTCTATTTAAAATAAGTTTTTGGTATATCCTACATTGAATCCGTTTGGTAATACGTGCTTATTTATGCATGATTTTGGCACGCATAGAGCAGATTATTATTATGACATATAGCTATTTTGGTGCTAAATAGATCTTAGACTTAAAGCATAATACTCAAGGTGTAACTAGACGTTAAATTAGCTGACTGAAACATAATAATTTAGATTTGTAGACTGTAACTAGAAGTCAATTTTGTACACCGTAAATATATTTCAAATTTCCAATCTGTAAACGCCAATTAATGTTTGAGGAAAATGTTTGGTTGCTCCCGGTGAATAATAATTAATATGCTTAGTTGTTACCGGTACTTAATCCTTTTTAATTAAATGACATAACATCTGATTATCTAAAGGAGCGCTCACATTTGTTCACTTCCAGTGATCACTCTGGATGATCCTCCAAAATAAAAAGGTGTGAACAGGCGTTTCATCAATAGTCAATCGTTTCATCAATCACTAGCGATTCCGGATGAAACCGATTACTACCCGACATAATGTTGACGAAAGGTCCTTTCACTGAAACGACCATAAACAAGTTTTATCCTTTAATTTGTCTTATTCTCTATGAATTTGTATTGAAAGTCAGAATCGTGTACCAAATTATCATACTTTCGTGAATTTTATTCATTTGATTTAAATTTTATTAAGTGCTATTTTTCATTTATTTTTACGACGTCAAACTACATACAACATGACCGTGAGTGTCGGATGGCAGTGAATGTATAGGATGAACAAATGTGAACAGGTGAAGCAATGTGAATGCTACTTTAGTATTACAAACTGAAAAAAATGTAGACTGAAACCAGAAGTCAAATTTGCACACAGTTACTGGATGTTAAATTTCCAACATCCAGTAACTGTAAAACGACAATTCATGTTTGAGGAGGTCGTTTGGTTGTTACCATAGAATAATAAACATACTTTGATGTTATTGGTAGTTATTTTTTTTTATAAAAGATATACCTATCTGGGTTTTGTTATTTTTTTTATTTTTTAATCTAATGACAAAACATCTGAATATCTAAGTAACTGAAAATAAAAACTTAAAATACCAATTCAAATGTGGGAAATTTTATTTAACTATGTTGGTAGGTAACCAACCAATTATTATTATTTTTTCTCAAAATAGAGCATTTACCCGTTTTTTTTCTGTTATAGGCATTTCCTAATTTTTTACTTAAATAAGGGGATGTGGGTTTTAAACACTGAGTTTTTAAATTGGGAAGAGGTTAAAGTACCTACTTTTTTTCAGGTAGGCACCTACTAATATTGACGTGTGTGATTACAAACTTCATGTTTTGAAATTGGGAAGAAATTTTTTTATATAGGTTTTGCACTTTTTATTTACTTAATCAGTTTTACGTAGTTAGTGCTTACTTCACTTTTTTCAATAAGATTGTGTAGTTTTAACACATTTATTTGGATGATTATCTGTTTTTAAACCCGAGCGATGCCGGGTTATAAAAGCTAGTTATGAATATTACCATTGATAGGTGAACACAGGGCACTGTGTTGACAGGAACATGACTGTTTGCATCCTTTACCATATGTGAGAAGAGGACACTGTCTGCTACAATATCTCCCATCCCATCCAGCAAGACACTCGCATGCCCCAGTCCATGGATGACACCTGAACATTAAATACAACATGTTGCATGACTTACATATATCATAACCATCTTTTTTGATATATGTAAATCAAACTAGGCAAGCGATCAATCACTAATTAGGGTGAAAACCAATCAATCACTTGTCAGAGCAAAATCTTAGTAGGTAGGTAACTATTTGTTTTGATTTGATTACTAGTTTGATTGACGTTTACCTAACAAGATGGTAAATAAATCATGAATAGGAATCTTTATTGCTAATACAAATAAGTTGTAGAAAGTAGATACAAATTGTCCTTCCCGTGCCATTAAAAAAATGACATTCAGGATAGGTGGTATACCTCACTGCTGGATTGAGGATGCTACATGTCTTACATGTGATTTTTATGAATATCTGCAGATCTATTCTTTACCAGGGATTCTACGAAATATACTTATAATTGTTTAACTACATTTTAAATCTCATATAACTTGTTTTGAATGTATGATGATGGTATTTTAAAAGCTAACTTACAATTCAGTTGTTTCTTTGAGACATTCACACGCCTCACATTTAGGACCATAATATCCCTCTGGACACGTCCTTTCATCACAGAACTCTCCTTTCCATCCGTTGGCACATGTACAATTACCATTTATTGGATTGCATTTTCCTTTATTTTTGCATTTACACAATTCTGCACAATTTGGACCAAAATGTTGGCCGTCGCAGGTATTCAAACACTGAAATTATAAATTGACAAATTATATGAGTGTGATGATAGGTGCTATGGATTGGTCAGACTATTGACCATTTATTCCCCTGACAACATTTTCTTTAACACACAATGCACCTTTATTTTTATATTTTTTCCCGTATTTCACTCAAGAAAGAATCAGAAGTATTGTAAATGATACTAACCCTCTCTCCTGTGAAGCCAGGTAGGCACTCGCATTCTCCGTTTTCCGGATTGCAGCCAGCTCCATTATGACAGTTGCACCGTAAGGCACACCTGTCACCCCACCGACCATAAGGACATCTCTCAGCACATGCTGGACCCACCCATCCTCTGGTACACACGCAAGCCCCGTTGGGTCCTGAACATGATCCTCCATTTTGACAACGACACTCAGAACAATTTTCATCTGAACAAGGTCGATCACACCTAAAAGATTTATAGATAAATTAATCATTCTCAAAATCATTTGAAAGTATTATTTACTTCATATTTTAAATTGTATTTTACTCTACATGTATTTATTTACCTGTATCAGGTAGACTTTGAAATTGAGATGTTTAATATGTACCTGTCATAGACAAATAAAAACTTATGGAAGACAGTGGTAACTTATCTTATTCCAAAGACTTCACAGAAAAAAGTAAATAATAACACAAAAAAAATAAAAGAAAAAGTTTAGAAAAGAATTGTAGCTCACAATGGTCCAGAAAAGCCTTTGGGACAAATGCATTCTCCAGTAACAGGGTCACAAGACGATCCAGCAGCACATTTACATTTCTCCATACAGTTGAGACCAAAGGTACCTTCAGAACACTTCTTAGAGCAGTCGTTTCCATACCAGCCTCTTGCACAGATACATTCACCAGTAAGAGGATTGCAATCTGCATCATTCTTGCAACTGCAGGTGTAATCACAGTGCTCACCCCAGAATCCTTGTGGACATGCTAAAGTAAAAGAATTTTAAGATTAGAATGTTTTTTTAATTAACTCAAATACACCTGGACACCCTCTCAGTTAGCAAAATGCTTGTGTCATAAAACTCAGGTATGAGGTTTGCCACCCATCATGAATATCTTAATTTTTTGGTTGCACAAAGACAGCTTGCATGTTTATTGCATGATGTACTGTAATGGGATAGTAATAGTAACTCCTAAAGAACTTTATTTCTTCCAAGCCGGTTATCACGGTATACTTCTTTTATAATCAGAACAATGAAAAGAAATTATCAATAATTAGAATGAGAGATGATGATCCCCGTTAATTCATGTTTTCAGAATGTCCAATGATAGTTGATAATTTATATATCAACCATGTCTCTGATGGCCTACGATCTGAGGGTGAATCAGTCCACAACCACATTTAGAACCAAGTTGAAAACACTACTGTTCGGGAGAAGTCACGGCGCCCTTGAGATGGTCACGGATCATTAAACGGCGCCACATATAAATAGTCCGATTATTATTATTATTACGCAACCCTCTTTTAATGACAACAATGTCAGGAATGTGTGGGAAGAGGTAACTCAACTGACACAGAATCGCTAAAAAAGGATAGTGAGATGGATTCCTGCCTATTATAGTGTTTTCAAAAGGAGAGTAAAGGAAGAAAGAGGAGGAAGAATCAAAATGTGTTTACTTACTCATGTTACATGTATCTCCTCCATATCCCCTCTCACACTTGCATAGATTGGGTGCCTCACAAACACCATGAACACAAGAATCACTGCACACAGGGAGGCAAGCTGTCCCATTGGAGTTCAGAGCGAATCCCTTGCAACACTCTTCCACAGGTCTGGTCTTCGTAATGGTTTCTGTCTTATACTCTGTTTTATGTTTAATTTTATATTTGGAACACCTAAATGAAGGAAAATTGAGGCACCATGTGGTTTCTTTAACTTGATATGGTTTCTGTGCGGAC
This sequence comes from Athripsodes cinereus, assembly GCA_947579605.1. Taxonomy (NCBI): domain Eukaryota; kingdom Metazoa; phylum Arthropoda; class Insecta; order Trichoptera; family Leptoceridae; genus Athripsodes; species Athripsodes cinereus. The sequence continues at coordinate 9,229,860 of OX388315.1, forward strand.
ACCTGAACTGATACTGTATATCTGCAAAAAAAAGATACCAAATATTATAATTTACCTACAACAATGGTGTACACTGTGATTCAACATATGTATGTTAATTAAATTTTGATAATTTTATTATGGCTCTAAAAAATATTTAATTTCTGAATTGTTGGTATAATTATTTCTAGTTTACGAGAATCATAATTCACTCAATTTCAGGTAAAACGTATTAGTAATGTAACGAATGTGTGATTTTGGAGATTCACGAATGCAAATATTTGTTGCCGACATTTGTGAATGCGAATAGCGAATATTGACTTTCTTAAATTTCTACAATACATTAAAATTTCTAACCCCCCGTCGCCGAATTTTCAAAATAGTATAGGAATTTAAAATATTTCAAAACTACTTGGTTTTCTTAAAGAATATTTTCTTGCAGTACCTTTTTCTACAATGTACCGGGTAAGTATCCGGTACTTTTACCAAATTTCCGATACTTTATTACCAAAATAATATTCGCAAAACATTCGCATATTTTTTTGCGAATACGAATGCAAATACTTTGAAATATGCGAATACGAATATTCGTTACATAACTATAACGTATACCTCAAAAAGGAATAAATGCCCAGCATTTTTCAATAAAGATCGAGATCGCATTGGATAAAAACTGTAATGGTCCCAGTAGAATGTGACATCTTTTCAAAAATGATTATTATAAAATACTCTCAATTATTGTATCCATATCGCACAGAATGCACCCCGCATAGATTGCTCCTTCCATCCTCGTTGTAGTTATAGTGTAGTGTGTAAATGTTCATGTATATGTGAAATATATAGAATAATATTGTAAGATATGGCCTGCGCGGCGTGGATACAATAAAGCTATCATGCCTGTCTACCTACCCGCGTGGTGCCCGCTGTCATAGTATTACTTGTTGCTGTAATTATTATCATTGTATCATGTCATGTTTCATAGTGAGAGCTCCTCCCTGTGCGGCGGTCGGTATGTGAATGACAAGCTCGCGCAGGGGTGGGAATTACTTACGTCGGGCCGGTAACCACGCGCGCCCCACTCCCAGCCACTGCCGGCTGGGTTGCGGTCGGCGGCGACCGGCCGCTTTATAAACCATACCTTTTGCTAAATAAATTACTCTACATTCAACCTCGACACCGTGCGTTTCTCTTTGATCACCTGACTACCTCTGCCCTCTCTTCACTTAGAATTGGACCACCATCGCTGACCATCGCTCTCAACCTTGACTACTGAACGGATCTCCAGGCTTCAGCTGTCCATCGCTCTTCGCTTCACCGAAGAGCTTCCGAGTAACTTGATACTGAGGTGGTTACCGTGAGCCGAGTACTTCTTCGTCAATACCCCGCCGTGTAGCTTCTTGTGTCCTCTAGACAGTCAGTGCTATCGGGATCATTGCCTCGTAGCGAGTGCTTGCGAGTACAAAGGTTAGCTGTGCCTAGGTGTTACGACGGAGTCGTGCCCGGTGGAAGTAAACATCCCCAGGTCGACGAACGAAGCGAGTCTCCGACGTGTTGTCGAGGGCAACGGCAGCTGGGGCGCCCTACTTAAGGCGCACCTGGAAATACCCGTCCTCTGCATCGCATACGACATTGAGGCTGCGACTGTGGGCGCTCCAGTAACCCCCACTCACCCCCAACTCCCACCATCCGGAGTTACAGTTCACTTGTGGTCCGCGGCGAGCTGAGTTGGCTCCTGTCCCGCACAGTATCCATACTGATATTGTTTTTGTACTTGGTATGTTTAGGTATTTTATTGTACGTATGTACTAATTTTAATATAATATATGTGTATTCATTATGTAGGTGTTTAGGTAGGAGAACTCCATATTGAAATTAAAAAACAAATGTTTTTTCTACTACTTACATGTTCTTGGTTGAGAGAGATGTATTACCTCTTATTAGGACATTGTCAATAAGGATTGACAGTGTCCAAGTATATAGTAGAAGAAAACATTGTTTTTTAATTTCTATATATCGTCGTTGCATATTCAAAAAGGGACATGTGAATATTTATAAATGTTTTGACATTTCCAGAATAAACTGCTTATAATGATATCATAATCATTTTATAAAGTTATTCTTAGTATCAAATATTAAAATTCAATACTTAAAGAATAATATCACATGCCAATAAAAACTCCAAACTACAATTTTAATGCCTTAATGAACAGTTTTAAAAGAGTATGCCCAAATAAAAAGTGTGCACATGTCTCTTTTTGAATATGCAACGACAATATGTAGTATATTTATGTTAGATGATTTTTATTTTTAGTGCAATAAAGATTTTTATTATTTTTACATTCACAGTAATCTTCAAAAATCTACCCATCTAAAAGAGTAACCCCATACTTAATACTCAACACATAAAGTTGAATATTCATAATTTAACAAAACTTTTTTTTTATATTTTGACATACTCATGCTTGTTTGAATTGATATAATTAAAGCAATTTTTCTATTGTTGACATTTTGTTTCCTATTGACTTCTTTTGTTTTGCTTTGTCCTTTGTTTTTTTTTATTATTGACTGTTGCTTCATTAATTTATTACTTCAAATTTATATAATAATGTATTCTTGACTATTATGTCCGTTTGTGTTTGTTATACTGCTAGATTAACATGTAAAAGGCTCACGCCGCCGTGTGTTGATTTAAATAAATAAATAAATAAAAACTTTGGATTATAACTTAAAATAATAAAAGAAATATATATTATTTGGTGAGTACATCAAGTACATTTGTGACTACAAAGAATGAATCATTGAAATACTATTCACTATAAATAACAATGACTCTAAGACTTACTGTTCCTGTCTCGTGCAGACGCCAGGTCCCTCTATGCACAGTGCATTAACAAATAATAAAACTAAAGTCACTCCACACACTAAATCACGAGTCCGTATTTGGAAATCCATTGTGAATACAGTTGATGTTCTTATGGTCCTTATGAATAAATAGGATAATATTAATTTATAATACAAATTGCCCCATTCCAAAAGATAGTCTGTTCGATAATCTCTCTTTTATACATACATCCTTATAAATTGTTACGGGCACACAGTGTAATAACTCCCACCATTGTTGCATCTGTGGACAACAGACAATAAATTTATTAGATACAATAATGGGTAAATAAAAATTAAACACATATTTAGTACACACATAGTGACTTATTTAATTTCAAACAGACTTTCAAGACTCTTATCGTCAGGATAAAATTAAGAAAAAAGTCACTGTGCTTTTTTTTGTTAATTTAACAAGAACTTCCACCAATTACCATTGGTCGACAAGATTAACTACACAATAATAGTCAAGTTTTAAATTTAATTCTCTCAGAAAGTAGGTGAATACTAGACAACTCCATGGATTGAATAAAATTTTATATATATTTCCGAACCAATATACTTGGTGAAAACTATATATTCAAAATAAGTTCAATACTTCCACTTAAGACCAGTCCCCAACAAATGTTTAGAACGGTGTTTCCCAAGGTGGGGCGTACGCTCCACCGGTGGGGCATTACGCCTCAGAGGTGGGGCACTGCGCTTCCACATATTATTGAAAATTTACCAACTGTTCAATTAAAAAAGAGGCCGGTGGGGCAAATGAATTTTGAAAAGACTACGGTGGGGTATGGCATAAAGGTTGGCAAACATTGGTTTAGAATATTTACTATTTTTTTTATTGTTTAACCAGATTTGGGCACAACATGCAAATGATAAAACCAATCAGACATCTCGATTGGAGTACTATGTTTACACAATGTAACATTATGCTAAATCTAATTGGAAGAAGTGAGAAAGGTGTCCCAATGCTTACAAATTGACTCAATTAAAAAAATATATAAAATAATCTAAACATGTGAGATAAAGATTTAAGTAAGCAATTAATTACTAAGTAATATAATACATAGTTATTTTCATATCAAATAACATGGTAAGTAATTATAACATAGGATGAATCATCCTTCACCAATACAATACAATCTCAACATCCACCTCTTTACTCACACTATCTGTCATACAGCTCTATATAAATTATAAATACAACATTAATAATATGAGATAAACCTATCAAAAGGTTATCTATCACAATCTAATCAATCATATCAATCTTGATAATATTCCAGGAATCATGAACGATTCAATACATAATATTATTGCTATTTTATCCAAACATAAATTATTGAAAACTGAAGTATATTTGTAGGATATTATAACATTTTATCCAAACATAAATTATTGAAAACTGAAGTATATTTGTAGGATATTATAACATCAAACAGTAAATTTATATATGTTTATACATAAAACAGACGGCCGGTGCGGCGCAGAGGTAACCTTCATGCCTTTGAGTCACAAGGTCAGGGGTTCGATTCCTGGCCAGGGCGAAATAAAAAACGACCTTTTTCAAATTTTTCTGGGTCTGGGTGTTACATATATATGTGTTTCGTCGCGTTAGTATCCATAATACAAGATTCATATCTCAGTTTGGCACTAGCTCGATGTGTGAATTTAAAAATATATATAGGTATATCGGGTTAGTTGGAAGACATCGCATCTTAGCGATAAACTCGTCCTCTGTACATTGAATTGTATAACTGATATTTATTATGACACTGTTTTATTTTGTAATATTGTAACCAATGTACAGTGAAGAATAAAATAAATAAATAAATATCTACCTACGTACATTCAATATGAAAGTTTTCTTAAGTAAGTGGACATCAACAATATAATAAAATGTTAATTTATTATTTCAAAATCTCGAAATTCATAAATGTATTAATAATACCCCCTATTCTATATTGATTCAAACTAGAATAAGAACATTCCTAAATTTAATAATTTCACTTGAACTAAAATTCGTATTCTGTATGATATTTTAGAGTTTATAGAATACCAATGTAGACTAACTAAAATTGGCACGTTCCTATTTTAGTCAGTGCACACTAAAAATGAAATAGTATCGGGGTTACTTATGTATTAGGTATGTTTTACTTTTATTGGCAGGAATTAAAAATAAATCCCGTGGAGCACCCGGTAAAGAATTGGTCTCCCACTCTTCTCCATAAGTTTTCGAGGGTCCTGTAAAAGGCAGGTGTTCGAAAGAATAAGACATTTTACATCTTAAATTCGGCGATGAGGTTTGCCACCCATCCTGAATGTCTTAATTTTATATTGGCACGTAGAAGACAGCTTGCATGTTTTATATGCAGCTGGTCTGCTGTCTACCCCACTTGTGGGATATGCCGTGATGGTATAGTAGTAGTAGTATTAAAAATAAAAATCATGATATGAAACACATTCAAATTCAATGATTAAAAGTATAAAATATAAATCCCTAATTTCATAAACATAATATCATTATATAATTATTACATTTATGGGATTCCCTGGGAAGTTTGTTACAGATTACGTAAACGGGTCGGAAATTGCATTGAATTTTACTCTGCATATGTCTAAACATTTATTTTCTGTGAATTCAAAAATCAACCTTTATATAAATATCTCCGTAATATTATTTATCAAGAGAATGTTTGACTTTGGTACCTACTAGATGACGATTTTCAATTGTATGCAACATGATTCAAAGCTCAACGCACATAACAATATGTAATATGTATGAAATTACCTCGCAGTCATACTGTGCGTAATATTACATGGTTCGCAGAGTGTTTACGCATGAGATAAATAATATCTACATATTAATTTTGTAGGATGTTCCGCGGAGTCCCGGTAAAGAATAGGTCTCCCACTATTTGCTGGAGTGACTTGTGAAAGGTAGAAATTCGTAAAGATCAAGTTTAAGAAATTTCACATCATGCATATTATTTATTACATACAGTTGGTCACTAGCTTCCTCACTTGGCCATATTGAATGGGCACGATAACATAAAGATTATTCCAATAATAATAAGTAGGTATGTATAATAAATGTAGGTATCGCTATCACACTGCACACAGCAGCCAGATATTATTGTTGTTATCCATACACCATTCACAATTAAGATAAGAAGTACATACATACAGTATTATAATGAAATCATCGGTATATTTTTAAGAATGGATTGCGGTGTATGTCAGAAGAACTGCAAGACGTATATCCGAGATATATTATATCAATTTTATTATTGCTATAATTTAGGTAAGTACATAAAAAATAGTATCATAGAAATGAATATTTTGTTTGTGTTTCCTTGAGTTTAATATGCACTAAATTCGTACTTAAGTCATAAGTGAATGCTTAAAAAATATGTAACAATGGCATTTTGTGTGAGTATTAGTGATGGTAGGTACGATTTTATTTATTTATTTATTTATTCATTTACATGGTCTTACATCCAAACAGTGCACACTTTAGCAATAACACACAAAACTATCATAGAAAATCTTACACACAATACATTCATTCACAATACATCCATTCACCCAATTTCGCACACATAATACATTCATTCGCACAAACAAATTTTCGGTCAAAAAAAAAATAAACCTCTATTAGAGTTATAAAACATTATTTTTGTATAAAACTGTTCATAATCAATGTACAGTAAAGAGAAAAAAAAAACAATATTGATTAATGATTGAGCATAATTAAATGATTGATAATTGATCAAGCATTTAAAATAATCAGGATCAAGGACGGATTGCCACTTACGGAATACATACATTGATTAATTTATCATTCCGAAACTAGGTATGTATAATAATATAGATCCATTTCTAATTGAAATAACTTGGTTAATTGGGGATAGCGTCCTTTTAAATGATGTTGCGCAATAGAAACAATAATAATTATTATTTCAATTAATATCAATTAAACTATAAGGAAAGCACGATGATAATTGGATTAATCCCACGCTCTATCCAAATAGTTATTATTTCTTCACATGTGTGTCCCACATTCCATACTATCGCATTCCTCTTTACTAAAATGATAACATAACAACATTGTATAATCGTACCTACATTATTTTACTTTATCGCATTCGTAATAAGTATGTAAGTATGCGGATAACTCCTCGGACATTTGGTAATGAAATAAACATTTTTTTAGGAATACAAGGTGAACAGTATTAGTTTTTCCGTAGATGACAATGTTCATGAATTCGTATTCAATGTTAGTATGAGCGTTATTGGTATATAATTATTATGTAGATACAATATATTATTTTATTGTATTGTATAAAAAACGTGTTCAAATATTACAAGCATAAAAAAATTATTATGGATGCCTCATATCAAGCTGGCAAACAATTTTTAAAATGCAACGAACAATGCAAAAATAAGTAGGTACGGATTACTTTTATTTTAAATATGAAGAGACACTCGCAGAAAACTGATAATATGAATGAATTATTACAAACATGTAGTATAGATCTGACCAGTTCCCCAATTCAGAGCGTCTAACTTTTTAATTGTACCTACTATAATTATTATAACTACTATATCTTTGCGTCGCAAATAAAGTGGGGCAGGCAGAGAGAACGGAACGCCATATAGATCTGTCCCTACATACATACTTCTTTCGGCTCTTTTACGTCGATTTCTGTTACTCAATACATGGCTGTCCTTGAGAATTTGATCCACGTGATTCTCGGACCACTGCGCCTTCTCAAATCCCCTCTTTCAGATAATTATATCCTCTTTTCATAATCTATTCGTTCCACATATTATCCAAATCATTTTAACTTATTTACTCGCATTATATCCACAACACTGTAGCATCCACTCATTTTCTAATATTCTCGTAATATTTAACAGGTTTCCTTTTTAATACAATGTAAAAAGGCTTAAACGCCGTTTAATGTGTTAAATAAAAAAAATATAACTTAAAAGGCACAAAAATAAATTTAGTAAATATGTAGACATTTCGGGGGCTTAGGATCACAAAGATGTAACTACAAAATTGACGTTTTGAGAAAATGGCAAATGTTTATTATCTAGGACTGTAACAACATATAAATATTATTTTTTTACAAAAATAACGATGCAGTTACTTAGCTAGGAGTGTTAAGATGATCATTAAATATTTTTCAAGACATTTTTAGAATAACTTGCACATCAAAATGCCATATTTTTGTCATAGTGCAGGAGATTCATCTTTGTATCTCTAAGCAAATGTAAAAATTTGCTATAAACTTCCATACTTTTGTTATAGTGATGGAGATACATCTTTGTGTCTCTAAGCAAATGTAAAAAATTGCACTGAAAATCCATACTTCTGCTATAGGTAATGGAGATAGGATTTTGTTTCTTTAAGCAAAATAGAAATTTGCAATGATTATTATCTGTCTGTCCCATCACGCCATGTCCCCTGAGGGATAGGCAGGGAGAATAGACCAACAAGCAAGCCGGTCTTGACATACTTGTCTCGCTTCCATCACATTCATACACTTCTTCATACATTCCCTTCCGTTTCTCCTACTTGTGACGTCACTATCCTTCAGGATCTGGTCAGTGCGATCCAGCCATGTAGCCCAAGGACGGACACGCTTTCTATCACCCTTCCTTTTAGCCATGTAAATTTTTTCATCATTCGTTCCTCATTAATTCTTTCAATGTGCCCAAACCATCTCAACTTATTCTCTTTCATTCTTCTCACAGCGTCCACTTTAAAGTTACATTCATCTCTTATCTTTTCATTCCTAACTCCTAATTAGTTTCTTTCACACATTCTTCACAGAGAACGAATTTCAACTGCATTAATTTCACGTTCATCCTTCTTCAACCACCCGTTTCCCGCTGCCATACACCATCCCCTTTGCTGCCGTTGAGATATTCTTACTAACAATGATGGGCTTGAGCACTTCTTCACTCACCATCGCTCATAAAAAAACTTTCCTCGGCAAATGTATACTCGTCTACCTGTTCAAGGCATTCATCATTGACTTTAACTTTGCACATTGTTCTTTCATTCTTTCACCACGTCATTAGCATTAATGTTTATTTGTAAAATTATCCTACAAGAGGGAATTGGAATGAATGAAATAATAACTCAACAATTGTACACTATCTAGTTTAATAAAAAAATAAAATTATATAGAACATAAAACTTATTTAACAATTAAAATTCCTCTTCATTAATGGGCAAATCAGCTGTAGAACCAGACAGCAGTTGATTGTAAAAGGAGTGGTATTGCTGCCTAATTATGCCCGTCTTGCACAAATCCTTCAGGTCATTAAGCTTTTCTTCTGTAATAGGAAGGGAGACATGGTATTTCGGATTCAACTCCATGTTATTGTCACCATGTTGCTGATTTCGGGCTGGTCTTCTGATGACATTAAACTTTCTAAAGTCCTCATCAAATTCATACTTAAAGAGAATTTCGTTGGGAAACTCCTTGCGATATTGTAGCCATTTTATTTTGAGCCAACATACTTGTTGGCCTTCCGAATCAATTTTTCGATTTTTAATTATTTTTTTTTGGACTTCTCCAAAATCAAGGAATTCTTGTTGTTCCATTTCAATTACTTTGTATTTGGAACTTGCCATCTGCACAGCAGAATACCACCCAGATGGATGGTAAATGTCCAAATGTTTAGTCTTTTTTTCTATTGTCGCATGGACAGAATCGCATTCCATCTGTGAATGGCCGGACTCGAAAAACATTTGATTTATTGTCGGAATTTCCAAGGAACGCACAGCGTATAAGAACATTGTAGCGACATTCAAATTACGGTTCTGACCGCCGCAAGTGTCACTAAAAAAGTTCCATTCCTTGCCATCTGCACGACTTTTAATATAATTAAAAATGCAAGAGGCAACTTCGATGGATCCTCTTTTCGCAGTTCCTTCATGCCACATATAGCACGATGCTGCTTTTGTAGTGGTATCATAGACAGTAAAGTCATATACTGCGAGCCGTCTTTTGTAAAACAGCGCTTTGGCATTTGTTTTCGGGCAATAACATACAGCTTGCAAATCAAACTCGGCGAGATGACATTTCTGTTCTGCAGCTTCGGCTTTGATTGCATTTTTTTTGTTCCTTGCCATCTCTTTTCTCCGTATGTGTGCATCTTGTACTTGTTTTTGTTCCACCTTTTCCTCATCACTAAGATGTGAAAACTTGTAACAGGTATCACACATATCATTCTTTGGTACATGGAAAGATAAATTGAACTGCTTGTTAAAAACATCCCTATACAGCCACAGTTTTTCAAATTTGATCCCCCTTTCCTTGCACATGTCTACATATAAATTATACATAATATTTACATTCAAATCACTGGCCAAATAATCTTTGGTTGAATCTTTTCTTGCGTAGTGGGATGGCATCTTCGGAAATGAGTCAATGTGATCAAAAATGATTTTTTTTGCCTCATCCGGAATCTTTAAAGCAGGTGGATGATGACCACGATTATCATGGGGTAATTTATCATTTTTTTTTGCCTCTATTATTGACCGAACAAACTTATCTGATATATTTAATGTTGCTAAGAAAAACCCAAAGCATACTTGCAATTTTATTCCTTTGTTGAATAAATAATACTTATTAGTATTCACCCGTCTAGAAGCAGTGTTGTTTGTTCTCCGACATTCTTTTTTACCATATTCAACTAGAGAAAGTAAATATATTCGCTGTTTATCAATGTTAGCCATGTTCCAATAAGCATCGAATATTGTTTGCCTATCGTTTTCCGTGAAATTGATGTTGCATTTCCTAGGACACTTTGAACAGTCTTTTGGCTTAATTGATTTATGCTCAACACGTTTACCTCGAATCGAGGTGTACGCCTGTCCTGATTGTTTCAAATGCTTGCGTTTGTTTTTAATCCACTCTCCGGGAACAGCAATGCGTCTGCGTTTGCGTTTGTGGGAAGATTCAAAAAGCCCTGAAGTGTCATGCTGTGATTGAGTGTCATTGTCATTAATTGGAGAGACTGATCTTTCTGAAGGTGGTACATATTCAGGATCATTATCAGAATCAATAACATTATTCTCATCGTCTTCTTCCAATATTGTAATTTCTACGTCCAAAGTTGAATCTGTAAGCATTTCAACAAACCATTAAAGTAATTACATTGAAGTTATTAAAATAAAACATTTTTTATAATTAACTACAACACATTAAATGAATTTATACAATGAAATATCTATCTATCTTTCTATCCCATCACGTCATGTCTCCTGCAGGGTAGGCAGAAGGGATAGATCGCCAAATTAGCCGGTCTTGAAATATTTCTCTCGCTTATATCACATTCATACAGTTCCTCATATATGCCCTTTTATTTCTCCTACTTCTGACATCACCATTTTTCATGATTTGGTCGGTGTGATCTAAGCATGTTGCCTGTGGGGAAATTTTGGAAAACTTAGGAAGCGTGGCCGGCCTCGGGTTAATATGAAATATGGGTTGGTAATTAAAATATGATACACTTACTTGTATCTCCGTTCTCGGCTGAATTGAGATCAACCATTTCGACCATGTGTGTTTCATTAATTGGACACTCTGTTGAAACATCAGCTTTATCTTGTCCACTTGTTGCATCAATCTCACCTCTTTTCTCTGCCGTTGTACATTCATACACATCACATTGTGAAGTGTTTCTCACAGATACCATTTCTGTAAAACATTTAGATAAACCATGCCCTGATTATCAAATGTGTACATATTTTATATACTTAATAATATAAAAAAATTTACTTATTTCTACTACAAAGTATATGAATATTATACACTTACTTGTATCTTTGTTCTCGGCTGTATTGAGATCAACCATTTCGACCATGTGTGTTTCATTAATTGGACACTCTGTTGAAACATCAGCTTTATCTTGTCCACTTGTTGCATCAATCTCACCTCTTTTCTCTGCCGTTGTACATTCATACACATCACATTGTGAAGTGTTTCTCACAGATACCATTTCTGTAAAACATTTAGATAAACCATGCCCTGATTATCAAATGTGTACATATTTTATATACTTAATAATATAAAAAAATTTACTTATTTCTACTACAAAGTATATGAATATTATACACTTACTTGTATCTTTGTTCTCGGCTGTATTGAGATCAACCATTTCGACCATGTGTGTTTCATTAATTGGACACTCTGTTGAAACATCAGCTTTATCTCGTCCACTTGTTGCATCAATCCCACATCTTTTCTCTGCCGTTATACATTCATACACATCACATTGTGAAGTGTTTCTCACAGATACCATTTCTGTAAAACATTTAGATAAACCATGCCCTGATTATTAAATGTGTACATATTTTATATAATAATGTAAATAAATTTACTAATTTCTACTACAAAATACTTGAACATGAAGCTAAATGATAAGTAAATAGACACATGCCATTTTCTAACCTCTACAGGTTGACATAAATATTTAAGGGAAATTACTATTCAACTAACGATGTAACCATTATTTTATTCAACACTTACCTGCTTTTTTCTTCATTACATTAAGATTTACCATCTCAATCATCCGTTTTCCTCTTGAACTCATTTTTAAATGCAAATATTATCACACAAAAAACACGCGTATTTTTCAACCAGTAGCCAAACTGTCAAATTGCTAACCATAGATATCAACTTTCTTTGAGACACATAGATGAAACTACACTTTCATCTTTGTAACCCTAATTCATTACACATTGTTTAGTGTCAAAAGAACGTAAGGGAGATACGTCGATGTGTCACTAAATTTATGTCTCAATTTATAAAAAAGTTACATGCTATCTCAGTTATTACTATTTTGATGAGATTCATCTTTGTGTCACTTATAGATGTCGATACCGGGAACAAAATGGCGTTCATAACTCAAAAACGTGAATTTTGTAGTTACGCCTTTGTGATCCTAAGCCCCCGATTTAATAGCCTGTCTGTCTGTAAGAAATAATGGGAACCTGAAACACCGTTCAAGAAATCTTTAGCGAGGGCAATATTATCAATTTTCTTTTCTACATAATGCTTCTGAATCATTATTGACAGAAATGAATTTCACAAAATACAATTCAAAAAAGAAAATGGCTGATGAATCAGGTGGTTGGTTCAAGTGTTACTAAAAGTGACGGAATATGAACCAGATATCAAAAATTTGCCATCGAATGCACAACAGCGAAAACCTCATTGATAATAAAATAACTACTGTGTGTTTTATTGTAGTCTCCGATAAGAAATTGATCTTCCACTTTTTTCTGTTAGTTTTCGACTGTCTTGTAAGATACGTGTATTCAATTAAATACTTATTTTATTTATTCTATTTTGTTACTGCTTTCCCTCAAAATCGAGAAATAATATTTGAGCATTTTTGGCACGCGGACCCAAGAACGTTCATCATCCCTGTTCTAGGCTATCCTTGCGGATGAAAAAAAACACAAACAGTTGGGGACAAAGGTGCTATGTTGCAACGATCTCCGTTTGTACCTACCTATTAATAACATTTGTTAATAGCAAGTACCTAAGGTATAGGTAGGTACATACACATTATAATAATGTATGCCGGTATATATATGCAGACATTCACATACGTGTATTGTATTGGGTAGTGAGCAAATTAATTGGTCACAATGTAAGCAGCCGTGTGATTAGTCGGTTACCCATTATTCCTTACATAGCCTTGATGGGGGGCCGCTAGCCCGCCACTGATCCGCACAGCGTCAACATTATACCTAATAACGATGTTACATTACACAAATTACATAGTACATTAGGTAAATATGTAGATATATACATAGATAGTGAGGAAGTACAGGAAATTGGAAGTAAACATGAAACAACTACTGTTGCGAGTGGGATGAAAACATGTCAACATACAATAAAAATATTATCGTAATACAAACCAAACAATAATAATGTACTAACAATATATGTAAATTTATGTATAGGTAGTAATTAAAACAGTGTCTACTACAGTATTGATAATAACTATGTAAGAATTACATCTGGATAACATTACATAAGGCGAGTAATAAATAATAAATGGATATATTATTTACATTCGATCAACTTATACTCTATATGAGCGCAATTTATTCTGCGAGGAAATAGAGTGCGCATTTATACAATTTCTAAAAACTGTTATAGTCCAAACGTATATTAAGTATAATAAGTATAATAAATATAGATAAATGAAAAATGAAGTGGCGTCCTTTGTTACTCGTAGATATGCAAGGGGATTGATAGTTTATTTATTTATCACAAGGTGAAAACAACCTTCTCGGAAAACAATCATTTCCTTGTACATACTCCTATCCTTCCCTTTAATTACATTTTATAAGCTTACGTCCATATTTAAAGCCTATTTAAAATAAATAAAAGTTTTGGCTCAAGAGTTAAAACCAAAACATAGGATGTCGTAAGATTTTTAATTGAGCATAATATCAGTCACATATTCAGGAGTGACCGTCTTGAATCGTCGATCAGTAAAAACGAATTATGTATGTATATCTGTGATTAGTTAATGCAATGTGTTTCCGCCACTAAAACATTTTTGAAAATTCTACGACGAGAAAACGTTAGCGCCATCAAAATACGATTACAAAATATTAAACATAGAATTATGTTCATAATTACCTGTTGATTCGTGACAGTTAATCAATGATTGAAATTCTTAATAGGAAAGTTGATAATTAAATAATTTAACTTGCTATTTGCACATAATTACTTTTACATTATCAATGACAAAGTAAAACTGCAGATCTAAAATATTTTAAGTGAGTAAGGGTGAGTGATTTCAAAATTGAAAACTCATTGTTGGACTAATATTTATATCTGCTATCAATGTGAGTGGATTGTTATTACATCGAATTAAATGCTGATTGAAACCGTTACCGGTTTCTGGAATTTAGCCAATAATATAATTCCGTGCGATTGCGATGTACCTAATGGTAAATGTGTAGACATAAAAATAATATTCCAAGAAATATAATTACTATAATACAGACGTGTATGTCACAAAAGGAGACCTAAATCACCAAGATGTTTTGATTTGATCATAATTATATAAATGTTCAAAAAAATATTTTAAATATTCTATATTTTCAAGTGTAACTTTGTGGAAATGCATTATAAAAGATAATATTTAAATTAAATCAAACACTGTTTCATTCCACTACGAGATTGTTTTAATTATTAGAACGTTTTCAACTACAATGCAGTCATCATCAGTAATATCACAATACTAAATCTAAAATTAAAGGACATACAACAATTAAAAATCTAAGGAGTGGTTACATTGGGAGGGTGTGTGTGGAGGATGGGGGTGACAAGTTCAGGGGTGGGTTCAGGAGCAGAAGTAGTGGTGAGGTTATTTGTGGGTGTTGAATACTTACTAAATTTTAATGATTATTAATTTTTAATTTTTGATATTGATTTTTTTTGGTATTTATTTCGTAAAACTCAATTATATACAAATAAATAAATAATACCTTTATTATTAATGGTTTTACATAATACTTTATTACAAGTTACTCGAGTTTCGATATGTAATGTCTTTGTCAAACTTGTAATAAAGTATATGTAAAACCATTAATAATATATTATTTATTTATTTGTATTAATTTCTAATGTTTCCAAGATGTCCAGTTTTTTGCCTTTAGAACATTTTTGCAGCAATTCCACACCGCTGAGGTCAAAAATATTTTAAACAATAATCTTAGGGAATGTATGTATTACCGCCATTGTATTAATTGTATAAAAATAAGATTTTTGAAACAATAGTGCATGTTAGTGCATTGAGAATGCAATCTTAAGTGTAACTAACGGTGATTTGATCATCTTCTTACATATTACATGTTACGTGGATTCTTGATATGTATTGTTTCTAAATTTGTTAATGAAATGTGCTATCATCAGTAAGGTGGAATGATGATGCGAATTCGGAGCTCACGAAACTGGTCGTGCATTAGTTATACTCAATAGTAACACCAAACAATAATAAATATAATAAATTTTATTACACAATTTAAAAAAAAGTGCTACAAAGTTAATGCCGATACAATAAATTATAAAATAAAAATAACAAACTTTGTTTAATTCCACTTTAGTCAATACAATAAATAACTAAAACGTTTTCGGGCTTACACCCATCTTCAGTAGTTACGTGCTTTTTGTAGACTACAAAAAGCACGTAACTACTGAAGATGGGTGTAAGCCCGAAAACGTTTTAGTTATTTATTGTATTGACTAAAGTGGAATTAAACAAAGTTTGTTATTTTTATTTTATAAAATGAATTTCCACAGTGTAACTCACATAAAATTAGAAAGTTTACAATAAATTAAATTATCAAAATATCTTTGGTGCTTTACAAAATGTATGTGTATGGACGCGTTGGGTATTAACTACTAACACATAACACACGATTCATGTTAGTTTGGGACTAGCTCGATCTGAGTGAATTGCTCAAATTTGTCTATTTATATGCTAATAAGTGCCTACATGGAAAGTTACATTTTTGAAAAATTTACAAATATAGGTAAGTATGTACAATACATGGCAAGAGGGCGTGATAAGTAAATAGGTAAAGTATTTTTATTTTACAAAAATTCACGGCATAAACCTATTACATGACAAAATACATTATACATAACATTTACTAATATAAAAATAGCGGCATATAAAAACATAAACGCACATAGATAAACTCGTTAGCGATGTGTTTTAATTTATTAATATGCATACGATATTATTTACAATTATATTCTTGATTTATTGTTGCAACGTAGTTGTGCAGGTAGCCCTAATTGATGGAAGTGGGTCAATAATTCTAAACAAAACGACACGTTAACATTATTCAATAAACTACGTTGATAATGTGTGCCAGAATCTCCCATTTTAATATTTTTCTGTTAATTTTATTATTTCAATGGTTGATATAAAAAGGTGATTAGGAACGTGGTCTTATCAGAATAAGATGAATGAATTTTAAATTTTTTAGGGCAGTGGTTCCCAAAGTTGTCTGGGCTCCGACCCTCCGAAAAATTTCCAATCTTGGGACCCAACTTTTAGCTGTCTTAGACAAAAGAGGTCATAAATATTGGTAATGCTCAGATTCTCTAGAAGCGAGTCTTGGAACCATAGAATAATGAATATACTAAAGTAAACAAAACAAATAAATATAAATAGTAAATATACTAAAGTGAGCAAAATAAACATTAACCCATCGATATGAATTATACGAGTTATTTGTGATAGGTACGAAATTTCAAACACGAATAGATGTTTACTAATAAATCCATAAATGTTTTTACTGCACCAATAATTTACATAACAAATTGAAATGCAATAACACGAGTTTGAAATTATTATGACTACTTAAAGAAGTACAATAAAATATGAAAACAGATCGGAAATAATTGAAATAATTAAGTAATGAAAAAGAGGAAGTCAACCATATGATTCTTATACAAATATTGTTTGAAAAATGAGTGTTTTTAGTGATAATTTTAGATAAATAATTAACAAAATATGACAATTAAAAGTCTATCGGGAATTGGTTAATTTAAATGGACACTGCATCAATTTGCGGATAATTCCGTGACAATCTCGTCAGAAAGCGTAGTTATTATGAACGGCACTTATATTTAAATATGAACCGATTCGATAGAATGAGAGAAAATCCTTAAGACATTTATTGAAAATGACTTCGCTTCTCTGAGAGGTAATGAGATTTACATATAACTACAATAGAAACTCCTGCAATATATTTTAGTAAACATAACTAATGTAAAAAAGATACACCTACAGTAGTGGGTGTTAGAAACACAAATAATAACAACAATTAGACGCTATAATAGTGAAGAGCAAAAAAAAATAATGACATTAAATTGCCGAATCGTACCACATAATATGTATGTAGGTAACTACCGTGGATTATAGATGACGCATGATTATTTTATAAATCAAACAATGCTCAATTCGCGTTCTATTGTCTTGTAAAACCAAGTATGCTATAGATGATTCTTACACCTCTATGACTTCTTTAGATTGTATTTTTACGATTGTACCTTCTATAATATGATATTGTTTTGAAGTTCCTAGACAACTCTTTATCATATATCCGTGCGTTACGACTCATTTAGTATAACCGCTCTCTCTATTTGTTTTTTTTTTAAATACCTATTTATTATTTAATATAAATAAAATTATTGGATATATGAGGTATAATGATTACTTAATATATTTTTTTATTTATTTAACCTATAAAATTAATTGTTTATATGCGATGTATTAATGCAGCGGTTAATTGATTTAATTAAATAAAAATAACCCTAGTCCCTCAAAACATGAGCCTTGCTGAATTTTGAGGGTACAAAGGCAGATTATAAATCAATGAACATATTATAATTTTAATTAGTATATGCATATTTTTGTATTGTAGACATATAGTGTTAAAAAAATTTAATATACAAACATTTGAATTTGATTTTGAATACTGATTCGCACACAACTTGTTTGCGAAATGAAAAACTTAATATGTAATTTATATCCACCGATATAATAAAACATGTATACCTACTTTGTTATAAATCAACTTATTACAATAAATTGTACTCAGCCCACGTGCAAATGATTTTGCGAACTATATACATAAATCAGTTATTGTATATAACTGAATCAGTCATTTGAGAAACCCCATAAGTCAGGTTTTGCCATGCACGTTATTTCATTAAGAAACCACGTAATTTTTACCTATTTGATACAAATTGAGCTGATTAACTTGGCCAGTCAATAGGGAAACAACACAAATCAGTGATTTATGTTGTTACTTCACAAAATGCATTTATGTCTATTCATAACCGACACTTAACGCCAACCACTAATAAATAATCTGGGATGAATACGTTGATTTTTGAGAAACAACATAAGCCAAAGGTTTTTAAGTAAGAAATTAATATGCAAATAAATTATTTTAACAAAAAATAAAGGTTTATAATAACAAAATACACTGTAAGTTACATTTTGATTCGAGTAAGATATCAACATTTCATTCAAAATTTTATAACAAACAGTTTTTTTGCTATTTCCGAAAAGTTTATATTAACTGACTTATGGGGTTTCTCAAATGACCGATTCAACTGTACGTGAATGATACCTACTCATTCAACCAAGTATGATTTTGTCTCGCTTTATAAGTTATGTCACTCATCCTATTTTTTATTTATGTTTATAGAATGGGGGCTGGCTGCATATAAATTACAAGCAGTTGGTGTACTGACTACCCCATTTGTGAGAGACGTCGTGATTGTATAGATAATAATAATAATAAGTGCCTATAGTGTTGTCTGTGAATGGTTTAATACCTAAGAGTCTGACAAGCAATCTCAGAAAACTGGCAGTAGATGACAGGCTCAAATACAGCATGCAGAAGGCCGTACTTCTATTGTCCACCAGGATAGTAAGAAGGTTTTTGTCCCTGTAGCTCTGTAAGTGATCTCCCATGATTTTACTATTTCATAGAACATCATGGAAGAATCAACTCGAATAATGTTGGGGTTCTACATTTTGAATATAAATTTATTTTAATATTTTATGGTTTATGTTATTTAATGTTATATTTAAATTTTATTGTTAATCTTATTTTGTGTTCAAAATGTAGAATCTAATATTGTTTTGTTAAATAAATGAGATATGAAATAATAATAAAAACCTTTATTGCCCAAAAAAATCAACAGAATAAAATAAACAATTTAAGCTAGACAAATAAATTTTGTGCAATGGGCGAGTTTATCGCAGAAGCGCGATATCTTCCAACTAACCCATATATAGATGAGGATTGAAACAGAGATATCAAAAAAGCTTTGACAATTTAATTTTTTACTGATCGATGGGTAACTAATGTAAGTTGTCTAACTGATGGTTATATTATTGCATGAAGCACATAGATAGATATGTAATCATACATAATATAAACTAATGTAAATACACACTACAATACAATAAACAATCAGTTATGTATGAAGTTGTTTACTCACACCGTGAATAAGATACCGTGGAAATAAAACATTGAGTCACCAGCGTAAGATTATTCAACCACTAGGTATTATTGAAGTATGAACATCAAACGATCAATATTACAAAGCTGTCTAAAGATCACTTCTAATTTGAATCAACAGCCGTGTTAAATGAACACAGTAAAATACAAATCAAACGACCTGTACGTTGAAAATGACTTGGGTTTGAAGTGATCAAAGATCCTGGAAGCAGCATTCGACAGGATTATCCGGAGGAGGTACCCAGGTGCAACGGGTCCCTAGCCTAGTAGGGTAAGGGGAAGAATTTGTAGGTACGTATGAATGTATGTATATATAAATCATTCAATCGGTTTAATTTTTAGTGAGTCGCAAAGGTTATCCCAGTAACACAAAGAATGAAATTGACTCGTATTTTTAAAGGAATATTCTTTACAATTCCGTTAGTGACAAAAATATGATACTGAAGTGAGTTCTCATAGCAAAATTTTAATCCTCAACATAAGTAGGTATCGTAAGTTTAGCACGTACTGAAAATACTTCGGTTATTTTTTTTGGGGCATCTACAAAAAGAATACACTACTTTTACGTAAATAGTATCTATCTATCTCTCTCTATATCTATCCATACAATCACGGCATATCCCAAAAGTGGGGTAGTCTATAGACTTGCAGGTTGTCCTCTTCATGTCAAATAAGACATTCGTTAACAGTGCTGGTTGTTTATATGACAAAGCATTGCTGAATCTTGCATTTCATATAGATACTATAACAATAATTAAGTTGTAGAGTATTGTGTGTAAAGGAAAACGAGCGAAATAAGACAAAAGCAAAAATATAAAAATCGTGCTCTGAGTCTTCAAGTTACAGTTTGTAACATATTACGCTGTATTCTCTTCAAATTATAGTTTGTAACATGTTTCACTGTATTCGCCGTCAAACATGAAATGAATTACAATTGAAACTTTACAGTGTAAAATTCCCAATTTTACAAAACAATATTTCAAACACATGACTGCGAAAAATATACTAACTGACTGAGTAGGTAGGTACATATTAGGTATATCAATCTAAATTTAAAAAAATACCACTTAGCATTTGAGATTGTCTCATGTGCGGTTTCCATTGATATTTATTCTTTAAATAAATAAATAGTCGCAGGAAGCTAATACCTCAAAATAAAGCAAATGATATGATGTAATAAATCTGCTGAACGTTATAACAAAATGGCATTTAACCATAGAGTAAAGACAGCTTTCTGTGACATTTGATAAATAGAGTACAGCCAAGACTGTAAATCCCGAGAATCCGCACAGAATGATAAGACGTAAGAATAGTAGTGATATCAACAAGAATAACCGCATTACATTATAACGAATGATAGTAACAATACCTAATTAGTAATTGGTTATGACGCGAATGAGTAATATGTACATTGTACCTACAAAGGAAACGCGTTCCATCATCAGAGCAGCTGTTACAGTTAATATTATTGTTATCACTACATAATATATATTTGTATATACATAGGATTATATGCAGTTTAAAAATATCAAAATATGCAACACAAATGACGAAAATATGCAAGGTAAAATATTCATATACGAATATTCTACCTACACATCCTACTCCTATTTTATTCCGTTTTGATAACTAAAAATATACCAAGACCTATCTTATTGAAAATAAAAGTGCTTAGTACTGCACCCTTAAACTACAAATTAATATCGATAGTGGAAATGTAACTATTTTTTATTTAATAAAATAGTTGATTTTATTACAGATGTATAATCCTATAGACGTATTATTTGATAATACAATTATTTGTTTCTAGATTAGGTAGGTTTAGGGCCGATTTTATAAACACTAGATAAAACTTCCGTAATGAATACGAGCAGTTATCCAGTCGTAAGTAATAATTTCCATAGGCAATTTTATAAACGTTTTTTATTAACGAACAGTTGTCAGAAATAGTTACGACCCGTAATCATAAAAAATCCTAATACTGGTAACAATTTCTGACATTTGTTTATAGTTACGAAATACATCTATGATTCAACTGTCATTTCTGATAAACAAATTTTGTGTGGTGCCCCGTGCTTTTGGAGTATTGAGAGCTGTCGGAGTGTTTTTTTTTGGATTTCTTAAATCTGTTCACTATTTAACAATCACAGGTAAGTATCTATTTCATGTCTGACACATAAATATATTTAGCTAACTTCAATAACATCCGATCGCTAAGTACTTAGTTGATGGAAAACTGTTTGCTATTCTATCTACAGTTTTGCAGTGAATTTAATCACATTCTTCATTTGACAAATGTATTAAATAAAAAATTTGTTTCTCATACAATTATTTCATTATTTATAGATATGGACAAGAGGAAAAAAAGTAAAAATTTTACAGGGGAAGAGTTAAGCTTACTTTTAACTCTGATCGAGGGGTCTCCCGGCTTGACCAGTAAGAAAACAGATGCCGTGAGCAACTCAACGAAGGAGTCACTTTGAAGAGTCACTGGCTGAAAGTTTCAATGTCAATAGTTCCTTCCACAGAGATCTGTCCTAAATAAAATTAAAATGGGACAGTTTGAAAAAAAAAGTGCCAAGAAGCGGGCTGCAGCCATATATCTTAATAACCGGTTCGTTTGTATAATATTTTCATAAATAATAATACTTCTTCTAATAAATTATCATCCTGTTTCTAATAAACTTACGTGTTGCAAATTATAAACATTTTATAGAACCACTGGAGGGGGGAAAACCCAAATCCTGCCAGATCCCATTTTGGACCGGACCATGAGCCCTGCACATCTTTTAGAGCTGTTGCCACCAACTTATGTACCAAGGAGCCTTCCATATCTTTAGTGGCTGACGAGATGTGTGCCAATGAGCCCTCCGTATCGATACCAACTGACAACGTGTGGAAGGATTGGAATCCCGCAGCGTTGCGGAGACCCAAAAACCAGAAGTTGATGGTCAAAAAAAAAGAAAAACTTAGATGAAGAAATGAAACAGTCAATTCGTCATCCTCTTAACATAAACTAAATTACATATTTTAATAATTTTAAATTAAATATCCTAATCATGATAATTTATTATTGCTCGTCTTTTATTATTTGATTTTCAACAAGTTTTATTTTGTGATTTATTTGTGTAAAAGGGTCACGCCGTTTGTTATTATATAATAAAAATAAAATAAACCCATTTATAAGACTATTTTTAAGACTCAAACACTATTCATTTTTTTACAATCTTTAACAATAATTTTAGTTTTCTTTCATATATACCTCTATTACTCATAACTGTAAATGTCTCTATTAATAATTATTAGTACTGTAATAATAAAAGCCATGTATGTTTATTGAATTTTAATAAAAGAACTGTTGATTTATTATTTAACCTCTCTTTTTTTACTTAACAGTATATAATTCTAGTAATAGATAGTATAGATTGAACTCTTTTTTGTTCTCCTAGTGCCAATACAACACAATACGCGAGTGAAACCTGGACACAGCAGTGGCGGGACTAGACTTTTGGTATTGGGCATGCGGTTTGTGTACAGTAGGTAGAATTTATTATATAACCAATTATTGTTGGCCAAACCCCACACTATTTTTCTGTCAATAAATATTCTATTATATTATTTATATATATATTTAGTTACAATCCATTGGATTGGTCTGCAACGAGTTTGGTTTTTCTTCTCCATTCCTCCCTATTCTCAGCCAGTCTTTTAAGCTCTACGTATGAGCCACAGTTCATGTCCCTCTTCAGTTGGTCCATATATGCGTCTCTTGGTCGGCCTCTGCCATTTGTTCCCTCGGTCTTACCCTCCGCGATGGCGATGAGTAGTCCTGGGTAGTCCTATCCTTTTGAGTAGTCCTTCCTTATGAGTAGTCCTATCCTTTTTTAGATACTTTGTTTCAAAAATTATAGATTTATTGTAGGGCATGCGTTGCTTTTTTGCATGTATGGAAGGCACGCCACTGGGACACAGTTGTAGAAGCAGTTAATGCTTCAGAAACGGGCTTGTTAAAAAGGATGTAATGTATCCATCGATGTTATTTTTACAATTAACCATTGCATGAGGTCATATATGTAAATTTAACACATGAAACTACCATACCCGATACTCTTTGTCTGTTGAGAAAGGAAAATGGCATGATAGTATCTATTTTCAATAATCTACCTACTAATTCACTTATCCAATGTTTTCTTTCACGAGAGTTTGATGGAAAATAATAAAATGGAGCATTCATAAAACATCACTCTTTTTGCACCCTTTGTAAATTAACTTAATCACGTTTTTATGTTCATGGTCATGTAGGTGTGTAGAAAAAGGCTAAATAAATAACGTAAGTTTGGTGGTAAAAAGTTTTATTTCAAGCAAAGTTAATAAAAGAAAATAAAGATATAATATGAAAGAGTGATAATTAAAAAAAATATTCTATTTTCATCTTCACAATCTGAAATACATAAAAATTTAAGGAAATAATATTATATTCTTTACTGTAAATCATTCCTCATAGGTTTCACAAATCAAAATGGCGCCTGAATAATGACATATGACATTTTGTTATTGTCGTTGCGATAGCAATTTGATAAAATACGATTCGTAATACGTTTAACTAGCCAAAATACAGCGGTAATCAAATAACGCATGCTTAACCCGGTGCATGATCTACTATCGTTTTATAAAATCGGAAAATCGGTAATTAAACCAAACTTTGGTTAAAATTGGTATCAAGCATTACGAACGGATGTTTATAAAATCGGCCCTTATAGATTAACTAGCTGGCCCGGCGAACTTCGTACCGCCTAAGAATCAATGAACGATTTCATACATACATCTTCTTCCCCTTGTCCTAGTTCGGTCGGGGACCCATTGCCCCTAAGTATCTCCTCCAGAGATAACTGTCCACCGCTGCTTCCAGGACCTCTGGCCACTCCAAACCTAGCCTTTCAACACATGTTCGACACCTGCCCTATCTTCTGCCCTCTCCCACTGACTTTATGAATGATTAATATTATTAATATCTTCACAAACTCCCGTAATTGTCAAAGTGTGTCATCGAAGGTATAGTGTAAAAAAATATAATTCATTTGGAACTTTCGCAGTTTAGCGGCCCCACCCGTTGTCGAGTACTTTTTTCCATGTAAAAGTAATATTTTCGAAACTTGAGGAAATTGTTGGAAATTGAAATTGTGAATTATTTTTTTGTCACCAAATTTTTGAAAAATTCTTTTATAGGAAAAAAAATTCGCAAGTATGAAACTTGAGCGGCCCCACCCGTTGTCGAGTAATATGTACGGATTTTTAGGAAATTAATTTTCGAAGTGGATTTTTTTTGCCGGCAAATTAAAATAATTCTACATATGGCAACAATTTCCTCAAGTTTCAAAAATATTACCTTTTCTATGGAAAAAAAGTACTCGACAACGGGTGGGGCCGCTAAACTGCGAAAGTTAAATTCATTTTTTTTACATAGACAATTCACACACATCGAGCTAGTCCCAAACTTAGATGAATCTTGATTATGGGTAGGTACTAACGCGACGATACACACATATACAATGCACTATATACAAATACATATATATGTAACACCCAGACCCAGGACAATTTGAAAAAGGTCATTCTTCCCTTTGCCCTGTTCGGGAATCGAACCCGGGACCTCGTGACTCAAAGGAAAGAGCTCCGCGCCACACCGGCCGACATGAACAATTTATGTTGAACAATTATACTTAACTCAGATTTGTTTATAAATTATCTACAGTACGTAATATAATTATGTATGTAGGTAATAATTTTTTTTTCAGGTAGATTTTACCTATTCATTTAAAATTTATAAAAATTCTTTCCATGATTTTTTAAAAATTGAAATATCAGAACTACAGATGTTAAATTGTATGGAGAACGATTCTAATTTGAGAATGTATAGAAAAATTATCATTCATTGTTGATTTTGTATAATTCTCCATATTGCATTTTTTATTGAAATTAAAAATGTACGGCGTAAATAATTTTCTTCGTAATTTTTCTTCTCTGTCTGCAAATTTCACTACACAATCTTGCATCAGAACTACCTACATGAACACATTCTTATTTTCATCTTTAATAGCACAATTTTTGGTTCAATAATAATTTTCCATCTGCAAAAATAAAATACAATTTCAAATATAATCTGTGCACGTCCACATTTATGTGACAGAATATCTATCGATACATAAATATTAGTCGAATAATTCGGTTGTTACATGGCAATAGGTTGTATCTCGCATTTTTTGCGTTTTCAAGTTTGTTCCATAAAATGCTCAAAATAGTGTAATATTTGATGTGGCAAAAGGATATGTCTCTTTATAGTCAGAATAAAGAGAGAAAAGACGTCACTTATTGACATGTAGAAAGATTGTTTTCTTCAACATGGCAAAAAAACTCAAATATTTTTAAACTGCAAGAAATTATTTAGTGAATGTTACATACATCTTCTAGAAGAAATTATTAAGAGAATGTTACATCTATCTTGTAGAAATAATAATTACCTTCATTTTGATATATAATGCTCGAAATTTGACTGAAATATCTGTTTTGCAAACTTTGTTTTTGCTCTCCTGTAAAATTATGTTTTAGTGAGATACAACCTATTGCCATGTAACTACCGAATTATAGTAAACAAATATTAGTACACATTTCGTTCATATTAGTTATAGTAATTTGGTTCTTAATATAGCAGAACCTACGGATTATTTTAGCACAATGCAACAGGCGACGTGGGGGCGCTAATAGCGTATGGACTCTCCATATTGTTTTTATTTTTGAAATTAAAAATGTATGGCGTAAATAATTTTCTTCATATTGTTTCTTCCCGTGAATTTATAAGATGTTTTAATAGCCTATAGTTTAATCCGGGCGGAGAAGAATCCAACAAATCAGAGATCATTCAAATCGGTACAGCCATTCTTGAGTTATAAGTGTTGTAACACACACGTCTTCCTTTTATATATTAGATATACTGGTAATTCGTGGTTCTTCATTGGTTTCTTAGTAAATAAAGTTTATATTGTTAATATTTATTGTGAAAACTTTTTGTATTCCTTATAACTGTAAATAAATAAATAGATAAATGTGAATCTAAGAATAAGTAAATACTTGTAAATATTAACGTTAATAATTTTCTAAAATATTTTTTAATAAATCTGAGGAAATCGCGAAATAATTCAAATTTCTATACCAATTTGAAAATCGGCAACGGGGAAGTAGAAATTTTGAGTGGTGGTGCATTAACCTTTGGAAATTTAGACATAAAAAAGGTCCTCAGTAAATGTATGCAAAAAGTAGGAGAACATCAGCGTCTTTAGCTTTATCACTCTTAATAAAACAATAAGGTACTTACTTGTTTCTGATGTGACAGATTAGCTAAATCCAACACAAGAGAAAAAGTAAAATAATAGTAGAGTCACGTGGGGTAACTGTACGCACTTTTCAGTTGCGAGGCGATTAAAATAAACTAGATGATATTAATATTCAATAGGGAACATGCATGTGTGAGGAATATGAATAAATGTTATCAATTCATATTAATAAATATACGCTGATCACGAATATCCTAATAAGAAACAATAAAATAAAACTTTTCATTCATTATTTTCATTTTAAAAATCCATATTTTCTGTTATTGAATTAGTCCGGTGTGACGTCGCTAGGCGCTATTTTGTATTGCCACACATTTCACTCTTAGTACTGTTTGTAGCGCCTGATATTGTCAAACACTGCTCCGCCGCGAGTGAACCTTTTTGCGGCGAAGTGTGAAAATTGCTTTTTTAAATGGTGATAAAAACCTTAAAAATGCACATTTAAAAATATAAAAAGTACGATAATTTTTCTAATTTTCTGTACTATTTTTTGGGTTGAAAAATTTTTTTTGTGAAAGTTCCCCATTGTAATTTATTATAAAATAATAATCATTTATTAGTCATAAAAAAAATAATGAAAGTAGTTCGTTAACAAATAAAAAAAGAAAATGGATAAGTTCTCCAGCAAGTCAAATGCGTACACTTGCCCCACGTAACGCGTACACTTACCCCGAAATACATAAATCGCAAATAAACTGGCCCTTATCATAACCTGTACATTCTTCGTGCCACCAAGACTGACACTTAAAACACTGTATCCAATCCTCTGAAGGTGGATCAACATATTTTTCCTTACATAATGGACATCAAAAGTTTTGACTTCGATTTTTTTGAGAAGTTCCTGGAGTATCAATTTTAGTTATCCCTTTACTGTTTTTTGCCCCTTTACCCTTTTTAAATCCACTTTGCAAGTCTTTCATTTTAAGTTTCTTACTAGTTTTGTCAATTTTGTTTTGTTTGTCTTCAAGTTTTTTTTTATATGGACTGGTTGTAAGAATTTCTGATTTACAGGCATTCTGTCGTCGTTTTTGTAGATGCTGCGCTTTCGGTAAAGGACTTATCTCCATTAGTGATATATGAGATAGATCATTGGTCGTTTCTTTTTCAGATATATAGTAGATTGTGGGGTTATACATAGTTCAATGTTCACATTGCTTGCTACTTGGAGCTGTATCGGTGTTTCAGAGCAGTTCTCTCCTTGATGTGCCGATGTTTCATTCGATGGTGTCATGGTTGAACATGTTGTGAAAATATCGGTTACAACGCAGGAGCGAAATCTGCTTCTGTAAAGATTTCATTATTGAATGGATATATTCCACTAATTTGAAATCCTGATGCTGCATTCCCAACCGTGGCAACTTTCTTGAAGGCTTTATCAAAGATTGAAACGATTTGGTATTGATTAATCGCTCTTCCAGGATGCTGTGCAATCCATCTTTCACATTCAACAGCATATTGCCCTTTGAGAGGACTAAAAAATGAACTACTACGAACAACCGTGAAGCGCGACTAATTTCATCTATAAGCACTGCAGAAACTGTCACCGCTTCCTCACAAACTTCACTGCGTACACTTACACTGCGCGTACGGTTACCCAACATGACTCTACCTAGGTATATGAAAATATTCAAATTACAGTTTCAAAGAGTTGAAGGTACCTACATACATATAGTGATGTGAGAAGAGAAAATTCTCCAAAGAAATTTCTCGAGAACGAGAAATTTCTCCTCTGATGGAAGAGAAATTTCTTTCCATATTTTTTCTTAGTAGTAATATGACCTTTCGCCCAGTACACTTCGCAGCCAACCTGATTGATCCAAAGATTTGTGGGGCTGATTAAGGCCCAAATCAGAGGTTATTAACACTGTTTTACATGTACGTACCTGTAAAATTTTTTTTAACTTAAATATGGGCATGTGGGGTGTCAAACATCAAGATTTTTCATCAGTTATTAGCACTTTTTTCCATGTAGGTACCTAACATTTTTTTGTTTCCATAATTAATTGTAGTCATATTGGTGATAAATTGTCTCAACGTTTGTACATTGTTATTGATTGATTGAATAAAGTATTTATTATTATTATACTGTTAAATAAGAAATAAAAAAAAATCTCCGAAAATTCTCTACTTCGAGAAATTTCTCGAAAAAATATTTCTTGAGAATTCCACAACACTACATACATTTAACATTCACAGGCCATTAGGAACCTCTCCTCATGCCCTTCACAAATCAAGCAATCGAAAATTTCTTCTAAGACGGTAACTTGGAAAGTTGATACTTAATATAAGTAACTAGTAAAGAGATAAAAGGAAAATAATAGCTTGGCACGAACGGAACATAAAAATGTCATTGCAACGTTTATTTTTATTTCCGAGCAAATGAAAACACAGTACGTACAAAAAGGTAGATTGTGTACCTATGTACAAGCATCGCCCATTACGGTCAGTTCATAATGCTTAAGAACGTGTGATTTGCGTTGAAAAACACGACTAACTGGACTGACTGCGATGCAATAGATGTGCAACAAGGTAATAAAATATATAGATACTGAACTTGACGATTGAATGCATACAAAGGATTCATGAAGGCGATATTATAAAAATATGCGGGTATTTGTAATCGTTGATGTAACAATGCAATACAATAGTTCCATCCCGGTCTTGGCCGATCGATCATTGAATTATAATTAAGTAGTAATAATATTATGTTATCAATAATGACTTTATTATATTATTCGTGGGAAACAACTGATAACAATCTTAGGTTATTTGACAACCTAGGAGATCAAATGAGAAGATCAATCAATGGCTTCAAATTCACAAGAAAAGTACTCTGATTAGTTAAAGAGAGTGTTGATGATGTGCTTATTTATAAAAAAATTCGACTCTGGCAAACGCGTGGACATGCTTCGAGATTAGGTTAAGCAATTAAGCAAGGGGCAAGATCTTATTCTTAATGTAAATGTTGAATAAAAAAACACCTAACAGGTTGATGATATGTGAGTTATATATAAGAAAAAAAAATAACACTAAGAAAAGCACCGAAACGTTTCGAAATATAGACATCACGCAGTTCATTACTTCATTAGAAGGTTTATCGAAATTATTGTGCAAGTTGTACATACATTAGAGGACTCACAGACCGCCCGCATAGTGGAGAAGTATGGGTGCATCTATTTATCCGATTCTAATTTCTACAGTAGCAAATTTATCCACAAGGGAGGTGCCATTAGTGGGCAGCCTGAAGAATTGGTCGGGCAAAAGCACCAAACTACCAAAGCTGGAATCTCCTTCCATGTACCTCAAGCCGAGAAGACAAATGTAAACATATACATAAAAATAAAACAAAAGCATTTATAATTGTAAATTATACACGAGGCAGCTGTAATACTAATTAATGGCACTATTTTGAAATCTTGATGATTAGCATTCCTATTAGTCATGAGTTATACACATAGCCAAGCAAATGTTGTGGTATGAGTGCACAAGCGATGCAAAATATACATTTGCTTATTGGGCATAGCTATAGTACAATAAAGCATAGAAACTGTTAAATCAATTTTACACGATACGCTTTTGTATGTTATAAAGTTAATATAGGCAACATGAAAACCCCATAAAGATCTGTTAGCATGACTTATTTTAAAAAGGCATTAGGTATTTCAGTATTTTTTTTAGGCTATCATTTAAACGATCAGCATAATATTGATGTTATGTTCAGCAGAAAAATGTATTCTGCCGACAAATATATCATGTTGATATGCTACTTATGCCCAGCGAGAATATTATATTTCTATTGCAAATAATATGATATTGTAAAACTCTAAATTTAATCGACCAGCAAAATTATTATTTGACCAGCATAATGATTATTTGTCCAGCAAAATAAATAAATGAGCAGCAAACCGTGAGCTAATTTTAATTAAACTTGTGAAAGCTAAATTTTTATTCTTGTTCAAATAATAAATCTTTGTATGTAGCATCTGTTCGATAAGTTTATTTTCCCCGTGTAGAAAATAAACTCATCGAAACTTGGATGGTAGGAAGGATGCTGGATAAAGGATATGGAAAAAAGACTTACCGAATCCCAGGAATTTCCGTACCCGATATACGTTCCACCGATCCGAATTGATGGTTTTCTCTCTTTTCCTAAATCCGTGATGTATCGCTGGTCTCTTCCTTCCTTCTTCTCGGAACCGATCCACAAGATGAAAATAATGATGAAATCCACCGTACTGATGAAAATGACCGACCGTACCCGAAATTGACGTTTTGTCTTATTTTCCAAAATGGCGGGAAGACAGGAAGTGGGTAAGGAGGGGAGAGAAGGGAAAAGGAACGACCGACAGTGTTACCATAAGATATTTATTTTGTTTGAAAGAAACGGGTGCATACCGCAACAACCCTTTCTTTTTTGATATGAAAATATCAAACAGCATCTTTTTATGTGATTTTATATGTAGCATCTGAATGAACGACACTAGCGTTTTTCGACATTTCATTTAGATATTTCGTTAATATAGCAAAGCAGAAACTGGCATTATTTTCGAAGTCATCATTAATTTGGTAAGAAATCACAAAAACTTCATGTGGATCCGAAGGTAAATCGGTGTGTGAAAAATATTGTTTATCTAATATTTTCTGCTGGTCAAATAATAATTCTGCTGCTCAAATAATAATTCTGCTGGTCAATTAATTATTTTGTTGTGCGAGTATTTATTAAGCTGTTAAATTTTTTTAATTTGCCGATATAACCAAGTTTGTTTGTAAAACAAGTGTTGCGCTTATTTTTTATTTATTACCGATGAAAACATTGTTTGCTGTTCAAATGACTTAAATGCTGATTTTTTCTTGCCGAACGAACGGATTAATAGCCGTACAAATAATTAGTTCCCTTTTTTTTACTGTGTTAAGCCCTAATATTGCTACCATTAAAATACAATGTTTTTTACTGTCGTAAGCACTGTTTTCGCTTTTTATTTTATTTTATTTGACATATCAACAGACTTTTCTCCACTATAACAAACACAATTGTTTAGCAACATTAGTCCACTTACATTAATTTTTATGCTTTCATAAAGATATAATTTTTTTTTACAGTCGTAAACACTAATATTCCTTTTACGACAATACAATGTATGCACCAACTATAAAGAAGATATAAACTAAAAAGTTAAGGAAAAACACTCTAGCGAGAATATCGTTATCTATTAAACATAATAAATATTCATTAAGATCGTTACTTTTGTTTACCTTGCAAGCGATGTAATTTTTAGCTAAATACTATATAATTATATATTAGCGCAATTTAATCGATGCAAAAACCAGCTGTTCTAAATATATAACGAGTCTGATCAACAATTTTACAACAATAGCACTTTATGTTTAGAAACAAAACATGGCCGTTGTTCACACTAGAAAGATAAGCTGAATTGAATTCAAATATAGATTAGATAATACATGTTTATGTATCAATATTAACCATTTCTATTCATACTTTGTAAGGTGTCTATAGTGTGATCATTAGTTTGATGTACGTAAGTATCTGCTACACAATAAAGTAAGCAATAGTATTCTTACTGTATTAAAATGGAACATAATATTCATATATGTACCTAATGTACTTGAATTCAAGGTACTTAGCAAAACGGGGATAATTTTTCATTGATAAAATACGCTAGTAGGTACACCTTCATAGCATATTATTATTGTAAATATATTTTCATACTTTACTTTACTGGGACTATTAGGGGGCTAACACAAAGAAAGCGGGTTACCTGCTTTCAGATGCCTGCGTCTACCGGCGCGGCGCCGAGAATGTTTACATGCATTTCAATGGACACGAACATAGTAAAAGCAGGAACGCCGATTGCGATTTACTTTGCCGGCGCTTACCGGCACTTATCGGCGCTGGCAACCTGCTTTCTTTGTGTTTGCACACTTACAGCTTTTAAGCAATGCGGTACCAGAGGAAACAAAAGATTTATCACAATATTTCCACAAATTCAGCGTCAATAATGTCCACGATACGTCAAATATGTCAATATTCGGGGTAATACTATTTATGAAATACTATTAAGTAATCGAACTGCCTTTACCACTAAGAATCCTGGTTGATTCTGCTTGTAGGTGGATAAAATAACATATTATGCTGACGAGAGCGAAGACGTGATATGGGTATATAAAAATTGAATTCACTCGATATTGTCAAATTACTAATGATACCGTTTAGCAGTTTAAAAAAATGTCTTGCATAAAAAACATTTCTGCGATTATCCAGTATTTGAATCCTTCTCAAGACTGGCCATTACAAATGAAGACGGAAATAGATGTGGATAGTAGCCACATGTAAAGAGATACAGATATCTCATAAATAGCTTCTGCGCTCTTTCATCATTAGAATATACAAATTTGCTAATGATCCCGATTCTAGGATCCTTCTTATACATTTACAGTGGTGTGTCATATTAGTAGACCCATTGCGAAAAATAACATATGAATACAACAGCACACCACTGTATTTTACCATAACTGAACGCCTGTAAAAAATATTCAGTAGGGTCGGTGATTAAGTAGTATAATTTCAATGTAAATTCCGATTTGTCAATTATTTCACGTCTTGGCACATAGAATGATAAACTTAACAAATAACCCTCCCTGTGTACCTACTGTGAATAGTATAAAATAAGGCTATATTGATTCAACATTAGTTTCCAATATGATAATGCTATGTATGTCCCTACGTGGTCTCTGTTAAATTTGGTTGTTCAATATAAAATATTTATTCAGTAATATATAAATTTTTTTTCATCATATATACTCATAATATAATATACCTATACAATTTAAATATTCGTTACATTGACGCCTAACTTAATACTCCCAATAATAATGACAAAAAACTGTTAATTACATTACACAATACATAAGAGACCTTTGTAGCGAAGATATAATATAAGTAATCCAACTTACAAATATTATTTTTGTAAGTTGGATTACTTATATTTATCTAACAAGGAACAAACGTACTTGCCAACAACTTTCTCTCTCTCTGGTTTCAATCCTGCGAGTTGGTTTGCACTTTGCAGTAAAGTCCTGCATCTGTTTTTCCATTGCTTTCTATCCTGTGCGACACTTTTCGGTTCGTCGTACCATTGCGTAAATTCGACTTCTTTGAGGTATTCTCAGCGTGGGCTATTATTTGTTGCCCCAGCCATCCCTTCTATTATTTCTTATGTTTATTTATTTATTCTTTACTGTCCATTGATTACAAGGCATTTTACAAAGAATTACATTTAAAATGAATACAATCATATTTCGATTTTATCGTTATAGAAGGTTTCCGTGACGCAGTAGGTAAATGTCCAATTTCTGGGATCATTCTTAAGTCACCGTCTTTCATCTATCACATCTTGTTATCCATTCTTTGTTTCATTTCTGTTCCTCCAGGACTAATTCATATTTCCCAATATGTTTCGAGTTAAGTATGTTTTTTGGTATTTGCACGAATTTCACCTTAAACTCATTGTTTTTAGGGCTATTGTATATAAAAATAGATACACAATTGACGAGGAAATGATTCGTTGACATTATTTAGTCACAACCAGAAATCAATTTGTCAATAACAATCTAGATAGAGCAGTGACATCACTGATGTGTGAAGTATGGTGCGGTACAATAATATGTTCGTAATCAATAGACAGTGTAAAATATGTAATTGAGAGGGTCACGCTATCTGACATTTTGGAGCTACAAAAGACAAAACACGACCGTGTAAATTATCATATGAACCGTTTGAATAATCATGCCTAAGAATACTATTTTCTTCAAAACTAAGGATTTTAAGTTTAGATGAGTAAAATATCTAGACAGGGAAAACGATTACACTTTCATCATATTCACCATATCAAAGCACAATTACCAATAAGTGTTGCTTACCAAGATAAAACAGGTTCTTTAAGAAGTTGAGCAGAATCATGATGTTAGAACCTAGTACGATTCTGTTATGTTTTTACATATGGGTAATATCCATAGATTACGTGTACATTTGTACAGTCGTTCATGCTGTTCTATTATTAGCTCCGCGATTACTGAATGTATATAGGAAAAATACACGAGTTTGGCACATTGTATCTATGTATTTCAGTAAAACTAGCAAGCACATATTATTAAATATTACGTGGTACATCTTGTATAGGTACACAGACTAGTACAGCCACAAAAAAGTTATTAGCGTAATTTAAACAGTTTTTCTTAATAGGAATTTTAAAAGCGCTGGTAATTAATATTTATAAGGAGAAAAACCAGAGATGAAAAAGTCGAACAAAGTCAAGATTTCATGTATATACAATGTAAAACTTTACTCTAGCCGATTATTGACTCATATAAATTCATAGAAGAGATGTACGGAATGACGTCAAACTTCGTGACCGATATCAGATAGGCAAATTATTATTGTTTCGCGATTGCACCAAGCGGAACCATAAAATCAGTTAGTACTCTGTTAAAAATTTTAAAATATATAAATCAAATAGTCTCCAAATGATTTTCAACAATATCACAGATATATAAACCTTGAAATTTGATCATAATAATTATTAATGAAATAGGTAAACAAAAACAATATGTATGTAATGAAGATATGTACGTATAGGTAGATATTTAAGGTAGTAAAAATGTGAACAAAACTACTGAACAAAACATGATTAGTATGAATTCACTATGAACACACAAACATTAGATATATTCGGTATTTTTAAACGTGAAGGAAAATAATACATTCTACAGAAAAACTTAAAGAACGAAATAATGCACATGTTATAAATTGTTCATTAATAAATTTATATGCGATAACGTACGATTTCATTTTGCATAAAATTTAGTATTATTTTAAATGGAGCTTCAGTAAATAATTATGAATGCATTTTGTATTAAACTCTTCTTAAATTATGGCTATGTGAACAACGAATAATAGACAATATTTTAATTGAGAACCCCAATTCAAACAACATTTAAGAATGCATTAAGGTAGGTATCTAGTATAAAATTACGCCCCAAGGTCTAATAGATAATGAAAATATAAAACACTGAACATTTTCCGCATATTTATGTATAATAAAAATTATTCTAAATACTTTTATATCGTTGTTCTGATAAAAACGATGCACCATAGGAGATTTCTTTATATCTTTCAGTCGGCACAAGACCATTTCAGCAATTTTCTGAAATCCCGAGAGAAAGAGAATATACACTAATAGATTCTATGGGCAATAGTCACTGAATTTACAATTTGTAACAAAAACAGGAGTTTATCTCTGTGCCATTAAAAAAAAACAATAGGCGTATTTGATGCCTCGTGAATGAATAGGTGAAAAATAATGAATTATATTTAGAAATTCTAATATTTCAAAATACAGTTAATTTTTCACTATTTTTTTTTAAAACTCGAGCGCTTTCATCAAAAGCTCAGTTTGACATTTTCAAGAGGACTCTATATTTATTTATTTATAATATTAAATTTATTGTTTTAAGTTTATTGAAAATTATAGAAGAATATTTTTTTAAGAAACGCAATAGCCTAAATAGTAGAAAAAGCTTGGATATAGAAACCAATATCGGCATGAATATAAATTAACTGCCATAAATAACATGATGACCACTTGACGCAGAGCAACAACTTGAAGTTCAATGAAACTGTTGTATGCCATTCAGTACACAAAAATATTGTATCATAATCATAGAAAACTTATCATAATAATGTAACTATGTATAAAATAACACTTGTATTATAATGATAATAATAATATTATTATAACTATACGACAACATATTATAGTAATACAGCAGGCGGTATGCGCTCTAAGTACCTACAAGCTATCCAATGACCTTTAATATAGACTAAAAAATTCAAAGGAAAAATTGGTAATGCGACCAATATAATTCCATATCGATCAGCTTTGAACAAGCGTCGGTTTAAAAGATACGTCCATATCTCCCTCGAGGCCCTCGTTGTAGATGTATTTAAAAATGTTAATGTTGATTCAGAATATATTGACGGTCTATATAATTTAGAAGTGGACCTTTTTACAACAATCACCACAGTTTGTTTACATTACGTTGAGAACTTAAAGGAATCGTTTATTTTAAAGGTCCTATTATTGCTTTGTCAGGTATATACGATGTGTGACACTTTAGTTTAAGAAGAAAATAAACCGTTACCATCTTAATGTTATAGATATAGAGTGAAATAAGATATAAATATGATTCGTTTTGGAACATGTTTCTGAGAAAATTTGTACCACGTTACCTGTCTATTATGTCAATGTCGCTATCACACTGCAGGAGTGATGTTTTACAATAGGCATAATAATAAACTGATGAACATTTATTTATGATTATTATTATGGAAGCAGACTACTGGTCACTTGGTGCGCCCACATTCCGTACACAGATAATACAGAACACGACAAGTGCACATTTTAATAGGAGCTGCCACAGCAGATCAATAATATTATAATACACATCTGATTTAATAAATATCTATTTGAAACTGAACGTAAACATGTAAGTATATTCGTTTATAAATCATTTGCAGCCATTTTAACCAAACGAGGGGACTAATACCCACTGTTTTGACTTCTATTGAGGGTGTTCCTAGGTAAAAAAATTGTTTATCAGCAAATAAATTATTACAAATTTTGTGATACCAAGTTGTCCACTTGTCAAATCAACAAATCAAGTTGTCGATCAAAGGTAATCTGCAGGGTAACATAAAAATATAACAAAAACACGATACATATAAATAACATTTTTTTTTCTTAATTTCCATTTATACCTCACCCGGCGAAGCTGCGTATTGCAAGCTCGTGTCCGGGGGCAAAAGTATACCCGAGGGCAGAAGAGCGTTAGGCAGACCAAGACAAAGATTGTTAGATAACATCAACCGAGATCTAGAGGGGCTTAATGTTAAAGACGACTGGCAATCCATTGTTCAAGACACAAAGGCTTGTGTTCAGAAGGGCCTTTTGGCCATCGTAAGCAACAAGTTGTCAAATTTGCACCTACAGTAGACCTCTCATAATCCATATATATTACACAACATTGAAAAATTACCTGAAAAACTGGTACACAACTACTATAATAAGTATAACGCATTATCAGAACTACTCGAATACATAATATGACCGATTATCAGTTTTGACGGTTGTCGATGATGAGTGATTACACGTATTAACAAATCATGAAAATTAAAGAATAAGGGAGTGTATGTATGTAACTATATATAAAGTACTTACTTACACGTCTCACGCCTGTTAAGAAATCATATATAAATTGAATTTAAAAGGATAATAACGCAAGATAATAACGTAGGCACTGATTATATTGGGACGGTGTCTCTTTTAAATTACTTAATGCGTCGGGTCATGTAATTTGGATAAATAATGATTACAATATTCAGCAATCATCTGAAACAATATGAATATCGATGAACTAACATCTTAAGAGGAAGCAATGCCCCCTTAAGCCGAATATCTCTATGTGCCCTCAGAGTGACGCTTATTCGCTAATAGATGTAAGTTTATGTGATGCAACAGTAAATTTAAACAAATTAAGAACTAGTTCTGGATAAGGGTTACCTACCCACTCTAAGGGCATGTTGAAGTATTGAGTCTTAGTCTGTTATCTTATTTGCATCATATTATTTTAATCAGTCATTACCCTTCGTCTTGCAACGCTATTTGTTTATAATGTGTGTTTGTTTATATGTATGCACTAGCAAATAATCTAGAAAAACAACATTTCATAATGGTGACATTACAATAACTACCTATACTTACTAACTAACGAGTAAAAAGGTCTCCAGCCTTAGAGAGGTATATCGCCCTCAGAGATGGTTTAATTTTAAAGAATTATTGTAAGTACGTTGACAGTATGAGTAAAAACATTTTTCATCATAAATTTTTAAAAGTTTAAATTTTTGGTACAATTAAATTAAATTTTGGATGAAGAAAAAATAACCAAACTGAGGAAAACCTACCGATAAAAGACTAAAAATAAATTTAGATTTTTTACGTTTTGTATAGGTATATGTAATATATTTATTAACAAATAAGTAAGTAACATCTATCTATGAACATTATTTCGACATCTCCCACTAGTGTTAGCGGCAGAATCGTTTATTTTATATGAATACATTTTAATATCAAGAAAACCCGCTGTTCAAACAGATCATCGAAGAGAGACCCACCTCACGCCCGGATTTCTCAGGAGTCGTAGACTCCTATTTATCCTCACATTCATACTAAAATTGTTTTCACGGGCCTGAAGAAACGGCCGGTCAAAACCACCGTCGTGAGAATTTTTTACACTACTTCCCTCTTAGATGATAATAATAATAATAATAAACTTTATTGTGCTTAAAAAACATACATATAAACAGATTATAAATACCAATAATTATCATGCACAATGGGCGAGTTTCTCGCGTGTAAGCGATATCTTCCAACTAACCCAGATGTCCCCTTTGAAAATGAGTAAATTTGTTTAGAAAAGAATAAATAAACAAAATGAAGAGAATAAAATCGAAACAAACAGGTCAATTGAAAATAGAAGGAATAAGGAGAGAAAAAATAGCAATACATATTTGAAATACTAAAGTCAAACTTTAAGCTACCTATTCAACATATGTACTCCTTTCAGCCAATGGAAATTAATAATATGGTAATATCGCGAATCACTGGTGTCATAATGATAGTTAGCCATCGTCCCATAAGCATAATTTATTTAAGATGTCATTGGTCTTCTTGCTTGGTGACTCATGATTATATCCTTTCAGTAATAATATTAATTTGTATGTCTTGTTATTGCTTTGTGAGTTCCCACTTTAATATATTTACAAAACTACTTTATTATTGACTTTACAGCATGCTACGTACAGCCTTCTAAATTATGATAAATGAAACGTATCTACAAAAATATATCCTTCAGCTTAGTGTTTATTTATTAGAGACACAAACAGAAAGTTAACAAAATAGACACAAAAAAGTAAAAACAACATAATATTAACTTGGTCAGGCCAACCCTTCAATTAAGATTGTATACAGCATACACACATTAATGTAAAAAAGAATGAAAGAAAAAAAAAACATTAAGTTAAATAAAAATAATTTAGGTACATTCGCCGATACGAAATCTGAATGGAGATTCCCTGCCATACTATAAAATAAATAAATAATTTAGTTTACTGTGATAAGCAATAGATTAGTTTGTAAACAACTACAACATAACTGTCCATAGTACCAGAATAAAAATAATTGAATTGTATCATGTATACATGGAATTGTTTTAAACTTCTTGTGGCAGGTACTGACTTTATGATACAGCATACTTATCAAACAATGTATTAGGTTTACTGGAAGATATTGCCTCAAGGCAATAATACGTCTTTTGTACAAATGTATTGTAATAATAAAGTGTTTATTATTATTATTATTATCATCATCATCATCATCATCTAAAAAACGAGTTTTATGTATACGTAAAAATTATTAATCAATCGCTTTCATTTAGTCTCTAAGAGCAAATATATGTTTATTTAAAATATTTAAAAATGCACAAAATCATTTACAGAGATACCTATATAAATAAACGTATCCATTTATATGAAGAAATACATATGACTTTATGTATGACAGTAATAATATGGAAAAATCATGGTTAAGTAACGTGAGTCATAGGAAATTCATCACCCTTACAAGCGAACACATGAACCCTTTATTGTTTCAGTAGACATAAGTTTAATACCCGGTTAAATAATAATACATAATTCTTCAGGTTACATAAAATACGCCATGTTACATGTTGTTGAACTGTATTGTGTTTAATCTATGTACAATAATACCTACCTACAGTGGGTACTGCAATTGCAGTAACTGACGTATGTTTGCTGTAACGAGTGTTAAAGTGAGAGAAATTAGGGTCACGCTAACAATAAAGAGCTCGAAGAAGACGGTTACAGAGTTGATTAGAATAGACGATCAGCGCGCCTTTTGGCTCATCTGCTCATATTTAAAAAAAAAAGATACATATATCTGGGTTTTGTTATAAACCCAAATACAACCTTATACACCTTTCACAGTAAGCTAAAAGCTTGTGTCGTGAAAGGGGAGTTTGCCGGCACCTGGGATCGAACCCCGGACCCCTTGTTCACGAGGCCGCGACTCTACCTCCAGGCTTCCGACGAACTATATTCTTTTAACATTTATTTTGTCACAAATAAGATATTAAACATCTTTAATTTATAAATGAGGTATATACCCATCCTGAATGTTTAACTATCGTATATTTACGGAGAAAACGACCTGTATTGTTTATTAAATGTACCTAGTCGGTCTACTGGCTACCCCACATGTGGAAAATGTCGTGATGGTATAGACAGATAGATACATTAAACGTTTAAAGATGATGATAAATTGTACATAAAATTATGTCATCACATCTAAGCCCGCCAACAAAAAGTACAAATTTATGTAAGTACCTATTTAATTTGAGTGGATTACTGTGAAAATAAAAACATCAATTTATTTTCATAATAAGGCAGCATTTTTGTTTGTTGAAGGGTATTTAAGTTCGCAATGGAAATTCTTTTTTCAAATAATTTTAATAATCAGAGTTAACTTTCAGTACTCTTGATAATGTTTCATAATAATTCAGTACTCAGTGTGAACAAAAACGTTCAAGTCTAAAAAAAATATAGTGAAAATTTAATAGTATTTTTTATATAATTTAAAATTACTTACATTATGACGATGATATCAACAGTAGGTACACTTATAATACGATACGACGATATTGAATGACATACAAAAGGAATGGTTTATAAATTTTTATCATGAAAAGGAGAGAAAGTCAATAGCACGTATGATTCACCGTACTAGAATTCCATACAAATATAATCAAACAATTTCTAATTAGATATTGCAACGATATGCTTATCAATATAGCAACGATATGCATC
Source organism: Athripsodes cinereus (assembly GCA_947579605.1). Taxonomy (NCBI): domain Eukaryota; kingdom Metazoa; phylum Arthropoda; class Insecta; order Trichoptera; family Leptoceridae; genus Athripsodes; species Athripsodes cinereus. Next base: position 9,272,233 of record OX388315.1, read on the forward strand.
ATCACGGCATATCCCACAAGGGGGGTAGTCAGCAGACCAGCTGCATGTAATAAGCATACAAGCCGTCCTCTCAGTGTCAACAAAAAATTGAAACATACAGGTAGGGTGGCAAACCTCATCGCTGAATTTTAGATGTAAAGTGTCTTATTTTTTCGAAAACCTGCCTTTTACAGGACACTCAAAAACTTACGGATGAGTGGGAGACCAATTCTTCGCCGGTCGCTTTACGGAATATTTTTATTTATTTATTTATTTATTTATTTATTTATTCTTCTTGCACATCATCATTACATAACAGTGTTAGCAAAATAATATAAAATTTTAGAAACTAGGACGATGTGCAGTGGCGAGATTATCACTATAAAGTGATTTCTTCCATCTAACCACGACAATTATCAATGAAACTAACAAATATTTCTATCGCGATTTTTTTGTAGTATGGGCATGTAATGATATCTATATACCTATACCTAATACAACAATAACTATTAAATATCTAAGCAAACCAATGAGAAGTTAGTAGTAAAGCTGACAATGAAGATAATAATTATGTATGATGTGTAAGTACCTAACATACTTACCTAAATAATTATACTTAACATAATAATAATTATTATAAACATTCATAACGTCCTAGATAAACATTTAAAGTAAATCATTTCCTAGTCACATAATATTTAATTAAGGTGTAAGGTGCAATGTTTACATTGTTACTATCAAATTGTGTACATTGTACAATACTGCCATCACCAAGGTTTGAATAAATTTTGCATCGTAGATAAATTTACGGAACCGCACGAAAAACTATCAATAAATACATCAATACATTGTTCACAGACGAAAAAATAACGAAGTTCAATTTATCTGTTAATTAGGATATGAATCGGGATGTTTTTCTAGGAACACGTCCGAGTTTTATGCTTAACAGTTTTATCTCTAAATATTGCTGGTAAAAGATTTAAAATCTCCAAAAATGTTACTGGGAGTAGGCGTAACGTTGCTAAACTTGATACAATATAATATTATAGTTAATGCATAATAGTGAATACAGTCTCGAAAGTATAAAAATTATTTTTTAAATGCAGAGAACACGTAATTCCTATGATCGAATGAAATGCCGAATTGATAAGTCCTACAGAGTATTGCACAAAGCTGCCTGAAAACTATGCGGAAAACTTGAAAATTATATTCTATCCATTTGATAAACCAAGCATTTGCTAGTCCATTGAGTGTATCAGGAAAATCTTGAAAAGTTAATTACAATAAATTGACAAAATGATTAAGCAGAATCAAAAGAAAAACTATTGTTTGTTTTCGAATGATTGGTAGCCTGATAGTAGAGTCTCGGACTTTCAATCGAGAGACCCGAGTACGATTCCACCTGATGCCGACCTACTTCACCTTCACGACACAAGCATACTGCTTAATGTTAGTATTGTATTTACATATCATTATTTAATGATTTTAATAAATCAAATGTTTTTGTGTTAACACTTTGGAAATTCATTATAATTAAAATGATTTTAAAAACACTGTATAATTTCCAAATTAAATTTATTCACCTCAAACGTTTTCGCCAAGGCTTCTACTTGGCATCATCAGGAGGACTAATTAGTTTAAGTTTATGTTCAAACTCCCCCCCCCACCTCTAGTATAAGTTAGTAATAGAAAACAGACTCACTACATATGAACTTAAACTAATTAGTCCTCCTGATGATGCCAAGTAGAAGCCTTGGCGAAAACGTTTGAGGTGAATAAATTTAATTTGGAAATTATACAGTGTTTTTAAAATCATTCTGTTACACGTACAATAAACATTCTTTCTACTCGTATACTATAAAAACTTGAATGACATCGTTCGAAAAACAAGTAGGTACATAAATATGTACTTAATAAATAATGATTTTCTTGACCTTGATCACTTAATAGTAATAATAAAAGGTGAGTAAATAATATAATTGTACATTATCGATAGTATATTGATTTACTTAGTATTAAACTGAAATAAGATATTGTATCAGTCTCAAATCACCAAATCGTGAAGTACTTATATTTATTACACAACACTAAAACCACTCATAAAAATATTGGAAAAACAAATATACCTACACTTTACCAAAGTTATAATTCTTTGTGCAATTGTGCAAGTACAGTAATTATTGGAAAAACGAATATTTAAAAATAATATTTCTTGAATGTCATTCACTGCACACCTACGCACTACACAGGCAAAATTTATCGTAAAAATAGCACTTGCGGATTTTCAGTTATTATTGTACAAACCGGCTTACGAATAAGTACGACACCATACGGCGATATAAACACACTCAATGACGATACGAGTACAATCTAGGACACCCGACCAACCGACACGCCATCAACTGGACAATCTGAGGGCGATGAGTAGAGACTCGTATGGGTGTGCGCGCAATACGAACTGCGAGTACGATTTCGATCCCGGCCGATGGGCAAGAGATTAAAACTGGGGTCACCATTACTTTATTAAACTAAATTGAATTCGGCCTATTTTGGTCGTCGTTGTGACTTGTTACAGAGCTTTGTTGGGCAAATAAATAATTCTTATCTGGCTATACTCAGTGTTGGGCGTTATTCAATTGATTTTTCAATTGTAGGCCCAAACAATTAAATTTTCAATTGCAGTTAAATCAATTGCAATTAAATCAATTGCAATTGATTTAATTGTAGCGAGCTGCAGTTAAAGTTAATTGCAATTAAATCCATTAATTGTGGTTTTACAATTGATTTAATTGCAATTGAAAAATTAATTGTGTTATTTACAATTAACTTAATTGTCAATTGTAAATAACACAATTAATACCAAAGATCGGTATGCATATTCCATAGTAACTATCCGGTATTGGCCGAATAGTAAATATTGAACTAAAATCTATCTATACCATCACGACATCTCCCACAAGTTTCAAGATTATTACATACAGTTGGTCTACTGAATATCCCATTCTATCTATCTATACCATCACGGCATCTCTCACAAGTTTATTAAATACAGTTGGTCTACTGATTATCCCACTCTATCTATCTATACCATCACGGCATCTCCCACAAGTTTATTAAATACAGTTGGTTTACTGACTATCCCACTCTATCTATCTATACCATCACGGCATCTCTCACAAGGTTATTACATACAGTTGGTTTACTGACTATCCCACTCTATCTATCTATACCATCACGGCATCTCTCACAAGTTTATTAAATACAGTTGGTCTACTGACTATCTCACTCTATCTATCTATACCATCACGGCATCTCGCACAAGTTTATTAAATACAGTTGGTCTACTGATTATCCCACTCTATCTATCTATACCATCACGGCATCTCTCACAAGGTTATTACATACAGTTGGTTTACTGACTATCCCACTCTATCTATCTATACCATCACGGCATCTCTCACAAGTTTATTAAATACAGTTGGTCTACTGACTATCTCACTCTATCTATCTATACCATCACGGCATCTCGCACAAGTTTATTAAATACAGTTGGTCTACTGACTATCTCACTCTATCTATCTATACCATCACGGCATCTCGCACAAGTTTATTAAATACAGTTGGTCTACTGATTATCCCACTCTATCTATCTATACCATCACGGCTTAAAAATCAACTCCTGCATTATAAAAGTATTTTACAGGTAAGAAGGGTAACTTTCACATTTTTTGTATTATTTGAAATGGTCCAAGGTGACTAAAGCATAAACAACTCATAGAACATTATCATATTCGCATTTTTCAGGGCTGTGCATTTCGTTATACACTTAATTATTTGTATTAAATGCATAATTTTTGTGTATTGCATTGTGTTTAGTACATGCTCTTGGAATTTTTCTCATCGGTTATAGTATTTTTATGTATAGTGGTGCATTTTAAATGTGTGGGTGCCCTAAAAGAAAAAATGTATAATACTCATCCAAAAGAGTATTTGCAATTATTTGATAATTATGGAGTCACGTATGTATCTTGCACGTTAATGTTTCATTCATTTCTGCAAAAAAAAAAAACCGAACGTCAATTAATTTTTCGTAATAAATGTTTCGAATATCTAATTTTAACATTCGCGAATGCGAATTTCATATTGTGGTATTCGTGAATGCGTATTTTTATTCAAAATCAACACTTAAACAGAAGTCAAAATAACAGGATATCAGAAATTTCATCACTTAGTCAATTATTTAACAGAACTTACTGTTATTATTTGTAATAAACATACATATATGTAAAAATAAATTCATTTTAAAATTAAACTGTTTTATATAACTTTCATGTCAACTGACAACCCTAATTCTTGTTTGGTCTACATATTTTACAACAACTATTCACTTTGTAAGAGAGCGACAAACAATAGATGGACTCTGGACAATAAGACAAAGACCACAGGACAGGGAAACACAAAAGACAATAACCCTTATTAGTAGAATGAGATGACCATTGCAATCTGTAATGCAACTAAAAGGGATGAATATTATTATTTATTCCATATTATTCTATAGCCTAGACTCTAGACCATCTCAATGGCACCTATTTTAAAATATGAAATAAAGATGGTATAGATAGATAGAGTGGGATAGTCAGTAGACCAACACTGTATGTAATAATCTTGTGGGAGATGTCGTGATGGTATAGATAGATAAAGTGGGATAGTCAGTAGACCAACTGTATGTAATAATCTTGTGGGAGATGTCGTGATGGTATAGATAGATATAGTGGGATAGTCAGTAGACCAACACTGTATGTAATAATCTTGTGGGAGATGTCGTGATGGTATAGATAGATAAAGTGGGATAGTCAGTAGACCAACTGTATGTAATAATCTTGTGGGAGATGCCGTGATGGTATAGATAGATAAAGTGGGATAGTCAGTAGACCAACTGTATGTAATAATCTTGTGGGAGATGCCGTGATGGTATAGATAGATAAAGTGGGATAGTCAGTAGACCAACTGTATGTAATAATCTTGTGGGAGATGCCGTGATGGTATAGATAGATAAAGTGGGATAGTCAGTAGACCAACTGTATGTAATAATCTTGTGGGAGATGCCGTGATGGTATAGATAGATAGAGTGGGATAATCAGTAGACAAACTGTATGTAATAAACTTGTGGGGAATGCCGTGATGGGATAGATAGTGGAGTAATCAGTAGATTAACGGAATGTGATAAACTTGTGGATATTAGCACGGAGAGGACGACTTACATGTTTATTGCATATAATTAGTCTACTGACTAAGTGTCTACCCCATATGTGGGAAATGTCATGATGGTATAGATACATAGATGTGGAAGGCCGGATACCGGTTAGTTTCAAACATACACATTACTTCAAATTTTTTTAATTGTTAATTGTTTATTTTTTTTATGCATTTTACAATTAACAATTAATCAATTGTAATTGCAAAGTTCTACAATTACAACTAATCAATTGTAAATTGCGGCTACTCGCAATTAACAATTGAAATTTCAATTGTTAATTGCAATTAAAAACTGGCAATTTAATTGTTAATTGTCAATTGTTTCTACAATTGATTTTTGCCCAACACTGGCTATACTCCATAAAATTGTTGCGTCTCCATAAGTGGGGTAGATAGCAAATTCACTGCATATATTATTATTAGGTTATGAGTACTCACTAAAGAAAAAAACATGAAATATTAAATTGATACACAATACACACATTTCACATTTACATGACAATATTATTTTTCTCTTAATTACTTTTTAAAATTAATTCATAGAGATTGAGCTAAATATGAAGTCCTTAACTAAATATGAATCTCCTATTACGAATACTAATGCAACAATATAATTATACACATTTTACCAAACATAGATCCCTTGGGTGAGTGTTTCGGTGCCAACGGTCTGCAATTTAATGTGACAAAAACAAAAACTGTTCATTTCTTTCTGCAGCAAGGATTGCAGACAACTAGGGATGCAAAATTCCTAGGTGTGATGATAGATGAAAAATTGCAATGGTCACCACATATTGAATCTATTTTTAAAAAAATGTTGCCCCACAATCTAAGCCAACGAAAAAAACTTAAGAAGGTAGGTAGTGGATTTAACGCAGCCAAATTTGTTTACTTAACATACTTCCATAGTATCATGTCCTATAGAGTATTGTTCTGGGGAAGAGACGTTGACTGGAGTAGAGTATTTATATTACAAAAAAGGATAATTATAAAGTGAACAAATATGGGAACAAATGGAAGAAAAACATGCAAGATTGCCTTTAGTGAACCGGAGTGCTTATGCCGATCTATACATATATGAGTGAGTGTCTACTTTATTCCTATAAGAACACTACTAATACTCCCCTGAACTCAAACCATCACAATTACTAAACTAGTTGTAAGCGTAATGCACAACTCTTAAAGCATTAATTGGCAAAAATTTCAAAGAGTGTTATATGTCTTAGCATACAGTTACATAAAAAGTTGCCCAGTAAAAGCACTCGATTATGAAGTGTATCAGAGAAAGGTGAAAGGTTATATTGTTGGATAAACCTTTTACAACATCGACTGTTCATCCTATTTGGCATTGACCAATTTATTTTTTATTGTTATTATTTATTTTCTACATACACTGATGCGAAATAATGTTGGGCTTTTTACACCCGCAATAACTTCAATATAATGAATGACTTTTTTTCATAGTGATTTATGGTTAGCATATTTGGTTTGTGAAAACCTAAATAGTTTATAATTGTCTGACGATTCCAAGTGCCAATACGACCTATGGATGATAAGAAAGAATAAAGAATACATGAAATATCTAGACCCGGGACAGTTTGAAAAAGATATTTTTTCGTAATGTCTTGAAAATCAAACTGGGAACTTGTAGTTAACGGAAAAAAATGTTAACTTTGAACCACACTGTGAGTCAGTTGGAAGATGTTGCAGCATAGTGATATATTCACTTTTTGTCCTAATTTTTCAGTTGTATAAAGTATTTTCAATTAAATTTCTAAATAAAATGAAGGCGATAATTATCTCACCCAAATTGCCTTGAATGAAACAGGCCTAATCATACAGAATATTTTTCATAGGTACAACAGCCTGCCATAAATAGACAAATCATTAGGTCAAATAATGTTGACTAGAGAAAAATAAAATTATAATGTATGGTCGCCCTACATAATGTGAATCATAGGTAGTAAAAAGAGAGCCGATAGTTATTAAGGAGCATTTTCCATTATGTTGCAAAATACTGAATCAAATTATATCTATTGTACAATATCGTCAATGGAAACATTATCACTGTCTGTTAAAGAAGTTGAACAAAAAGATTAAGAGGGAAGAAGATATTAAAGTTAGATTAAATAAATTCACAAAACTTCAAAATGTTTGATAATCCGATGTTAAAGAGTCTTGGACCCTCAATCAAAAGATTCCAGGTTTGAATCATTCTCTTGGTCTACTCCACCTTGGCAACACAAGCATATTATTTGCTGTGAGGATGTTTACAATATAATATTAGTTTATACTGAAAAACCTAGATTTGTGAATATTAACTTGTGAATATTCAATAAATCACATTATAAATGTTACATCCCCTATGCAAACTGGGACTTGAAGAAGACGGCACATATAGATCCTGCGAGGAAAGAGCTGAAACCTCAAGGCACCTCCTGGCAGACTGCAATGTTGTGAAATTTACAAAGCACTGGTAAACATGGTTAGAAGTTGAATTTTTTCCTCCTCACCTCCTCAAAATCATAAATTTATAAGATATTCGAGAATAGAGGACTTGCTATAGCTTGGCAACATTAGACAAGCAAAGTAGGGGAGTACAATAGATCTTATAGATCAGAGCGCACAATACACATATACCATCTAATAAAATAAATACATTTTCTTACAATCGAGTCTGAACAAAAATTTGATAATTGATACGATACATGAAAATTTCTGTGGATCTGCTATTTTACTCTGTCTCTTGTCAACTCATATAACATACTGAGGATGCACCTTTACATTGAGTATTGGACATTGCAACTCACAAAGGAGACTCACTGAATACATACATATAAATATAATTTAACAAACAACAATCACACACAATAGATATAATAGAGTCAACAAATACCACAAATATTATCCATCAGGTCCCCAGAATAGAATAAGTCTCCCGATTTCTTTCGTAAGCTTTTTAGTATTCCATTAAAAGGCGTTTTCATAAAGTACTACGACAAGACATTTAATATCTTCGATTCAATAATGAGGTATAATATTGATACTAAACAATATCTTTTTTTTGTGGAACTGAGATGATGATGTTTCGATTACATGAAGTTAATCCACTAACTAGTGCACTTGTGGGATATGTACCGTAATGGTATTATTTGATTATTTGTAACTGGCAATATTGTTGAAGCTGTCTGATTTACAGTCTACCTCAGAGCAATTACAAATAAAAGTTCGTAGATTACCAAAGAGGATAAAAATTACTAAGATCTACCTAAAATACATAGACTTGACAACACGGTATCTGCAGGTTCTGTATAAATTAATACAAAATTCTGTTGAGTTTGCTCATTGAATGTGGACTAATAATAGTTACAATGGTAAAAATACTTTATCTACAAAAGCAACATTCTTTAGATTTGTCAAATCAATTCATCAATACAAATCATAATTGACTTGAAAATATTTGAACCATTGAAGAATTTCAATTTTAATAATATTAAGACATATTATATGACACTATTTATAAAACTTTCGCTGTTTTCCTTAAATGCAAAAAAAAAACAATAGAACAATGCGATACACCTAAGTATTCCCTGTGTTAGGGAAACAATCACAACAATATGAAAGAAGATAAGTTTTAAAACAACTTACCAAAAGTATTGGAGCTACCTAGTGTCCTAAACAGAACATTAATGCCAAATAAACTATTAAAGATGATTAATTGATTTCAATTGGAACGATGCAAAATGTGAGAGTTGTGTATTAAGTATTATTTACCGTAGCGTTAAGCACAATTTACAATTTTTTAAGCTCAATGCAGATAACAACAACAAATGATAACTTTAATCAAAAAGTAGTGTCACAAAATCAATCTAATTCGTTTTAACAAAATCACAACAAATAAGAATCCGGCATCCACGAAACATCGCAATTTATGCACCGAATATAATATTGCATTAGAAAAATTATAAATTTTATTCCAAAGTTTAAGAAAATGACAAGAACTCCGATCAATGACGTCAACAAAACAAATTAAGTCATAGATAACACGATTTTATTTGATCATAGACAAAAATGTCAAGATATTTGGAACTCATTGAGATGGTAGGCCCCAATGTCAGATATCTGTCAAATATAGTTTTGTATGCAGGAAAATTGTTGCTACAATAATATTATGGAACTATCTTAGTTGGTAGGCCCCACTGTCAAATATGTGACGAAATTATTGCTACAATAATATAATAGATTTTTTGGCGAAATATTTTTTTTCTTTTTGTTATTTGCAAAAATAAAATAAAACCGGCAAAAATAAAAATGCGTCGGATCTTGTCACCAATTTTTTCGTTCCCATTGGTTAATGTCAAGTGCGAACGGCACGCGCCATTCGCCGGCCCCGCCCCATTTCTTTCTTGTCGCAAATTGTCTTACATCCGCATCCGCATGAACATCCGCATCAATTATTGCGGATGCGGATGCAGATGTCCAAATACATGCGGAAGCTCCGCATTTGCGGATGCGAATATTCGCAACATCCCTGATTTGGATCAATAAAACGCTCAAAGTTGTTCACGATATCCGGGGTGACATTCGCCACTCACTGCAACTTCATGGTCGCTCAGGTCACTCGACGTTGAGCGATATTTATGCCATCGTGAACCCAGCCCCGGATATCGTCAACAACTTTGAGCGTTTTTATGATCCAAATGTCATTGTAATGGCGCCATTTTCGTAAGATTCATTCGCGATCTGAAAAATTTGCACTAACTATTTTAATTTCTCTTCCATTTCACTTCTTGAACTAAAAAAAATATGATTTTTTATTTTGAAAAATTGTATACGACAAGAATACACCATAATTACGATTAACTTCGCAATTGTTTTGACAGCCATCATCACTCAAACGTCAAGTTAACTGTCAGAGCGATAATCACCCTGCTATGAAATCGGTTGTTCGGTTTTACGCCCGACGACATCCTGAACGCGAAAGTGCGAGTCGTCGGGTGACTCGCTCCGGGCGCGTGAACGGCCGGAGCGTCGTCGAGTGATCACTCGACGACTCTATGAACGCTGCCCTGAACGCGACAGTGTGAGTCGTCGGGTGACTCGCTCCGGCTTCGTGAACGATCGGAACGTCGTCGAGTGATCACTCGGCGACTGTATGAACGCTGCCCTGGGTCGCTTACTTATCTGTCAGATATTCTTGATAAAAATATCGCCCATACTGCAAAGGACAAGTGAGCATATTTTTGCTTGAATTTGGTCAAACGGTACACAGCGCGTCTCGATGTATTTTATTTTTGGGTCGTGACGATGACTGTCAAAGTTGTTGTTAAAAGGTGGAATTCGAGAATTTTGGAAAGTTAAAAGTGAATAAATACTGTTTTTTTTTGCTATAGTGTTGGAATTTGTCAAATGTAGTTTATATTTCTCAATCTTTGATAAAGTTGGTTGTAAAATTGTTCGTTTTACACAATAAATCTTTTATACCTATGTGGGCTTGAAGATGGAAACCATGACGAGGGATAGATCACAAAAAGCCAAAAATACATACAATGATAACATAACAAATGTTGTTATTCGCACATTAAAGGAAAGATGTTGTCTATTACAACGACGATTACGGGCTGTTGAAGAAGAAAATATAAGGTTGAGTAAGCACTGCACGAAATTAAACGATAAGCCTTCCCCTGATAATCAATCAAACAATTTGAAAACTAGTTTAGCAGAATTATCTAAAGAAAATGCACTTTTGACCCAACGAGTACTAATGGTGGCTTTTGAGAATAAAAACTTGTGGACTAGATTGTCTGCACTGACTGGAACTGACAATGGCAAAGTTGAGAATAATCTTAATCAACCAGATGTTGAGATAATTAATGACAATAAAATAACAACTCCTCAACTGATTAGATCCCAGACATTTACACAGACTACACCCAACCCAAAACTTATTGCTAAACTAGAGGAGAAGGATGTGGATTTAGATATGAGTTTAGAAGAAATATCTCTAAAAATTCTCAACAGCTTCATCATGGAGAAAAGTGAACTAGTTTTGCAGTGTGAAGAAATGGTTGAACTACAGAAGACTTCAAATTTTGATGTAAATACAGTTGGGTTCACATATCTGGGGGATGAAAATAATTATGATTCTGTGGCACACATTAAACAGTATACTGACAAATTAATTGACTTGAAAAATATCGCGATGCAACAACAAGCTGATTTAAAAACTTATATTAAGAATATGGAAGCAAAGAAACAAGGTATCTCATTGTCTTATTATTTGGAACTTTTTCAGATTTCCTGGACGTGCCTCAATGACAATTTTTTTTTTAATTTTTATGTAGATGTGTAGTATTTCATCTCGAAAATAAAAATCTGGTGGAGTTTTGTCAATTTTTTTTGAAGCTTATTATAAATTATTTACATTTTTTGTGCACACTCGCATATTAGATATTTGCATTTGATTATTGATAGGTTAAGTTAGGTCTGTGCTATGTTATGCTATTACAGCATTGTGAACGAAGAACTCAAATAATCAACTAGTTATTATGAAATCCACCAAATTTAGATGAATTATCATTTCTCAGGTGAAATACTATATATATTTGGGAAGTTTGTTTGCAAGGGATGGGAGATGCAATAGGGACATCAAAAGAAGAAAAATGGTTGGTGCCAGGGTAAGGCAAAGCAACGCTATACAATACAAGTGAAACTTGGTAGTGATTGAAAAAGGAAGAAAGTGGAATAAATGCTGCGGAGATGCAATCGCTGAGAATAATGACTGGTAAAACGTTGGGAGATAGAGTGAAAATATTAGCAGAATAAGCAGATGCAAAGAGATTGTTATGGACATAATTTGTTTTAAATAAGTTTTGATGGTTGGGACATGTGGAAGTAATGGATGATGAAGGGTTGACAAAGCGGATGTATTCATCTGAAAGAGGGGATGTGAAAAGGTAGAGATGTCTGAGAACTACTTGGCTAAACTAAGTGAATCAAATTCTCAAGAATAGTCTCATGTTGATTAAGAGAAATTGGCATGCAAGTATGAGAAGCTGGATGAATGTACAGGAAGTGAATGAAGTTTGTAAGAACTAATCAATATGGCGTTCCATTTTTTCTACCTACCCCACGGTGTGATGATATAGATAGCTTATACTTCCTCTACTTATAAAAGTTGTCACACTATAGTGGAAATAGTTTGTCAGTGTCTTGAGAATGAATAATAATAGCAAAATTTACAATATTAGCTTTTATACTTTTTTGTTTAAAGATTTTTTTTTTTTTTTGTTTTAATGTGATACAGTTTATTTATACACATCACACTGATAGCTTAATCTTCACATTAGCTAAAATGTGTTTAAAATGTCAGTGAAAAAAATATGCAATAATTGATTCATATTTTTTCTTACAGAAGAGAAGTATGCTTCACCTCATGTTGCTAAAAATTCTTCAGATATTTCAAAAGAAATAGCGGGAATTGATTCCCCAGAGACAGAGGTTTTAGATAGTTCCACAAGATGGGTGACACCAGCCAATTCAACATCATATCATGATAACATTGACGATTCCTCCTGCAGCCAAAACACTAGTAAAATATTAAACAACGTACAGACCAACAGCAAGACAAGTAGCAAAGTTAAAGGTGAAGGAGACAACTTCACGGAGATTCCCAAGAAGAAAAATAGTGGTCGTACTTGTCCGATGTGTGCAAAAAAATTTGAAAGTACAACATCTTTTGAAGTATTCCAAGAACATGTTGAATCACATTTTATTGCTGACGATTATAATTCTTTGGATGATGAGAATTTAGTTTTATCTATACAATAGTAAATAATTAAAAGTAATGTAATTTGAACATTTCAGTCCATCCAAATTGAGTGATTTTATAAATATTGTTTTAACCCCACCATAGTACCTAAAAGTCTAAACTTTAAATCTTTTGTGCAACAAATCCATTAAATTAAATATAAAACAACATAGAATGTTTCATCACTTTTGGAAGATACCATGATGGTATAGTGTTACAGAGAATTAATGCATGCCTTCACCTTGTTAATCATATTTTAAGACAAGTTAATAAATTTTATTAGGTAAATCTCAAATTTGTGTGCCCACACTTAAGATATCAGCAATAGTAAACTATTACTACTACACAACCACAGCATATTTCACAAGTGAGGTAACCAGCAGACCGTAATAAACATGTAAGCTGTCCACTCCATGCCAACAAAATATTATAACATCCAGAATGGGTGGCAAATCTCACTGCTGAATTTAAGATGTAAAATGTCTTTATTTTTCGGACATTTGCCCTTTACAGGACACTCAAAAATTTTCAAAAAGAATGGGAGACTTATTCTTCACTGGGTACCCCACGAAACAATAGTAATTTTAGTAAAATTACTATTGTTTCTGGTGATACCTTCAAAATACAGTTCAAATTTTGATTGCTGTACAATAATATTCTCGATTCAATTACCAAATACCTTTTGTAATTCACTAGTGACGCATTTGTGACACAATGTTCAATGCATATTTCTTAATATTTCAAATCCTAACAATTTTTTTTTCAAACTAATTTGTGTAGCTATTTTTCTTATTGTTTGTGTTTTTGTTATTATTGTTTTTATTTCTGTTTAGTGTTAATGTGACGTGGTTAGATGGAAGATATCACTACATAGTGATAATCTCGCCACTGCACATCATCACATTTTTTCGTGTGTATATTGCTTTATTTAATTTGTCATATGAATGATGATGTGCAAGAAGAATAAAATTAAAAAACAATAATTATAATTGTGAAGTTTGTGCTTCTGTTATTTTTATTCCAATATTTAAAGTTGATGGTTACTTATTCGCATTTATAAAATGGACAGTTAGAATTGAGGTGCCTTGATAAACATTGTAAAGTAAATAAATTAAAATAGGCAAAATATATATAGTAAATTATTATATAACCAATTGCATATATGTTATGTTAGTTTTGTTTGATTTCACTTTTTAATATTAAATGTGTGTTAGCAAATTGTTAACTCTAGATATAGGTTGTTTCAATTGTAAAGTCACTTTGGTTAGCTGGAAGACATTGCCCCCAGAAAATAGGCTCGCCAACAGCTCATGATTTTTTTATGTATAAAATGTTACCTATTATTATTTCGCTTAATGTAAATTGCTTACTTATATTAGAATATGTATGTAGTGTCTTGCCTTTTTATGATATAAAGGTAATTATTGTTTTTATAATACAGACTTGAGAAAGCTGAGTAGATAATATTGTTGTCTTCTAATGAGAGAGATTGTATTGATAATGAGGTGGTCAGTAGTCTGATTGTAGAGTCTCCGACGTTCAATAAACAGATCCTGGGTTCAATCCCCTGTTGTAGACTTATTCATTCAAAAAGTTTATTCCTTAGAAATAAGCATGTAATCAGAGCGCAAGGAATGTCGTGGAAAGAGGTGACGCAATTGGCACAGAGACACTCTGAATGGAGGAGGTTGGTTTCTGTCCTGTGCTCCTGAGAGGCGCGTTGAGGGCGATGATGATGAATAAATAACTCTCTATTTTTATCCAGTATGGGAAAATACACAAAATGTAAATACTAAATTTATTGAATATATTAAAAAAGCATTTTATCCAGTAACTTAATCATGTTTATTATTAATTTTATAGTATTTAAGGAAGTTAAATTCTTTTATTCATTAAGTACGCTATGTTGCAATATTTTTCTTACTGGCTGTTATATGTACATACTTTATTATATTTTTTTATATATGTTAATATTATTACTAGAGTATTATTTTTCCATATTCTAATGCAAAAGAAAATAAATTACTTTCATTGTATTTTCATTGATATTTTTTAACTTTTCATTGTAACTCATTTTTTACAGATAACACAAATATTGTGGATAATATAGCAAATTGTTTGAATTAATGCTGCTGCAAACATTAATGTACAAATGTCATCAAATATATTTAGATCAATGATCTTACATAATTTAAATATTATATATGCCCTAACACCATATCCAAGTGAGGAAGGTAGCAAGGACTAAACACTATATAGATCATCTCTAAATATTTCTTTTGCTTCCTTAACATTCACACAATTTCTAATGCGCACACACAGATTTCCCTTACTCAACTGCCTTAGAGTATTTGATTCACATGATCGAGCCACATAGTTATTGGACATTTCGGTTTTTTAACACCCTCGCTTTCAATCCTTTTCATCATGCATTTGATCCACATGTCCAAACAGTCTTAATTTATGTTATGAATTTTTTGACATAATTGGATGTCGGGAACTGGATTTTACTTACTAGAAGTGTAGATGTCAAACATATTTTGAACTACTCCAGATTAATCTTTCCAATTGATAACACTCATCCATACTACATGGATGAGTGTGATCAATGGGCCACTTGCAGTCGTGGGGGATTTTAATAAAAATGATCAAATTTAGTAAATTTGAGGTCGGAAAACACAAGAATATCAGTTAAAAAATTTTAAATATCTAAATTATGGAGAATTTCCAAAAATAAAACCCAAAATTTTTGACATTTGGCAAAACACTCTAAATGGTTTTTGACAGCTGATGACGTCACGGAGTCCCATGAATCATAGCAAATTTCGCACCACAGATTATAATTTCATACACACATGGGACTCCGTGACGTCACAGCGCCGCCATATCGTTTTTGATCACTCCGAGAAAATCCAATTTTTAAAAGCTAATATCTAAGAAAATAGTGCAAGAAAAAATACAATAAATTGTGGTTGTGTTTCTTTCATACTAATTTACAATTTTATGTAATAAAAAAAGAATCTGCAAGTGGCCCATTGGAATGATTAATCTGGAAAAGTTCAAAATATGTTTGACAGTCTTAATTTATTTTAAACACATTTTTTCCCAAAACACTCTCGTAGCTGCTTATTTTTCATCACGCAATATTTTACCAACCACTCTTCTCAGCAATTGCATCTCCACAACATTTATTTCACTTTTAACAGTACCATGAGCATTTTTGTTATATTTGATACACTGCCAGTACTGACAATGGGACAAGTCTGCCAATTTGATTTAGTCCAACAATTTACAAGTTGCATGAAGGAAAGTAAAATCTATTGTATATAATATTAGTACATAAAAACTATATTTCAGATACAAATTACACAACTAAAAGCTATTTAACAATACATAAAAACAAACAATTGAGGCATTTCAAGCTAACTCAGAGGGCTCAATATCTGTAGATGTCGCTGGCTTTTGTGTTGTTTTCTGAAGAAGATTCTTACTGAACCATGGTGGGCGTGCTTTTGGCATTTCCACAATCCTTTTATTTTTCCAATATTCTTCTGCCTGTAAGTAATGTAACAAATGTTAATAAATCAAACACACCTTCATAAGAATAATGCTGGTTACTTTTTATCAGCAAATGTATTACGTTTTAGGAATAATTTTTTTGTACTTTACAGAAGAGGATTCAGAACTAAAAATATATCATGATAATAATTAAGAATATAAAATATATTATAACACTGTTTTATGTATACCCAGTGGAAGCACTACCTCCGGGCCACGACCCACTATGGCCAATGTGGAAAACCCTCAACGGGATCAGAACAGGAGTAGGATGCACTGGGGAGAATCTTCAGAGATGGGGTTTGGCTGGGAGCACGGCGTGTGAGAGTGTCACTGGGAGGAATTTGTGGAGCGAACTCGCCTGGGGGGAGCTGCAAAAGAGGTCGTGGCTTTCTGGGAGGGAATATAGATGTGGATTTTTTGTTATTTTATCGTTTGCTGACCGACGTCAAAAGAAGATGTATACATCATATTATTTATTACTTTGTATACATTATAGTGTAATAGTGTTATATTATATTTTATATTATTAAAATGTTGTTGCACAATGTCAACACTAAAACATTCAATTAAAAATTATTATTGTACTAATATAAATTACAGTCAGTTCCATAAAAAAAAATTAATTGAGAACACTGTTTAATTACACTGTGAAAATTTGTTTGATTTCATCTCACAGTGGAATTAAACAGTGTTCATAATTTTATAATAATCTTTTATAATGCATTTCCACAAAGTTACACTAGAAAACACAGAATATTTATCAAAAATTAAACTAAATATACAATGATACCTTGTCTACTTCTTCTCCTTCGTAGAGAACAATAACTTCTTTATCCACAGGAGATAGACCTAAGTCTGCTTCGATTTTATCTTGCATTTCTTTGGTTTCTGCCATTGTGATTTTATAACAGTTTGCTGTAAATTAAACACATTACAAAATTAAAATCCCATACACTTTACAGAAAAGAATAGATCTGCCTTTTCTGTTAGATTCCGAGTGCTCTGTAATGGGTAGGTATTACATTCAAGACATTTAACATCTTCAGTTCAGCCATGTTTTGTCAGCAAAGTCTTGAATGTTTTAACTTATATTGGCAGGAAGAGGATGATTTTTATGTTAATTACATGTTTTTGGTCCGCTGGCTACCCCACTTAGAGGCAATTCTGTGATGGTACGAATGAAGAATTACAAACAAATAGGTAAAGGATTTTGTAGGGAATATTTCTTTGAATTTTTTATGATCTTGAGCATATTCCGCCAGTCATGCCCCACATCCTTCCCATGTTATCAAACTAAAACATTCACGATGGGTAACAAATCAAATACAGGTGTTAAATGTGATGTCTTAGGAATACTTGCTTCTTAAACCGATTGAGAAATGTTTAACAAATAGTTTACCAATCTCCTGGATGTCTGATTGGTTTTGAAGCATTGCAGGAAAAAAACCTCTGGGGAAAAAATAAGCCTTATACATAATATTTCAACATAAAAGTTAACAGTTAGATGGAAGAAATCACTTTATAGTGATAATCTCGCCACTGCACATCGTCCTAATTTTTTAAATTTTATATTATTTTGTTAACACGCTGTTATATAATGATGATGTTCAAAAAGAATAAAAAAACAGTAAAATAATACAAGTTGTGAAGGAGTACATTTACCTAGATCATAAAATAAAAATTGAAAAAGAGAACCAAACAGTGGAATTTTTATTTATTTATTACTTCAAAAACACACAACAACTATATATTTTTAGGAAGGATAGGTCTAGACTTGCAAAGCTCTATGATTTGTGTATCCTACCAGTGATAGCATATGGACTAGAAACCATGACGCTACACTTGCAAATAAAAGAATGTTGAGATGTGCGTAGTAAGCTATAGAAAGACAGATGGTGGGTATCAGCTTAAGAGACAGAAAATAGAACAAGGATTGTGGATATTATCGATAAAAGTCTCCAACAAGCTGAAATGGCAATGGGTTGGTCACATAGTCAGAAGAGAGGATGGTAGATGAATGAATACCTGTCTTAGAGGTCACTTAAAATTTACAGAAAAGAATGAGAGGTTTCTTCGTTACCAAAGACTCCACGGAATGTTTTTTTTTCATCTTCGGCAACTAAAATATGAATTAACACTCAAGTGTCAATTTATACAATTTACTTTGCCAACTAGTATTCGAATTATTGGATATTAAAGTTGTATTTTGATATCAAGGATGAAGTATCTTATTAGTATCCGAAACAAATTTCATTCAGTATAAGGGGACTAGTTAAGTCGTGCACTCAGCCATGCAACCTTAGCGTGAACTTCTCAATATAATTTTAACACCCGTATATCGAAGAAGATTATCTATGGCAGACGACTCTACGGTGTGAAAACAGATTGTTTATTGTCAGTACTGTATTTGTGGGATATGCCGTGATGGTATAGTAGTAGTACTGTATTTGTTGTATCCATGTTTTATTGAATTTAAAAGTGAATAAACATTGAATGACTTTAACAAGTTTTTAATTGATTGCACTCAACCATCTGGGGGGTGAGAAATACTGATACTTTAAAAATGATTTACAAAGACAACACTTACGACATAAGACTCCCATTTCACCATGATGGCCACATACATTGCAAGGTACTAGTTTTTTGGGAACAAGAGGTTTCCATACGTATTTTTTGTAACCGAATTTTCTATTTAATCTTTTCTCCAGGGTGCGCCTGTGTTTTGGAACAGCAAATAGAAAACCATCACCAATAATATCTTTCAGGGTGAAAGGCTTAGAATCCACATTAATAGCACCATTTCCATGTACAGGTATGCAGCATATGGCTAAAATACATTCAAAATTATAGAAGGAATTATTTTTTAGAACATAATTGTTTGATACACAAAGATTTTTTTTAATAGCGAGAGGTTATGAGATGCCCTTTAATTACCTGGTGGTGGAAAATTTCTTCCAAAAAGCGAAAAAAAGAATGCTTTTTCAATACTTTGAAATGAGTTAATTAATCTTAAGAATATGGAATTGGCCATATTAGATGTTTTACACTTGAAATAGAAGATTATTATAACCTGAAATATTCGCGGAGCTCACAATGGAACCGATACACCGAAATTGGCAACTAGCAAATTGGCAGTCAAAAATATGTGTTCTATGGTGTCTATGGTGAATTTAAATTAATAATATCCATAGACATAAATTTCATATCCCTACTGACATGGTAAAGAGTCGATCACATTTGTTCACTTTCAGTGTACACGTCTGTTCACACTTGTTCATCCTATGCTTTCACTGCCATTTCAACACTCTCAGTCATATTGTATGTAGTTTAACATATTTTCGTACAAAAATAATTAAACAAATTCAAAAATGCGAAATAACACATAAAATAAATTTGAAAGTACCTTTCATCAAAATTATGACGAGTGGTATCTCTTAAGGGTCGTTCACATTTGTTCACTTTAAGTGATCACTCCGGATGATCCTTCAAGATGAATAGGTGTGAACGGGCGTTTCATCAATAGCGATCACTAGCGATGACGAAGGAAAGAGATTACCACTCGTCATAATTTTGATGAAAGTTCCTTTCACTGAAACGACCATAAACAAGTTTTATCTTATTATTTGTTTTATTCTCTATGAATTTGTTTTGAATGTCAGAATCATGTACAAAATTATTATGCAGTCGAGAGCTATATAAGTTAATTTTATGTGTTATTTTTCATTTTTGAATTTGTTTAATTATTTTTGTACGAAAATATGTAAAACTACATACAACATGATTGAGAGTGTTGACATGGTAGTGAAAGCATAGGATGAACAAGTGTGAACAGACGTGTTCACTTTCGATGAACAGGTTTGACCCTGACACTCTGGATGATCATCCAAAGTGAAGCAATGTGAATGCTACTTTTCCTTCGCCATCGTAAGTGATCACTATTGATGAAACGCCTATTCACACCTTTTAATTTTCGAGGATCATCCAGAGAAATCACTGAAAGTGAATAAATGTGAACGCCTCTTTAGTGAGAGATGCTGGTAGCAATAATTTTGAACCTTGCCCATATAATGGTCCAAGTTCCTGGGAATTTGTTTTACTTAAAAAATAAAACAAATTGCTAGGAAGTATTTCCATGATATTTCAATGATTGATAATTTAATTCATCTGAGAAACTTTTTTCATCCGTATGACGAATAATATTTCAGAGAACATTTTAGAGTATGGCACGTTTGTGTATTTTTTCATCTGGTAGCCCTGCGCAAATTTTGACGTCTCTCATCGGTGGTGAATATGGCGATCTACGATCAGCTGTGAGTGGGGATGTGAATGTGGATCGCCACCGCGCGATGATAATTTTGTGATCAGTTCATAACAGTTTCGGCTATGGCGTGTTTAGGGTCAAGTAGGCTTTGTGCCCGTGTTCAAGAGAAAATATTGTGTCAGTTTACTCAAGTAGTACCGCTAAGGAGAAAAGCTGTCACTCTCGTGAAAATCAAACCTCCCGGATTTCAGTTATCAAGGAGCCTTGTATCGAGTTGTCAGGTTAGATTTCCATTTATTTATCATTTTCCCGCTTTTCAGTGATAATTTGTAAATTTTCTTTTGTGTGTATTTATTTCAGTGTAATATAAATGTAGTTTAATTCATGAAAAGTTGTGCAGTCGTCTGTACTTGTCATTGAGTAAAATCACATTGATGATTGATTACATAAACGTTATTGGCTGTGTTATCACAAAAAAAAGTTTCTGTTTGTTTAATATAATCGGATGGAATATAATGTAAATGTTGTATTGCGAGTTGTTAATATAAATGTTAATAAGAACTCTGGTAAGGTGTGTGTGTGATATGATGATGTTTCTGTGTCATAGAAAGTTGAATGTTGTGTGTATACAGATACGCTATACTGCTCTATACCATACTTACCTACTAGCCGCGCTATAGATACACATCTACCGATAAATGTATAATATTATTATTATTATAGTCTTAATAACACACTTGCAATATGAACCCATTTATTATTATATATTATGTATATCATAAAATGTGCTTACCTATTTGAAATTTTAATATGTATTCCCTACCGACGCTTATATTTTTATAACGAAAGTGAAATCTTATGAAAAGTAAATCAATAATGTAAAACACATAATTGAGTTAATCATCCGGATATAAAAATGAAATCATTATACATTTACCATACACTGTGCATACTGCTTAGTTATCCGCTGTTCTTGTACTTTACTCCAATAGGCTCCTATATACGTTCACCAATAAAATTTATGTGGATATGTACATAGGTAAGGATAAACATTATTTTTGTCCATCATATAATGTCAGTAAGTACATGTAGGTATTTACTTTAAACCTGCAAATTATTAACTGAAATAACTTGGTTATCAGAGCATAAAAGAAAATTATTGTAAGAGATTTCATCCATACCATATTTGATATTATGATAATTTTGATAAGAGAAAACCGTCCTCAGTCCAATAAAAATAGTTCAATTAGGTAAAATATTTCTGTGTCATTTTTGTTTCTGAATTGATTAAGTTTAAAAATGGATTTATTTTTGTACAAGTATACCATAGTTTATATCTACATACTATTTTACTGTTGAACACAACATTTCCTCGTATATTCTTCTTGATATTGTACCTATACGTACCTATAAAGCTATGCTAGGAAGTACATAGATAAACCGGATAACTGCATTCTGTGTCCACTCTAATAGTAATATATACCAAGTTACCTACCCATTTATATTTCCTAATGTATAAAGTAATCTATATTACATCTCATTATGATATTGGGTAGCCAGTTAACTTACTATTTGCTAAAATACATCGGACATCCTTTAAATGCTTTGAAAATCGGGTAGCATGACCTGAAATAATACATTCTTTAAGATGTTCTAAACCTTGTTGTACCTATGGGGACAAAAGGAAATCTATATTACATCTCATTATGACATTGAGTACTTAGTTAACTTACTATTTGCTAAAATAAATCGAATATTCTTTAAATGCTTTGAAAATTAGGAAGCATGACATGGAAAAAAGTATTCTCTAATTAGTTCTAAACCTTGTGCTTCTGGAAAATCGTGGAAATCGTATCTCGAAATCTCGTAAATGTCAGAATATATCAAACATCTCGTTAGTTTTGTTCAAGAAATAATCATCAAATTGAAAATTCAATACAGTGTAATAAAAATTATTACGATTTGAATAAAACACGTTCAACGAATAATGTTCACTTTCCGCTCATAATTTTCCGCACAAATTGTTTAAGTATGAACAAAACCATTTGATTTATTTTTCAATTGCTAGTTTTCATGGAGGCTTGTTTGCCATTTTACTCGTTTATTAAAAACGGCTATAATCATACGTTTAAAAACGAACTTGAATATTTAATAAATTCTTCTTCAACGAAAATTGAAATATGAGCTATTACAAAGACATGTTTTTGATTAAAGACAAAAAAAGGCTATCTAAAAGCAGGTTGTCTTCTCTGTGCTGATAATTCAGGGTATGTGCAATACTTCATCGCTGTAGTATATTCTGTACTTTCATGGAATAGAACCTGAAATCGAATGAATTATGTTAACACGTATTGTATCGATAGATTAACGTATTTTTGCCATGGCTATGTTGTTCTTAGCATTAGGTAGGTAATATATAAGTAAATTAATGTTTTAGACAGAGTTGAAATATCTTTATTTCTCGGATATTTCAGGAGTCCAAGGACTCCTATTTAATTAATGTTTTAACATCATTCAGATGTTTTTGTTTAAATTTAATAACTACTACCTTCTACTATTATACCATCACGGCATACTCCACAACTAGGGTAGCCAGCAGACCAACTGCGTGTGATAAACATGCAAGTTGTTCTCTCGGTGCCAACAAAATAATAAGACTTTCGGGATGGGATGCAAACCGCATCGCTGAATTTATGATGTAAAATGACTAATTAAATTACGAATTTACTAAAATAACTAATTGCCACCTAATTATTTCTCGTAGGTTTTTGTATTGCCTGCATAATATAATACCTTACATAATAAGGTAGGTACCTACATGGAGGTTTTAGGTTGGTGTTTTTAAGTACCTAGGTACTTTTTGATAATAATAGGAGATGATTTGTCTTTTTTTTTAAAGTCCACACTAGCCATAAGGCTGTGTTGTGGCAGAGAAACAATAAATTTATCATAATTTATAAATTTATAAGTGAGTCAGTATGTCAGTCTCTATGATGCATTGTGTTTAAATGTTTCAGTAATAAGTATATATTTGGATGGATGCTCCATTAAACGGCGCCGAATAAATTATTCAACATCCAACTTAAATAAAGAATCCTCACTTTTCTAACTTTTTTTCTACAAATGTTTGGCATAAGTTAAATTTATTACGCTTGAAACGAAATTAATTAAATAATTTTCCTAGTCATTAGTTAATATAACTGAATTATGTATTATCAAAGATATTTGAATTTATACTAATTTGGTATAAATTCAAATATCTTTGATAATAAGTCGTTGTTTTTCTTTAATTTACGTTGAAATATGTAACCTCTTTTTCCTGAATAATCCTTGGACTCTTGTTTATCCATTTGAGTGACAATTTTTTTTATTCTCTTGACTCTCTCCAGTCCATCAGTACCAATAAGCCAGGCATATTGGCATCTCCGACACTACCACAGCAGAGGGCGGTGGACCCACTGACGTGTTTAATTAATATGTAGCAGTATAGTTGGTAATCCCTGACTACTTCAGTTGTGATGTACGAGTACCTTTACTTATATGAGCTTATCAATAATTTGCGCCTCTAGCTACACAACTAATGTATACCCATTGAAAACGATTCGAATGTATTGTTTTAAATGTATTTGTTTATATATTTTTAATGTCTGGCCGATAAAAACGTAATTATTTAATTAATGTATCCAATAAGTCTCCCGCCCTATTCTAAAAAAAGTTATTCTGTAAAAGGCAGGTATTTGTAAAACATCGCGTTTGATATTTTCAGCTGTGCAATAAGTCGCTCATTCTGAATGTCATTAAAATGTGGAGAAAACAATTTGTTTTGTTAGTCCGCTGAGAACTCTATCGTGGTGGTAAAGGTAAATAGATACATGTATGCTATGTTACTATGACGATGTTTTGGATCATTCCAAGAACTTATTGCGATCGGTACAATGTATTTTTTTTAAATTACGTAGTCTTATTGTAGATTTTAAATTAATGAACAAAGGTATTTTTCAATGGACAATTCTGATATTCCTGTCGCGTGAATAAATGTCAGTGGGTAGGTACATACATATACATATAGGTATATCTGCTCGTATAGATAGGTGCATAGTGCATACCAATAATATGTATTATGCTGTATAATGTATAGGTATGTGCATTTATTGTTAATGCATTTACAACTTTCTCATCATTTGCAGAAGATCAACGCATGTAATATACGTATATTGATATTACAAGACATGCCAAAGTTTCAATTGATAATATATTCCTTATTTATCTAATATGTAGCTATTCAATAACATGTTGATATTTTGGTGATTTGCCGTATAATCAGATGACAATTTTATCCTCGTAGCATTAAAACATTTAAAACATGTGGATTATTTTATTTTATTGTATTTAAAAAAAACATAAGGATTTATGTAAACAACATTAGCATTATTTTATTCTATAAGTACTA
This sequence comes from Athripsodes cinereus, assembly GCA_947579605.1. NCBI lineage: Eukaryota > Metazoa > Arthropoda > Insecta > Trichoptera > Leptoceridae > Athripsodes > Athripsodes cinereus. The sequence continues at coordinate 9,297,550 of OX388315.1, forward strand.
CATCTTTGTTTCTGATCTTGATTTCTAAGGTATAACTTTGTAGTTTTCAAGTAGATGCATCATCATATTTGCAAATGGGTTATCGTTTAAGTCGTCGCAGCGTCTATAGTATTTTTATTTCGGGTGTTCTGCGTAAATTTTCGATGTTCTCCTACCTTCGAGCTAGGTGCTGTGGCTATCTTCATTTCTATTTTACTCCTGAAAATGGTTTCAGCACCGAGGTTGAAAGTTCAAAGAAGACTGGATATGAAAAACCCACGTAGCAGACCCGAAAACATTAATAACATCGTCATTTAATTTTTTTATCAATTGACGTTCATTTTGCCACCACAATGTAGAAACGAGCCTCCTCCATTCTGAGCGATTTTGCGTCAGTTGAGACTTACTTTTGTACAACAATCCTAACGCTTTGCTGTCGTCGTTGTCCTAGGAACGGTGTTGTGTGATTATGCCATGTAGACGCATTATTCGTACACTTTTATTTACTAGTTCTCAAATTATTCACAACTACTTTCCATTATACTTCCCTCCAAAACTTTCTCTGACTCCAGTCCACCTTTTTTTATACATTGTCCAGCTAATTCAGTCGAAGAACTTGAGTCTCAGTTCAGGGATAATTGTAGAGTTCTTAGTTTGGTTTCATAGATCAAAAGAAAACAGAAGTTAAGTTAAATAACAAAACATTTATTCATGGTTCAAATTATTACTGTCCGGTTCAACACAAACAGACACACAGTTACATTTTACACAAGCACTTAATATTATACAACAAATTCTAAGTTAAAATTAATCAAGTCACTTATCACTATGTACAGTTTATTTTGATACAGGTTTCAATTATTGTTTAGCACTTTTAACACAAGTTATTACTTTTCGGTCGGCCACCGCCCAACGCAAAAGCGTCGGCCGGGTGCTACCGAGGCCAGGAGCAGGGGACAAGTGAAGTTAGTTACAGAATGTTCAACATAGAGAAATTTAACGGAAGTCAAAATAGAGTTTTATTTAATATTTGCGGGATTCTTTCCTTCAAAAAAAAGTCAAATGGTAACTAAGTAAATTTTAATATGGAATACTCTAATAATTATCTATTGTTATTTTTTAACTACGACATTCCATCTCAAGTCATTTCACAAAGAAAAAAAAATTAAAAAAAAGAAAAGTCTCATTGTTACGTTACAAAGTGGAAATTACAGTTACAGAGACTATCAAAACATCAATGGAAAATTACAGTTGCACAGTGACATTACAGGAATTAATGATGATCAATCATGAGTTACATATATCAATACTTTTTTTTTTTTTACAAAGTTTTTGTACTTAATTTCACCTTCTATCACAATCCTCATCAGGAATGTACACGTCATGAGCCAATAATGGGACCAAGAAGATGTACCGACAGGGCAGGTCGCAGATACGGAAATCGTAGACAATACCCTCGACATTCCTCCAAGCACACCATTACGAACTCAAGACAACAATTACAATATTACACATTATTTTCACAATTTCAACAATATAACCCTCAAACAACAACCCAACACCCAAGTAATTTCAGAATACATAGTTTGACAATAAAATAAAGGGGGGTAGTCAATCCGACCTTCAATCTTGCAACAATTATACCTGAATTACCAATCTCATTACCATTATACCTGATCTACCTCTATTCTAAGGGCGGCAATCTATACCCTATTGAATTAAACATGTTATTTCCATGGGGTGTTCGACCCATCTTGCACAGGCTTGACGACATATATCAGGTGTCCAACCTTTCGCGCGGAGCTTTTCCAAGCGAACCTGTACGTAACATTTGAGCGTCCTCAATCTCTTACAATGACAATGGCTTGTCGGGCTAGCTTCGACTGGCGACCACAAGAGGTTCCAGACGAGCAAATACAAATTTAAAAAAAAAAACTTAACTAAATTCGAGTTATGCTTGACTTTCTATAGGGTAAGACGATTAGTCACACCTCTAAATCAGCATAACTCCGGAGATGAACAGGGAAGAGTGCGAATCATCCAACTGACTCCGTAACATTCATTCTTGACATTTGAACATTACTGATAGGGTACGCATGCCTATACAGTAATAATGTCGAAATGACCAACAGGTTCACATACCAAGTGAGAACCTTGTCATTAAAATTTTGGTGAACCAGACAATTTGAAACAATCTAAACATTACAAAATTTTCCTTTTACCGATGCAACCTTGACCCTTTAATACAATTGTTACAATTATTATCTACTATCCCAATTAGTGACAACCTTTCACACACTTTTATACTTCAACATTTATGGCTCAATCTGACATACTTCATACTTTTATACCTTCCATCCTTCATCTATCATAAGACGTACAACAGTTACCACATAAGTAGGAGATTGGTAAGAGACCAATTACAAAAGAAAACGACTAAATATTATACTTTCGTATAAGGAAGGGTCGAAATTGCATCCGGTTTTTCTTAACATCCTAACTTAAAATTAAACAAGTATTGTCCCTTGCCTGAGCCAGTGGGGGAGTTCAGATCTTAATGAATAAGTTGCATGTTGAAATGGCTAGCTTAAGAGATGGAAAGGCAACCTCATTCACCCAAAGGCACAAACAAGAGAGAAATTCACAATACAAAAGGTTGAGCGCCACGAAATTCATATTTTAAATTTTTTTTACAAAATTCCTTCAGAGTCTGAATTGCGAAGATCCTCTGAGGCATACTTAAAATTAACAAGTTTACACGTACCTGAGCTGTAGTGATTACATACATTATTCTGACATGGTAACAAGATTCATTATATACTATTACAGGTTTTCCAATTTCTAAGTTATTTTACTTTTTCTATTTATCAAAACAATGGAATTTCAATACGTCCTTTGACAGTGACGTCATTACAGTACATACATTTTCATGGCATGGCGACAAGACAAGTTATATATTATTACAAGTTTTCAAATTTTCTAAGTTTTTAATCAACACAAACAATGAAATTTCAATACGTCATTTGACAGTGACGTCATTACAGTACATACAGCTCAAGCAGGGTCAGTGTGATTTAAAACTTCTTAACCTAATACATCAATTGTAAATTAAAAAAAAAAACAACTCTTTCGAACTTGTTGCATAGTCAAGTGCAATGTAGAGAAAAATTTGAAGCTATACTTTAATAATGTCTTTAACATGGTAATTTCCTATACCTTTATCATTTATATCTTGAAGCTCGTAAACAGAAGGGGATATGATTCGGGTAACCTGAGATTTTATAAAACGAGGGGCTAATTTCTTTGAAAAATACTTTCCAGCATTACTTTGTACAAAAGATCTTCTCCAGACAATTTGACCTATGTCCAGACGAAGTGTTGTGCGGCGCAAATTATATCTTTTGGCATTACGGTGAAAGGCTTTTGTTAATGAAGTGGAAATTTCGTCGTAAAGGGTATTCATTTCAGATAATCGTTGCTGTCGTTGATCAGCAAAAGCATCGAAACTTCCTTCATCGGTGGCAGTGATAGTTCTATGAAAGGAACCATGGGGAACATATTCTGTACCATGAATAAGAAAATAGGGAGTGTAACCGGTGGTTACATTGATAGTGTTATTTATGCAAGAACAAATTTTTGGAAGCTTTGAACACCATGTCCGTTGGTCGTGTTCTACCAATATGGACAGAGCGGTAAGCAGAGTAGAATTGTACCTTTCAACGGGATTATTTTGTGGATGATAATATGCATTGTAAAATAAGTCTTCGATACCGCATGAATGTAAAAATGCCTTAAATTCTTTCGCGATAAACTGTTTGCCATTGTCCAGAATTACACATCTGGGTATATTATAAGGTAAGAAAATTCGTTCTTCTAACAGTTTGATAATTTCCGTTGCCGTGGGATGTTTCAGCGGAAAAGCCCAAAAATATTTGGTAAAAGTATCCACAACAGTCAGAATATGCATGTTACGCTTATAAGACATGGGTAAAGGTCCTACTAAGTCAATACTTAAAGATTCCATGGGTCTAGTGACGGGTTTAGGATATTTCATTATTCCATGAGGCGCTTGATTATTATGTTTATAGGCCTTACAAACTTGGCATTGGCCTATGTAAGTTTTGACAGCTGGTAATAAACCACGGGAATAAAAAGTTTGAGAAAGATGAGCGTGTGTTTTTAACACGCCGGGGTGACAGTTATTATCATGATATTCGGAAATCAAAGATACAAGGTGATCAGAGGGCACAACAAGTTTCCAACATGAAGAAAGTGGAAGAGAATTATTAGGTTTCTTAGTCTTACAGTACCTATAGAGATGACCATCTTCTATCAGGAAATTATGACAATCCTGTGGTTTCTCTTGACAAGATTTATAAACTTTGCGATACCATGTATCGGTGACGTTGGTGTACACAGAGGGAAAAGTGAAAGCAGATACAGGAATTCGACTGAGTCCGTCAGCAAGTTTATTTTCACATCCTTTCTTATAGACAAAATTAAAACTGTATTGAGAAAGACGCATAGCCCATCTAGCTAAACGACCACTGGGAGAAGAAATGGTTTTAAGATATTTTAAGCATCCATGATCACTCATCAGAGTAAAATGAGTACCTTCTAAGTAGCTACGAAAATGTTGTACGGATTCTACAATTGCAAGCAATTCACGGTCGGTTGTGGAATAATGTTGTTCAGTAGAAGAAAGTTTACGAGAGAAATAAGCTATAGCATACTCAGTTCCATCAGGGAATTTTTGTGAAAGAAAGCTTCCTATGCTGACTGCGCTAGCATCACAAGTGAGAACATAAGGTAAGGAATAGTCAGGAGGCTTTAATACAGGGGCAGTTATCATGGCAGACTTTAAAGCAAGGAATGATTGTTCTGCTTCATTATTCCAGGAAAATTGTTTATTAAATTTCTTACTCGTTAATTTACAAAGGGGTGAGGCAATAGCTGAAAATGATTTAATAAAACGTCTATAATAAGAACACATTCCAAGAAAACCTCTTAATTCTTTGGTACAAGTGGGACGAGGATAATCTAACATAACTTTTATTTTATCAGGATCGGTCGCAATACCGTCTTGATTGATCACGTGACCTAGATATTTCAAGGATTCCTTACAAAAAACAGACTTTTTGAATTTGATGGTGAGGTTTGCTTCTTTCAAACGATGGTACACAATTTTCAATGTGTCAATATGGGATTCGAATGATGGACTACAAATCAATATATCATCCAAGTAACAGAAAACATGATCTCCAAGATCTGAGAAAAGCTTGTCCATAAGTCTCTGCATTTCTGCAGGAATATTTTTCAAACCAAAAGGAGTGACTTTAAAGTGATATTGTCCTCTACCTTCCACAAAAAAGGCAGTCTTTGAACGGCTTTCAGGACTTAGAGGCATTTGCCAAAAACCATGACTTAAATCAAGAGCAGTTAGAAATTTTGTATCTCGAAGATTGTCTAAAATACGATTAATATTGGGCAACCTATATGAGTCGGTTTTTGTAACGTCATTTAATCTGCGAGGGTCTAAAACGAAACGACCAGAGCCGTCTTTTTTGGGTACAATAAAAACATTATTTAACCAGGCACTACGAGCAGGTTCAATTACATCCATTTTTAACATAGCATCAACTTCTTTACATAGTTGTTCTCTTCTTACATGAGATTGGGGGTAAGTCTTTTGCTTAACAGGAGGATTGTCAGACGTATCAATGACATGACTTATTAGATGAGTACGTCCTAAACCTTTGGCTTCATACGAGATACCAGTAAACAGATTTTTAACCTTATCCAACTCAGAACATTGTTGAGGGGTAAGATCGTTGACAGAAACTAAACAAGAAGGAGACGAAGACGTAGCAAATACAAGATTGCTAGAGATAGGATTCGTCAAGGAGTTAGCATTGTTAGGGAAAAGTCGAGGAGCTAATCCAGAATTTTCCAGAAATGGTACACCCAAAATTATACCATGAGAAACAGAAGGAGCCACAATAAAAGTTACATGAATAGTCTTATTATCGAAGCAAAGAGGAAGAACAATCTTTCCGATAGACTGGAAGGATGAATTATTAACACCAAAAAGAGTTTGAACATGGGGTCTTAGAGGATAACCCAGGCTTGTAAAAGTTTTATAAATATCTTTTCCTAAAATGTTCACAGCAGCACCAGTATCCAAAAGAGCTCTAAAAGGAATATGACGGATTTTAAAGTTGATGTGTGGACGATTGTCCAAACCACTAGTGATTTTTATTTCATTCAAATGACAGGCAAGATGAAATAATTGTACCGAAGCTAACCAATCCGACCACTCAGTTTCTCTCCTTTGAAGAGAAGGGGGAGCAAAGGACCGGTAGTTTACAAGTTTTTTGAATGACGCGGAACATTTGGCGGAGGCAAACTAAGATTGGGCATAGAAAATTGAGAAGCCGACGAATGATTAACAGTAGGTCTTCTAACAATATGGCGAGATCCTTGAAATGTACGGGATGTTGATACTTTCGACTTACAATCTCTGGCCAAATGACCAGGTCTGCCGCAAGAATAACAATTATTGTTATTTCTAAATTGATTATGGGTAAAAGCAACCTTTGGGCGACGTACGGGTACATAACCAGCACATGGAGTGGCAGTAGATGGAGTAGCAAGTGACAAACGTTCAAAACTCGTACAAACTCGTTCCAGATCAATTAAAGTAATGGGGTTAGCACCAATTATAGGAGCAGCAAAATGTGTACAAAGACCTTTCTTAATTATTTTTAGAAGTTCTGATTCCCGAATGGGAGATTTAAGACCGCGATTCATCATCGTGACACGGGATATATAATCTGAGGCAGTTTCAGAAGAAGACTGTTTTGAACACCAAATACTCATACGACGTTCAGAGGTAATGGACTCGCTATCAAAACGATCAATGAAAGTGGCTTTTACTTCATCCCATTGCAAAGCACTGAGACGAGCAGCTCGGAAAAATGTGAGTGCCTTCTCACTTAAAAATTCAGGCAAAACAGTAGGTAAAAGAGTTATATCAAAACGACGAGAAAGACAAATCTCCTCAAGGCGAGTAAAGAATTCGATTAAGTCACCTTTGCCGTTAAATACAGGGATAGGCCATGACGAAAAGTTTACATTTATTGGAGCATAGGTAGATCTAGCTCGAGGTGTTACATGAGGATGAGTAACGGAACGGTCGCAACTGGGGACACTTTCCTCAGCAGCGATAGCACAACTAGAATTGGTAACATGCAGCAAGGTAGTATTTTCTGAAAGTTGAGGAACATTTGAAATTTTGTTATTAAATACCTTACATTGTTCACGTAGATCATTAAGTGACTGCGCAGGTTCTACACCTCTTTGGGATAAAGCATGCTTCAATGTTTTTGTGTTTGATTTTTCCACCCGAGGGATGGGCGTATTTAAGTATTCAGACATTTTGAAATTAAAAAAAATCAGTTGTATTTCAATTACCTGACTCAAAAAAAAATTCAACTGCGGTTTGTAGAGGGTTAACAATTTCAATCGAGTTCACCAAGAGTTAAACCAACAAGTTCAAAATTCAATTGCTACAAAACAAAAATTTACATTTATTTTCAATTGTTACTTAACGTCCACAAAGGGTTAAGTGTACTTACATTTTCAAATTCGTAAAAGGTTGTGAAGGGTTAACATTATTTTATTTCAACTTAGTTCAAAAAATTATTTCCACAAAAAAAATTAATTATTAATTTAACTCTTTGTCCCAGCACTATATAAGTATTAATAATTTTATCCCAGCACTAGTTCACTATGCATTAAACCATAGATGATATTGCATTCAAAAGTTCTCTATAGAATCAACATTACAACTCTTATTGTTTCAAAATTCTTTTAACGAATTTAATATTCACAACCAAGGACACAAATCTACCTTTAAGATAAAATCAAAACAAAAATTTATCATCAAAATGAAATTCCCCATCAGAAGCTACCACACATACAAACTTATTATTATGTATAGCTAGGCAGGCACAACAACATTGGTACAATTTTGAGACATTTCAACAATCAATTACTGCTTTGCAAGACTGCAAATTGCACACTGGATCTTGATGAGAAAAGAAAAAGAACTATAACAATACATTACGATTCTCCAGGCGCAATAGATGTTTCCTTCCTTGGTACCTAGCCTTCAATGACGTAACCAAAAAGAACGTTGAACAATTATCGGAATATTAATTTGTTGTATTCACATCTGTAGTGGAACTGCTCTACGGTCATCAAAAACGCTGGAACATGGCCTCATCATTCATTCATCTCTTGAAAATATCCACCGCTTGGCTCTGTATCAGGGTATCCTCACAGGCAGAACAACTGGAGAAACGCTTCTTGGACATTTGGTCTGAATTATGTTTCATTCAGACATTGAAGTCATTGTTCGAAGGAACTTGAAATCATCTAGCACTGTTTAATATTGTTTTACTTGAGTACCAAACGTACAATTGTACTTATTTATTTGCAAAAAACTGTATTTAATTATTTTATTATTATTATAAAACGTTTAAAACTAGAATTGATATTTATCTTTCACTTATTCTTCGTAACCGTTGTTATTTTTAAACTTTTGTTGGAGAGACGAAACATGACGTTGCGTGTTCAGTGTTGACCGTGTGAGTTGAGTCGTTTTAGAATTGAGCCGTGTCTTCGGGCGTGGCTCGAGAAAATTACGTTGCAAAACGCAATTGCGTTGGCCATCTTGAATGTTCTAATGCGTCGAAATTTTAATTAGGTTATCACATAACAAAACTAATTGTATCTATTTTTACACTGAATTTATCACTATGAAACCAAATCTGGCCACACGTTGCAGGCGTCATTTATGTAGACGCATTATTCGTACACTTTTATTTACTAGTTCTCAAATTATTCACAACTACTTTCCATTATACTTCCCTCCAAAACTTTCTCTGACTCCAGTCCACCTTTTTTTATACATTGTCCAGCTAATTCAGTCGAAGAACTTGAGTCTCAGTTCAGGGATAATTGTAGAGTTCTTAGTTTGGTTTCATAGATCAAAAGAAAACAGAAGTTAAGTTAAATAACAAAACATTTATTCATGGTTCAAATTATTACTGTCCGGTTCAACACAAACAGACACACAGTTACATTTTACACAAGCACTTAATATTATACAACAAATTCTAAGTTAAAATTAATCAAGTCACTTATCACTATGTACAGTTTATTTTGATACAGGTTTCAATTATTGTTTAGCACTTTTAACACAAGTTATTACTTTTCGGTCGGCCACCGCCCAACGCAAAAGCGTCGGCCGGGTGCTACCGAGGCCAGGAGCAGGGGACAAGTGAAGTTAGTTACAGAATGTTCAACATAGAGAAATTTAACGGAAGTCAAAATAGAGTTTTATTTAATATTTGCGGGATTCTTTCCTTCAAAAAAAAGTCAAATGGTAACTAAGTAAATTTTAATATGGAATACTCTAATAATTATCTATTGTTATTTTTTAACTACGACAGCCATCATATTATTACCAGTTGATAGTGTATACACATTGAGATGTTTAGTATTCTCTATAAGTGTTTGTGATTTTATCAGGATTATTGAGTGAAATTGATGAACATTTAGGTGCATAATATGTATAGGTACTATGTAGTTATATGTATTAAGTTATATTGAAATGTACAGTGGGCAAACATTACTCGTATTGAATACTTCTGTTAGCGTCAGTTGGACGCACCTTACTATGAAAAAGTAAGCAATTTCTCAATAAAGTTTACGTTTGATTTCATATTATTACCTCACATATTCATTTATATAAACCTGAATTTGGGCGGTGATTTTTCTTTTGAATAGAACACGTGGCAATGGGCGCATTAGTTGTTTTTAGATCTATTTGTGGAATATTCTTAATTATATTATGTATGCATGTAACGTTGTAATCAAAATAATTTTACGAGATGAAAGAGTGACACGAAAGTCTGCAAAAGATTATTTATTTTTTGTTTCTAAATTATATTGATTTTAATTTTCCGATTATGGCTATTTAGATACTTATTCAGCTTCTGAAATTCAGTATTGAGGTAACCTCTATATTCTATTATCGCATTGCAAGAAATCAAGGTACGTATGAAGTAGGAATAATGAGTTAACACCACATTTCTCGGATGTCTCAGTTCATTTTTGGTCACTATTAGAACTTTGTTACATTCCTTAATGAGTTGCAGTATTTATATCAACTAACAATGAATAAATAAATAAAAATACGCAAGATGTATTCCTCAATGTAGGAGTACCTACATAAGTGCATACACCAGCTATACATTATTATAAAATAACTAGGTAATTCTTTTTATTTCGAAAAAAAAACATTCTAAATTTCTTGCAAAACAAATTCAAAAATTACTTCTCGATTCGACCCGCTGGTGTGAGTACCTCTTTTTTGTGTTGTTTATTAATATATTTTTTAAATATGATATTATTTTAAATTATTTAATTTATTTAAAAATTATTTAATAAATATATTTATTTTTTTAACATCCTCCACTCAACAATATCCTATTTAATTAAATTATGTAGTGAAGTTGTATATAGTGTGCCTATTCTATTCTCGATTTCTCGGTATACATACATCCTTTTTCTCGCTGATTGTGAGAGAACGTGTTTATGACAATATCTAAGCGAAACTCGAAAGCAAGTACATTTAATTTCAAACAATTAAAACTATTATTAACTTTCAATTTATTTTAATTATCTGTTTATGTTGATGGTGGCAAGACATTTATATTTAATAAAGGTGAGTTCTGTTGAACTTAAGTGACTGTGAACTTAAATAATCATTTCACAATGTTTCTTAGTCAACTGATAACTTGACTTGTCAACTGATAACTTGACTAGTCAATTTCAGTGTTTGATTGCTTACTAGTTAAGTGGATATTTTTGATGTTTTCATGCCTATTTAATTTCAATTAAGCGTATTTTTAAATATACGGATAAAGAGAATGCGGCCTTAAAGAATATCAGCAGTAGGCATATTTTATTATGCTCGTATGAATCTGATGAAATATCATGAATTGTAATTTACTTACTAGTTTGTAATTTCGTAATATTTTAGATTTTTTAATTGAATTTTCAATCCCACACTGAATCAGTGCAAGGAAATAATTATTTTCTTTTGATTGATTGCTTGTTACTGTTGTATGTAATACTGTAGTAGTAATTGTCCATCAGGTGTTCTGTCTTATTGCTTGCTGGTAACAGGTATCATCTACTCACCGACACTATTCTAATGCGCTTTAGCATAAATTTAGAGCTTTAGAGGCTGTCCGATTGCGTGTCGCGGTGTGGTCAGTAGTGACACGTGTGTGGTTATTTACCCGCCTATTATTTTTTTCGTATGTTGTGTTGTGCAGACAGTAAAGCCGAGACAATACTCGATTATTTCATTGATTGATATAACCGCATTATGTAGAATTATAATCTGCGCTTTGGGTGGGGCAGGTAGTTTGTATACTCGTATTATAATATGTGTACTTATCTGATGAGAAATATTTTTCACCGATTTCTCTTCCGGTTTCGATGAACGCATATTACGCATTGGGGGCTTCGGGCCTCCAAATTTGTAGGTCAGTCGTGTAAAACAAACCACCAGCGAGATAAATGAATCTCTTTACATCGCCATCTCTCTTCTACCGTCGCATACCAGATCACTAGTGACCACTAACCACTAACCAGTAACCAATGACACGTTCACCTATGCTGATGCAATGTGTCTGTGTCCATACGACAAGACAGCTTTTAAACAACATACCTACCAATTAATTACATATCTACTGTACCCCTGCATTGTGTCCACTGAGGATGTTTCGTCCGATTTTTAAGACACTAAATGTATAGATAATTACATTTTTATATACAGAACACATTTGTCCAGTTAATTAATTAAGAAATCCTCAACATCAGACACGTACATTATGATAATATTTACCCAATAAAAAGCTTTTAACGTTACGGCTATAATTTTAGCCTTCAAACATAAATTTATTTAAAAAAGTGTTCAATATTTTAGATGCCAGTTATGTGTTTTATAAGACTAGGTAAGTTTTCAAATCAAATTATTGTTTTTGTTAAACATACGAATTTTATTATCACGCCTTCAAATTCACGATGTGCTTAAGTAGTATACATAAAATCCTTCGTATGTAATTATTGTAAATTGAGTATGTGAAGTACGGTTGTATGAACGCTTTTGCCAGTGTACATACTGTACCTAATGAATAAAATTATTATAGATATATTATATTATTACGTGAATAAAAATCTGTATTATGAAAGTGGGTTATACGACTAATCTCAAAATAAGTCGATAGGTATGGTGTAGTAGTGACTGGTTTATCTAGTACAACCACTACACCAGTTTTGTTCGCGAGAATGTAGGTGCAGATAGTATGTAGATGTACATACAAACATACCTTATAATAATAATATGTGCCATGTGATGTTTGAAAATACAACTGAATTACTTATTTTTATAACATACTTATATAAATTATATCCATCTATAGGTACATAGTATATATAAATGAGTTACAATCCATTGGATTGGTCTGCAACGAGTTTGGATTTTCTTCTCCATTCCTCCCTATTCTCAGCCAGTTTCTTCAGCTCTACGTATGTGCCGCAGTTCATGTCCCTCTTCAGCTGGTCCATATACGCGTCCAGGTAGGTACAAAGTAAGAGTAGAAAAAAAACTGTTAAGCCACAATTTTTCAAAAATTTATTTTATTTGTAGGTACATGTCTTTATAGTATAGGTACTTTTGATATTCTGTATACCTACTCATCATATTATATGCGATTTATATCCCGGATTAGCATTAGAGTTAATTATTTAAATTTATTGAATTAATTAGATTGAACTTATTCACTAAGTAGAATCACTTATTGTGCAGGACAATCTGTGAATCTTACACTATTTCTATGTTTTTGTAGCTGCGTGCTTCTTTGAAATGAACACTTAAATCGTTTTGTTCCTTCTATGTTCGTGAAATTATTAAAGTCAAAATAAACATTATCATCCAATTCTGTTTTCTTGTATAGGTACTACAACTTCGTATTAAGTAATCAACCAATTTATTCATAATGACAAGCGAAACCTGGACGATAAGAGTAAGAGAAAGGCACAAAATAGGTTTGTTTGAGATGTAGTGCTGGAGACACATGCTTGCTAGGACAAACATCTTTATCTTCCAAGAGGCTAAGATCGAAGATAATACTCCCATCCATCTATTTGAGACGTACATGTACTAGTTTTTCGAGATGAGAGGAAGGCATGGGAAGATTGATAATCACTGGTGGCATAGAAGGAACTTGACGAGGTGGACAGACCAAATTAGGTCTACAGCTAGAGGCACTGTGGCGGAAGCAATATGTATGTCGGAAGAACCGGATAATAATATGATGCATCATGTAGTTGACGCAAAAAATCTGACAGGTCACGACCCTTAGCATTGAGGACAGCGATGCAGAAGATCGTGTAAACGTCTATATACCTACTCAATTTCAACAATTTTTCTTGATTTTTTATTAGTGTATACTAAAAAATATTTTTAGTAGATACTTATCTCTAAAATTGAGTTTTTATTTTAAGTCTGCTGTGTGCGAGTTGTATCTGTCTGTTTAAGCCTTTCCATCTGTTGACAGTATAAGGAGGTATACGAATACATAATATTGCCTTGTTTTTATTAATACAAACTATTGTTTTTAATTATTTTTGCTTCGTGATTTGTCTTCATTGTGCTTAGTTACTTACTATAGGTAAATTTGTAATTATTACATTATTTCACACATTTTTTCCAATCAGCGGTAGTGGAGTCATGACAGATAAGTACGACATAAATTTGTCGAATGATTTTCGCACGTTCTTGAACCTGATATCAACAGAACTGTCATTTTGACTATTTAATTGCATACCTTTAATCAGGTTTACATAATATACGAGATAACTAACTGGTTTAATATTCTGGAGAAGATTAATCCTCCCAATGCCCATGACCTTCTACAACTTGAAATCAAACTGACAGAATTCAGTTATGCATGTAACAAACTTTATCAAATTCAATTGTCAACAGCTGTAAAATAATATGTTTAGTTTTTTTGTTGCCGTTGGACTCTAAAAATATAATTTTAATGTTGATGAACACACCTCCAAATTAAATGCAAAGTAATATGCAATAATGTAATAATCGTTTTTAATTACTAACGCAATGTATATTTTATTTTTTGTTTAATAGGTTAGTTGGAAGATATTTCGCTTCTGCGATAAACTCGCCCATTGCACAAATTTATTTGTCTGGTTTAATTCTACAATGTTTATATTTTAATAATGTTTGTTTTTTGTGCAAAATCATTTTTATTATTATTATATGTTTCATACAGTGTAGACAATTATTTATTTATTTATTTTATTCTTTACTGTACATTGGTTACAATATTACATAATAAAATAGTGTCTTAAAAATAACAATAATATGCATGTAATTTGATACATAGTAATAAATAATCCATAAAATTAATAAAAATAGGTTTTACACTTAAGCGCAGATTTTATAGAAGAATATGTGCAAGTTTTATGTGTTTTTACAATACCTGTATCGTTTTTTCATTTATGTCCTTTCTTTAGTCTTAGAAGACTTTGAACCGATATTTGTATGACCTCCGTATAATGCTATATATTTTTTAAATAGTAGGTATCTTTAAGTCTAAGCATACAAGATGTCTCAAAATTAAATTGATTAACCTTAATGAAAATGTGTTTTAAGATCAAGAATAGGTTTCTCTAAAAATATTATTTTTACCCAGTGCAAAATGATGAGACTTTAGTATTTACTAGATAGATACAAATATGATATATTATTTGTTAAACTCCATTATTTGAATATAATATTAGCTCACGATATACATACTTAATTTGTTTTATAAAATGATTGACAAGATATTCAGGACTTTTGTTTACATTCCTAGATTACTCGTTTCATGTGAAAGTTCTCGTTTATACAATCATCCTTTTCTTCCTGTCCTAAGTCGGTTGGGGACCGCTTGCACCTTGGTACTTTCTCCATAAATCCCTGTCTGTTACTGCTTCTAGAACCTGCTTTTTGATCAATAGATTGGAAAAGGTATATTCATAAAAGCTCAACACACAATTGGGTTGGTTTTTTCACAAAACTAATTATTATTTCTGCTCCGTAAATCTTCTGAGATGCTGGACAGTGGACACTACTCTAATGCTCAATAACTTTTTTTAATAATTCAACAGACTCCCTGTGTAGCTGCAGGTATAATGTATAGATAAGCATTTTGCGCATTACTGTCACCCATTGAGACCGCAGACAAGTGTTTGTTGATTATTCATCTTCAGTACATTGATTATTTATTATATATTTTATTTGTTCGACTTTCTCAACATTGTTTATGTATGTGTGCGGTTTGTATCCATAGTAGGTAGAAATGTATTATACTGAGGTTCTATGTATCTGTGCATGTATGTATGTGTGTAGCAATGTAGATACCTATAATATATAGTGTCCATATTGTAAATAACGAGATGTTAATAAGCAAATATATCACATTCGATTATGTATTGAATTTGGAATTCTCTCTACACTCACATGTAGAATAATAAGAATAAATTTTTTTGACTGAATTCTAAACAATATAACATTCAACCATGAGCTATTTAGAACATACATCTGCTATTTCAGTACCGCTTTTATTCCTGATTCGATCATCAAATTTATATTTATTTTTTTACCCAAGAAATTTTGGTGCATGTGTGTGAGGCGTCTTGCTTGAATTAATCATAACAACATTTTTGTAATGATTTGATTGTTCAATATGGCACACTGCGAATAATGTAAAGTTGTGTAAATTATTCTTGGTATGTTGGATTTGTAATGTTTACAAATTAAGTCGACAGTTTATTTATAATTGCAATACAACTATGCATAGGTAATGTAGATACCTAGGTAGGTAGGTATGTACATAATAATAATACGTACTTAATTGTTTATATGTAATGACCGTCATCGCTTTCTTTTACTTTTGCTCGTTATTACAGCAAAACAAAGTATTAATGCCTAGCATAACTGTTAATAGACTGTCCAGTTCCATAACTCAACAAGTCGAAATTTCTTATATTTGAGAAATCGCAATTTTTTGTAATTTTGGTATTTTTTTATTACGCCTTAAAACGCAACAGAAAGTGAAATATATCTTATAATAATTGCACTGTAAGTTGTCTTTGTTCAGTTTAATACTTCAGTTTAAAAATCGAAATATTTATTTGTGGAATTGAAAAAAGGTACATATATTAATTACGTTTCATTAACTAAATATTTAATATATAAAGTGAACTGTGTATTTTTTATAGTTATTTGTTTGTGGAATTGATGGAGTGGAGTTGAGTATATGTATGTATTACCTACTAAATCAAAATTTTCGAAAATTTTGACTTGTTGAGTTATGGAACTGGAGAGTCGTTGTAATAAAAAGTATCTACGTTCGTATATCGAACTATACGTACGTATGTATTGAGCACCTCAGTGCATGTATCAACAATTAGGCTAGACTATGCACCAGACATTTTTGTGCAATAACGTGTATGAAGTAAGTAGCAGGTGGCAGTGCCTACGGAGTACTCCATCTCTTTTTGTTTTCTTTTACTTGTCACTGAATCGTGTTTAACCAACAGCATACTTACATTGTTATTTGTTTGAATTTGCCATTTGACATTCAAAAGCTTTACTGTGTTATAATATTATATTTCAATATAAGTGCCAATAAAAAAATATAAAACTTTATTGTTAATTTATTCGTATCCATAATTTCATATTATGTACTATGTTTTATGATAGGTAATAGTCGTTGGATCTGCTTCTTTTATTATAATAATATTATCTTTGTACATTTTTTGTGTCCTGTGTTTTGTCTACCCATAACGTATTACATAGTTATAAGTGTCATGTTTTATTACTCTTCGTCATTTGTATGCTCTGTTTTCTTTCAATAAATTCTAATCTTCATAGAGATTCCAACGAATACCATGTGGTAAATGTGCTTTAGATTTTTTTTACAGTTTAGTACATTTAAATATATTATAGTAAGTTAATTCTCTCAGGAGGAATTTGCGCTCGATCCTCCCTGGCTATCCCACGAGGGAAACGGTGTGATGGTATATTTATGTAAATGTTTGTATATAATTTTCTTATTTATTAAAATACCGGAAAATGACAGTATAATTTTTTAAAAAGGTTTTCAGTATTCAGAGTAAGCACAGTAACCTCTGTCAAATTTTGAATGATGAATAAATAAATAAAATTAAAATTTATTCCGCATACATATTTTAAGGTTTTCATTTCAAAATAATGGAATGTAATGTAATAACTGATCATATTATAATGTTTGTACTGTTATTTGAATATCTGATAGCGGACATTCCTACAGACATGAGTTTTGTAAGCAGTTAGATATTATAATAATATTAATTATGTCTAAGTATTCAATTCAATTTCCCATCCATCCGGATCACGTGCGAAACTGTCAAGTCAAAGAGAACAGAGAAGCATGGTATCTCGCTCATGTAAGTTCACGCGTGGTAAAGCACGAAGAAGACAAAATCACGTTCTGCTCAATCTCAAGGTAAATAGTGAAGTAATGTAATGATAATACCGTAGTTGATGGTTTTCTACATTGCGGTCCGCGCTCACTTTCGTTGCGTCGGGACAACTTTTACTTTCTCGATGTATATTTATTCATCTTCTGTCCTGAGTAACACAACAGGTGGAGCTCAGTATGATCAATGTCATCCGACAGTAATTCCACTGCGCATGTGTTTCGTGTATGATACTAGTGAACATCTAAATGGACTTATATTCACAACTTCCATACACGCAGTACCTAGTTATAATTGTTATCCAAGTAATTTAGGTTGCATCTTGTCATTCACAAAAAGCCGTGATGAATCACCGTTATAGAATTACGCAAGTCTCTCTATCTGTCACCTAGTTTGTGTTTTAACTATTTTAGTACTCACATTTTTTGTCATTGTTGTTAAGTCTACGAATAATTAATGTAATTTGTATACATAATTAATATTCTTGAGCATCACACCGTGTTCATTAGTCATACTGTAGGGCTCTATTGAAAAAAAAGGTAAATTAATGCGGCATGACTCATACATAGTTGGTACACATTATATTAATTATACAATTGACGTTTTTCATTCGCGTACATGTACTCGTATATTCGCAATCTCTTTGTTTTTTACTAGTATAGGTATTATGAATTAATGTTTTTTTCCCATATATTTATCGGAATAAATGCAGACGATTTCGATACAAAGCTGCTAGATTGAGCTAGAAATTGTTTGAAACTTTTTTGTGTGCTTGTATTCCAAAACACTTATAAGGTATAAAGCACATTAATTGTATTTTACATTGACTACTTTTTGTTGTTGCTAAAATTCACTCAGCTACCGTTCAATAAGAATCATTCGCAATTTTGATCATATTAACTGTGGGCGTAGATATAATTTGGTTTTATCGGACAAATAAGAAAAAATATTTGATCTTTTTTCAGTTGATTTTGTGAGTAATATTGCCTTTGCTTTTATGCGAGTACGTCCTCGTTGTAGCAAACGTATATTTCTTAATATGAGTAATACTTAAGTTAAGTTTAATTTCTTCTCTTAGTGTAACAATACAGAAGTCTTACTTAGAGCGCATACGAATAGAGAGCTTCTGACGAATTTTAAGGTACATTCTGCGAAGTGATAAATATCGGCTTCTGCATTTGTAATAGACGACAGGATTGAGAGACGTCGGGGATTGGGAAGGAGGCAGATGTCGTGGCTTTGTAATATACGGCAATGGACCGGAATAACCCAGGTCCGAAAAGCGCGGGACAGGAAAGCATTCTCCAGATTGATCGCCAACGTCTAGGGGACCTGATCCGGCACTGATAGAAGAAATATTATACAAACACATTTGTTCCATAATTTCTCTATTGTTCACTTTGTCCCAATATATTCGATTAGAAATAATCATCGCCATTTATTACGGTATTATGATAGGTGATCTATTGAATGTGAAGTTTCAATATGTGTCTTTCAATAATACTAACCACAATTTTCTTTTGTGGTCACTGAAATAGACAACCTGGAGGTACTTTGGTTGTACATAATAATGTTTATATTTTCTCAATTTTATGGGATATTATGACAATGATGAACTGGTAATCTCTTACATTTGTAAATTGTGTCATTCATTCCAACAATATATTTATGCGAAGATTGGTAAATAAAGTCTACGAGGAAAACCACATAATAATATACACATTTAAATCTATTTCATCAATTTTCTTTCAAATTAGGATTAATATTGTACTATCTCTGGCATTCCTCTAATGATTGATACTCAGTTTAAAAGCAAAAAACATTGTTCAATAAAATTGTTTTCACGGTAGTTATGTAAATGGTGTTACTAATATTAGGTATTTACTTGATAGGTCTATTAATGTCAAGTTTGATAACAGTTGTTTCTAGTTTTTTTTTTTACTATAATCTTTTTGTGACAATCATCGGATGAGGGTGGGAGGGATGCTAAGATTAGTTCTGTTAACCCTATTGAAAATTTACAGAAATAAGTTCTAGTTCGTGTAAAGAAATTATTCCTGAATATAACGAGAACATATTTTACATTCTAGGTGATGGAGAATGAATATAATTATCAGATGAATCAAAAAAAATTCTTAGAGTACCGATAATTGTACTGCTTTCCCTATGTATAAACTTTATAGTTCACATACATACACAATGTATTTCAAAACATCCCTTGAAATCTTAGTACGAAAGATTACAAATATTTAATTTATTTTTACCGATTTTGTGTATGATTACTGTCATCTCCGTGTTTCTTCACAGTGTTTGAAGTGTGCCACGGTCGAAATAATTTATGAACCTTTGTAACCAATTAACATCTCCGCTTATTATCCAACTCATTATCACACATTATCATCACCTACTAGTACCAGTACTAGGAACATTCCACCATTGTGTTATAAACCTCAAGTCATGTTACGTTTTTTGTTTAATATTATACCTAATATGTAATCGATTTAATTCTATGTCATTGTATTATTATTTTTCTATAATAACATATTTCTTTTTATGACGTAGGTAAATTTAACTTTTTTGATGTTTACTCACTAAGGAGATGTTGTTATTGGTGAACATTATAGAAAGAAATTATATTCTATATGTGGCACATACATTTTATGAAGGATATTTGGTTCACAAGGCGCTTAGTCACAGGTATCGATACATTTGGCAGAAAAATGTTTTGCAGTTTATCACTATCTTTAAGCTCTACTGATACTGTAAAAGCAACCCTTAAAATTAGTATTTTGTTGAATGGCTTTATTTTTTTTCCTGAATGTACCTGCTCTGTGGAGAAAATTTCTAACTTGAACAGTCTTGCGTTTATATTGTTTGCGTTTCTGTAATTTTATATTTTTTTGTAATAATAATTCATAATGTATGTGTTACGTATGTTATACGCAGAGATGTGCAAAATACTTTCAAAAAAGTATTTAAATACAAAATACAAATACTTTTGAATTTTTGTATTTCAAATACAAAATACTAAATACTTTTTCAAAATGGTATTTAAATACAAAATACAAAATACGTATTTTCAAAATACTTTTTTAAAATACCTTTTTAAAATACTTTTTACAAATAGTCGAACAAGTTGTAAGACAAAAGTATTTAATATTTAAACCATTGATGAATGAAAGAGAAATTAAAAACTGGACAAAAGTATACATAAATGGAGAAAGGGTTGACATGATTCGATATAGCATTGCTTGCAGACAATTGATGAATGAAAAACTGGACAAGAGTATACATAAATGGAGAAAGGGTTGACATGATTCGATATAGCATTGCTTGCAGACAATTGATGAATGAAAAACTGGACAAGAGTAGGTATACATAAATGGAAAAAGGGTTGACATGATTCGATATAGCATTGCTTGCAGACAATTGATGAATGCCATTGATGAATGAAAAACTGGACAAGAGTATACATAAATGGAGAAAGGGTTGACATGATTCGATATAGCATTGCTTGCAGACAATTAATGAATGAAAAACTGGACAAGAGTATACATAAATGGAGAAAGGGTTGACATGATTCGATATATCATTGCTTGCAGACAATGAGGATGAGCCTTAGGAAGAACTGTCAAAATAGAAAAAAAAAAAAATTATGTCATGACAAAATGTACGGTTGTTAGAAGAGATAAGCCGAAAATTGTCATAAATGGATTGAGTATCATCAAGCAGGTAAGAGAATTCCTGACATGGGCTGCAAAATAAATCAGAATGGATAATCCAAATCTGAAATCGTATGGACTACTGTAATATCATACATACAGTATACAGGACTGCTCCAGACTCTTCCTTATCGTCTTCAGATGGTTTTTAGTGTTGCCTCCGGATCATTTACAGAGAGAATAAGAGCTACCACATAACTTCACTACTAAGAAGTCTACACTAACTGAGAGTCCTAGAGATACTGGTGTTTAAACTGTGTCTCACTGTCCACAAGGCAGCACACTACCCACTGAGCTGTTCCGCTGATGAAAATGTGTGGCGAAGGCTGTGCTCAGCTTCTTAAACTCGTTGAACTCAAAAGGGCAAATACCTCTAAATTTGCAGAAAGAAGAAACAAAGTCGCAGCGTCATCTGCCTGGAATAGATTGCCTTCAGACAAAATTGAAAATGCTACCATTCAGGAGAAATCACAGAGCCCTTGAAATGGCCATGGATCGTTAAACGGCGTCATGTATAATTTGTTCAATCATCATTATTATGTGTGTATATCTCTAACATGGAGTACTCTAATGGAAACGTTGTATTTGTAATTCAACAAATTGGCAAAAAAGCTTGCGTACGCGCATATCAATTCTCTGTTGCATGGCATTAACAGTATAAGTCAAATTTCAACATTTTACAGGAGAGCATTTTAAAGTTTTTGAAATAAGCTTCTGAAGTCAAATATTGATATAAAGACGTGAATTTTATAATTTAAATGTTAAATTTGTATAATTTTGTTACTGTATATGCAAAAGCTTAAAAAGTATTTAAAGAAAGAAATAAATTGACTTGTACTCATAGATTTTGATACAAAACTGACATATACTATTAGATTCTTACATATACTGTTGATGTCAGTTGTGTTGGTATCTGGTTTCAGTGACATATACTGTTAGATTCTTACATATACTGTTGATGTCAGTTGTTTTGGTATTTTGTTTGTGACGTATACTACTAAATGCAACTTTTTCATAGGTTAGCTCTAAAAATAATATCAAAAATCATCCAATATCATAAAAACAGATACTTATTTGGAAAACGAAAAAATATACTTCGCTTTGTAATGGCAGATTCCAAGTTTCCATGGTGGTTTCTCATTATCCACTGAGTTTTTAAGAAACTATTTTCATATTTTGTCTCCCAACTGATGGTACCATCTTCAAAGGCTGCAGCTCTCCTAAGCTTCATCCATCCTCAGACGGATCCTTAATATCGCAGACAGACTTGCCCCCTCTTCAGTGCCATATCATAATGAAATTTCTTAATCCTATTCCCACTTTCCTCTTGGAGAAATTGACAAAAAGTTCAATGACAAGGAACTAAAGCTGGTCCTGAACTGCGTTACAGATACATACTCAGGAATCCATGGAATAACGTTTAGCCTTATACAAAGATTACAAAGAGTTTCTCTAGAATATTTACTTAACATCATAAAAAATATTGTCGTCATAGGCAATATACCTTGCTCGAGGAAAACTCAGATCATTATTCCAGCCTTGAAAGCAGAGACTGACCCAAACCAGGGCCAATCATATCGACCAATTGCACTCTCCTCAGCAATAGCCAAAAATACAGAACACATGGTGAAAAATCGACTAG
This sequence comes from Athripsodes cinereus, assembly GCA_947579605.1. Classification (NCBI taxonomy): domain Eukaryota; kingdom Metazoa; phylum Arthropoda; class Insecta; order Trichoptera; family Leptoceridae; genus Athripsodes; species Athripsodes cinereus. The sequence goes on from OX388315.1 coordinate 9,320,563, forward strand.
ATTGATTCATAGAAGGTAACAGGAAGCTGCCATCTTGCTTATTCAATTTCAGGAAGAGAATGGAAATCCTGGACAGCGTAGCCATTTTGGTCACAGATGTCCACGTATCCTTATCGAAGAGAAAGCTGTTGGGAGGTGTATGCTTGGACATCAATAGTGCTTTCGATAATGTTATTATTCCTATACTATGTGCAAAGCTTGATCAACTAGGCATCCCTTCTACCCTATCTGGACGTGAACCGAACCTGCAATCACCCTCCTATCAGAAGATCCATTCACCGGTGATTGCCCCAAAGCTCAAGGTTCTCACCCATTCTATTCAACTTGCACACGCATGATGTCTTGCAGCCAGTATCTACGGATGTTCAAATTTTGTAATCTGCGGATGATTTGTTCGTATATTGCTCCAATAAATCCATGGTCAACCTCCAGGTTTCCTTGCAATCGTCACTCACTTCTTTGAACTGTGAGTTGTTGTTGACGGAACATGGCCTTAAAGTATTTTTCCAGAAGTGCAAAAGCATATTCTCCAGAACACTCTATCTAGTCCACCTGAAATTCCGATTTGACGAACGGTTAATTAATTCTTTTAACTAAATAAGATTTCTGGGGGTCACATTGGACACTGGTCTTTGATGGACCTCATTCATTGAACACATACACCCCAAATGTCAGGCCGGCTTCAACGTTAAGAGAGCCGTCTCCAGGGTCTGGTGAGGTTGCCACCCCGCGACGCAGAAAATCTTTTATACAGAATTTATCTGCAGCCATTTGAACTTTGGATTATTTTGAATAACTCCAACCTCCAAGAAAACTTGTTGAGACCGGATCCGGTCTCAGTGTCTTCGGCTAATTACGGGTAAGCCTCCCCTATCAACGCATTACAGGTGGAGGCTGCAGATCACACACTTGGATTGCGCAGACAGCTTATGTGTAACAGGTTTTTAGTCAAAATCCTGCGTATTATTGATTACCCTCTGTCTCTCAAACTTCATCTCCTCTCGTATTTGGTAACTCATTTACCAGTATGAAGGGATAAAGTTCAACCACCTATTGTTACCTACTATTGGCAATGAGTTAGAATATCTTTTGGCCAAATTGGGTACGGACCTCCCTAACCCATCGGAAACTGTCTCAGCCACCGATTACACTTTGATATTCGATCGAAATCTCATCCAGTCCTGGCAGGCAAAGTGGTCAGAGACCAGTCAACTCAAAGGAAGAAAGTATAACTCTATCCAACCCGATGTGTCCACGAAACTTTTGTTTTCGGAAATTTCAATGAGTAAGGCTAACCACCTCCACAATCTGCAAAATGTAGTTAGCTCATTGCTGTGCCAGATCGCATCTCTACAGAATCCACGTTATTGATTCTCCTCTATGCGACCGCCTGAAGGCGGAGGATCTTGATCATTTATTTTTCGAATGCCTGATTAATAACATCTACCCAACTTTGATTAACTACCTGGCACATTATAGGGTTCCATTACCTACAAATTCTTCCTTGCTCTTGAGTTCACGAGACAAAAGCATTTTCAAACTCTTTAAATGCCTGATTAATAACATCTACCCAACTTTGATTAACAACCTGGCACATTATAGGGTTCCATTACCTACAAATTCTTCCTTGCTCCTGAGTTCACGAGACAAAAGCATTTTCAAACTCTTTATCCTATTCCTTAAGCCCCATTTGGTAAAGATTTGAATGTTGTGTTTTTTGTCCTGAACTAATATTTTTTCTTGGCAGTTTCTGGCTAGGAACACCCTTAAGGGTGAAAGCCAATAAAAGAATAAGAGAGACAGCACGTATTACCAACAGTATAAGTGAATAAGTAAGAAAAAACGTTCACGCGGTTCATAGTACATGTTGACTTATACTGTTGATGCCACTCACAATGTTGAAAACTAACGATAATGATTGGTCACTAACAGTATAGGTCGACTTATACTTTTAATGCTATACGAGTTTGAAAATAAATTAGATATACTATTAAATACAAATACTGTTTTTTAGGTCTTATAATTACAATTTGACTTTTGTTGTCGATTACACAAGTGTAGTTTGAGATATACTACAAGGTTCCATCAAAAAGTAAAAATCGATTTTTTTTGACTTATACTGTTAATGCCATGCACGAGAGAATTAATGGCAGAATTTTGTTTCAAACAATAAAAAGGTATTTTGTAAAAGTATTTTGTGTAAAATACAAAATACTCAAAAAAAGTATTTCAAATAAAATACAAAATACTTTTTACAAAAAGGTATTTGAAATACAAAATACAAATACGTATTTTGTATTTTGTATTTGTATTTTAAATACTTTTATTTGAAATACGTCACATCTCTGGTTATACGTAGATAGTTAATTTTATAATATCTTTGATTTAGAATGGAAGGTATAGTCTGTCAGGTATCTAATAATATAAATAATGCATTTTCATTCGTTCATATTTAATTATGCAAAATCAATAGTGAGATTATATTGTATATGTATTAGCAAATTTCAGTAATTAGTATAAATTTATTAGGTACTTATTATATTAATATCACTTATATTGCGGCATCGGAATCCTTATCCATTTGTATGGTTGGTGATTACTATGACATGTAATAGTAAAATTCTCATAAAACACATCTATATTACGATGGCATAGCGCACAGATGTGGTAAGTGCAGTTTTTACCAAAAATGAGTTATTATACGCATGTGAATCTATATTATCTGAAGTATGTTCCTTAGGAATATTATTGCGTAACTCTGTGTCATTAACGAGATATTTAACAAAAACTATGTGTGGTTAGTACTAAATAGTATGGCATCTCAAACTTTCAACACTGATTATCTCAAAACTATGAAAACTGCACTTACCACATCTGTGCGCTATGCCATCGATTATAACTCTGTTTATACGCCATGCATGTTTATTTCAGTATTTTGATTCGTATGATTGTATTAGAGAAAATGTATTGTTTCACGGACTTGCGACATACTTTATATGAAATTCATATGCCGACTAGCAAAATATTCTTAATGTGCTGTTTCGTGAAAGAATGCATTCATAGCCATTTGAAAACATAATGTTGAAAGTTTTTTTTTATATTATTAAGATGTTACCAGATTTATTAAAATTATCTTCAAACATTTTCCATTTTTTGACTGACTCATTATTCTCACGTCTTTTTAGGAAGTTTAATTATTGTACTTTGAATTATAATGCTTGTTTTTCCTTTAAATAATAGAGTTGAATGTATTGTAATGACGTATAATTCGTCATTTTAATTTTTTATTGTCGTATCTATTTTTTATTGTTATTCACTGATCTTATTGAGAACACAATAAACATTCGATACATGTTTTTATAAGGTAAATTCTTACGACGAAATGTTGAGGGAGTACGTCAGCGTCATTGCGATTCTTGATGATATTCGTCTTTCTAACTCCTGCGGATTATGCAACATCGATGACACACCGTACTCTAATAAAATTAAAATATTGTAAAATCGTAGGTAGTTTGTAGTATTTTTATTATATTCGAATTGTCTGTGATGTTATTTTAATGAAGAAGAAAATAAAATCATTGTAGCTTGCACTTTGAACATAGTTTATTACATTTCATTTATGTTGCATCACAGTCCAGATTGCATTATAAGAACAAACTACATCGACACCAATATAATAAGTTTAGCCTTCGCATTTAAGAAAATCTATGAAACTATAGCATAAATATCTCTCGTTTACGGGATTATTGAACAAACACCATGAACGATGTGATGTGCGTATAAATGATAGCGTTTATCTTATATATGTTTATCAATATATTATATAGTATGCATTCATTTATGTTGTATTTATATACTTAATAATTGAAATCAACCTTTTGATTTATGTGTAAATATAATTAGACGTGTCTTTAATTATGAAGTAGATGTCGGAATATAGTAGATCCTAATATATAATTCCTATCGTGCATATAAAAATATCTTGGATATTATCAATACTACCTGAAGGTATGTATCCACGGTGAGCATTTTTGTACACATTGAGTATAATAGTTCATAGATATATCTATATATCTATTGGCAAACAAAATTAAATCGTTAGTCACACATATTATCTAGTTTGATATAGTGTTATATAATATGTGAGGTAGCAGGTATTCAATGTCAGGAGTTCACACTTAAGTACATTATATATTATTATGTAATATTGACTTGCGTGTAACAATTGCTTCGTGAGATATTCTGTTTGATTGAGCCATTATAAGATATTCTATTCTGAGAAGATCAAATCAATGATAAAAGTTATAATATAGATTATTTATTCTGTGATTGATCTGTTCCACCAGGATGTGACATCAGTTGTTGTCTATGGCTGGCATACTAATGACAATGTGTCTTTTATTAAAAGGCAAACAGTAGCGCTAAATGTTTTTATTATAAATGGGTATCCATTGTTTTGGAACGTGCGATACAAATGTGGTTAATTATAATAACGGCGGTTAGTGTTGGATAATTTTTTTTTATTCTATACATACAAGAGTCAAGAAGTCAAACGTGGTTGATACTTCAAGATTGATTTTTTTTTATACTTTTTAAAAGATTGTGATTGTAAAGTCAATCAATAAAGATAATTCATTCTCACTTCAATTAGTTTTAACAAACTATGAGAAAAGTTTTTATCCACAAAATAGAAAAATTCTCTAGGTGGGACTTGAGAAGAATTTATAAAGATGTTATATTTGTTTCATCTTCCTGCGGAGTCCTAGATAAAATAAATATTCGTAAAAAATCAAATATGGGACAAATGATTTACGAAGACATTTAATGTCTTCAAGACAGTGATGAGGTATGCCATCCATTCTGAATGTCTTAACTTGAAAATTTAAAATGTATGTAGAAGTATTTTATAAAATATTTTTTATTCAAATTATTTTTTCTTTACTTCACTTTTTAAATCTTAAATGAAACCATTTTGTATCATTTTGGTACATGTCGATAGTTTGGATAATTGATTACAATAAATAAACCGTAGACTGTAATTCCATTTTATGATAATACTTGTCGTTGGTATCTAGTTTATATTTTTTATGTTTTTATCGTTTATTATGATTTTATTAATTTAATTGCTAATTACAAGATGCATCAGATATTTAATGCAAATAATCAAACTAATAATCGACATTCAAACATCCAAATACCCAAACCGTGTATGCTAGATCTAAATATACATGCGTTGAATTTTATACTGACATCTCACAAACACTACTACTATACCATCCAATTGCACGAACCAAACTGTCAATAAAAAAGTTAAGACATTCAGGATGGGTGGCAAACCTCTCAAGCTAAATTTAAGATGTAAAATGTCTTTATTTTTTTTCGAACACCTGCCTAGCAAACACTCATAGATAAATACAACATTCTCGCTATTATATTTCATAAGTATGAATAGAAATTGGTATTTATGTGTTCTCACATTGATTCAAGGACATTCGGCAAATGTGTGTACCTATATTTTCAAGATGACTGTAGGCGTATGTGGAAAGCTGTTAGCAACAACAGGACCAAACACACCCGTCATTTAATAATTATATTATACCTATCTGGTAGATTTATAAACACAACACTCACATACATATAATCATTACAAGGCTTCAAATTTTTATTATGATTGTACATCACTACCTTGTGGCGGTCCATTCCACACACCTGACGCTGCGCACGGATACCATAAAGTACTGACTATTTACTAACACAATTATAGCAAGTAATGCGTAGGCATAATTTAAAATATAATGTGTAATTTATATGTGCGAGTTTAATGTAACAATTATGAGTTGTTGCATGTGTGACACTTTCTAATGAAACATCCTAATTAAATCATTACATTGCTGTTTATACTATCATTACTATTGGCTTGACATCTTCATTAGTTCGTTCAAAATTTGGGTTAAATCAATTAGTACTTGTTCAATTATTTGTAATCTCTCACTTTTTTGTCAGTTATATGACTAAATGTAGGTATGTAATGAAATTTTCGCAAGAGTCATGTGATTCATTACCTTCTTGTATAGAATACAGAATCGTTGACCAAAAAGATTTTCAAATAGATTTGTTTGAGCTGGTCATTGTAAATGTAGAGATTCTCATTTTGATTATATCACTGATATCTCATTTTGACGTGAATTTGCTGACGCCTGTTTGGGGAATTTTCTGGAACGAATGAGCTTTTGAGTCCAGATGTACATTTCTGCCCTTTCATTTAAACCGTTACTCTACTTTTGCTGGTTTGCATAATGCACTAATTATATTGATGAAGAATAACAACAATTTTTTTGAAGTACATAGATTTGTTTGAAAGTAGTTCCCGTGAATTTGAAATCTTTATCTAAATATCCATATGATTATATGTATGCAAATCCTTAAGGTCCTTCAAATAATGCAAAAAGCAAAAATGTGCTTTATATAAATTAACACGAAAGTCAACATATTTTATTCATATGCTTTCTTTAAATAGTTATTTTATGAATTCATAATATTATGTTAAAATCTACATAATTATACATTAATGGGTGTTCTTTAATATTTTTTTGCGCAATATTGATGATAAATAAGCATGTTTGATAAAATTGCATTAAATTATTCACTCATTTGCAAAACTGTACGCATCAACATAATAATATTTTCAATAAATATTTTGTATCACGAATGGTGAAACTTTGGTATTTCAGAATCAGTGGACAGATTAAAATTAATTTCATCAACCAATAATATCCGCCATAAAAATATTTTTCCCAATTATCCTATTTTGTGTTGAATCTATCTTCTACATTTATTCCTTCTCGCAAAACTATCGAAAGATTTTTTGTGTGATACTTTGCCTAGTAACTATTTTCACATGAGATAATTTGATATTATTATTATCATTTGACATTATCTTATATTTGATATTATTATTATTATAAAAATAAGTTCGTTTACTGGCGGGTGCTATTATCATATTTGCATTGTATAATTGCGTTTATATATGTGTGTGTGTGTGACTGTAATTGAAAAAAATGGTCGTTGTATTGCATCGAATTGTTTGTGATTTTTTATGTATTTTATGGCCTTGTGCTGTATACGAAATTAAAAATAAATAAATAGGTAAAGAAATTATTATTATGTGGTATAGTACATTTTTAAGTTGTTATTAGAAAATTTAATTTTAATTTAGTTAAAAAATTTATTACATCATATGTATTACAAAATCTCTTCAAAGTTTTTGTGCAAAATTATTTCACATTGTATGACATTTTAATCACACTTAAGGTGCATTGTAATTAGTGGGGCAACGACATGAAAAGATAAAATTTTATCATTAATCGTTTTTATTAATGAATATCATTATTCATTTGTCTTAATAAATTAATATCATATTGACCTTTTTGCTAGTTACATCTTCAGAGCCTTTTTACTGAATTGAACACCTGAACAAATTAACAGCTTTAGTTTGTTATTGATTTATTTTGGTTTAAAATAATACTTCTCTTTTACACGTGTAATATAAAATAACTAATACGATCAGAATCATAAGTATGTACTGTCAACTTTGTTCTTTTTGTTTATTGTACACGTAAATTTATATTTTTTGTACGTGGTTGGTGTCACCTCGTAGTTTTTTTAATCCCTTATTTTGCATATTTTGTTTTGCTGGAAAATTATGTACGATAAAGGTTTTACACAATTCATAAAGTTGACGTCATGTTCATTGGCATAAAATCATCGTACATCATGTACCGGATGTTCAATAAATTAATAACTCTTTTCAATGTTTCAATGTTGATGTATGTAGGTACCTATATATATACTTTAGTCTGTTTTTTAATCTTTTGTGATTTATAGTTATTATATAATTTTATATACTTTTTGCGGCAACTCGTTCTTTATCTTCTTCGTGGACATTTGTAATAAATCAGAATGAGAGTAATTATTTTTTATATTTTCCCAGCATTAACATTTTTTGGATCTCCAATATGTTGACCAGTTCATTGACTTTATCTTTCTTTATTATGATACTTATTTACATGTAAAACAGTTTTATAATATTTTAATTTTTTTACAAGATTTGCTCTGGAAACTGGTTATTTCAAACACGCCACCATAATGTCTATGGAGTATTGACCACATGGTATCTTCTGTATAAATCATCAAAATTTATTAAGGAAACCTTTTATTTTATTTTGTACGTAGGCATAATGGGTACTATAAAATCCAGTTTTGGAAATTTTATTCTACAAATATTCAATATTTTATGTTTAATGTTTCTGGAACGTGGTTTTTAACAGTCTTTGGAATAAGATATTAGAACAGAGTTAATCTTAATAGCATTTTTTTTCTTCGAGTGTCGTATCAGGTCTCCACGATGATAGTTATCAACAGGACGCTGCGGGTCCTGTGACAAGCTGTTTCCCGATATGCAGGACCATAGGAACATCGATAGCTTTAAAAACAAAATGAAAGCCGCCCTTTTCGCCCGTTTCTTTGAGACGGTCGCGGTCGATGGATTAGTAAACGGAGCCATATAATAAATCATCCCTCATCATTATTATCGTGGAAGAATCCTCAAAGTTGCGTCGCGCCATATAAAATTTAGTTTGAGTACATTGGAAAACAGTAGATATTTCTCGCGATATTTATTTCATTATTATTATGACACGCTTGTTGCAAAGTTCATTTAAATGAAATGAAAAGAATTAGGTACAGTACAATAATGATGTTACGTATTTTTATGAAGGCCGGAAACGCAGAAGCTATTGTTTTATTATTTAATCTCTTGACACTATAGATTTAATTCTGTGTAATATTGCGTAGATCAGGTGCTATAATGTGTATTATTAAATGTGAAGTTGCAATTTCATTGTTTACTTGATAAGTATGAAGATGCCTAACGATGTCATGTTGGTTTTATTATTATGTGAATTACTTTAACACAAGTCATCCGTAAAATTCATTTATCCTAATTTAGTATTGATTTTCTTTTTCTCGCAAAAACTATTGCCTATTATTTAGGATTTCCATTATTTTCTACGTGTAGGTACATTATTTAGTTTAATAGGCACATTACGCAAGCTTTATTTTACATTATTTCGCTAGTATATATTTTGATCCATTTTTGTTATTTTGTTGAAGGCTTGTAGCAGTTTATTGTTGAACGAATAACTATTTTATTGCACAAATAGTAATTACTATCTGTACCGTCACGGCATTTCCCACAAGTGAGTTAATAATAATAATAAATAAAACATGCATATGTTTACAAAACTAATCAATTAACGGGTTTATCGCATAAGCGATTTCTTTCAGCTAACCTGAAAAATAAAACTATTTGCATGTTATAAACATACAGGTCGTTCTCTACGTGTTACTGAAGTGATAAGACATTCAAAACCTTATCGCTGAATTAAAAATTTAAAAAGTCTTATGCACGAATACTATTAACGGGACACTATTAAACTAACAGAGTAGAGTGGGACAAATATTCTTTGCCGGAGACTTCACGGATTTAAATTGTACGAAACTTCTCAAATATTATATTCCTGAAGCATCATCCGGAGTGGGGAGTAGAAATAGGCATATTCAAGAGATAATGACTCCGTTGTTCCTATTTTAAACATAAGAAATGTCAAGTCGTTATTAGAAATAATTAATCTAGATATTTCAGTAATATTTATTCCAATAAATTTCCATATTTTAATTATTTATTATTAGTGTTAGCAAAATAATTTTATATGCATAAATTACTGAATATCAAATATGTGTGCAATTTTTTTGTAGAATTAGCTATTCATAAATGATGTAGTTGATTCAAGGTCAAGCAGGAGTCCACATGGAGTAGGGTTTCCTAACCCTGTGCCCGCGGACCAATTATTATTCGTCCGTGACCAAATGTTCAAATATTGAATAAAGAAATGGAATTTGGGTTATCATGAAAAGTGTAATCTTTAGAAAAACTGACTGCATAGTTAGATTTATATACATACATTTATAAATACCATTACACCGCTTCCCTCGTGGGGTATGCAGAAAGGCTCGAGTGTCACTTGCTCCTATCCTAGCTTTTGTTACTGTCATATAGCTTCTTATGCATGTTCTACTATTCAACGTACTCGATACGTGTCCGTCTTGTAGGGTCTGATCTATATGCTCTTACCATTTGAACCTCGGACCGCCACGTCTTCGAGCACCATTCCTCTCAGCCAAGTATGTTTTTTTAATCATGCTGTCCACATTCATTCTTTTCACATGCCTAAACCATTGTAGCTTATTTTCATTCATCTTGGTTATTACACCAACTTTCATTCCACATTTATTTCGTAAAACCTGTTAAAATCTGGTGACAGTAGGGTGGCAATTTTGAGTACAAGTAAAATCACCAAATTCTGTAAATTGTAACCTAAAAACTCCACATTTTCATTGTAAGTAAAATAGTGAAGTCAATTATATTTCATTATTTTTTCAATAAGACGTCCTCTATTTTTTCTAATATTCTGATTGCGCCCGCGCGTCATAAAGGTTGGGGATCCCAGACACAGAGTAACAATATGTGTTAATAAAATGCGTAAAATGTTGTATACTTTAAGCATGTTTTTTTATTGTTTCTTCTTAAGTTAAGGTACTTTGATGATAAATATTTATTAATTCTCTTTAAGGTGCTAGCCTAGCTAGTATGTTAACAATAAAACAAAAAATAGTACTTCTATCTCTCTAACTATTCCGTCAAGTAGGGTATCGAGTAAACTAACTTCCTCTTAGTAATATTATGAGGATTTATATAGCGACGTACTATTATAATATCACTTCAAGGGCGCTTAACATCATTTAAGATCAACATCCACGTCCATTAAAACTACATAGTATCAATTTAAAATTGTCGTCAGAAAGATAAAAATCATAGTAATACAATATAAATAATGATAAAAAAATAATAATAACCAATGTATGTTGAGCAGACATTCAGTCTTTGTCTGTCCAAAAATTTAGAATAGTATAAGAGGTGTGTTATGTATAAAACCTTGTGAACAAATACGTCTTCAGGCCTCTCCTGAAACCATCGTAGAGCGGCCTGGCAGAGATCTAGAGACAAACTATTCCAGAGCTTTGGGCCGGCATAAAAAGAGCACGGTCCCCATAAACTGTTCTATGTGATCTCAATAGTATTAACAGTTCTTGGCAAGCACTTCTTGGAGAAGAAAAAGAAGACTAACTGTGTGTAATAAAAATGCAAGCTGGCTTCTCCATACCAATAAATTATAAGATATTGAGGATAGGTGAATTGTAGTGATTTTTAGGAATATTTGCCTTTTACACGGCACTCGAAAACTTACAAAAAGACTGGAACTTATTTTCTGCGAGACTGCGAGAAAAATACTCGTTCATAGGTGTATATTGTCCGCAGTACAGGACAGCATATCACAGACATGTGAAAAAATAGGAAGGTGTTATAATAGTCACATTTAATATAATATATGACCCCAAGACGACTTGTCGTTCAATAGCAATAAGGATTTATTTGTACAATAATTGGTGTTTGCTTATTACGTGACATAATATTCCATGTCTTTGTTGTCAGCATATCATTATTATTAACAATTTTCTCATAAAAATGAACAACTTAAGAATACACATGCCGTTTTCGGAGATGCCGTGATAGTTGTATTATAATATTGTCAGATAGACATAAGCCATCTTTGATTTTGGATGTTTTCTGCATAATGTTCTAGCGTCATCAATGAATAAATCAGTGTTATTTCTTTTTCGTTTCAATGACTTTTAATTTCCTGTTCTTTGGGTAAATATGGATAGTTTATTTATTTAGGTATGCTTGGTTGGCAGATGTTTAATTTCAATTTGTGTAATGTTTAGCGCCTTGGAGTGGTTATTGATTTACTGAAACCTTGACAGTGAATCTGTTTAGTTAGCATACATCGCTAGACGTATTTTGAATCTTAAAATAGGCAAATACTGATGTTTTAGAGGAATCAAGTTAAAAGCATACGTTAATAAATGTATTTTCATTCATTTGTTGAGTTCATGTAACTAAAATTTTGTTTTCTTTTTTTTCAGGTAATACTTCATTCAGTTATTTTGGTTGAGGAAATTATACGTCAGTAAGTAAATTTGGTATATTATTCATTGTAAAATGCATAAAATAAAATAAAATTGCTTATCCTAGTTGTACTAGTGATCCGTGTTTTTTTGCTGTACGATGACGAGATTCTTCTTTCAAATCTTTCAAATAGTCTTTCATAGTTTCGTGTGTACTTTTCTCTTTGGCTATTGCAAGGCTTTTCTATGATGACGTATGAGCATTTTAACCTCTCGTAAAGCTCTTGGTGACATCCAGAACACATTTACAATAATATTTCTCGTAGTAATATCAAACTATTTAATCTCACATAGTTTTTCAAACCTTATATAAAATGTTGTGAAATAGTATAATTATTAATTTTAGTCAAATAGTATTTAATATTGTTGTTTCGTATAACATGTCTGTATCAATTAATTTTATCATTGTCACGGTTGATTCGGTTTCTTTGGCTTCTTGAATGTGTGTTTGCTTTTACGTTTTTCCACACCTCTCTCGATGTTGATAACTAGATCAAACATAATATCTCACTCATCTCTGATTCACAGCAGGGCACGTTGTTGCTACGTACATTTCATACAATTAAACATACATACATACGGTAATATTAATTCATTATAGTATAGTACCTTGATGTGAAGTATATAGGTATTCTTGTGTGTTTGTATGTATTATAGTTGCGTATGTTTAATCTAGTGTCTTGTAATGGCTTGGTATTTTAATATTACGCACGTTATGCAGTGGAATGTACGACTCCTACAACACTTTCTTATTACGTGGTCCATCCATATAAAGTGGTCTTAGTTAACTACTGCTGTCTTTATTATCATAGTATCGTGCATACGTTAAGGGGTGCTCACTTTTATTATTTATTAATACGTATCTGACTTTGTAAATATAAAAATAAGCAATTTCAATAAATTGAAGTAGGTTGGTGGCGGGAAGATTCAAATGTTGCATTCTTCGAAAAAACGTCCAAAACTCTTATTTTCAGGCTTTTGACTATATAATGAGTTACAATCCATTGGATTGGTCTGCAACGAGTTTGGTTTTTCTTCTCCATTCGTCTCTAGCCATTATTAATAAGTCTTCAAGTTGTTTACGTATTTTTTTTTACTTTAGAAGCATTTTATCATAATATCAAAGTATAATACAATTTTTTTTTACAACTTGTGAAGTAATAACGTTACATTTTTTATTACATTATATCTTTTTTATTACAATAATTTTTTAAAGCTATTCGGTTAATTAGACAACCATCTCGGCTATTTATATTATATTCAATTGCAGATATCGTACATCTTCTGACGTTGTTACGTTACCTAGATACTTTTATTTTCCCGTCTCAATGTAAATTATTATAATTCTTCATCCTTGATGGTAGACTTGTTTTCTATTAAGTACGTAAAGGCTGCACATATTATATATACTAAATAAGCTTTCTCTGTTTACACTGATACTTGTTTTGAACGCTATGCCGGTCTAAACACTTTTTCTTTTGATTGAGTTACTAATGCAAGTGAATTTACTGTACTTATGTACATCGGATATACTGAAATAGAATATTCATCTATCTACCTTTTGATTATAACTATAATTATTGTATAAATCAACTAAAATATTTATTCTGATTTTGAATAATATCTGTGTGCGTCTATATCGATAGTATATCGATGCTTACAAATCGGCTTGGGCTGACTTAAGCACTTTATACCATGGTAACGTTCCCCAATTCCACATTTTTTTTCATGCTTTTTCTCATAAATCCGTTCTGAGCGGGTGAATGTCTTCATCGCTGTATAGCGGTATTGCGACTTCGTCCAAGTTTTCCAATAAAACACTTCGCATATATGTGTAAAAATAGTTATTAAATTAAAGCAAAAAAAAACAATAATTAAATTTAAACATTGATACATCAACACCATATTACTTTTCAGATATATTATACCTAGTTATGTAGATTTATATGTAGGTACTATTTTCTTCTTTATATCATTTTCCTTACCAGTAAATTTAAATGTGAGTCACATGTATTTAAAGAAAACATTTAGATCACGGGACATTTGTTACGTTTTAAGTCACGTGTTGGGTTTTATAAAAAAAATTGTCACATCAGATTATTTATGGTATAAAGACCGGTCTCGTATATAATATTTTTTTAAATGATGTTGTATCCCGATGTTATTATCTTTATATCCCGATACGGATTTTACGTGGAATTTTGGTTCTTAATTTTCCTCATCATCCATCGACCTGCTGTGACCCATGTCATGTGATAGTGGCACTCAGATAATCAAATTGGATATTTTGAATCTAGGTGTTTTATATTATTGTGTTGCGGACTGTGATCAGATGTAATTTAAGATTTTATATACTTTTATCCCCAACCGTGCACGTGAATGCAACGATAAAAATAATATTATTAAGTATTGTTCGCTTCTTGAAATATGTACATGGCAAAATGCACGTCTACTTTTTTGTAGATTTACATATAAATTTAAATATAATAACGTTATTTTTTTTTGTATTTCCAATATTATGTAGATGTCAGCGATTTATTTCTATTATGATAATGAAACTGTTAGATTTACCTGGATTTTTTTTATATATCGTTTGTTACTTATGTCATTTCTGCGTTGCGGAAAAATTGACAAATACCTATTTTTATTTTAAATACTTACATTTGTAGGTATGTTAATATATTCGAAATTTTAATATTTCATAATGACGAGTGATCTTGAATTTTCTTTAAGGAGTTATTTACACAGAATCGTATTGGGGTGAAGTGGTTGTTCATTCCAATTGATCTGGATGGTTTGCTTGTTTACTAGATAATTTTATATTGTATTTTTTACTAACAATGAATATAAAAATTAAGTGTCAGTTTATTATTCCTTCTCCACTTGCATTATTACATACAATTATAACACCTCATGAAAAAAGTTGTTGGCGGTTAAGGGAACTGGGTTCTTGAGAACTAACAAATATAAGAGTGATGTTGTCTTTTCTAAAACTTATATTGATCGTATAGTAGTTTGTTGTGCTAAAATTTGAACCACATACTAGTACAATAGTCATTTGTAAAAACTAAATTCGTGAATTAAATGTACGCTTATTTTAACAGTTATCTCTACTAAATGTAATTATTTATTCGTATCCCATTGTAAATAATCGAATCACCTTGTAATTGTTATAAACATGTATTATAATGTCTAATGAGACTGCGTAAAATACCTGCAGTCACAAATTTCAAAAGGATTTAGGTATTATGATAAATATGTACCTAACTTAATATTTTTCGAGAATTTCAATTTGATAATGAAGGAATTTCCCAGGATGTCTTCTTCAGGGTCGTTGCCATGTGATTACAAATGTACTCCGTTTTAGTAACTAACTTCAATAGCACTTTATTTGAATATACGAACTTGGAATTAATATTCTCACATCGTTTGTTGTGTTTACCTTGTTGTTTATTGCACTATCTAATGATCTCGTGTTATAGTTCCGCGATATATTATTATTGTCATAAGTGTTATTATTTTTGAGGATAAACTTAAATTGAGTTTTTTTATAGTGCTCAATATCTTGATAGTCCTGTCACGCAGAAACTTGACTAAATTTATTGAAATGATACTTATCTTTTAGCAAGTTCTATTTTAAGCAACCGGTAGCTACTAATCTAGGCACAAAGAATCACATATTAACATACAAGCATTATCTGATGGCAGAAAAAGCTGATTTACGTACTTAACAATTTATAAAACATATAGGTATTATTAAAGTTAATAATAACTATATATATGGACAATTTGTAAAGCGCCGTTTACTCATAACATGACCTCAAGGGCGCTGTATATCGTATCCATCACCCGAAACTCCCAGCAAAAAGGTGTGTCTTCAGTCCTTTTTTAAAACTCTCTCCATTCACCTCCTCTCGCAGACACAGAGGCAGCTTGTTCCAACATCTGGGACCCGCAACACTAAATCTCCAAAGCCTGTTTTGCGAGATCGAGATGGCTCAATTAGTCTGCATTTTGCCTCACCCTGTTATATATGTTTCATAGTTATTCGTAAACCAATTGAATATTTGAATGTGGTTATTGGCATCATTGAAATTTTGGCAAAATGTTTATCGGGAATTTTTTTTCTTCAGATTAATATGAATAAAGGTATATATATATGAGGTGAAGGTTTTACTCCATTTCACTGCGTACAGTCGGGCAGAGACTTGGCTCTTGCCTTTGCATGTGGGACGAGACACGGCCCGTCACCGATCATTTCCGATGAAAATTTGATCACACAGTCATTCATATATATATATATTATCGATATGTACCTAATTAAGAAGGTTTTCATTTCACATTAGTGTTTATTTCTTTGCTAATTGTGAACGTATTATAAACTTAATATTAGTTTTTACCTTCCGCCCTTTTTATCAAATTTATATATTTTTTTAATTCTGTTGATGCCATCGTTTTGATAGTCGAAAGATTAATTTTGAGTAATGTGTGTTATTTAAATAGTAGGTTCTATCTTATTACAATCGGTGAAAAACAAGATATAAAAAAAGTTGATTTACATTTTACGCAGCAATCACTTTGTGGTTTTTTGTCGGTATTTTGGAATCATTGCATCGATTTATTTTCCGCCTTGTTTCTTGTAGTAAAGGCAGTTATTGCATTTAAATGGACTTACCTTTTTAATGTGTATGTAGAGATTATTACATGCATTTGACAGTATTAACGCTAAGAATAATGCAATTTTATTTGATGATTTATCTATTGAGACAAACCGGTTGTCACCAGATTAAAAATAAGCATACTTTTTTTGGTGAAATGCTTTCGTCAATGAATAAAAAATGTTGTCACAGCTTAGCACATTAAATTATAAAATCCTTATAATTTAATCACAACAAAATAAGCCCTGTTTTAAATTATGTGTATATTTGAAGACATTGGACTTTTTCTTACGTGTGTTTATATTCAATATAGGGATTACATACTTTTTAGGCCTGCCGTTGTCTTTGAGTTATTTTAACATTTATTACTTGCTACATGCGTCATTTAGTATTTGCGATATTGGATGTATTGTTTGATGGACAAACTTATGAAACAATTTCTTTATTTACCTACCTAATTATAGTTCATGATTTGTGCATACATAATACATAGAATCATGGCGCTTTCCACTAGTCGGGTTGCTAGCAGATTAATTGCATGTAAAAAAAAATGCTGGTCACCCTCTCCGAAGCAATAAAATTTATAAAAATTCAGGATGTGTGTTATAGCTCAGCGCTTTATTGAAAATCTGAAATGTCTTACTCCTATGTTTTATAAATATATACCTTTTTAAAATACGGAAGACCTTTTCTTGGTCGAGGACTTCTCGGAAATGTAGTCGGTGATTTTTTTTGTAGTATAACATTTTTTCTAAGTATTAACAAGTATCTATTCTTACATCTGCTTATCGAATAACTGTAACAAAAAATAACATGAAATATTATCTGTGCGATTTGACATCGAAACTGAACAAATCTATTTGTAGAAAAAAGTCAGTAAATCCCAAAAACTGAGTTAGCTCGATAAATATTTTTGTATAGTTAAATAATGCGATTTTAGATTTGTCCACTTTCGATCCCAAACCATCAATTTTATATTATTTTTTGACATTTGGGTTTGTATAACGCTAAGTAATGATTAATTTGTATAAAGGAGGATGTCGATAGAAAAATATCTAGTACGCAGAAAAAAATCTATCAACTTACACTTGGAAGTATCCAGCATGCGGTACCCATACTAGATATTTTTGAACAATACCTCCCCGTGAAACTTTCATTGTGGTTTATAACAGACAATTCCGAGGCCTTCGCCATGTCTCCTGGTACGTTGATTGAAAAAAACACACCTTGCACAAAGGAAATGTTGCGTTTTCAAGTCCTGTCCAGGGCACTACCAAGTAAGGTGGCAATGTCTTTTCTAAGTTAAATTAAATTTACATATTTGACCTCACACAATGGTTAATTGTTACAATAACATCGATAATCAAATATTATTTTATTACCATTAATTATAGCTACTGATACTTGTTTTGGTTACTTTTGTATCGGATCTTTACTAATATAATTCTTATTAATTCTGATTCACTTTCTCTATAATAACTATAACTACACGGCACTTCTATTTAATCACAATTACATAGTGACTAATGTATCTTCGTGCCACTGTGTAGTTTTAAAATTGCTTACTTTTATATTTTGTTCTGTCGCTTTTTGTTGTTTTTCACGAAAACGTAGAAAGACAAATTTTCCTTTGTAGTCTTTGTAGAGTTATTTATTTACACTATATTTCTTGGGTTAAGAAATACATTGAAGGACCCACCGACCACCCGAATAGCACAGAAGTCTGAAGACTTCCATTTATTCGAAATTCTACACTTAACAAATCTTGTCCACACCGGAGCCGCCACAGTGGGCAGCCTGAATGGCTGGCCGGCCAAACCACCAAACCGCCAAAACATCCGTGTGAAATCTGTTGACTAAACTCCTTCGATTTACCTCTATACGAAAGAAGCAAACAACTACATACACACCAGGGATGTTGCGGATGTCGATTTTCAAACATCCGCGGATGTGAATGCGGATGCGGATTTTTGAAGGCTCACATCCGCGGATGCGGATGCGGATGTTTAAGATGTTATAGAAAAAAAGTAGGAACTATCTTAATTGGTAGGCCCCACTGTCAAATATGTGACGAAATTGCTGCTACAATAATATTATGGATTTTTAGGCGAAATATTTTTTTTCTTTTTTGTTATTCGCAAAAATAAAATAAATCCGGCAAAAATAAAAACGTGTCGGATCTTGTCACCAATTTTTTCGTTCCCATTGGTTAGTGTCAAGTGTGAACGGCACGCGCCATTCGCCGGCCCCGCCCCATTTCTTTCTTGTCGCAAATTGTCTTACATCCGCATCCGCATGAACATCCGCATCGATTATTGCGGATGCGGATGCAGATGTCCAAATACATGCGGAAGCTCCGCATTTGCGGATGCGGATGCGGATATTCGCAACATCCCTGATACACACCATCACGCCGCTTCCCTCGCGGGGTAGGCAGAAAGGATCGAGCGCCACTTCCTTCTATCCTTGCATACATCTTTCGCTTCCGTCACTGTCATACAATTCCTCATGCATGCTCTCCTGTTCAATGTGCTCAACACGTGACCATCCTGTGGGATTTGATTTAAATGATCTTGCCATTTAATCCTCGGACGTCCACGTCTCCAAACACCATTCCTTTCAGCCAAATATAAATTCAAGCAAACAAATAATATAAAATTAAAATAAAAAGTATACCAAAGCATTTTCTAAGCCAATTTTCACAAATAATACAATTACAATCTAACAAAGAAAATGAAATAAGAAAAAATAAACTTATATACATATTTGAGCACAAGGCTGTGTTGAGGTTTTCAGAAACTTGGAAAAGTTTATGGTTTAAGAAATATATTGTAAATAAATAATTTACCCACTTACTCATTTTTAAATAAATAAGTTGGCCCACATGGGTTAGGATTTATCAACACACCGAGCCATACGAAAAGTAAAGCACCTAAGTACTATATTTGTTTTCCTTTCATATCACAAACAGCGACCGATCAGAATTTCTTAAATTTCGACAGGTCTTTGCAAAATACCTCGGCACATGTGTACACCTTTGTTCACATAAATGCATATTTAAACTGACACACTAGCCATGTCTAGTATGAGAACAGAGTTATTTATTGTATTGGTGCACAAGTACCTAGTAGAATTCCAGAATATTGTGTAAATTGAAACAAAAGCGTTTCGTTTTATTATAGATTAACAAACATGCGAGAGATGTCTTTTGATTTCGAACCGTAGATTGATAATGACCCACGAAGTCAAAAGACGTCTCTTTCCTTTTTCTCAAATTCGATTAATTTAATACAACGAAATGATTCTTTTAATTCCCGTGTTTATGAGAATAGAGTTATCCTTAGTTATACCAAAAACTTTTTCACTAAAACACGATGTTTATATATTCACTCAATATTATATACCACCAGCTATAATTTTTCATAAGCAAATGTTCCATAATGTGCTCTCTATTAATTTTTCCAATATCAGTTGTTGTTCTATAGTCAGAATTCACCAAGAACAATTGACTTTCTGGAATAAAATATTAATGTTGTTGACCGAAGGTACTTGTTATTTGGTAGTTAACTAAATATTGTGTTTTTTTTCAATTTTATCTTCTCATTCTGGAATAATTTAAAACAGAATAACACTCGGAGTAGCAATATTCTTAGGGCGATTACCTATTTTGTGAAAAAGTTTTGATGTATTCAGCATCTTTTTTAAGTTAAATATTAAGTTTATTTATTAAATTATTGATGCGCAGGTTTTAAGTATTTCTAGAAGAAACGTCTAAATAGTTTTTGGTAGGCTTTGTTTTATAAGTTGTCATTATTTTCAGTTCATTGATCCGTTTTCATATAAGTGGTACGTTCTGTGTACACTTAATAGTAGTTTTTTGTACCATTTATGAAATGTTCTTTGTAATGTAAATCATCTTCAAGTGGATAATAAATTATTCTAGCGTATCTACTGACATTAATTCTAACAGTATTAACACCATTTTTTCTATTCCTTTGTTTGCAAAATCATTTTGAAAGGAACAAGATTCTTCCGAATGTTCAATATTCATTCTAATATTTGTTCGGATCATTGTCAATGAATGCCTTCATAACGTCTCATGCACGGGTAACGAGATGTCTGATTGGGTTTGTAAATTGCTCGTTGTATCCAAACCGGTTAAACAATACAAAAATCGGTAAATATTATAAACATAAATATTTATTATCTCTGGTGCAATTGATATAAAACTTGAAAAATTCTATTTGAAACTTGGGATCGCTTTATATTTAATGTGTAATAAATATACTATGCAAATGTATAGTTGAGAATAATGTTTTTGGCGTTGCAATGATTTCAATATTATTAGATTGTTGTCATGTGATGCACATTCCCAGTGATATTTGCCAAAACAGCCATACTTATATAGGTGCATAGCATATCTACACAAAATTAATGAAATATTATTATTATTATAATTATTATACAAATGTCACTTTGCACTGAAACTATAACAGCTTTTGGAAAAGGCTGTCTCAGCAGGATAAATGAAAAAAAAAACAAAAAAAAACAAAGAAACGCCAAGTAAAAAAAAAGATATCATCAACAATATTATCAGATACAATTTGTTGAGATTTGTTGAAATCATGATTGTTACAAGCTATATAGGGTTTTTAATGAGTAAGTACTATTGTATAGTCTACGGTTATGAAACTATTATTCAATAGATATAGTTTTATATGTATCAAATTAATACCGTATATAAATATTTACATCTCTACGCCTGGCCAATTACATATAATGGACGTGTTATATTCTATGCTGATTCAGTAGATTTATATTGTTGTACCTAATTGTGTATAGCTATATAAAGAATATTGACATTTAATAGAAATAAAAAAAAATAAGAGATTTTAAAGAACCTCAGCTTAGCTCATTTTATATTATGATGTTATATTTCATCCGAACACGTGTTTCATTTGCGTAAATTACCCATGAAGTATAAATAGAGTGATAAGCAGGTTTTGTTTAAAATTTTATTGTTGGCAATTCCTTAAAATATTTAAATGGTAAAGTAATACATATCTATCTACAGACATCTTCAAATGCGATATTTACATTATTTGGTATTTTATTTGAATCTTGTCTAGATGAGAATATAAATTTGGCAGTATCTCTGTGGGTACGACAAGCGGTTTTTATACTGAATTTCCCAAATTTTGATACGCAAGAACATCCTATTGCCATTTTAATAAATTATAGGATTGTCAATTTACATATTAAACAATATTAATGAAATTCAATACCTGCTATAATGTTTGTAGCATTTTTATAATTGTTACATTATTTGGTAAGCTGAAAGATATTGCCTCCAAGTGATAAACTCGCCCATTGTTAATGTATTTTATTTGATTAATAAAGCGTATCATTAGTATTATTATCTACATAGAGACATATTATGTTTAAAATTGAGAATTCTGTTATTACATACTGCTTGTAGTGCGAGTGTTGTTGTAAGTACTATAACCATATTATGGCAGGCGTATCTTTTAGCCTTTAATAAGTTATCTGATGAGCAATGAGTTATTTCAACTTTGAGAATAATTGTTCGGATTTTAAATTCAATTAAATTCAACTTTCGGCTGCTGTTGCCAGGCGGTCTTTTAATAATTAATTAAACATTTGTTTTGATTGGTATTTTTTGCAATAACACAATGATTTTATAAATATAAATGTTATAATATTTCGTTTCGATAATGCTAAATTAAACATTTTCAATATGGAATAGTTAAATGTGGAAAGGTAAAATGTTGACGGTTTATTACTACAATGATAAGTATTCAATTGTTCCAAATAATTTAATGATAACCGCAGACTTTAGATTACCACTACTTGACCAACATATTGTTGGATTGCGTACTATTACAAGCGCGATACATAGTGTAGGTAATAGTTCTACTTTCTGTGTACTTGGGTTGGTGTATTGTATTTATTTTAACACCACCCAGGATTGTTCAATCCTAAATAAGTTGTCTAAAGCCCTGTTCTGTATGACGCAAATGTAATTGACAAGGAAACGTGTAATTGGGAAATAAAACTTAACAATAATATTTATATTATCATATTCTTTTACTAGGACTTTTTTTCTTCGCTTTGATAAAGCAGCAGTATATCATCATCATCATCACCATTACGCCGCTTTCCTTCCGGGTTTGTCAGAAAGCATCGAGTCATTATTCCTATCCGTTCATACACTTTTTGTTTCCGTCGCTGTCATACAATTCCTAATGCATGCTCTCCTATTCAGTGTGTTCGACACATGTCCATCCTGAAAATCTGATTTATAAATGCTCTTGCCATTTAATCCTCGTGCAACCACTTTCCGAACACCATTCCTCTCAGCCATACATATTTTTTTCTTCATGTTCTCATTCATTCTTTCTACGTGCCTAAACCATATGACTTTGACTTTCATTATTTTCATTATTCCAGCAGTCATTCTACAATCTTTACCAATGACACTGTAACGCACGCTGTCTTACAAACTTTTACCACTACCACACATTCTTCGCAATCATACATACATTGAGATTATGTAATTTTAAAAAGTTGCCATCTGATATCTTCAATTCAGCTTTGAGGTAAATCGCTCATCTTGGATTTCATTTGTATGTGTGTTTCTGTGGGTTTTCTTGTGAGAGATACCGTGGTAGAATTTGAAAGTAACTTATAATTATTATAGGTTCGTTTGTTTTTTTATTCAGTAGGATTACTTTTCGATGACTTTATGACCCTGTAATGAAATGCCTTTATCTCTAGAGTGCCTACTCCAAAAGGCAATAATGATAAAAATAAATAATGATTTCATGTTAATCATTATATTGCCACTGATGTGGGTAGAGAACCTATGTGTAAGTGTATTTAAAGGAGACAAATTCTTTATTTTTAAGTCTTTACATAATATATTTGAGACTGACAGGGAACACCATCAATGGTGAAGGTCATAAAATAAGTCTACATAAAGAATTTAAAACATTACTAAATATTTATACTTTTAATGGAATTATTTTAATTTTTATTAGACTTTTTTATTTTATATAAAACGTGTGATATTCAGCAAAATAATTAACGCGAGTAAATATTTTATTAGTTACTACTACTGCTATTACTACACCATCACGGCATATCCCACAAGTGGGGTAGCCAGCAGACCAGCCGCATGTAATGAACATGCAAGCCGTCCTCTCTATGCCAACAAAAAATACGTCATCCAGGATGGGTGGCAAACCTCATTGCTGAATTGAGATGTAAATGTCTTTATTATTTCGAACACCCGCTTTTTACAGGACACTCGAAAACTTGCGGAAAAGTGTGAGAGATCAATTCTTTGTCGGGTGCTCCGCGGCATAGTTATTTTATTAGTTTAAGTTTGAAAAGATTTTGAATTGGCATTTCCCAAGTAAGTGATGTAAAGTTATACATATTTGCGCATATACTTAATTCTGAGATACCCAGTTTGAAAAATTAAGCATGACAATATATTCACCAATTTAATTGTCATCTGTATTCAATTACGTATTAGCATATTCACGTAAATTAAACACAAAAATAATTGAAAGTATGTATTTATTTACAGATATCAAAATAAATGATTTATGACGTGATGATAATGTAGTCTTTACATAGTGATATCATTATGATGTACAAATTCTTCCGCTGCGATATCCTGCGTGTTTAAACTCTAAATAATCCTATTAACCGTATAAATAATGTATTAAGTATGTGCTGTGATGTTGAATAAAATATTCCTATGAAATTCTCATATGTAGCGATGTAAATCGATACATTTTGTTTTTGTAAAGTTTAACTGCTGTAAGACAAACCACGGCGGACATAATCAATATCAATAATCAATTTATTATTGTATTTATTATTGTGTATATATCGTCGGTATACAATGAAAATCCACTAACTCCAATTTTGGGTGAAATGGAGTTAAATATGAAGGTATCGAAAAAAAAACATGTTCCATCTACAGAGATAATCCACCTCCTCCTATAAGCTACCATTTTTGAACTATGTCCATACCAAGAATTAACTAACTCCAAAATGTGCTTTTTGACAACAAAGAAAAACCACTAAAGTACTTAAGTGGATTTTTAGTAGATTCTTTATGAAAAATATTACAATTTCGCTACAGAGAAAATCCACTAAATGCCTTTAGTGGAATGTTATCCTTCAAATACCATCATCTGGTGTAAGTCCAATGTATTATAGCTGAAAAATATGTCTATATAACCTCACCATTTATAAGTCTGCACCACCTAATGCTGCGTATTGCTTTTTGTTGGACAGAATTAAATGGGAAACTAAGCAGCTGTGATATAGGAACTTGTTTGCTCCGATACATTAACACTTTACCACTCCATGTCACAGAGGTATAATTTTTTTCTGATACATGTGGTGGCCAGAGCCGCAATAAAAATGTTTCTGCACTTTTATGGTATATAACATTTGGTGACTCCCTCCCATACCCGGATATCTCAGAAGTCGGGGGACTTCTATCTATCCGCTCTTCTAAGCTAAACTTTTGTCCTCACGGGCGGGCCCTGATGGGCAGCCTGAGAGGGTGGCCGGTCAATACCGCCTCGTGGGAATCTTTTATGCTACATTTACGTCTTCGATGCTCCTCTCAGGAGGATGAAATTCAATCATAAACAATAGATAAATATTTAATGATAAACTAAAATGACCAACAAAAGACCCAAACAAATAACAATCAAGCATAATAACTATCAATAAATATAGTGCCTAATTTAGAGCCAGAGGCCAAAGTAAGCAACAATCAATCCTAGAGCACTCCTACCTCAGTCGGGGGTAAACCCGGCTAACGCAGGAGATCCCACCGAGAAACCTATGTCTCCATAAATTCCAAAAATGCCCCAACATCCATTACCTCGGGGCACTCCCGGAGGATATGCTCCGCACTCTGTGCACCCGTCCCACAAACACACCACGGATTCTCCACTAGTCCAAGTTCAAAGAGCTTACCCTTAAGATTGCGTTATGGTATATAGTGCAAACATCACCACATGTTTATACGATTGGACAGAATTTTTTTGGAAAGTGGACATTTGTACATGGACGTAGATTTCATGCACAGCAGCATTGAAAAGGCTAAGAAATTTGAGCCAGTTTATACCACTTAAGACTGGAGTTCCATATTTAAAATTACTAGATCAAATAGATAGTGAAACAAAAAAGTTTCACATACGATGTAACAGAATTGAAATTTAGCAATACGCTAGATTTAAACACAATTGTCGGTAATAGTGATCCTTCTCTTCCCAAACAAATTAATAAAATGTACACAAGAGTTCTACTAATAAGTGCCACTAAAAAGAAAGATCTCATGGAACTTTGCAAAACTAATGTTATACCCAAAGAATACCATAGCTGGTATAATAATTATTCCAAACTCTTCTTCGGCAATTGATTGTATGCCGAAAGCTGCGGTTGACGATAGTATGAGTAAATGTGAAGAACAATAATATTATTTTTTAATTTTTTTAATAAGACAATCTTCATTTTTAATGTCTAAAGACATGACTGATAGTCCAATTTTATTTTGCAGTATTTTTTTTAACATGCCTCAGAAATAACTGCCTTCGTTATTTTATACACAAGTAAACTCTTTGAAATATGTACCCGTTTTCTTACTATCTTGATCAGAGAAAAACCACTAAATCCATTTTATGGTGACTGAGGTGTTTTAAACTTAAAAATTATTATTATTAAATTAAAATATAATATATTATTCTATAATTCACATTTAGAAAACTGTTGGTTCTTCTATATGTAGTAATTATTTCTTAGAATTTCCCTGTGGTTCAGTTTTTATAGAAGATCAAACTTTATATTTCAATTATCTCTGAATAGACTTTTGTGGAGTTAGTGGATTGTCATTGTAAACCGACGATATAAAACTAACTTAACTACCTGTTGTAAATCAGTTGTGCTAATGCTATTAAACAAATTGAGCTACATTTCTCTTTCGTAACATGACAACAAATATGTCGCAGAGCGAAATAAGCGAATGTCTCAATTAATATAATAACAATAACTAATTATAAGTCAGTTTTTCTTGATGTTGTGTGTCAATAACAAGAAAATTTGCGGTGAAAATTTTGCATTTTTTTATCCTTTTCTTGTATCGTAAAGAATTAGTACGCATAGTTAATGAAATTGAAGACTGCGTTAAAATTGTAAAATTGACATTGTTATTTTGATCTTCAATGTTTGAGCGTAGTTAACTGGTGAAGTTAGTAGCAAGTGATATAATTAGCTTTTTAAGCATGAAGTGTATTTCTTATTGATGCAATATAAATAATCTCAGTGATCATATTTTATATTATTTGTATACTAAGAAATTAGATCGCATTATGAAATAAAAAGGCGAGTATTTAAATAGTAAATTGGAGATTATTTAAGAAACCTACTGTACCCTTAACTGTGAGAAATCGAATAATATTAGTAATTAATTGAATCAAATAATATGTCTGTGTTTTCTGAATTCCATCAGTGTGAAAACTTTTGTCCTGCCCCGAAATGATTAATTAGTTTTAAAAATCATTAAAACCAATTAGATATGGATAGATAAACCTTAAACGTAATTAAATTGTAAACTTATATTGTCGTTGAATAATTAATAATAATTACAAGTTTATATTGAATAATATTTTGAGGTGTGTTGTAAATGTGTTTTATGTACTAACACTATGTTGTGACACAACTTTATAAACTGTCAGTTTGTAAGAAGATAGAACCTTCATTCAAGTACAACAATATACTTACAATCTAAAAAAACGTGTAACGATAATTGCTAATTTATTCTAGCAGGTGTCCCTTAAAAATTATTAAAAGCCAGTGTCACTGTGGTCATCAATTACCATATATCTCTTCGATTAACACTTCCCAGAAAGTAGTTTTCTTTGAAGGTCATCGAGTTGGTCATATTATAATCTCACCATCCTCCATCTGCATACTTTATCGTCGTTAGTTAAAATACTAGCGATTTTAATTTTATGTCCGTATCTTCAGTGCTCATTGCTTTAAATAATGTTGGTTTCAAGGATTTTACAATACTTTGTTAATTTTCGTGTGGGTCCCTTTCTTTTGTAGAATTTGCATACCCGGATGCTTTGAATCTTCTGTCTGCAACGATTGTTTAGTTTTATTAAACGTGTTTTCAGAAAATCCTTGGTTTTATATTTTTTAATATTTCATCTCCTTCCATTACATTTTTTAGTAAATTCATCAAGGTAAAAGATAGTCATTGTTTTCGGTCTTGATAAACATAACGAATTATATATAATTATGTATGTTTGTCGTTAGATAAGTAAAGCCATGCACAATGAAATTGTTGAGTTTGCTTTTTAAAGCTCATATATTTTTTCCATATGGATGTTGTATATATTTTTATCCTGATTTTATATTATTATTCTCTTTAAATTTACTTTGCACATCATTACAGCTTTTGGCCAATGCGATGTGCAATGAGATACAACTTATATATACATAGTTACATAATATAATATTTACAATATTTGAAACAACAAAATAAGAAATTAATCTTTTCTCAAAAATTGATCTTCTATTTGTTTGTTTTATATGTTGGGGTTGTAATATATGTTTGTACAAATGTTTTATATTATGCCAAATTCTTTGAAATTGCGTTATGTATTATAATGCTGAAATTCTCGCACCCTGCGTGTTAAGAATTGCGAATGCGTTACAGCTGTTTATTGTATAATAAAACTATTTACGTAATATAATTATTAATCATAATAATTCCAATATGTTTTCACGGTCTGAAAACTTAGGTTCATTTCACATGCTCCCGTTACCAACAAAGGTAGTGATAGTATTCTCTGTTCTTATTTTCTATTTATTTTGATGTTTTATTTCCCTAAGGAGGTAAAGGAATCTAATGCGCAGAGTGTATATTCAAAGGCAAATTAAGAAGACATTATAAGGAACAAAAATAATTGAATCTCTAATACCAGTGCTACGCATGTGCTGTTTGAGGAGATTTGTGAATTATATGATGAAAATAATACGTAATTGTTCAAAAGAAAGTATTTGCGAGCCTGGATGCAATATCTCCCAGCTTACCAAAGTAATTTGTGATATTATATTGACAGTCTATGTAATTATAATATATATGAAATATTTTTCTAGAATCAGTTTGATCGTATTCAGATGTTCAGTAAAAGAAATGTAATTACCATACCAAATGCAAAAATATTCCTTTAAATTGAGCAATTTTTACTAGATTTTCATAATTTTAAATTAAATGAATATCTATATGGAATTTGACAAATTCATTTATTTTTATCGAAAGCCAAGTTTCCGTGCAGTATGCTGAGAATATCTACATCTATATGTCTATTTGTTTATTGTATTACGTATGAATCTACCGATTATATTAGATTTTTAGAAATAGTATTACTTCATCATTTAATTAACTAAGATACCAGTTTTGTTGGAGTATTTTTTCATACTGATCGCTATTATTTCATTATCAACATTGTTGCTAACTTCTATGAAAATCAGTAATTTTCACTCAAAGAGTTACTTGGTACAACTAGTAAATTAATCATTTGTGTTGATATTACTAGTCGTTAGTTGTATGCATTGTACTAAAATAAAATAAAAAAATGCACTGAAATTTATAAAAATTATATTGCAAATCTACATTTCAACTGAGCCACTATCACTTTCTTTGCTACATTAATTTTTATCGATCTTATTATTTCGTCTACCAAAAAGCCCTATTTTAAATTATTCTTCCACTATTCGTACTCATCATTAAGTTTTGCAAATTAATACCCATTGAGATTTTATTTACAATTTATTTTAATATTACGACTCGTATAAGTGGTGTTGCTTAATTACTCGTATACTTCATATTATTTTAGTTAATTTCATAACATATTTGATATGTATGAGTATATTGCTATTTCAGTATAGGTATAATTACATATGTTGTACGTGACGAAAACGGTAAAACAATAAAAAAAGTTCATTAGTATTGTACCATTCGAAGTTATTATTATAGTTGCCTGTAGTATTGAATTTCTGTGTAATTTATAGTATTATTGAGCGATATTATTAAATTTTACAAAGATTGTTATACTGCGTTTCTGTCGCGGGTACGATTTTGTGTAATTCGAGTCCTAAAGGCGTATTTGAGTAAATTAATCCAAGCATTACTTGTAATAAATTATTTCTAGCATCTTTCGTAACATTCGGTAAAAATTGTGTATTGCTTGTAAGGTAACCTTAAGCATAGACGCTTTATTGGTAATGTATAACTAACTATTCGAGTTCTAACGTAATCATCAAAATATCTGCGAACTGTGTGATCACTGATTACCTACTATGAGTTATTACGATCATCATTCTCACAGAAGAAATGCCAATAGTCGTGGACCTACTTACGTTACAAAAAAACTGCAGCTAGTTATATCGGTCGACCGCAGTGTAGCACTGAGTGTTCACTTCCAACCGACGTTGTATCATACAAGTTACAATACGACGCTTTGAGGTCAAGTTTTTCATTGCGAGTTTTGTTTTTCACCGCGGGCTGCATCGGCCGCGCCGCAACCTACTCAATAGAGTCTCCAACTACTGCTTACTATGTCGCAGTATCGTTGTGTTGTATTATAACTAGTCAGTGGTTGGTTGCTGAATGTATAGTAGGTACCTACCTACCTACATAATGTATTTCACTTTGTAGTGATTACTATAATATTAACATCTATGGATACTGATTAGGTCAGCGAACTGCTTCTTGCGCCATTGATAAATTTCGAGTGGCGATCGTCACTTTGGTTATATATTAATATATATGTAATTATTGTTATTTCATCTTCAATTAGAATTAATTACCTCAGCTTTTCTTATGTATTTGTATTACTATTATTATGCTTATTAATAAATCTACATAATAAAACGATTATTGAAATAGAATATCAACATTTTTTACTGTATTTGGGCACAACGCGCAGATGACAAAATCGAATACGCAAAAAAAAGTAAATGTTCTAAAAATTTGTTGCTGACTTTGCGAACTAGCAACCGATAATGTATTGTTCCGGCGCCATTAAGACTGGAGATCTTAATACATTAGCGATCCGAAATATGAGATCCCAAAAATGTTTGCTTCTGTGTTTTGCATTGAATGTTTCTCGATTGGTGGACCTTATACTGTGACAGTAAGAATGGCGGAATTGGTGAATGCTGTCTATGGACACCGAAAGTGATCACTTGCGTCAGCTTAGAGCCAATTCGTAAGCGTTGGGACGCCTTTCTCACTTCTTTTGACTGGATTTTTTTACAATGTTACAATGTTTAACACGGTTCACCAATCGAGACCTCTGATTGGTTAAATTATTAAAATACTTGAAACGGATTGTAAATTATATATTAAAACTTATGTCTCTCTGAAATAAAACATGTTAGGTGCTTCAGTATTCAGCATGATTTTTTTTTAAATTTCATTTTCATTTCAAATCAAATTTGTTTATTTCCTTTAATAAGTATTTACAATCCAATATAGCTCAAATGTCCATATGCCAATACAACTAATTCCACTTTGCCACCTAACTAGGCTAGAGCCTGTGTCGACACATTTTATTGTTAATAAAAGTGGAAGATTTCAGTTATCATTGGCTTATCAGTGTTTATTTTTACTGTAATGATTTCCAAATCTATTGAAAATAACAGCAGATACCTTGCAGAATTGTTTCACATTTTTATACAACACAATAAAAATAGAATCCTTTTTTTTATAATCGAATGTTACAGTAATTAATTAGGTTTTCACAGCTCCTAGTAATACATATATTTTCGTGGATTCTTAATGTCATCTTTTTGCTTATCTTTCGGGTATATAACTATCTATATATCTGATAATGCCTTCTATACCAAACCCAAAAGCTGGACAGAATGAAAAGCATCCACGCAATTCACTCGAAATCATAAGTATTATCGAATAGTGTTTATATTTTGCAGTGCATTAACGACTCGACTAGTAAAAGTAGAACGGTCTTTATAACGTCGACAGTTCGTTACTCTTTTCTTTATAATATGAGAAGATCACAGGTAATGTAGTTACAATATATACATATCTATGTTATTGTCTATGAATTTATATGAACTTCCGTAAGATAGTTTGTACTTTATCGAAATCAATTGATATCTACAGTATTTTTTTCAATCAATTTCACAATAAAGGTTTTGCTTTGTACCTGCTAACTACGTGGTTTAAAAAGTTAAACAATACTCAAATAAAAATGAACTGTTTTCTATTAATATT
Organism: Athripsodes cinereus; assembly: GCA_947579605.1. Taxonomy (NCBI): domain Eukaryota; kingdom Metazoa; phylum Arthropoda; class Insecta; order Trichoptera; family Leptoceridae; genus Athripsodes; species Athripsodes cinereus. Next base: position 9,352,729 of record OX388315.1, read on the forward strand.
CTAAACACGATTAATGAATAAGTGTCGTACAGGTTTAATAGTCTGAAAAGTATGTACTTACTGTTTTTTTATTTACTTGAATTACAAACGAACAGCTTAACCAAAAATTCAATAAACAGCAAACTGCATTACATATTGTTAGGCACTAAACATTTCACCTATGTTTATGTTGACACAAGTAAACTGTAATTAAAGTAAACAGAAAATAAAAGCGATTCGATGTGTATGCGTATACGCAAAAAACGATGGAAAAAATAATGAGTAGATCTAAATCTGTCTAAATCAATTAAATCTATCGCCTCTTGTGAAAAAAATCATGTACTCACCTGCAGCTTAAGTGATCAGAAGTGATCTTCCATATTGTGACAACGCCTAAAAATATTTCTGTGTGTATGAAACGTTTTTGAAGTCGGTAAGAGGTAATCTGCTATGTCGCAATCATGAACAGGTTCATACGCCAGCGGTGTCCATTTAACAAAGTGATTTAAACATTTTATTTCGTGACAGCGTAGGCCTCCATAATGTATTGAATGCTATAGTCGCTACGAAATATTTATACTCCGATGATTTGGTAGATAAATTATGAAAATATTTGTCATAATCAATTTATACAATATAACTACGTGAAAACGTTAAAAATAAGATCAAAATAAATATGCCCTAATATGAGCGTAGCTCGTGTTTTGGAGAGGATTCAAACTTTTTGAACAGTTATAATTTATAATGTCATGATAAAATATAACATATGTGAACAGACATAAATAATAAAGAATAATTTAGAATTTGTAGATAGAAAACAAAAGATACAATAATATATGCCTATAATTCAAAAGTCTTAGTAGTAGGTAGTAATAACAATAGCTAAATAATACTACTCACAGTAGATAAAACAAGACGAAAAGGTAATGTATGAAAGCGATCAGTGAGTAGTTTTATAATAAACTAGAATAATAATAAACAATATTTATTAATACACTGTATACATATCGTGTCCATATTTTATAAATGACATCACGTAGGTACAAACAAAGGTATTTTTTTATTGCAAATAAATCACGAAATTATTTCAAAAACCCTTCGTAAATCTTTCAGCATTACTGTAAGTACTTCCAATATCCTTGAATTCGAGTAGACGACCTACTGCTGGAACAAGTTAATGGGAATGTTGAAGTATTGCTGTTTTGTCATGTTTATCTATTATAAGCTGATTACTTTATGTATGTAGCATTAATTTATTTAACTGTCTCTACTACTTAACAGTATCTGGTATTCTAGAGACACGAAATGCGTTTGAGTATCATTTGTTTTGTTTCTTACAAATACTGCAGTGAAGACGGGTTGTAAACAGAGTCTTACATTTCCGCAGATTCCATCTAATGAGGTCATGGTTGATCACTGGCCGCACCAAGCCCACACTACTATACAACTTAGTGTTATAGTACCTGCTCTTAGGGTCTTAGTACTTCTGCTACTCTCTCGTTGCTGACTGCATAGGTGTTGCGAAATTGGGCAGCGATTAGCTCCAAACCATACGTTCGTATTCTTATACATAGTAAAAAAGCATAGTATTATACGCAATAGGCTACTATACACCACACCTTGTGATGCTGTGACCCTGAATAGGTTCGATATTTATCTTCTACTGAGTTTGTTCTCGTAGTACAAAATAGTTGAATAAGTTTTGCGTAAATATATTTATGAATCGTGAGTGCAATGGAAGGTGCAATTCTATTGATGGGATGTTTGCGCTATATGTGCCCGAGTTGTTAATACTTATTATTTATCGTTTAACTATTTACTTACTTAATGTTCTCATTGTTGATGCAAGACGCTGAGGTATTTTTCACGTTCAAAGTATTCATACTGAGGCAATAAATAATATTTAACTATGTATATATGTGCTAAAATACATACCATTAAGCAGGTTGTAATAAAATAGACAATGTCTATGATAATAATAATATTCCATGAATAATATTTTAGATAGGTGCTTAAAAGTCGTTGGGATAGTCGAAACTTTGTTAATGATGAATATACTAATTTCGCATTATTCGCCCATAAGGGAATGAAAACAGTGATATTATGTTTGATCATAAGAAAATCAATTCAACGGTTCATATATATTTTTTCTGGCAATCTATCTATAACGAGTGATTTGTGAATGCATATGTTTCTTTCTTTAACTCTTAACATCATATATAATTTCCCTATGTCTTTTGATGTCTTCAATATTTTTATTTTGTTATGATTTTAAATTCTGGTCATAATCACCTCCAATTTTGGTTTTTGGAAAGTCCTTATTATTTTATTGTAGTAGTTTGTATATATACCATTTTTATTGTTAGTGATTATTTTAGACATATTTACTTGCTTTATCATTATATTATATAATTTTAACTTGCATTAGATTTTCTAACGAAAAGTGTAGCGCTTTGAATCCATAAGTCAAATCAATTCAATTCTAGCTGTCATTATCAGTTTCAGTTGTTCAACTAATTACCACCGTCCTTGATGAGGTCAACTGTCTGTTCAAATACACTTTGTCATAATTACCTTCTACTACATATTTTCATTTCTTAGATTGGGATGTACTTAGGTACCCGCTAATCTTTCTTTAAGCACTAAGAAGTTAGTTTGATGGTCATTAGTAGGTACATACAACATTCATTAAGATATGCATTGCATTCAATTTGTTTGTATGTAATTCGTCATAGCTTACTGCACCAGACAATGACTTGAGTGTGAGTACATTGTTAATCGTAAATTGATTGCGAGTTATGCGTTTATTGATGATGTTGTGTAAAGGACATTAAATTTGTTGTATGATTGGCATGAACCTGTTTGCTGCGACAGTGTTTCGTAAACGTCGAATCGTGTACCTACTAAGCATTTCGAAGAAGATAACTAGTTTATAGAATATCGTTATAAGTTTAGTAGTATTTTACATATAGCTGTGATTGCCTAATTAATTTTAAATGTCATAGATGCACCAAATTGTGGTAATATACCTATTATATATTACTCTTCTTCTTTGACTTTGACATGTCATCTTGCCGCTGATTACTAAAATGGAGACTAACTTTTATGGTATCAGCACATATCGAATATGCGTGTGTCTTTATTGGAATAAAATTACATGTTTTTAATTTAGACTTGCTGATGAGTCTTATATGTTTTCAACTGAAATAAAAAAAATATCAATTTGATCTTTGTATTGTTTCCTACATTTTTATTTTTGTATTGTGTAGATTACTATATTAATATTCCTATTAGAATATTCATTATCTTTTGAAATTGTTTTATGACTTCTTATTGATTTTGTGTATATCTAATGCATTACCATTGTTTGTTATATTGTATATGCATATGTCTGTAAGTAAAATTCATATATGCCTATATTGGTTGACAAATAAAACATCGAACCCATACAATTATGTATAAATGATAAAGCTGTCGGGTTTCGCGTCTTTTTCTGAAATCTTATATAGGCATATTTTTTTTTTCTGTTTTTTCATTTTTCCTGCTGAGACCGCCTTAGCCAAAAGCTGTTATGGTCTCCGTGCAGGGTGATGTTTTTATAATAATAATAATAATTTTATTTTGCACTTTTTATCTCTTCAGAACTCACTCTATGAATGCGAATAAGAACAAACTTGCAGAAAAAGCTTTGATACTTTTTTCGGTTAAAATTATTATTTTATGTCATTCAAGTCCCCTACATAAATTTATTTAGTCGATTTACCTTAAATTAACACCGTTTCTTAATGACATATATGCATCTTTAACGATCTTTTGGTTAATAATTACCGCATTAGTAACATTTTTGTTTATTGGTAACCGTATGTTAGATATTTTATAGAGGCCGGTTTTGATGGGGTTTTTTTTCAATATGTGTTGTAAAATAATTTAGGGATGAGTCATTTTTTTAATAATAATAATTTATTTAAAAAAATATGATACATTGTTTATCAATGACAATAAAATACATTAATTATAATTAACGGTTAATTTTCAGTTCTATTCTGATACACCTAAATGCATACTTTTATCTTTGTGTTCAATCTTATTATTTCACACCATTTAAGGAAATTTATTCGTTAAATATTCTCTATGTCCAAGTACAGCAACAAACACTATTTGGTTATGTCTCATCAAGGGTTTATTATTTATTTTTATTCTTTCTTTTTTATTTTCAATAGATAAAACAGCTTGAATAATGGATAAAATCTGATTATTTAAACAGCATAATATAAAAAAAGATAGAGGGAAGAAATTCAATTCAATCGTTCCAATAATTACCATATTTAAAAGCAAATCAATGACTGCACTATTCACCAGCGTCCTCGAGACTGTCTAAAGACTTTTGAACGGTACCCGGAAAGTCACCTGGAATTATCATCGTCATCATCAACTGTACTATTTACCACTAAACCGCACTGTTTTACTGTAAATGAAAAAAAAGAATAACAGATTTATATGAACTTGCTAATTCTATTTTTTTCTGTTCGCTCTGAGTTGGGTAAATTTTAGTTATGAAATTTTTAAGATCGCAGTTTTTACGTAGATGTGAAAATGTCTTATGAAACACATTTGATTGCATACGAATTAATTACTAGTTAAAACTATTCTAGATATATTGCCAACTGATTTGATGAAATTGGTGAAAAAACCATCACAATATTACATATAATAATTTAACAATTTGGTTATTTTGAATTACGTCAGTATAATCTGCCTCGCATTAAAATAAAGTTGCCTATACTAATTTATTGTAGAACTTGTTTCGTATTAAAATAAATTTGCCTGTATACCGATAACTCGTCTCATATTGAAATGCTCACGTAAGTTAGGTTATTTCATTCCCATTATATAAACGGTGTATTCCACAATATGAAAATGATTTTAGGGATTTTGAAAATAATTTCTAGTTACACATTTCCATTTCCAAATAAGCGACTGCATGCCTATCTACATAAATCGATAATACATAATACGTATGTTGGTGGTTTACGTTTTAATAAACGAAGTGATTGATCAAGCTGAGGAAGGAAGGCGGGTACATTACGTACTTTAGTGTTACATGTGATCGCCATTTCCCGTGTTACAATGATCTCTAATTATTAAGTATTAACTAATTAGTGATGTGTGTATTTATGATATGTGTGTGTGTGAGTATGTGTGAGTGCGCGTTGTATGTAATTTATTTATGTGGATTTAATGATTTCTTGCGTGTTCACTAATAGTATTATCAACAATGCCTCGCTATTATAATTATAATTATTTTATTAAAAGGAAAAGTGTTTCCGGTACTTGCCGACCGCGCATAGATTTCCGTCGTACATATCGCTGTCGATTGGCTTCGTATCCGTAACATCTTTTTGGTATTGGTTCATTTGTTCATATGGTTTCATATATGACGCAGCTGTATCTTGGCGATGTTTTATGTAAAGTAAGAATCATTATTAATATAAAGGCAAGCATTTCTTTTCTCTAGTCCAAATGATGATAGTTACTCAATCACTTTGGAAAAAAAAATACAAGATTTCCGATGTTTACATTAAATGAATAAATCTGTCAATAATTGCACATTGTATTCTAACTAAAAGAAATGTACTTACCCGTCCTGATCACTCATAAACGAGCGCATGGCCTTTGAAAATAGAAAATCTAGGTGTTTTGTAGCTTTATTTATTTATTTATTTATTGAAATTCAATCAAACAGATCACATATAATTACAAACAAGTAAAAATTTTGTTGGTCCAATCCTTGCTGTTGCCCATTATCGACTATGCTGATATCGTGTATGTGGACATGAATCAGGATCTAATTGACAAACTTGATCGACTTCAGAATGTTGGCATAAGGTTTATTTTTAATTTAAAAAAAACTGACCACATTTCTGAATATCGTAATACCCTGAAATGGCTTACTGTACGACAAAGACGTGAGCTCCATCTACTCACATTTGTCCACAATGCTCTGTACGCAAGATCAACCCCGTACTATATTAAGGAGGCTTTTGAATACTTGGCGAGTCACGGTTTACCTCTGAGGTCGAATAACCAGCGCATCCTGTCAATCCCGGCTCATGGTACAACTTTCATCTCAAAATCTTTTGCAGTTCAGGGTGCTCGTTGCTGGAATAATCTCCCTTCAAAATTTAGGCTGACTCAAAGTCTGACGTCTTTCAAGCGAGCCGTTAAGGAGAAAATGATTTCCACAAACACAGCCTCTGTAACCCATCACTCCTAACCCCCCCCCCTAACCCCCCCCTTTTTCCTTTCTTATATAATAATGTTTAATTATATTTTTATCATATGTTATTTTTTTTTTTTATTTTTTTCTCTTTAAGTTAATACTTTTGGGTTAGTTGGAAGAGATCGCGCCTTTGCGATAAACTCGCCCTCTGTATATTGATTGTATGTAATTTTGATGTATACCTTTTATGTAATTGTATTTTATCAATGTACAGTAAAGAATAAATAAATAAATAAATAAATAAAATATAATAATAGGCAAAAGCATAATATATAAAAAAAACATTTACTCAAGCCGCCATACAAAAATCATGTGTCGCAATTGATTAAGATTATTTTTAATGTTTATGAACCTACATAAAAAAACCACATCAATCAATCCTCTCACAAACGTATATCATAAACTCCACATTCAGACAAACACATATTTGAAATTAATTATTTGACATTAATACAGAACATATAAAACGTAAGTACAATTACCTGCTTTATAATTACCACTTCTCAATTCGTAGCCAACGTAACTATGTAGCTATAAAATTAGCAAATATTATAACAATCACTTTGCTACTTAGTTCAGTATTCGTTTACTCACAGTGATCAAAAACATTTTTCTATTGTCTCCATAAGTTGTACGCATTGAAATGTGGATTAAAAAACTCGTAAAAAAGAGATATACCTATTTATGGTCTTCATATTATAAAACAACTATTGGAAACAACACAATAAATATCAAATAACATTAAAAGGAGTGGGCTTCGAATAAAAACATAGTTGGAGAAGAATAATTTTGAAATAGAGTGAGTTAAAAAATGCAAAGAACATGTCTCACGAAATTACATTTAACATTTTTTTTGTAATGTATAAATTTAAAGGACCGTCCCATATCATTCATATATTGAGGGTATGCAACCGAAAAATTAATCGGTTGCATTAATTTACGGCATAATTAATAAATCTATTACTTTGTTATTTATCTTTTGTTTTTCATAAGTGCGTAGGTAATTCTTTTGAATGATGGCAAAAGTTTTCTATGACTGCTTCGTATAAGTTTTCTCAATTATTATTCTTGTATTTAAATGATCTGTGATAACTTGTGATATGTGATTGTGTACCGCCCATTTAGAGTGTAAGTACTTAAACGAGCACGTGTTCCTCTGCGTACTAAAGTGACGTCACTATTTGATTTGCACGCCCAAATCGTTACTTGCTGAATACTTGAATTTACGTAGATGAGAGTGGAATAAAAAGTTTTACATAATATTTTTTAAATGGATAATGATGGAATATGATTACATTTTTTTGTATTTATTAAGTTGTTTTCCCATTTATTATTTATATTTCATATGTAGGTACTTTTGTTCCGTAAGCACCCGGAAAATAATTGGTCACCCACATTTTTCCGTAAGTTTTCGAGTGTCCTGTAAAAGGCAGGTGTCCTAAAAAATAAAAATGCCTTAACACGACGACTTAAGACGACACTTTAAATTCTGCAATGAGATTTGCCACCCATCCTGAGTGTCTTAATTTTTTTTTTGGCATAGAGGGGACAGTTTGACAGGACAGGACGTGTCGTGATGATATAGTATTTATTTTTTAAAAGATCTATAAGAAACTTGTTATAAAATTAAATAAGCTAAGACATTCAAAGTACTACTCTATTTTGATTGAATGAATTCGATTGATTAAAATTTATTTGTATATAGTTGTAAACAATTCAGATTGATAATGACCTTATAAGTCGAAAGACGTCTCTCTGCGAATTAACAAACAATAGTACAAAGGAACAATTGTTTCAAATTGCATTATTATGGAATTCTACTACGTGTGCACCGACACAATTAATAAAATTTATTTATTAAATCCAATTCTTCACCTTATCGAATGTTAGAAAATATCGGCGAGAGCTGTTTACAATTACCAATTAACCAAATATGATTTTCTATGTAAGACCAAGATGTTTTATATTTCTGAGGATATGTATTTGGTAGGTATACCTTAGTTAGATTTGTTTTGTTAATTAATTAATCTACATATACGGATGAAAATGTTTCTCACATGATTACCTATATATTTCACGTATAGCATACTTCAATTCGAATAGACTCTCGATATCGAAACGATATACATTTTTTCAGTAATCTAATCACTTTAAAATGTATACATAGCCAATTTGTACCTAGAATACAATTTATTGGTCATGAATGAAGTTGTCCATTCATGTTTTAAAAGTACGTAGATACTTGTTATACGGACGATGGTGTATCTAATACTCGTATATACTGGTATATAAGTAGTTTTATTTGTGTGTGTTCTTTCATGTTTGATGTTAAATAATCAATATTGCTTAATAGTAATTTTTCAAGGTTATATGGAAATTATCAAAAGTATTCATTTAATTTAATCGTCTTTAGGTACACCATCTTCGTATGACTTCAATATGAGTAAAAATTGTCCGCCTACATCTATTTAATAATGTGTAACTGTTTGCTCTGTGTGTTGCTTTGTCACAACTTCGAAGCGGATCTACATCAGTTCAGGAATTTTTATGGGGAAAAGATGTTGTGTAGTAGTTACTATGTACTTATGATATTAGTTTTATTGCTATCTTTTGTCGAATGTTCCCTGTGTTTAATTTACTGACTAAGATAGACTAAACACGTATATTACTGATCAATAGAACCGACCGTTTCGTTTATACACCATCTCTTCGAAAAGATATAAATCATTTGATATAAGTATCTCAGAAGGGGTTATATTTTTATGGCAAATTTTATTGTGGGATTTCACGATAAACAGTATATTAATAAATATATTATTATCTTATTGATCATTATCTGAACAATTCCTGACGCAATTTACGTATATTTTTATTATAATAACCTACTATAAACTTATTTAAGTTTCTAGAATTATTTCGACTAGTAGTTTCGACCGACAGAATAATCTAGAAGAATTCTAGAACAAGGTACATACTAATGAAATTCAAATCAAATCCAGTAACAATTTATTCTGTTGACCAATATTGTTTATATAAATGACACTCGTATTAAGCAACGCATTTGATATCAGATACCTCGCTTTTGAAAGAAAGAAAAAAGAAGATTGTTTATTCATTGCTTCTTTACATTGTCAAGCATTCAATGAAATCAATCTCAATAAAAGCTACATTCATGTAGTGGTAAATTTATATCTATGAAGAGTTTTATATTTACATCTAATCCGACTTTTTTTATATATTTGCTTTAAACATGCGTCTATAGTAAATATTTACTGGTGTTTATTATAACTCGTCGTCATTCTCAATTAAATAATGTAATTCACAAGTAACCACAATACGCGCAATACATCAAATGACATCAATTATCATGTGTGTAATATTTTCCTCATTTTTATTTAATATCGCTTTTAGATGTCCACTTGAATAAAAAAATTCTTCGATTAAAAAATGTTTTCTAGAACATATATCATCTTTTTATCTATGTCTTTATTCAAATTTCATTTGTGAAATTGTGTGATAGATCAATAATTTTTTTGGATGACCAGGGGGCTTGTTTTATAAGTTTACTTTTTTTTACGAAAATTCCTACCTAGTTGTAATAATTCAGTTTTATAATTTTAGTGTGGTACAGTATTTGTAATGCATTCTTTTGATTAAATGAAGCTCGTGTTTTGGTCAGAAAATAAATATTTCTAGATTGAAAGCAACCACAGAACATAAATTATATGAAGGATAATTATGTTAACATGCTTTTTATTATTATAGTCATATAATAAAAAATATTTTTACTACCATCTTGTAATAAGTCATTAACAAATCTATTATGTAAAACATAATTTGTAATCTTCTTTATAGTCACATAAATGTCTGTGAGTGACCCGTGTCAGTCTCTTTGGTCATTCGTTTTCTTTTATTTCCGATAACTGTTAAACCAAATATAATTATGTAGATCAGTGTTCCGCAAACTTTTTGTGTTCAAGGTACACCTATCAAATCAAAAAAATTTAGAGGTACATCAAAGAAAAAAGCAGTGACTATTTAATATTTATTTATTACTAAAATCCATATACCTAATATGAGAAGATATTTAGTGAGAAATGTGAGCCTATTTAACTGAGCACAGGCGATCAAAATTTGGAGCAATCTTTGATAAGGCTGCTCTCATGTCTTCATTGATCGTTCTCAGGCGCTCTCTTTTTTTCGATTTAATAGTAGTGAGAGTTGTAATTTTAACCACCTGGATGTCCACAATTGCCAGGGATATGAAGGAGGCAAAGTTGCGCGCGGAGGATGCAGGGGACCGCAAAACTTGGAAGATGAGGACTAGGAGAGCCGACCCCAAGTAAATGGGATAAAGGCGAGGGCGAAGAAGAAGAAGAATAGTAGTGAGAGTTGAAAATCCCAATTCGCATAAGTAGGTTGTGGCAAATGGTAATAGAATTGCAAAAACACGCTTTGAAAGCAGTGAATACTCATTTTTTATATGCAGCCAAAACTGTGCTACCTCTACTTCGGAAAATTTTAGTTTTAATGTCCGATCAGTTTTTAACTCCATGAATTCTTCCTGCTTGTTTACCGGTAAGTGTCCAAGGGAAATGTTATCCGAGAATGGATTCCGTACCCAGCCCATAGGTTGCAGGTCACACTTAGGAAAATAACAGTTCATTTTTTCTGCTAATAGCTCCAAGTGTTTCATTATCACGTGGAGCACCCGGTAAAGAATTGGTCTCCCACTCTTCTGCGTAAGTTTTCGAGTGTCCTGTAAAAGGCAGGTGTTCGAAAAAATTAAGACATTTTACTTATTAAATTCTTATTGAATTATTAAATTCAGCGATGAGGCTTGCCACCCATCCTGAATGTCTTGATTTTATATTGGCACGAAGAGGACAGTTTGCATGTTTCTTACATGCAGCTGATCTGCTGGCTACCCCACTTGTGGGATATGCCGTGATGGTATAGTAGTAGTAGTTTCACTATCAAAGCCTGCACTTTTTTTCTGAATCGGCAGCCATGGTATTTGAAAACATTTCATTACTACCATTGACAGCGTGGCTGTTCCATAACACCAACTTAGCGCGAAAGTTTTCAGTTTTGTCCGAAGATGTTAAAATATTAGAATTCCTGTTGAACTCATTTAAATGAGCGAATTTGTCCGCCAGATATGCAAGTTTTAGTACCCGTTCTTCTTTTTTAAACACAGAAGCAAAATCTGAACCCTGTGCCTCTAAAAACGACTGGGTCTCATTTTTTAGCTCGAAATCCGAGATAGCACTTTTCGGCGAGAAAGCCATCGAACTTCTGTATGAAACAGAAGTGACTGATGATCTGCTCCCATTTCCTGACACTGCATTAAACAGACGAGAGTTTAGCGGTCGCGATTTGATGTAATTGACAATTTTAATAACTTCTTGTAGGACAGACAACAATTCATCAGGCAGAGACTTCGTCAAAACCTTGACTTTTTTCCGCGGCACACCAACTGATGACCACGGTACACCAGTGTGCCGCGGCACACGCTTTGCGGAACACTGATGTAGATTAACTTAAAATGCAAAGAGCTGGAATATGAATTATATATGATGTATCATCATTTCTGTCGGTCCCTCAATCCTGAGGATCGTGACCATCATGCCTCGTTCTGTAGACCATCTGTCTCCATGTTGAGCGATCCTCTGCCATGTGTAAGGCCCCATGAAGTGAGCCCCATGTGTGGCCTCCTTAATTTGGTCGCTCCATCTTATTGGCACTCTGCCCCTTCCTCTCCTCCCTTCTACAACCCCAGTCATAATCACTTTTTCTAGTTTTTCTTTTATGATGTATATAATAATAATAATAATTGTCCAGTATCGGTACTTGAAAACAATGACACTAAACTCTACTGGGATCGACCAATTCAAACTGATCGAACTATTCTAGCTAATCGACCAGATATTGTGTTGGTTCATCGCAGATGCCGTAAAACATACATCATAGACATCACTATACCACATGATGAAAATTTAAATAAAGCTGAGCAAGATAAAATAATAAAATATCTTGATCTTGCTCACGAAATCAAAGATATGTGGAGAACACCTACCACAATCATCGTGCCTATAGTGTTGTCTGTGAATGATATAATACCTAAGAGTCTGTTAAGCAATCTCAGAAAACTGGGAGTAGATGACAGGCTCAAATACAGCATGCAGAAGGCCGTACTTCTATCGTCCACCAGGATAGTAAGAAGGTTTTTGTCTCTGTAGCTCTGTAAGTGATCTCCCATGATTGTACTATTTCATAGAACATCATGGAAGAATCAACTCGAATAATGTTGGGGTTCTACATTTTGAATATAAATATATTTTAATATTTTATGGTTTTTGTTATTTAATGTTATATTTAAATTTTATTGTTAATCTAATATTATGTTCAAAATGTAGAATCTAATATTGTTTTGTTAAATAAATGAGATATGACATAATAATAATAACTAGACAACTTTTATGAGATTCGCGGTTTTGTGGAAAAACCATTGCAAGGGCCCATTCAAGAATCATAACACTTCCTGAACAATAGGGTTTTTAACCTCGCCTTGAACACCTCCACACTCTCCAGAGTCCGCAAATCAATATATCTAACAAATATAGATATTTCAGTAAATATGTAGGTATATAATACTACTATCATGGCATATGCTACAAGTGGCAGAATCGTCTCTGCGCCAAGTGAGTCACCTCTTCTCATGACATTCTTAGCGCTCTCGTGTCATTGTCATACAAACGGTGTATTGTGAAAGAACTATGCTCTTTTTAGATTACTAACACTTTATATTATTATAGAATATGATGTATTAATTTGTTTGTGTTTTTAATTGTTTCCCAGATAGTGAACCGGCGATTAGCCTCAACGTGCAGTACAGTGCCAAGTGTCAGTTCGCCGGATCCTACACGCAACTATGCCACAACAGTTCACACATCACATCAACCGGGATCAATGCCAGATTACACGAATGTAGATCCATACCGACTGCTGGAAGACGACCTCTGTAATGTCTATCAAGAAATCAGAGATGTAAGTATTATACAAATAACAAATACATATTTACATTGTAACGTCCAAAGATATAGAAGTCAAACATACAAAGAACACCATCTAGGTAATCGTGATTACAGAACAAAAACACTGTGTAACAATTGATCAAATAAATATAATATGCTGATATCAAATACTCTATGCTGAATAGTTCAAATTACGAGTACAATGTACATTTCAGTTACAATAATTGTGAATGGTTCAAATTACAAACGCTGAAATTGTGAATGGTTTTTGTCTTTTGCGTGTATGTTTCTACTATTTAGTCTTGTTGTCTGTAGATGCTTTATCTAAATTAATATATTTTTGTTCTACTATCATTTGACTATAAATTATGTGGAATAGAAATTCTATATCACAATCAAAGTAGATATCTAAAAAAACTCCTTTGTAATGGATATTTTTGCATCGTGAGAAGTTAGGAAAAACCACAATACAATTTAAAGTTGGGTTATTAAAAAGTTGAATACCTACGATATATTTAAATAGTCATTTTCCTTGTGTTGTTCCTTGATTTGAATATAGATGAATAAATTTTGCGTCGAATGATAAAAGTGATCTCATGGTATTCCCCGTATCAGTGAATTTGATTTTTCCACATTCTTAAGTTTATTTCGTGTATTAATGGATTTAAGTTTTTTTGGATTTACCTTTTTTCTTTGTCTTTATTAGATGGAAAACTTGTTCACTCTATATCGTCATTGCATATTCAAAAAGAGATATATGCGAACATTTTTATTTAGGTATACTCTTTAAAAACTTCAATAGATTACAGTTTTTTTTTAACATAAATTCTAAAACAATTTTAGATATATTTTTAAACATTTTATGAACAATCTATTCAGAGTTCAGGTTTCGAGTAATTTCTATCCAAGTTATATTTCAGTTAGCGTAGGTTTTTCACACAACTAAAAAAACAATGGTATTGCTTGTATGCATCAGTCGTTGTTTTAGTAAAGTATGCTTTATGATTCGCTTGTGACCTTGTGCCTCAATCACTCTCTATCGTATTATTATGAAGTTGAATGATCGACACGCAGATTGTCTAACGATTGTTATGTCATGTTTCATAATATCTATGCAAATTGTCTTTACCTAATACATCTTTACATTATCCGTATCGCGCAATATCTGCACCCGTTTTTATCAATATTATTCCATCGGACGATGTTGATGCGAGCTTAACGAAACAATGTATTATGTCAATGTTATGGAATAGAAATGTTTGAAAAAATGTAAAAGACGCATCTAAATGTCTTATTATTGAATGTACGCTTTATATTCATAAAGTTTTTATTTTACCTTTTTATTAAAAGAAATTGGTAAGCCTGTGTTTTTTGTTTATTAGAGTATTTTTTGTTTCTTGCGTTTGAGTTACAAAGGAGCTTTAAAATGTTGTGCTTTAAAATTAAAGCTTAAAAAAAGTTTATTAAACATTTTAAAAAATTGCTGGTGTCAGTGCAATTATTGAAGATTAGAATGTTTAAATTCTTTGATAAATAATTCAATGCTGACTCCAAAACGATTTTTTGCGTCTATAATTTCCTCCCTAAATAATAATAATAATAATATCCGGATGATTTTTATAGCGCCGTTTTGTGGACAGATCCACCTCAAGACCAACCATTGTGGGTGCCTTAATGTTAATTTATTATTGACATGAACATGACAAGACGACAATTTGCGTCACTTGATTTTGACGTTTGTTTAATTTTGGCATATGCGCAAGAGTACCTTGACAGAAAATATGTTTATCGAAAGTCTGCCTTTTAGTAGGGGAGTGGAAATAATTTTATTTGAAATATTCTTCCACTAAATATACGTACCTATTCATAATCAGCAAAAGATACATAATGTACATAGAAAAATATTTTTTTTTAAATTAAAAACATTAAAAATTGTAAGGTTTCAAGATAAGTAAAATGAAAATATAATAGATAAAGGCTTCAAAATATACAGAGACAGTAATAGAGATGAATCATCAAAGAGATAAATTTATATACCCTTTCTATATGTTGTTTGATAAAGTGCATTCTTTTGGTTCTTGTTTATAATAAATATACATTTTAGTAGACTAGTTTTTTGTTGTTGTTAAATGATAATGATATTTTCTCGGGCACTGTACTGCCAAATATTCTAATATATAGTATAATAATAATAATAAATACCCAAAACCATACATACCGTCAGTCATGGTGTTTTGATTGAACTTGAAATAATTATCAACAGTATTGATAAGCTAACGTTTCAGAATACTGATTTTTCAGGCGTGGGTATATAGAGACTAGATTATCATACCCAATATAATATTATTATAACAATATCGTATTAGATATAGTTTGTTACTACTAGCTGTCGATGTTCACGTACTTGCAATAGATATATTATCAATTATTATTACTATTATTATAACAGGTTTATTTTACATTACGGTCAGTCACTGTACTGTTAGAGCAAATAAAAAAAAGAAAGTGATCGCTCTCTGTGTCGGTACGTACGTAATATTATAATTATAATGATAACAAGACCCGGAGAAGAATAACTGATTGTATTTCTCAACAACAATTTGTAGTTAATTTATTGTAATTTATATTTTGCAGGGTCAATACGCATATTTGTAGGTACCTACATACTAAATATTTTCGAATACATTATTATTGTTATCAACTATTTGTGTTAGAAAACGTTTGCGTGTATGATTTACTTAGTAACATATTACATATTTGCTTGTTTGATTTAAAATAACCAAAATCCACGTAAAATGTATAACCAAGGCCACAGGAATATTGGTCTTACACACAATTTATTTTGTTTTTGTTTAAAATACGTACGTACGTGATTTATTTATTCCTTCACTTTACCAACTTCTTAGATTATTTTCCAAGACTAGCTATTTAAAAAAAACCGATGAATGTAATATTTTGGGTTCTTAATGTAAACAACTGTAACATAAACTATCTATAAGTAACATCACGGTTTCTCCCATTAGTGGAATCGCTGTTACACTAACTTCGTGTGAATGTTGGCACAGTAGTAGGTACATTATATTTTATATATTAATATTTTTCAAAATGTAAAATAAAATGATTTTTAGTGTACAATATAATATATGTGCATAAATTAAGTGATAGATATAATATTCAAATGTCATATAATGCCTTGCAAACATAAAGTATTTAACATAACCCATATATCAAAAGATAATCTATAAATTTAGGTATATCATAGCAAAAAACATCTCTCGTACTACGATGGTACCTATATTAATTCTTTTTTTATTCGAATTTTTTTCGTCTGCCAAAGGAAACATTTAATTAAATATTTTGTACTGTTTTTTAAAGTTTTAACTTCCAAATAAATTGATGAATCAGTTAGTAGGTGAGAAGTTTTGTGAGTTACATACATAATATAAGACACGTATTATCGCTAGCATTCAGAGCGTTACGGACAGTGTGACATTCACGTAGAACCTAACAAAGGCGTTATATAATAACCATGTACGTTAGACATTGTGCTGTGAATAGGTGATTTGTTATATTTCCAAATTATGCTGCATTTTCATTTCTTTATTCTGCATTATATTTGTTGTCATTTGCACCTTGAGATTAGAAGTATTTTGTTGTAGAATTTAGGTCGAGTTCGCGTCATGTAATCGTAATACAGTAATTCGTTGCAATTTTATTTTGTAAATTAACCAAAATTTTACCAAAAGTATTATTGCATTTATTTAGTGTTCTCAACATTGTAAATTTTTCATAACCTTCTCTGTGCTAATGAGTATGATTGCAATAATGAATTATTTGACATAGTACATACATACATACATACCATCACGCCGCTTCCCTCGCGGGGTAGGCAGAAAGGATCGAGCGCCACTTCCTTCTATCCTTGCATACATCTTTCGCTTCCGTCACTGTCATACAATTCCTCATGCATGCTCTCCTGTTCAATGTGCTCAACACGTGACCGTCCTGTAGGATTTGATTTAAATGATCTTGCCATTTAATCCTCGGACGTCCGCGTCTCCGAGCACCATTCCTCTCAGCCAAATATTTGACATAGTTATTCCAGCCAAATATTTGACATAGTTATTCCAGAAAATTAATATAGTCGACTGTTGCGACTCAAATACAGTCGCAATACTTGTATTGAATTCGAAATGGTTAGGCGATGTGCAGAAATCGAAGTTAATTAGAAGAATTATTTATTGGTGACATCTTTCTCTCTTTTTTGTCCTTTTCCTCGTGTCTGAAGATGGTGGCAGCAGTAGACCCTCTTAGTGTCCTCTCTGCGCTTGTGACATGTTGTTTAGCAATAAGAATAGCTTTTGGGATCATCGATAATGTAATGTTTTGATAATTTTTTTTTGAAAAAACTACTATCTACTATCTATTACTATACCCTCTCGCCGTATCCCAAGTGGGGTAGGCAGAGAGAACGGAACGCCACACAGATCTATCTTTACACACTTCCTTCGCTTCCTCCACATTCATACAGTTTCTCATACACGCACGTCGATTCCTTTTACTCAACACGCGGCCGTCCTTGAGAATTTGATCCACGTGATCAAGCCACGTGGTTCTCGGACGTCCGCGCTTCCTCACACCTTTTCTTTCAGACAAGTATATCCTCTTTGTCATTCTTACTTCGTTCATTCGTTCAACGTGTCCAAACCACCGTAGTTTATTGAAAAAACAAACACTGTATTTTCCACTTTTACAATTTTATTTGTTTAAACGTTTTTCAAGACCTACTGTCTCATCTTCAGAACTAAAACTAAACATAAAAATCAAGTATCCTGACAAGTGGTGGGTGGAGTCGGGAGTGGGGGAGAAAGTGAGGTAGGGGTTGGAGTGGGAGTAATTAATGACAATAGGGGGAATGATAGGGATGGGAACTGTACATTAATAATATTCTTATTTTCTAATACACATTGATTATTAAAATATATTTTTAGAGATAATAATCTGTCCTTGATTTTTAAGTTTAGATATTTTTTCACTTTGATTGCCGTACAAGCTAATGATAATTTTTCAAATGTGTGATCATTTACATCGTGGAATTCCATTTTAATAAACTATTTTTGAAAAAACAAACACTGTATTTTCCACTTTTACAATTTTATTTGTTTAAACGTTTTTCAAGACCTACTGTCTCATATAAACAAATAAAATTGTAAAAGTGGAAAATACAGTGTTTGTTTTTTCAAAAATAGTTTATTAAAATGGAATTCCACGATGTAAATGATCACACATTTGAAAAATTATTAATGTTTTGATTATTGTAATACTTTGAAAATTAGGCTAACTCGGTTAACATATAGATTTTCCATTCATCTTACATAATGTAGAATGGATATAATGAGTTTGTATTTCGTTAATGTTTCATACACGAGTCAAGTATTTACTATTAGATCAAGAGATAAGATCAGAGATTCTTATAAAAACAGATGAAAATTTAATGATTTTATTTACCTCAAATAGATGTATTATTATTTTGTGAGTATTTAAATATTGTGTTGGTATTGGTACAATGCGCATTAGTTTTGGGCGCATTGAGTGCGAACCTTACTTTGCAGATTTTAAATATAATTGGAAATCGTGATTTGGTCGGTAGGTGTTTCATCATTTGCTCACAGTAGGCAAGGTAAAGTAGCGTTAAGTCATTGCGAAATGCATCGTATGGTGGAGATTATTATTGAGCTGATTAAAATATATTATCTCGTGCACATCCGCCAGTTTGCATAAGCGTTGCATGTAATTTACCTCTGATCGCTTTCAACGAGTGGAACGAGCTAATTGGATGATTTTGCTGAAATTCAAATAAACGTCGCACATAATGTTTAATGAGATGGGTTAGAATATCTCAAAAACTTCTTGCAATTAAATGTCGTTCGCCACATCACTGTCAATATTTAAATATGTTTCGTTATAAAATGCACATTTTATAACGATATTAATGTTTTTTTCCTTTTATCAAAATTTTATAATAACATTTGCAATTTATAAATTCATCTTATTGTGATTATTTTTTCTCTGTCTGCATTTTTAAGAATAAGGAGATAGATATTTATGTTAAAATATATAGTTTCTTTATTTAATACAGCAGTTGTGTGAATAACAATACTTAATGTATTATTTTATTTAAATTGACGATATCTTTCACATGTATGCCTGAGGAGGAAATTATAAAAATCATTCAAGGTGAGTGAATTGCTTTGATATTAAAAATATCCTTAAATACTTCTCTGTTTAAATGTATGGTACAGCTCCGCATAATTTCAGATTCGCATTTAAAGCGAGGACAAGTGTAACATGAATCAATGCTTTTTTTATTACAGGCTTTTTTATTCTCTATCTTACCTTAATTTATAAGGCGTGATTTTTTTTATATATGTTTGTACCTAATCACATCACGAATGTAATTTTGCAAGAATACTTGGATTAGTTTTATTGATCGTTTTAAAACCACGAATATAACATAAACACTATGACTACTAAATTAATGAACGATAAGGTGTAACTACTTTTACTTATATTTATTGAGGCCGATGTTAAAATATTGAGAAAAAAAATTTTGTAAGGCATTCCTTCTAATATAAATGTCTTTATCAACATAAAATCGCTTTGAAAATATTAGTTAAAGTAAAACTTACTACTGATTCATTTTCTTTTCGTGTTCCTCTTATCTATTTGCTTTAAATGCTTTTAATTAGAATTGCATACAATTTTTTTTTTTTTAAGATATATCTGGTTTTTGTTATAAACCCAAATACAACCTTATACACCTTTCACAGTAAGCTAAAAGCTTGTGTCGTGAAAGGGGAGTTTGCCGGTACCTGGGATCGAACCGCAGACCCCCTGTTCACGAGGCCGAGACTCTACCTCCAGGCTACCGACGAACTCTTATTTTAATTGTTCACATGGGAAATTCATGCAAAATACACCGAAGAGTTCCTGGTAATGTTGGTATAGGTCTCCTACTCTTTGGTTTATTATATGTAGTGTATGTATTGCCATGATGGTATAGAATAGTATAGATGGATATCACAATATTGAATGCCAATAGTTAAGATGTTTCGAGGTATCTCAACATTCTGGTAATTTTAATGATTAATATGTACCGCCGAAGCCAGTACTCTAATTAATATACTCAATGTGGAACATTTTTTTATTAAAATTGATCATATTACTTTATCTTTCGAATTATCACCACATTCAATTATGTCATACGTTGAGATATATACGATTTATTATTTTCCCATCGAGATTTCTTGCGTAAAATTTACGTTACAAGCTAGGTATGTATTATTAATGATACTTTATGACTAGCGATTGTAATAATTTTTACACTGGTACGCATTGTAAGTAATTGCTGATTTTTCATATTAATATTATAATACGATGTTAGAAGTATAAGATTGCTTAAGATATATGTAACATTTAAGAAAGTTGAAAAGTTTATGAATAAGTTTGTCTAACCTGCCACGTTGATTTTAAACAAACTGAGCGTGCTTCTATCTGTTAACTCAATTATGAAACATTCACTCTTTCATTCGTAGATACCATCACGGGCCCTACTGAAGTAGCTAGCGGAAGAACTGCATGTAATTAACTCTTAAGTAGTCTTTTCCGTGTGAATTAAAGTTAAGACATTTACAAAAAAATCGCAGATGATATTCGAACAAAAATTAAATGAAAAAAATTCGATTAAAATTTAGATATATCTGAATTTACCACCAAATACAGCATGATTTATGTAAATACTTTAATGGTATAATGTAATATAATTTTTTTTAAATATATGGAAAAATCTACATTTCTTGTAGTGTATTTCATGAAGTGTTAAACGCACCTGTCGAAGAATTTCGAAATTGTAAGGTGAAGGAGGCTATTATTGTAAGTAGGTAATGTAATGTGGTATATACTCCCACAATATTGGGCGCGAGGACGAGATGAATATTATACTGTACTATGTAGGTATACATACAGAAGACATTAATGGGAATAACTTTATATACCAACATAATATATTATTTGGATACTGAGAATACCTACCTACATATAAAACTAAGACATTCGAGATGGGTGGCATGCCTCATTTTTGATTTCAAGTTGTTAGATGTTTTATACGTAATATTTTTCGAATAACTCTAAAACTTACAGAAAACTTAAAAATAAGATAAGGTGACAAGAACTTCGCAGGAAATTGGTCAAAACATGTGTTTTAAAGTGTAACGACTAGATTAATTGCGTAAAAAAGTGTACTTCGGTGTGTCGTATGTAATTAGGTAGATAGTTACAATATGTCTGTATTATTATCATCATTATCATCTGTGGGTGTTTTCTGATGTCACACTCGTCTCCATTCCATCACGCACACTCTTTGCTTCTGACGCGCATATTAAGTCGAAGGTGAAAGTTATTAGAGGTGTTATATTGATAATATCATCTTGTAGATATCATGTATATAATGTTTGTGTAGTATACATAAGGAGATAGTAATATCCTTTATTAACACTAATACCTTTTCCCTCTCTCTACTATCACGTTGTATCCGGCAAGTAGGATCCATTATATTGACAGAATTCAACTTATTACGAACTAGCTTTTGTAACCCGGCATTGCTCGGGTTTAAATAAACAGAAACTGTGCAAATACATGGCTTGAAATGGCATATCCTTATTGGACTAAAATGGAGTATGCGCTTACGTGGAATAAAGTAGTAAAAAGCTATATCCAATGAGAATACTAAATGTTTGACTCCCCACATGCCCATATTTAAATTAAAAAAATGGTAGGTACCATCACGGAAAAAGTGTTAAAAATCTCCTCCCAATGAAAAAGCTTTAAGTTTGACATCTGAAATACCCACATTTATGTAAAAAATAATAGGTAGGTATCTACATCTCTAAAAGTGCTACAAACCTCTTCCCAAAGGAAAATCATAAAGTTTGACACCCCACATGCCCACATTTATGTAAAAAATAATAGGTAGGAACCTACATCGAAAAAAGTGCAAATAACCTCTTCCCAATGAAAAATCTTGAAGTTTGACACCTCACATGTCCACATTTATGTAAAAAAATGATATGTAGGTACCTACATTGAAAAGTGCTAAAAAACTTAAAGTTTGACATCCCGTACTTAAATAAGAAAAAAAGCGGGTAAGTATCTCATTTTGAGAAAAAAATTGTTGGTACCTAAACGTTATTCTTTTCTTCTCAAGACCATCCACTCATTTGCGAGTGATTTTGGACCTAAATGTTATGTAATTGCCACATTCGAATTGGTATTTTTAGTTTGTAGTACCTACATAAATATTCAAGTTAAATCGCGGAGGGTAAGACCGAGGGGACAAATGGCAGAGGCCGACCAAGAGACGCGTATATGGACCAACTGAAGAGGGACATGAACTGTGGCTCATACGTAGAGCTGAAAAGACTGGCTGAGAATAGAGACGAATGGAGAAGAAAATCCAAACTCGTTGCAGACCAATCCAACGGATTGTAACTTATTATATAATTGCCATGAAATAAAAAAAAAAAATATTAGGCGAAAATAAATAGGTTCTCATGGCTAGTACGGAGGTACTTATGTATTTATTAAAAAAAAACAATTAACATTGTTTATGGATTTTTTACATAATACTTTTCTCATCTACAGTATGGATTTCGATGGTCTCATAATATTCTCCATTATGAAAATAGCCCAAAATGTCAAAAATATGCAATTTTCATTCACATAATTCAGGATTTTTGTCATTAGCAATCACAATGTTTCATTATGAAAACAGTCCCTAATTATTTAATTTCAGTATTGTTTTATTTATTGTTACACCCATTTTGAAATTAATTCAATACAATGAAAAATGTTGGGTTTCCATACATTCGCTTGGCAATTTTGTGAAGCGAATTTATGGGAATCTCATTAAAATTGTAATATCTTTACAATACATAAGTTATTTGAAATGTTTTTAGCCTTAAACCTGCCCAAGAGATGAGACCTCGTATAGAGTGTATTATTTTACTTCTGTCTTTCTTAATTTCAGAGTCCATTAAGGACATACGCACATACGAACGGATTAGAATATTTATGTGTGGATTGTTCTGTTTTTGCACATTAAAAACATGACTATAAGATATTCAGCTATGACGCTTGCATTGTTCAATATATTTTTTTAGCAATTTCACCTAACTTCATCATTGAAAAAGTTTTTATTATACGATTGATTGACATAACGATCTTGTGGTACTTTGTCCGGTGGGTTTGATAAAAAAAAATTGAAGTTACACTTGTATATAGATGGCGTTGAAATTGCACAGAATACTAGCTACATAGGAAATAATTAAAATTTTCCATTTTTCAACACTCATCTTTTAATACATCACAAACATCCTCTTGAGAGAGATATCGAAGACGTAGGTGTAGGATTATAAATTCCTCCGTTAGCGGTTTTTGCCGTCCAGTCCTTTTGACTGCTTATTACTATGTGTCTTGATATTTCAAACATAATTAATGAAGTACACCAATAAGATTTTTATCACAATAAAATGAATGTGAAAACAAAAAAAATAAGTCTCTTATACTTCGAGAGTATGAAATATCTGTGATATGTAAATTACAATATGTACCTGTTTATTTACATAGGTCGGTGTATGAGGATGTACATATCGATGCACTCATCACCAAAACAAGTTCCTTCCATGTTTCGAGTACCGGCCGTCCTTTCTTTCTTCTACTTACGTTTTATAAAATGCGGATTTTTTTATGTGATCAAGTACATAATGTTTACATTTATATTTTTATGAATTTATTATCTTCAATATCGTGACTTCAGGGTTAATATTTAAATAATCGATTTTATATTTATTTCATGCCCTTGACGAAAATATCCCAGGTTGGTGGGGTCCGTTTAAAATTCAAATCCTCTGTATTGTTTTACACAAATTAATTACAACTTACTGTAAAATTGTTGTTACGATAAATATTGTATATAATGAGGTAGTTGTATTTAGTATTTAAAAATAATTTAGTGTCTTACATATGTTTCCTGACAGATAAATTATTATGTTTGCTGTAAATTTATGTTATGTATTTAGATCAATGTAATTATAATGTCCGTAGTAGTTCAAGGGAATGAAATGTTTGAATAACTTTATAAAAAATAACTTATATTTGGAGTTGAATTTTCAGTCGAAAATATGTAATGGTTATTATTTCTCATTTTGTTTCAGGAATAGAAAGTAGTTTCAGTTATATCCAAATTTTCAAACATTACATATCTATTTAAAATTGCCATCATCCTTAAAAAGGATGTTGTGTATATTTTTGAATTCTGTTAGTAGATTCGTTTCTCCATTAGTAGAAGAGGTGTAATGAAACATATTAATACATGTACATCCTCACGCCATGTCACAAGTAATATATATAAATAGTAAAGGTTATTACAATTTTAAGTTTGTCATTCAGGTAATGAAAGCTACATATGATGTCGCCGGTAAAGAGATTTCGGTTAATCTTTTATTTTTATTATATTACAATGATTTCACCTTGTGTTGTTATTATTATTGAGCATCTTATAGTTTTAACTTCAAGGGAATAACCATCAATATGTCAACCACTTGATTATTCTCACGAAATATGAGTACATTCAGATCGATTAATTATTCGGGTGTCGTCGGCGTATAGGTTTTCCTTCGTTTAAACCCGTTTGTACTCCTCGTATCTCATCTTTTCAATATACTCTGCCCTTAATTAAGGTTACTTTAGAAATATATTTTTATAGATTGCTATTAGTTATTATTTTTATTGAGATGTATAATTGCTAGCTTAATGTTTTAAATTATGTGTGGTTTTCTTGGTCGGGTCCTACACAGGAAAATTCCAGTGACAAATGATTGGCTGAAAATAACACCAATTTTTCGTAAAATAAATTTTGAATGACAAAAATTTATTTCAGCACAATATTATTCTAATTTAACGATATCAGGGTATCTTCCCGATAGTCCGGTAAAAAAGTCTTACCACTCTTTTCTGTAGGTTTTTGGATGTTTTGTAAAATACAGTATTCGTAAAACATTACTTTTTAAGACGTTAACCTCTTTAGTCCAGTGATGAGGTGTGTCATATATCTTGAATGTCTCAACTTTTATTGGAATAATAAAATTATAAAAATAAGTGTTAACAACTTCTTGCATGTTTATTTTAAGTAGTTGATTCGCAGACTACCCCATTGAGGTGGAGATGTCGGGGTGGTATGGATAGATAAGTGCATTGATAAAGTCGAGAAAAGAAATAAAATATTTTGGTCCAAAATTGTTAAAAATTATTCGTGTTTTCGAACAAAATCTTAGAAGCCCGCAGTAATTCAGTTTTTGAAATACTAGTTTCCTATTTATTTAATAAGTAAAAGTACATCGGTATTGGATTGTTTCACTGTATCGGAATCGTATTGGATAGATTGCAAAGCTTTTCCTGTGTTGAGAACTTGCGCGAGTATTTTGTGACCTTTGTTGAATGAGTACGATGCTTTGTTTGGCACGTAAAAGTTCAAGGTGCTTTTACATTATAAACTTACTTGTGGGTCTCTGAAATGTTGACTTAATATGGAAAGGCGACCTGTGCAAATTAGCAATACCGGAAGATGCTGCGAAACTTTTAATGGTATTTAAATATACGCTTATTGTTCACATGATTATATTTTTGATTTAAAAAATATATTAAATTATCTTGCTAGGTAATCAGGGGATTGTGTATACGAAAAAAATATATAAAATGATATTTACGAAGAATGTTGTAATGAACCCATAAAATATGTTTATAAGGTCAAGCTATTTGTAAATTTAATTAAGTATTTTATTATTAAATAATCCTTTAATGTCTCTTATGCTCTTTTAAGGATCATATAGAGGAATCTTGTTTTCAAAGATATTTTTTGTTCTGTAAATTGAAATTTTGTAAACTGTGAAAGAGTCTTAATCTGAAAAAGATTTTCAGTTTGTTGTTATGTTGAATGGCATAGTTTTTTGTCCAACAGCCATGACGATCCTTTGTTTTTTTATATGACAGGGATATTAGAAGCCCCCTGTACAGAATTACTAGCAAATTATAATGATGAGTTTAAGGAACTAGACATAATTATATAATTTAACACCTTTAACTATATAAAATCTGATCGACACACTTTTTGCGGAAACTGAGTGTTGTTATTTTTTTATCTCCTCATCCCCGAAAAGAGCGTTTAAGGCGAATAAATAAACAGGTAGGTAAATAGCAAATATTGTAAGATTCTTCTTAGGATAAATCAAATGTGTACCAACATTTGCAGAAGGTTTAGTTAGAATTACCGTTTTCTCTTTTAATAAATGTATCACGCATATGTATGCCTAGTGAGTACGCACGACCGCTTTAAAATCACAATAATAGAGAGTTAAATCAATATTGCTATTATTGAAATGTATCGATTTCCTCGAATATTGCATAAAACAAAATCGAACACATCTTGATTATTTAACTATATAATTTTCTGTTAAAATTCACCACTTTGATGGGGGTAATATCTTTTTCTTCTTACGATGATTGAATAATGTGTTGTATTAATTGGATTATTGAAAATACTGCTTTAGTAATAAACGTCTATTATGTTCATACAAACAGACCACTTTTTTGTTTATATTTATTTTTTTATAATTTTACTCATTCAGTTATTTTGTTATACTCACATGTTGTTTTATTGTAGATTGTGTTTAAATTGTTATTAGAGTAGCCTATGCGACCCATGTATAAAATATCCAATTATCACGATAGTACAATACTTCGTTTCCTATATCTCTCTCTCACTCTTGTTTATTATTACTTTTATTGTGAGCTTTTATAGAGGTATAATAAATATTATTATCTTATAAATAGACATTAAGATTTATTCAAAATACTACATCTTCATCAATGGAACCTATATCAGGATGTTGGTGTGTGAAAAGCATAATATATCTGAGTGTGAATTATTTAACGATTGCATTTGTAATTAATTATCTTTATTTATCATTTTGAGATTCTAATAAAGAAATAAATAAAAACCTTATACAAAGAGCGTCGTGAACAATTGCATGAATCAATAGAAAACAAAGAATCAAACGATCCTAGTTTTTACAGTTCTCCTTTTTAATGTTATTAATACGAAGGTTATCTGAATTATACGATGTTTACAAATTTTGTTTGAATATTTAATAGTATCTGAATTATTTTATTATGGATAGTATCTATGTATTGTCTTATGTGTAAGGCGATGCGAATTTTGGATATTATTAAGTTACGCATAATATGCATAACTTAATAATATTATAAATATGCAATAATATTTTGACATAACATACATGGGTCTTTCTAGACCTGATGAAAAGGTGATGAGATCAATAAATTTCGAGCTTGTATTCAACCTCCAGTTAATATTTAAGAAATTTCCTGCATGGTGTTTTCCTACTCTTTCCTTTACTATATTGATCAATGCGTTGGCTGATTGCTTCAGGTATGCCATATATTTAAATTCATCATCTTTAACCTTCAAAGTTTATTTGATAATAAAACATTTTCCTATTTACTTACATTTAAGATGTTTTTACTTATTTCAAGTTTTGTAGCTTTGTGTATTTTGAAAACGAACTTATTTTTATATTTAAAGATTGTATAAATGTAAATATGATGTATTATAAAGGACAAATGCCGTATAGTGATCGAATAGATATAAGAAGTATATTTGTTGCAGGTCAACTACCACTTAATCGTTAAATATAATTATAAATTGTATAATAATACTTTTTCGTATCCGGACAATTCGATCGTATCCGACGTATTCGGATAAATCCGGACAATCCGATCAATATCATTAGTGAAGGCATAACGGATAAATTCCTTTTTCATTACTTACTTCAAATAAGACAAAAATGTATTTCTAAATTTTATACGTACTTTACTGTACATTGATAAGAAACAATTTCAGAGAGAAATATATTAAAAAAATAATTCAATCAATTACTGACGGGAATTTATGTAAAGGCTAGATCTGTTCCAACTAAGCCAGTTTTGTCATTTTGTGGTATCTGCTTTTCTCCCTAGAGAACTTTCAATGCATTTTAATAGATATCTAATAACATATTTTACGTCTATTTTTAGTGCCAAGACGTACTTACATAATATTTAAAAAACAATATAATTTACTCAGATTAAACACAACATTGTTCTGCATATTTAATGTAAATAAGTCAAATGCAAGGTCGTCCATTCAATGTTACGAAGATAATTATAATTGTAATTTAATATATTTACTAAAACAATAATAAGTCACTTCACGATGTTAAATTTCCTGCAATTACAAACTAAGTATAATGATACTTTAAACACTTGTTTCTCGTTTCTCTGTTAGCGTAATTGTTTCATTCAAGTTTAGACAATTGTTTAATTCTCTGTCAAATCTATTTGATTGAACTTCATATTGTAATCTAGTCTGTCACAATGTACTGTGAAAAACTTAATCTGTATTACACGTTATTATTTGTACTAAAGACTCTGCGCTGATTATTTATAATTTATTAATTTATAAATGATAATTGAATCTGAAGCCATGGTAATTTTATTCGTTTTAGGCAATACTAATAACCTCATAAAATAATTTTAACTTTATGTACTTCGATTCCCATGTGTGTTAAGAGATAAGATGAGCGGTTTGTTACTTCGTTTTGGAATTTGATATCAGTTCCTGTTTATTGTGTGGTATTCTGTTAGGCAATGTTCTATGCATCCATTACGTAACAATTTTATAGTGATGCATTTCGTTTTATGTTCCTTAATTATAGATCACGATAGCTATAACTAAATTGCTTATAATACTGTTTAATGGGGCCCTTAGAAGAACCTCAAAAGAACGTGGGATCTTATGATGTGTTGCAATAATAATATGACCGTGAATGAATTCAAAAGCTTTACAATTGAATCTGGTACTTATGTGCATGTGTTGTTTGGCTCCATGACCTTTGTGTTGTAAGTTCCTCGATCAGAAAATAATTTATTGTGTCTATGGTTAAAATGGCAGATTATCAATATTTGTATGTATAGACACGTGATTTATATTGACACCAAAAATGTTGAAATGAATTTTTATAATTTAATAATCCGTTTAAATTTATTGTCTTACAGGAATTGGTGAAAAATACAACACAGACAGAATTGAAAAATATAGCAACCTACTACTTCGATGGACAAGGTAAAGCACTCAGACCTATGGTTGCAATTCTTATGGCCAGAGCTTTAAACAGACATATATACAGAGAAAATAGGTGAGACTTTATATTAAAAATAATAATTTGTTATAAAGAGATTTATTCAGCGGAGATATGTTTTGGAAAAGGATATTAAAGTTTCCATAGCAATTCATATTTGAGCTTACTTTTCAAGGTCTTCAAACGAAAATAGGTGAGACTTTTTATTAAAAATAATAATTTGTGATAAAGAGATTTATTCAGCGGAGATATGTTTTGGAAAAGGATATTAAAGTTTCCATAGCAATTCATATTTGAGCTTACTTTTCAAGGTCTTCAAACGAAAATAGGTGAGACTTTTTATTAAAAATAATTATTTGTGATAAAGAGATTTATTCAGCGGAGATATGTTTTGGAAAAGGATATTAAAGTTTCCATAGCAATTCATATTTGAGCTTACTTTTCAAGGTCTTCAAACGAAAATAGGTGAGACTTTTTATTAAAAATAATTATTTGTGATAAAGAGATTTATTCAGCGGAGATATGTTTTGGAAAAGGATATTAAAGTTTCCATAGCAATTCATATTTGAGCTTACCTTTCAAGGTCTTCAAACGAAAAAAAGCTTACCACGGAACACTTATAAACTATTTTCATTTTAAGTTACAATTTATTGAAATCGTTTTAAGTTTGTCGTGAAAAAGAAAAGCTTTCTTTTAACTTTCAACATTTCATAAAATGAAAAATAGCTTGTCCAAATGAAATTTATATTTATGTAATTTTGATCAATAAAAGAAGTTATTATTGTTATATCTTGATTATCATTATATCATTCGAATCGCATATTGTTGTGGTATTTACTAAATATTTCTTTTAGTGATCTTCTGGCGGCACAGCGTCAAGTCGCCCTTATTAGTGAGATGATTCACTCCGCATCCCTCATTCACGATGACGTCATCGACCAGAGCGACATCAGACGTGGTAAACCCAGTGCCAATGTTTTATGGAATCACAAGAAGGTAAGTTTATGAAATATATACTAAATATAATGAAAAATTGTCAATCGTTTTTCTTGCATATTTTGTGATATGCGTTGTATATTGAAGTAGGTACGTGTTGAGATAAATCAGATATTATTTATAGTATTGGTACACGAGTACTAGAATTCCTCTCGCACGTCGTTTAATCTATAGTAGAACGATACGATTGTTTCAATTTACACAATTCAGAATGTTTATATCGGCCAAAGACGTGTTTTATTGTGTAATATTTAATCATATTTGCATCTTTAACTAATGTATAGTGAGGTTGATGACGTTGTATTGGTAAATTATGTGTTTATTGGAATAAATTGCTAAATATATAGTGCTAATATCAATGATAGTGATTAGTACAAGCACATACCTTATATATTATCTATTGGAGTATTCGAATATTAATTTGTATTCTACGTTCATGTCTATAGTCTATTTACTGATTGAATGAGTGCTTTCTCTATCATTATAATACTGCAAATGAATGTGCGACTGGGTTTCGCGTTCACGTGCGTTGAATTATTGTTTATAAATCTGGGCATACGTTATTGTGCGAGTTGCGTGCTATGATATAACTACCGCTTATTTTTTTTCTTTTTAAATTATCTTTATTCTTTGGCTTTGATAAACAAAGTTGTATCCAACAATCTGCAGATTTTACAATATTAAGTTAGGTGTAAAATACTTTAAAATTCATATTTATAAATATCCATTTATTATATATGATGCAAAATGTATGCAGTGCGACGAAAATGGCCATTACAATTTGAATTCTTAAATCCGTGGATCAAGCAAATAAAAATTATGCAAGATGAAAGTTTCTTAGCCTATCAAGGATAAGCCTGTTTGTTAGTATGACATAAGCACAAATTTAAACAAATTAAAATAGTTTTTAAGGATATATTATTTTTATTATTCTTCCAGTTTATTTTGTAAATGAGTTTTATAATCATTTGACTACCGCAACATTTTATGTATAACTGAACTCGTTTTACAGTTTCTGTAAAATCCTGTCTTTTGCATATTTAATCGATGTTTGATTTTTGCGTTTATTAATGAAAACATTAGGCCTCGTGGCGAGTTTGTTGGCCTGTCGGGTATAACTACATTCAATTAGTTGTTGACTATAAAAACTATGCCTCGCGTGTTATTTTTTTTCCTTTAGGTGGCTCACCTTCGTAGTAAAACAGAGGTAAAGTGTGTAGTGGATACGGGCAGGCGCCTGATAGTCTACAACTCCACACGAGCAACTGGTATATTATATTATATCATGGTATATCGAGATAAATACACATACGAAGGCATCTCTTTAAGTTTCGGTGTTTGAGAAAACCATTGACTTTTGATTTTATAAAGCATTTTAGTCGTAAAATATGGCGTTTTTAACATACACCCAAAATACTTATTTATTTTTTGTCATACTTAGAATGTTTAAGCTTTTATCGCACTTCGAATGAAGAATAACACATTTTTTTTGAACACTGTGTCAACTTTTTGTGTATAGGAAATTATTGTTATATTCGCGTTGTTTCTTTGTTGGCTCGGAGATATTGGCTATTATGTTTATTACATGCAGTTGATTTTTCTGGGTACCCCACTTGTGAAATATGTTGTGATGGTGTAGTAGTTTTATGGCGTTTTTTTCCTTATATTCGGGAATATTTGAAAATCTTTGTAATTTATCGTTTATCTCAATTTTACTAACGTCATTTGTAATACCAAAGTTGTAAATCTTCTAATTTATTAAGCACCAATCGACAAGAGCTTATCATGGGGCTATTATGTTGGACATAACGCAATCATGACTTTTTCAGAGCTAAGTGATTATACAAGATCACACATTTGCTAGTGGAACTAATGCCTAGGAGTGTCTCAATGTCACAATGTGTTGCATTACGATATTATCTCATCATTTCATGCATATCATCAACGTTTTATTTGCATTAAAGCCCATTTTGAAAGGCCTTCAGAAAACTCGACGGTCTACGAACCAGTCACATTAGAGTTCATTGCGTTAGTGATTTACTGAGCCATTGGGTTGAACGTTGTTACTAAAAGTAGAATTAGTTCGATTGGTGCACCCTTATTGTGATAATGCTTGTCAAGTATTGTATAAATATTACGCGAAAAATAACGATTATTTGCATTTTACAGCTGAAAAGAAATTTTTACTTTAAATCAAATAATCAAATATCATATATAGGAAAAAATACAAAATTTACGATAGAATGTCAAATTGAATCAAAGATTGTTCCAAATACTGAAAGTTAAAAAGCGCCCCTCGCACATGGCCGTTACAATATGTACTAAGTTATATATATTATAATTATGTTATCTTTTTGGAATCTGATCATTCATATTATTATTGGACTTGTTACATAACATCTACACATGATTATTTTTATGACCACAATCTAATCTAACTGTATCAGTTATTAATGTATCGTGATCGATATACAATGAGTGTAGGTACTAATGTGTATATTTTCGGTTTAGATTATTTTATTTTGTATTTTAGAAAGTTAGGAGAAAAATATTCAAAACATTTTTAAATATTTCATTTCTTTGATATTGTAAGGTTAAAATCCTGAAAAATCGTATATATCTACATTTGTATATGAAACTTCTTCACCAGTTCTACTTAGGTTTAGGATATGACATTGTGTCAAGGTACTCTAGAGACCCATATCCATTGCTATTTTTAGGATTCCCAGCTATTGAATATATTTTCATAGCATAGCGGGTTTTCACTCTTTAGTAAACTTAAATTGTATCTGTATCTTATTACAAATAATTCATCTAATTTTTTTTATGGTTTTCTCATATATTTCTACACACTTAATTAACTAGCATGTGGACAAATTAAATTGATATTTTTTGTGCGTACATACTACGATTGTAAATCAATCTCCGGTCTTTTTATATTTTTATTATCTTAACAACTATATTATAGATTTCTATTGCAGTATAAATTCATATTGACTGTCTTAGTAAACAATGTTTTTTTGTGTATTTTTGTATATTATTTGATAATCAGCAGTACCATAAAATCATTTATGGTCGAATAATAAACGAAATCATCTTGCCAAAGGTTAAATTGAAGATTTATAACTTACGAACTATATTTTTCATTTGCACTTTATTCGCATTGTTCAATGCATAATCGCAAATTGATATTCAAACACATTAGGCACCTACGATTCACTTTCAAACGCAAACTATTTATGTACGTGCTGCTGATTATATGTGACCAGAATTAATTTTCATTACATTCTTTATTATCAAGAGACGATCAATATTTCATTACAATATTATTTATGATATAATTGTTACTGTAACGAAGGTCTAATGACCTTTGCTTAGTTTTCTCAATTTAAATCTGTAACATTTAAATACTCGGTTGCTCCATAATGTTTTCAAACACTTAGTAGTATTTGATTTATATACTTTTAAGTTTTTTTACTTAATAAATTACATTTTCCAATCCATTTCATATGGTGTGAGGTAATATAATACTCGTAGTTTGCTTAATATAATTTGCCGACTCTCTGTTAATATTTTTGTGTGAATTAGGTTTTACGGTGTATTTCAATATTACTGATCTATACGAATAATGTTTACAACATTCCTTGACTACCGCTGTACGCTGTTGTTTAAGTACTAAACATTTTGTTAACCTTGAGTCTGTACAACAATTAATTATATAACTTTTTATTCTTCTATAAAATACAAATGATACCGTTAATAACAATGATTGTTTTAGGTTCGTAGGCCCCTTGTTAATGCATAAGCACTCAAACAATTTTGTATTAGATTTTATTAACTAATTTTTACACATATGTTTACATCCAGTAAATAATAATGTAATTACATATTGTAATTGCGCGTCGGCCATAATTCAAGACATAAATAATTTATGAATTTCGTGCTTATTTCTTAATAATTAATTATGGTCAAATTAAAATTTTCAATATAAAAGTAATAAGACATAATTTTATTCAGGTCTTTCGTATATTCACGCGTTTTTAATTATAGACTTATATTTCCACGGGTATTTACAAAATAACAATCTACAAGGTTCTGTTCAAAGTAGACCGACAGATTTTGTCGCATTTATTGCAAAGGATAGGTACGTCATACGATTCTAATTATATTTTATTAGTGCAGAAAAAGTTAATTAGCGCAGAGATCTTTATAAATGTAATGATTCTTAGAATTTTCATAGTAATTTACTTCTACACACAATATTAATCTTCTTGTTTCGTCTTTTGACTCTTTTTCGGAAGTACGGTATTCGGTCAACAGACATTCCTTTAATGAAATAATTATTGTCAATGACATTTTCAAACTCTTGCTTGTCCATCTGAATATTAAAAAAATTGAGGTTAGCGATGTTTCTTTCTTGATTTGAATAGTATAAAGTTTTGAATTAAATATTAAAGCTGTATTCTTCATATGAGTATTTATTGTTTGCCTTCATTGATTGCGTCATTGTATTCATCTTCCCTATAGATAATAATAATAATATATTAATTATATCCTTTTTACTTGTCTTCTATTACTGTCATTTTGTTGTATTACGATATTAATTAATGATAAACATCGGAATGTTTTTTATTCATTCAATTATTAGTACAATGTGTAGGTAGCGGTAAGTATTTCATTCATATTAAAGGTACTGATTGATTATGGACGGTACCGAGAGCGTCGAGTAAAAACTTTATGACCTTGTTGTAGACTGTATTGTGTAGCTCTTAGTGTTTACATTTGTATAATATTATTATCTATTATACCTACATATAATAAAATAATATTATTTGAATATACAAGTATTAGATTTGTCTGCTTAAGTGCGATTAGCCTTAGGATGGAAATTCTAATAACTATTATTTAAATAGTTTTAACTATCCATTAATAAATCCTTGAATTAAATTCTCATTCTCATGAGATTCCCTCCGCTCGGATGATTTATGCATATTATTATGTTTATAAATAAATAGATAATCTCAATGTACACTAATAATCTCTTTGTGTTATTGATGGTAAAAATATAATGTTAATGTTGTTGGTAGTAGAGTTAGTAAATATTGATTTGAAATTATCTATTGGTTGATATATACTTACTCAATACTTTAGACTGTAATGAATAGGTACCTTATGTACATACACGTGTTCTCAGTGCCACGAGGTGTGAATGTTTGTCAGGGAAAGAGTGTTAGATTTGTAAAGGATATGTTAATTATCAACTATCTTATGTAGAATTAATTATCTTTTATAATAGTGACTTCAATGAAATCTTTTATTTTTAATGTCAAAGTGATAAATTATTTATAAATCGACACCAGCGAAAAATAATTTAATCAGAACATTTTACTTTACCGGTCCAATAATATTTAAGACCCAATTACTTTTCTTTTGAATAATTCATTTCACAAATGGTAGAAAATGTGGAACGAAATTATTTCGACATGTCATAATTTACATATATGTGCAATGATAAATCTAACGGACTGTACTAAAATTGCCTTCGTATACCAGTTTATGATATTATATTAGTTCAATTACTGGTACCGAATCGCTGTTAAATAATAAAAGCTTTTTGATAAGGTTTGTTGCAACACTTTAAGTTAGAACCTATAAATAAGTACACTGAT
The DNA here is from genome assembly GCA_947579605.1 of Athripsodes cinereus. NCBI lineage: Eukaryota > Metazoa > Arthropoda > Insecta > Trichoptera > Leptoceridae > Athripsodes > Athripsodes cinereus. The sequence continues at coordinate 9,388,997 of OX388315.1, forward strand.
TATATTTTATCAAGGTACCAAAGCTGTCTAAATGTCACGTGTAATAGTTGACTGTAACCTTACGTAGGTATTAGTAAGTGCCTACGTATTTTTTACTTGATTTTGCGGGATCTTTTTTTACTGTTGACTGTTTAAAATCACATTTTACGTCTCATATTATCTTTGTCAACGGTTACGTCTTTACTATAAGGGCACACGGAACCCTTGCTCAGACAGCCGACATATTTTCATTTCTAGTTTTGCATTACTTTTCAGTCTACATTTACCTTTTTTTAATTATGCAGAACATTTAAAGTTCATGTTCCGTAAAAGGTCAATAATTATATTTGATCCTATTTTTTCATCACGTTGTTTTGTAGTGCGGAGTAAGCATTTATGTTCGTCTTTTTAGAAATTTTCTTTTGCAAATACTTTCAACAATAATCGAAAATTAAAGGCTCAAATTGCTAATTATACAATAGTATATAAACATAATTAAATCCATGTCTCATGATAATTGAAGAGGAAGCAATATTGTTTTTATTTCACCTTTAAAATTATAACCAGACAAAAAAGTCAATGCAATTAATATTTATTTACCATTTAATTTGAATGTGGATTTTCCAACTATCATTCCAATATCTAAATTTCATGTTTCCGGCATTTGTGTTGATCATTTGAATACGTAATGGTATTCTCCTTATTTTTTATTTCTTTGTATTTGGAAAATCAACATTTTGTACGCATCTCACATTGAGTTACGAGCCTCAGCATTTGTATTATTATTGAAGGTTACTTTGATGAGATCGCGTGGTGAATCTATATTGCTTTTATATTCAATACTTATGTAATAGTAAAATTGCGTATAAGTGATAATGTCTTGCTCACTCATCATTTAGGTGTTTGTATTGGAGTTCCTTTAAATTCAGGATTATTTTATTTATCGCTGAATTAATTTTATATTTACTACTCACACTTAAGGAAAAATCGTATTGTCTGATGCTTTCTTATTGTATATATTTAAGTACTTTTCAAAAATTTATATATGTTTTACCTGCATAACAAAATAAAGTTTTGATGCATTTTGACAGCATTATCATGATATCCTCATGTTTCTGTTTGACTATTTTTTGATTCTTTAACTTATTAGTGTTAACACTTAAAGATTTATAACCTATATACCTATTTCGAGAGTTGCCAGCTACATCTATTTTTGGTCTTCTTATGTATTTGGTGTTCAGTCAGCTACCATTTTGTACATTATATTTTTTGTAATTAATGGGTGTCATCAGCCCTGTTGTATTGTTCGTATATATACTCTCTTGAGAGTACAATAGCACTCAAAATGTTAATTGGGAATATTGTGAATATAAATATACTGATCGAGTAAAATCAGTACATGATAGCGTATAATTATTGTCACACTGTGAATCGTCATCGCACAAAAAACATTTTTAAGTGTCAAATATGTGTAATTATAAGTTTCAGTCAATGTTTTGAGATGAAACATCGCGTATATAGTTACACGCTACGAATCCATTAAAAGAATATTGTCTGTAACAAATGTGATATGATAGATCAAAAATTAATTGAAGACTGAATTATAGACTGAAAGATAATTAATAGCGGTTGATTAGGAATCAATTGTTTGATATTCAATGGTTGGAATTATTGAATAAAGAATTTATAATATTTGATTTTTTGACATTTTCGAAATTAATAGGGTCCGGAAAAGAAGATATTTCCACATTTTTCGATTAGTTTTCGAGTGTTATGTGTAATCCAGACATTCATAATCTATCACTTTAAGATTGCGGTGGTCGGTAACTTAATGATATAGTCTCGGACATTCAATCCCCCGGACCCGGGTCCGACTCTACCAGCTGCCGACCTATTTTACTCTACATATAGCTATCACCTATCTTTTATTTATTATGGCACAAAAAGGATAGACTTGTATGTCCATTACACGTACGCATATTTTACATAAATGTTGTCACATTACGTGGATCGTGGATTGTTATTCTTTACTTATTGAAACTAATATTTGTATTGCATAACTTGTGCATACACTGGTGATGTGGTAGAATAATTGTTTACAAATCTAATGTTGGCCGTACACCTTATGTTAGGCATTATACCTTTATTTTATTTAATTAACTTATATATAGTTATTTGTCAGTTATATAATTATTATGTACTACTAATAGTTTTGTTTGGTACATGTTGTAAGAAATTATTAGTGTAACTTTGTAAGATATAATTTAAATTTGCAGCACATTCATTCAAAATCATATAAATAAGTCTTTTTCCAAAGGGCACTACTTGGTGTTTTAAAATGCTCCATTTTTTAAGATTTTCCTGCTGCCAATTATAAATTTTCTCAATAATAGAGGGATTATTGAGTCTTGAGGGAGAACTTGAGTCTATGATAAGTAAAGTAAAGTAGGTAAAGCAAACAGTAAAGAAATTAAATTAAAAACAGTCCAAGATATCGTATAAACATTTAAAGTAAACAATTTATTATTTTGTGAAGTCACTTTTAAATTCAGAAATTATATGGTTCTATTAGAAATGATGAACATGAAAAATTAGAATTAAATGTGTACAAATTATTTTAATGCTTAGGGTAAATGCAATTTTTTAATTTTAATATGATTATGTTTTATTTGAAACGTGCTGTAATGTCCTCGGATATGATTGTGTATAGTTTTTAATAGGAGTTGTTCAGACACAATTTGAAAAGAACGACGCTGACAATGGTGAAGATTTCGTCGAGTCATGATCATAATCTTAAAAAAATAATGAGATTATTATAAAAATATTTTGCACCTCTAGAAATAATCTCCACGTGCCATTTATATAGTATCGCAAATAGGTAGATAGGTATTTGCATAAAATTTGAATTTAAATTTGTGAATATTGTTATATTTAGTTTCGACGATCTTTCAGCGACGTCTTGAGTTCAGAGATGAGTTTCACCACTCATCCTGAATGTCTTTATATTTTGTTAGAACAGAGAGGACTACCTGCATGTTTATTACATGCAGCTGATCTGCTGGCTAACCCTTTTGTGGGATATGCTGTGATGATATGGTAGTAGAAGTATATATACACAAGTGTTAAGACTATTTCTTTAGCGTGATCTTAAATGTTTATATTTTGTTTAGATGAGTCGGATAGGTTACTTGCTTATTTACTTTCCTCTGAAAATATTATCCATGTGTATTATTTCCTAATTTGTAGTATTATTGTTTATCTTAAGTCATTATAAACAAAATTAATTGCTTAGCATTGTTTGTTTCCTATAGTAACGTTGTATACAAGTTACCAATACTTAATCATTTTAGGAAACAATAGCGTAAATAAGTTTGTATTCCCAACTAGAATTGAGTTTGATAATATATCAGTAGGTGCATACTTCAATTAATGTTGTTAATATTTTTCTCACACATATTTCTGTTGTATTGCCTCGGCGATGGAACCAAATCACTTTCTCCGCCTTTGGCATTCCACCTTCTGGTGTCAACTTTCTTTACGCAAGGCCGTATCATTTCTTCACTACAATACCGTACTGTTATGTATGAATAGTACTTTGTTACTTTTGTGCCAAACATTTAATTTCGCGGTTCTAGTTTTTTTCGATTGAAACCGTATAAATATAACTTAAATCTGATAAGATATATTGCGTTTACTCGTATTTGTTTGGAATGACTATTAAGAAGAAAATTTTATAAGTTAATGAGTAACTTTTGTCAATAAATTAATTTATCCTCATCCTCATCAAATATGTAAAGGAACTATTACCTTGGTTGGTGTAAGAAAGGTTGACATGAAGCATGGAGAGAGTTGTTCCATAATTCAGATAATGGAACTTCTATTTTTCAACAATAAATTGTGCAGGTGCTATTTTATGCTATTATACAAATTATTCATATCTCAAAATATATGTTTTTTTCCATATAACTTTATTATCTTTAAAAAACAGTGTTTCGCACAAGATTACAAAGTAATAGGTACAACAAAAAAATTTCAGTTATAAGATATTTATTACTGAAGATGGACGTATGTCCGAAAAGCTTTTAAGAAAAATATTAATTAGTGAAAGTTATACAGTGTTTTGTTTTTAATTTTATTACCTAAATTTAAAAAAAATTCAACTAGGTAAAGTAACAATATGAAAAGGCCATGTGAGTGTCGAGTGGAAGTGGATTCTACGATAAAGGTTCGAGATATTTATCGAACCGGTACTAAATGTTAAAGGTCGTGGGAAGTTTGAATTCATCTGCATGATAGTTTAAGCTAGGTATCGTTTTTATTGAATATTGGTGGTATATATCGATGATTTAAATTTTAGTCAAATACTTACAGAAAAATGCAGCGTTTTGTCTTGTACAGATCTTCTCTTAATATTGTTAGGGACTCTTATAAATTATTTACTTAGCTTTGGTCATTCTGTCTACAGATTATCACATAGTACCTATTTCATTATTTGTCCAAGACTTATGTTACAAACTGTTTATTTATAATTATGAAGGTAATAAATGTGACTTAATGCACATGCTGTACGAGTACGCAATGTTAGTTCGCGTGTTTACTTACCGCATTCTCAGGGTTCGTTAAATATCCTTTAAACCTTGAGCTTTTCGTCTTTTTGTGTTGTAAATATGATGGTATGGTCTTTAAGAATTGACACAAGTTATTATACTTTAATAAACCTATCTATTAAGACCACAAATACTAAGATCATTTATTTAGTCATTATCTTGAGTATCGGGTAACTTTATTTTTCTTCCTAGATGTTCATTTCTCGGAAGTCGATGCTAAAAATCAATATTGTGTCGTAAAATAAATATTTAAATGGACACAATAACATAGTTAAATATGAACACTAAAATAGTTTTACGTTTGGCTAACTATTTTCACATATTATGTGTTTATTTATTTAAACTTGGCAATAATACAATGCTTTTGTTAACTACATTAATCTCAGGGTTTTTTTTAAAGATGTTATGTTTCATTTTGAACGTTAGGTAAGTATTGTAGCATCCACCATTTCCTTTTAGTAGGTATGTTTTGATTATTCGAGAAAGATCAGATCATTATCAATGTCAAAATATATATTCATATAACAGCGTGATACAATCTAACAAAAAATATAACCTATTGGCAAAATTTTGTCATGGAAAGGAACAGAACATTTGCAATTTTCCTGTTGTTTTCGCAATTACGTATTGTATGAGTTATTATGATGTATTTCGCACGGATTCATAATATTTTGAAGAACTTTGAACGTACCTATTAAACTTTTTGTAAGAGTGAGTCGCGTGTGTTTTGTAACATAAGCTAATTATTATTTGCATGAATGTAATATTTTTTTTCTATGATGCTCAGTTTTTTCTTTATTCAAAATAAGATTATCCTTATGAGATTTTCGAATTATTATGTTAAATGTAATTTAACATTGTGTCATCTATTTGACAGGGGTTTCGGTGCTAGCCACTCGTTTTGTATTTTTGACGTAGCTTTGTGTGACAGCTTGAAATATCTTTTTCTATTTATTTAAGTATTTAACCTAAATTGATTACTATATTATTTATATGTTTTATATAAACATACAAATAAATCTATTTTAATTTTTTAACTTGAAAGCAATGAAGTTTTTTAAACGTTAACGTCTTTTCGCACACAATTTTTCACTTTTATAATATTATGAATAAAATTTATGCCGAATGTGTTATAAATAATATCGTATTTAATGTAAAGAATATTTACTAAATATAATATATAACATACCTTATAGATACATGAGTTAGTCATTTTGTATGGTTGAATGAGTAATATAGCGTTTTATGAATATGAAATATCATGAACAAGTTAGATGATTTCCTTGAGTGATGATATAATGTTAGTTGGTGTTACATATTACACTGTTATTATATCACAAATATTTCTTCCTATTCGTTCTCATTTTACCCCTTTCACTATTACTGCGAATTGCTTTAACACGATTCTAAGCCATGCCCTTGAAATAACTTTTAGTGCAATACTAAGTTGTTTCATCAGGTCATAGAACTTAAAGTATGTTTAGAATTCATCAAAAATTAACACTGATCTTAATCAATTCATGTCGGTTGATTCTTCATCTGTGTCAATTTCTTCAATGCTGAGGGTCGTGACCTGTAAGTCTCATTGCCTCTGTTAGGTACTTGTTTAATCATAACTCCGCTTGTCATTTATGATTTTTAGCGCTGCTATCACCGCTAAAAATCATAAATTTATCAAGACATTTCGCGCTATCTTATCGCATATTATCATTTGAGCCTTTAATATTTTTATATACGTTATTGATGTGTGTATTTTGTGACACAAATCGTCTTCTTAAAACACTTTTAGCGCTTTCGTCAGAATATAAATTAATATTAATTTTAAATCAATAAAAGTATTCGCGCGAGTAATTTCAAATTGATTCAATCTTTGAAATATTTATTTATAAGTTTTCGACTTTGTGTGTAGTAATCGTAGTGATCTTGGGCTACATAGTTAGAAATCATATGTATAATGTGTATTGAGATTTTTATAGCTAATTGATTAATTTTGTATGTAGATGCCATGTATATCAGATAAAAGTTCTTCGATAAGTTAATGGAACGTAAGTTTTATGTTAATTTCATTGTATGTTCTCTGTTCTTATACTTGTTTGCACTATTTAGGTACTAACAGGTGGCAGATATGATCTCTTCACATTATTTATACACCTTCGTTTTAAAAAACACCAAACTCATTGTAGAAAGTACCTACCACATATAATATTCACAATGTACGTATATTATTTTACTTGGTTTAAAATTATTTTTATCGTTTATACAATCAAATTTTTATGCTTATATTAATTCTATTTTGAATAAAAAATCTCCTCAAAGATTTAACAAATTATAAGTATTTTGATTTTTTTTAATGAAACTTAATGACCAATATTAAAATGAAAACCTTATGAAATGCACTCTCAGTTGACATGTCCGATTTTATTCACTGTGTCGATGTTTAGGTAGTAGAATTCCATAGCGAAATAAATAAAACAAGAGTTTTATTTATTTCGATGTCCGATTTTCATATTCAGACCATAATATTATGTTCCGGGATCGACCGATGTACACATATCGATGAGAATTATGTAAATTATATATATATTACAAGATTTTCATAAGCACATACAATAAAGTAAGTAAAAATAAGGAAAATGTCCTTTATGAATTTAGATTTGTTATAATCATAATTTATTTATTGAAATATTTTTGTTCACAATGTCATAATATAATAAATACATAAAAGACGTCATCACATAATGCACGAGGATCCGTCTACTATACTAGCAGCAAGGCTGCTCTGTGGAAGGAAAATGTTTTATTTAATTAATAAGGAGTTATTTGTTAAGTTAGTTTTAAATAAAGTTTTGATTGAAAATGTATTTATGTCCAAATATATGTCAAAAGTAAATATAATTGGATATAACTGGATGCATACCAACCAGTGGAACAGGCTGGATTCAGGAAAGGATTTAGCACGAATGACCACCTTCAAACGTTGAAGAACGTTATCCAGAAATGCAACTAGTACAATATGCCCTTATCACTGGCTTTCATTGACTTTGAAAAGGCCTTTGACTCTATAGAGACATGGGCGGTGATGAAGGGTCTAGATAATTGTAGAATAGACCACCGATACTCACAACTCCTGAAAAATATTTATTCTAATGCTACCTCCGTTGTACAACTCCATGAACCCTCCGAAAAGTTCCATGTCAGAAGAGGAGTAAGACAGGGAGATACAATATCTCCTAAATTATTTACATTGGCTCTGGAAGACGTCTTCAAAACCCTTGATTGGAGCGACACAGGTATCAACATCAACGGCGAAAACTTAAATAATCTAAGGTTCGCAGATGATATAGTCTTATTTGCCAAAAACGATAGAGAACTGGAAAACATGATAATTGATGTCAACACAGCGTCCCAAAGAATAGGCCTAAAAATGAATATATCAAAGACCAAAGTCATGAGTGATGCAAACCAGTCATGTAATATCGTGGTAGATGGACAAGCTATCCAACAAGTTGATATCTATGTATACCTAGGGCACACTGTAAAACTTGGAAGAGAGAATCAAGAGGTAGAAATTGAAAGAAGACGAGGCTTGGCATGGGCGGCCTTTGGTAAATTATCTTATATCCTGAAATCCCCGAAATACCCAAATTATCTGAAAAAGAAGCTATTTGATGCCTGTGTTCTCCCAGTGCTCACCTATGGCTGTGAAACTTTTGTGTTCACGAAAAGAATTTTACACAAATTATCAGTGACGCAAAGATCCATGGAAAGGAGAATGCTGGGTATTTCACTGAGAGACAGGAAAACTAATGTATGGATCAGAGAAAAGACCAGGGTCGTCGATGTCGTTCACAAAGTTTCTAGTCAGAAATGGAGTTGGGCTGGTCATGTGGCCAGAACCACAGACTCTAGGTGGACAAAGAAAGTTCTGGAGTGGAGACCTAGAACAGGCAGAAGAAGTGTTGGTAGGCCTCAAGCACGATGGTCGGACGACATAAGACGGGTTGCAGGGGTCGGCTGGATGCGGTCTGCCCAGGATAGAGAGCTGTGGAGATCAATGGGGGAGGCCTATGTTCAACAATGGACGCAGGGAGGCTGACATGATGATGATGATGATATGTAATTATCATCCCAGAGACTTACATCACTGAGAAGGTTTCTGTATCTTGCACCTCTCGAAATAACTTATTTTTCTTTCAAACACAATCTTCTCTTTATCAAATCTTTTGAATACGTATTATGTTGTGTTTATCGCATTAGATAGTTTTGTAAATTATCTATGATTCAAAGTAATTTTTATGTAATGATTACTGCATATATTTATAATATATGCAGTAATCATAACAAATATGTAGGTAGTACCTATAGGATGACAGATGATACCTTACATAACATAATGTACATAATGAAATGCATCAACCGAGTTACGAGACCTTACAGCTATTTTGTAGGTCAATAAAATATTTATACCGTCTATGTATGTTTCGAAATATTATATTTTTTCTGTTTTTTGACATCAGTAATCCGCCTTATTTTATTACTATTATTTTATGTACCTTTATATTATCACTTTGCTCTCTTCTCTGTTAGTGTCTATAGTTAGGTATGTGCCGTTGTTTGTAGTCCATGGTCATAGTATGGTAGGCTTCACCTGTCTCACCCACTTTCAAATCTATCGATATTTCGACTCAGTTTAATAGCGTCGTAACTAATAGGTATTTATACTACATGCTAATAATGTTTATCATTATATCATTTCATCACTGAAATGTTTCTGCGAATATTATTATTTTATCATTTTTTTTACTGTTCAGTCTTTGGGTCGCTATTAGATTTTACTCATTTATTGTTTGAAAATTTTTATCTAATCAATATTATTATTTATCATTTAGGTATTCTAAATACTGATTCATGAAAGATTCGGAAACTTCACCAATCATATTTAAGAGAAGTACCCGATTTGTTAAAATATGTACCTAAATGCATTGCGTTCGTGAAGTTTTTTTTTTATTATTTGTAAAAAATATTCGTAGTTGTGCCAGTGTTGAACTAAAACACTTACGTCGTAGTGATTTTCATTACTTGATTGCATCCGCGTATTGAGTTTCTTTGTGTGTACTATCAATACGACCATATTAATATTATCTATAAAATACTCTAATCTACGATGTATTAATAAAGTCTTCTACAATCAAACTACTAACTTAACTTCATATTATGTGTTAATAAATGTATGTGTGTAACTTTGTTATTTGTTGGATTTTACTTGTATTACGTTAGTTAGCCTACACACACATCCAATCAAATTCGACGAAGTAGTGAAATTTTCATTTAATTTTTTACATATTTGTTGAATAGTATTAACAAATGAATTAATTCACATGATCGAAAATTTCCATCCATCTTTTTACACGTCACATACAGATTTTTTCATGTATATGTGACTTACATACAATCTCGCTGTAATGATATGTTCCGTAACTAGAGAATTTAGCAATGAATACTCATCAAAACTCGCGTTGATTATTGATTTGTTCATTTCGTTTGCAAAGTTGAAAGGTTGAAAGAAAATTGTTTAGGAGTTAGAAGTATGTCATAGATCTGTTTATTTTTTAATTATATATCTGTTTTATATCTCTTCTTGTGTGAGTAAAATATATTGGATATAATATCGTCTGCATCTATACATATTTTCTATTAATCGTTTTTTTTTTCACCCGTTAAGTGTATTCTTGCATCGTTTCATTCATATTGAGAAAAATACGTTTAAATATCGAACTTTGTTCATGTTTACTGACGACGTATTTCAAGATATTTTCATTGTTATAATTATTTATTGTTTCAAGGAAAATAATGCATAGACATTGTCTTTATTATTAATATGTTATTTACTAATAATATTTAATGTCATTACAATAAAACTTATATTTTTTTATACAATAAATGGCTACAATTGCCTTTACAAAAATATACATAAACTATATAACTAAAAAGATGCAACAATCCGTTAATGTAATTCAAATTATTATATTAAAGAAAGAAAATAAGGAACTCATTGAGATGATAGGCCCCAATGTCAGATATCTGTCAAATATAGTTTTCTATAGTGGAAAATTGTTGCTACAATAATATTATTTCGATTTTTTTTTATTTGCAAAAATAAAATAAAACCAACAAAAATAAAATCTCATTCAAAATTGAACTTTGGGAAATTTGTATTCGATGTAGATTTTATTTCGAAGTAGATTTTAGGCAAAAATAAAATCTACCTCGAATATAAACTTTAGGATATTTGTATTCGAATTAGATTTTATTTTTGCCGGCAAAAATAAAATAAAACCAGCAAAAATAAAATCTAACTCGAATATAAACTTTAGGAAATTTGTATTCGAATTAGATTTTATTTTTGCTGGTTTTATTTTATTTTTGCCGGCGAAAATCTAACTCGAATGTAAACTTTGCCGGTGCCGAAAAACTTGGTGCTCAAAAATAATTTTATGTGGTGACCAAAAAATAATTCTACATATGGCAACAATTTCGTGAATAGTACTTTTTCTATGAAATCTCACATTTGACAACAGTGGGGCCTACCATCTCATATAGTTCCGAAAATAATATTAAAAACGCTTGACAACCAACCCTAATAATGCTGAAAAAAACGAATATAAGAACGTATAAAAAGCCATTCCTTTAATTTAGAATTATTCGGAATTGGTGATTAGTATCATCGCTGAATAATAATTTATTTGTAGATATGTATTACCTAGATTTGGAATTGGAGATATTATGCTGTTGGTATACTTTTTTTATTAAAATCGTTTTTGAGATCCGCTTCAATCAACATGGTAATTATAAAATTTGTTTGTAGCTGGTGAGTTACGCTTAAATAAATGATGAATAGGTACAAGAGTATGATTAACAATTTACATTATTAAATTTCTAGCAATTATCAGAAATCTTAATGCGATATGAATCTGTTTAATCGCTTTGACTGACAAAAAAATATTGTTTCTCTTAGAAAATTTCTATCGTATGTGATATGTTTTTTGCTCATGTAACTGGCGTTGTTATATCACTCATTTAATCGACAGGTAGGTTGTGTATATAATTGGTTTAATTGTGTAAAATCTTAATTTAGAATATTAAATCCAGTGCAATACTTAGCCAGTCTATATTATACATAGTAGGTGTATAATTTTTTTGATAGGCTTTCTGTTGCGTATGTATTGCAGTGTAATATGATTGTAACATATTTGTGTGTGTGTGTGTGTGTGTGTGATATCAGTATGTATATATGTATGATAATGTGGTAGTTGTGATGTATGGTTTTGATTATTTTAATAATGTTTGATATGTGTGTGCGTCTGTTGTATGCGTGTGTATGTTTTATATTATTATTATTTTAACTATAAATGTTCGTATGTGTAGGTATGTAGGTATCTACTATGTCTGAAGAGTGAGCATCGCTCTTACTTTCATTGGCCATCGACTTAGTAGTAAATCTAACATGTACCGTAATGTAATATTGTAAGAGTACTTGGTTCTATTCCGTTTAAGAATAATATATTGCTATTATTAATGTTTCACATGCTCTTTATCTTAATAACGATGATTATAATTAATTATTTTTAATGTTTTTTTCACGTCGTTTCGTAATTTTTTAACACTTTTGGTCATTTGGTTGATGGCTTGCTCACAGGCTCCAGTAGATCTTTCAATCGCACAAGACCTTCGACAGTTATTTATGGGTGATGTCTAAGCCAACTGATTATACTTGAGTCTAGAGTAAATCACAGCTCATATAAAAAACAGTTAATCCTCGTTTGATTAAACGAAGAACCCGTTTTTCTTTTTATCAAAAATATGTGCATATTTGTCATCTTAAATATTCATATTTTTCTTATGTTTTTTTCATTGCAAACGTTTACCATTTTTTTATATTTTTAAGTACCAGTTAGTTACATTGAGTATCTATATGTCTACAAAATGTATGAGTTTTGAAAATTGGCTGATTCTATCGAGTATATTATTATAGTCTAAGGCAATTAATTGAATTATGTTTTATTTTCAAGTATGTTTGAGGTTGTCAACCTTATAAAAAAATGCCATGAGTTATATATATATGTCAACAATCTTAAAGTATTTAATAATAATTAAAATTAAGTAATATTTTTTATTTGTGATATTTCTTATATTATAATTTTATATCTTTTGTTGTATATTATCTCAGGTACAATGTCACTTGCGAGAGATAATTTTTTAAAAACATTATTGTGTAATAAGGCATTATTAATGTTTCAATAGGTTAATATCAGTAGAAATACGTCTGTTCCACGTTTTGAAAACGTTCGTATTGTGGTTCGGTTCGTGTTTTGTTATTGTTTGTATGAAAGTCATCGATGCTTATCCATAAGGCAGTGTGTATGGGTAGGTACTTATACTACTCATACATAATATTATTATATTATATAGGTACTGTCTACTATTTGTATGTATGGTTGTAATGGTGGAAAGAAAAAAAGAAATTTGATTCTACCGCAGCTTTATTACCGTGTCATTATTATACATTATTTGTGTTCAACCTGTTAGTTTTATTTAATAAGATTTTGGATTAACTAAATCATTCCGTGCGTTACACTTGTATATTTTGATCGACATTTTTGTACTAACTGTAATGTTATTTAAAAACTGAGTTCGTCGGTAGCCTGGAGGTAGAGTCTCGGCCTCGTGAACAAGGGGTCCGCGGTTCGATCCCAGGTGCCGGCAAACTTCCCTTTCACGACACAAGCTTTTAGCTTACTGTGAAAGGTGTATAAGGTTGTATTTGGGTTTATAACAAAACCCAGTTATATCTTTTTTTTGAAAAAAAAAACTGCTTTGATTTTTCTTAGTTATTGAATTATTTCATTTCTGAGCCATATTTAATCAATCTTATAAATCACAACATAATCTTAAAAAAACTCCGAAAGCTAAATGTACTAAGAAAGAAATGACTAAGAAACTTAAATAAAATTTCTTGTCTTTTAAGTATTTCTTGTATATTGTATTGTTTATTTTCTTGAACGATTAGATATGTGATCGCCCAAATGTTTAGTTAAAAAAAGAGGTTTTAATTTTTTCGGTTTTCGGATTGATTCGGTTTTTTTTTGGGAATTCACACGGTGGTACTAATACGTGTAGCTACTAATTTTATCCACTCGGTTATTCCATTTTGTGGTAATTTTTTTACTACTGCTACTACTACTATACCATTACGGCAGCCAGCTGCATGTAATAAAAATGCAAGCTCTCCTCTCCGTGCCAATATAAAATCAAAATATTCAGGATGGGTGGCAAACCTCATCGCTGAATTTAAGATTTATTTACCACAAAATGGAATTACCACTGAATTTCAATAAATAACTTCTTACTCTGTCTTCTACTTCATCTTATTACAGAGCAATACGTTATGAAATAATAGAGTAGTTAACTCATTATAATGTCCATTTAAGTATTTTTATTTTTATTGCACCTCGTACCTCGTATCACTGCGGGGAGCTAGTTGTAAATGACACCCAATTTCCCCATTTTCTATCGATTAGATATGCGATTAATATTATTCCGAGTCAGATCAACTGCTTAGTAAATACGTAATTGCATTAATATAATTTGCTTTCGTTTTCCGGATGTTTAGAAAGATTTTATGAAAACTTTAATAAATGTTTAAATAAATATCACAGTAATTTCGTATAACGCTTCCGATAACATTTCACGACAGCAACTACTAGTTATTATGTATATTACATCAATGCACAGAATGCTACCTATTTATCGACTCTTATCGTGAAAATGAGATGAACGTAAAAATCAAATCGTGTATTATAAATCTACAGAAATGACATTTACTATCTACGATTGGTCACGCTTGGTTTGAAAGAAAAGTAAATATTTACACCATGATGTTACGTCAATCGAAACCGACAAATCATTTAAGGGTCCTACTTCTTCTCCTCGTATAAACTTATACACGTATTGAAATGGTATGTAGTCTTGTGTTACAATATTGGACTTACAATAGGCTGCGAGACGGTTTATGTAAATCGTTATAATATTAAAATTTTATGTTTAAGTCAATATTTTTTAGAGTTTCATGACGGTATTCAAGGGGTAAACCATGACATTTGTTATTATTATACCGATTTTATTAACCCGGATTAATAAGTGTATAAACTGTGCTTATGTATACCTACTCGAAAAGTAAGTTCGTTGTATAAAAAGCCGTCAGTAGACTAATTTTTAAATAACAATACGCGTCTATCACTTTCTATAAAATCTTTTTGTTGACCTCAAAATTTGATATAATTACCAAGTAATTGAATGTTTCGGTAATGTATTGCATAGCACTATACAGCAATACTCGTACTATTCTGTAATCTTTTCCATCATTTTTGATATTTGAAATATATGTAATATCCATACATTTATGTTTATTTAATTAATGTTTTCCTTCGCAATAAAATTATATGTTCTATGTGTCCATCCGTGAAATAAATTTATGTATCGAAGTTAAATAACAAAGTTCATTGGTGTAACTTTTGTTTTAGAGAATTGATAAAATTTGTGATGTTTTGATTGAAGAGATAAATAAATTGAATATTTTTAAATCCTTCAAGGCTGTGAAAAAAACTCCATAATAATATTACAATGTGCATATTTGCTAATGTAAATTTGTGGCCTTCCCAAAATAAACACAGTTTGTTTTTCATCTAAAATTACTATCAACTAATTATGTATTCTATTTCTATCATTTATATTTTTAGATTAAATAACATCCGCGAACGAGATTGATCAGGTGTTTCTTAAAATGTTTTTGTTAATTTTGCAACATTAACAATATCGATATATATATATTTTTTTGATAAGTTAGTCCGAATTTACGTTGTGATAGAATTAGGTCCATGTAGATAAATAAATAATATAATAAACCCACTGTAATAAATGGCTATTGTAGTGATTTCACTGATGGTTTTATACTATTTAAATGAAACGTAAATATTAACTTACTTGAGAAAACTGTGTCACTTTTCTTGATATATTAGCTCTACTCTTTCATTTATTATTGGACTGTATGGTTTGGTATGACCTTCCGAGCATCGAATTGTGTGGTGACAAACTCAGGCCAATCTCTGCCCTCCCACTTTCTACATTTCTTATCTAGTTTCACAGTCGAGTAAGTTACTTCCGAGTAGTGAAGACCTTGAGCTGAATAATAATAATACATTGTTAGTTATAATGAAAGTAATAATGCCATTATGCCCGTATCCAACGACAACAATGGACCGGTTCAGGTGAAATATAAAATATCACAAATTGTGCAAAAAACTAATAATAGTGCTGTTTACATTAACTTGACGAACCTAGAAAATGTTTGGTACAACTATAGTAATATTTTTTCTTTACATATACAAAGACCATTATTTAGTTACGACATCGATTACATTATATAGTAGTTCGCTCATCTTTTTATCACCTTAACACTGCCTTACAAAATTCTATTAGCATAAGCTCCACTTTTGAAGTTCAGTACGTCGCGTTGCCCCAGATATTTTTACATCATTTGTCTCTATCACAATAAATATCGCGTTGCCCGCTGTACAGTTTATCGTGATGTATTAATTCCAGTTTTCAAACAGGCACATTTTTATATTCAGCGACGCCGTAATCAATAAATTAACATAAATATTTTTAAAATTCGTCTTTTCGAGTTTACAATGTCATTAATCTTTTTTGTCAAAATGAGACATAGTAGAAGTTACTGAAAATATGGGAAGCAAACTCTCTAAATTTATTTTACTGTCATTAATATCATTTTTGACATATAAGTATTTGTACATATTTTATGTGTATCCTCATAATTATCTTTTGTGATTTACGAAATGTTTGATTTGCGTAACATAACGATGATTTTATTGTCATAAACTGTGATAACATTTGCTGTGTTTTTTTCATGATAAATTATTCCAATAATATTACCAAATTTACGATTTACGTTATCTTCTTTACCAATCATATTTTTCGGTGGTGATTGCTACATTGATTTAATAAATAAATAAATACATTTAATGGAATTAATTAACACGGTTAACTGAAATATATTTTTTGTATATATTGAACAATTAATTTAAGTCCAATCTGAAAATGAGCTATCCAATACCTGTATTAGTACTAGAATATTAGGTACTATGGTACCAACCTGTACTAAAAGCTGATTATGACTTTATGACCATTCACTCTCGCTGAATGTCGAGTGACATTCTTTTTGTGAAGGTACACATACTAAACATGTGTTGTTTATATTATACTTATACCCATATCTATCAATGTTATATCAGATTGCGTTGGTGCGTATTTATTAATTTTGCACTACTTTTATTTTGCTTACTTCAAAATAATTACATTACATATCTTTAAAATAATCAATAAAAAAAATTCTTCCGTATTTTGACTTATTGCTTTGAACAACGAGTCCTTCATTGAATGGTCATACCATAGGATAAGTGTTTGTGGTTCTAATGGCCGGCGGGCTGAGCAAAATAAGTACCTTTGTTTGGTAGCAGAAAATCTATTAGAAGTAACCTTGGTCAACTCTTTTTATTCAGTGATACATGTCTGTTGTTGTTATTATTTATTTATCTTCCACCAAGTGCGGAACTACAATACATTATTATTATGTACCAGCTTCATACTCGACTCACTAAACATCAATTTGAAAATGACAGCGTGGATTTCATGAGACACCCTCTTGTAAAGTAGTTAAAAAGTATTTGAAAATATCAACAATATTGACATATTTTTGGGCCAGGATATTCCCTATGAAGAAAATACTTCAAATATTTATTGCGTTGATAAAACCATTGAATTATTTTGTTAAAGATAGCGACAATGTAAAAAATGTAGTGTATTTACATTATCTCGAGTGTGTTTGTTAATAATAATAACATAGACAATAATATGTTTTATGGAAAACCACTGCAAAATTCCACGTAAAAATTACCTATAACATTTCATGAATTATAGGGTCTTGACCTTATAAATAAATGAGATTTATTATAAAATATTATGTAGTATCCAGGAACACGCACAAAACATGCTAGCTTTCATAGAAGGCATTAGTTTTTTCTGTTACTTGATTGTTTAAAACGTCCATAAAAGACATGTAAATATCCATACACATCCGTACAAACGGACTCAATATTGTACAATACCAAATACACTAACACTCTTCAGCCTCGTTATGTTTGCCGGGCAGGAATTTAATATTTATTTTTAATAATTAATTTCCTCTTTTCAATTGCGAATAGTTATGTCATAACTATTATTTTATTATTGTTTTAGTTATTTGTGTCATTTTAATGACTTTTTGATAACATAACCAGGGAATATTGTGTAATTTAGCTCCATAAATTTGCCTATTGTTCTTGAATAAATAACATGTATCATTTTCCATGTATTTTATAGATACTTCCTTCTGAAATAAGGATATATATGTCATGATAGCTTACATAGGTGCAAATTATATAATATTTCGAATTATTTTATGAATCACGGAGATAATCACAGAGATTTCATTGCATTGTGTTCAATGATGTTTTATTTTTGCCATTAAGTAATATGATAACGACATCGAGGCGAGAAGAATGTCCGGAGAATCGTAATGCAATTATAATATATTGTTCTGCATGGAGGTGCATGATTTCGTTTTGTGTCCCTTAGAGAAACTTTGAAGGGTGAATAACAATACATATATACCTATTAGTTATTTTTGACCGTGTATTCTCCAGAAGAAAAAATCACGTAAATTATTGCATATGTAGTGAAACTTCCAATAATGAAGTCATAAGCTTCCCGTTCTGAATGTGTTTTTTGGCAAAGAGAGTACAACCTTTTTTGTTAGCGGAAATCCTCATGGAGACTTGGTTTTCCTGATCGAATAGTGCCGGACTTCTACCGGCAAGAGGACAACGTGTAGCACTTTTATTTGTAGTCCTATTCCAAATCATTAAATATTATTTGTTCTTAATTTCGACGACAATTCAGCATTTTTTACCAAAAAATTGCGACAATGGTCAAACCATTCCGTAAAAAAGTGCCATATTAGATTCACTATTCTATTCACACAAATCAAGCCAATACAGTACGCAATTCAATAGATTTATTTATTTATTCTTTACTGTACATTGATTACAAAACACTACATAAAAGGTACACATTCATGTTAGATACAATCAATAAACGGAGGGCGAGTTTATCGCAAAGGCGCGATCTCTTCCAACCAACCCAAAGTTATATGAAAATTGCGTATGAAAATCAGCATCGAATTAAGTGAGTGACATTACATCGATATGTGTTTGTACCATCGTGCATTTTGTTTTACGTTTCCC
This sequence comes from Athripsodes cinereus, assembly GCA_947579605.1. Taxonomy (NCBI): domain Eukaryota; kingdom Metazoa; phylum Arthropoda; class Insecta; order Trichoptera; family Leptoceridae; genus Athripsodes; species Athripsodes cinereus. The sequence continues at coordinate 9,408,000 of OX388315.1, forward strand.
CTTCCAACTATTTACCATAGCCACCCAACATCGACTTCTCGTTCTATGTTCTACCTTTGTATGTATGTACGTGTATATGTAGGCATATAGTGAAACACAACACTTCTACTACATATAGGTAATAATTTATTATTTCGAAATTACAGCTGATGCCTACTTTTCAACCGGTTAGGTATATTGCCTACCTATTATACACACTTATACATATATAAAATAATCACTGTAAGTATTTTATGTAGGTAGATATATGTATGTATATATGGTTGCATAAAATGTAATATGTTTGTTGTTCTTATAATGTTTTTTTATTAATTAAAAAAAGGTCCTCTGATTGTCACATACACTCATAATTAGTTGGAAGACATCGCATTTTAGCGATAAACTCGCCCTCTGTACATTGAATTTATAATTGTTATTTTTATGCCACTATTTCACTATGTAATATTGTAACCAATGTACAGTAAAGAATAAAATAAATAAATAAATAAATAAATAATACATAACTCACAAATAAAAAAAATGTAGATTCTGTTTTATTGGATACATCAGAGATTATTCGCTATAATAACCGAACTTTTCGTTTCGGATATTTTCAAACTAAAATGATTTCATCATTGGTTCTGATTTTGGACGAAATCGCTCATTTTATTTTAAAGTTTAGATAACTTTGGCCAAACACTTGCGCACGTGCTATGAAGCTTAGTCTTAAAATAATTTTTAGATTTTTTGTTATCTTTTGTTTTATAACGATAAATTTCATACTTCATTTTATTATCAATGATTCCCTTTACGGGACTTACTTACAAATATAAATTTAAGTAGATTTTGATTTCAGCCGAGACTAAGAATAGTGTATAGTTACCGAAATCGGTTTTAAATATTATTCATAATAGTTTTTTGAAGTTTCATAACATTTACAATATACATTATTATTATAATACTCTATCAATTACATTATTGTTAGTAATTAATGTTAACTCGTCGATACCGACAGAGAAATCAAACGCAATTATGCCAATACATACCTACACATGATACATGCATGAAATATAATTGTGTGTAGTGAAACAGTAACATCAATCTCTACTCCACTACATATGTACAACACATACATACACAAACAATATTTTATTTTATTACGAATAGAAAGAGTGTGGACAGTATTAATTACTTTACTACGAGCATAAGAGCTAAAAAGTAGAGAAAATTTTGATATATTGGAGAAATTTTGTTTATGAAATATAATACATACAAAATTTGATTTGTTTTCCACAAAATCTTTCATTCTTTACATGGGAGAGACAATGATTTTAACGCTATTGCCTTCGAGTCACGAGCTCCCGGGTTCAATTCCCGGTCAGGTTAATTATGAAGAATGAACTTTTTCAAATTGTTCTGGGTCTAAGTGTTACATGTATATATGCTTAGTATATTGTATATGTGTATCGACGCGCCAGTATCCATATCTTAATTTGGGACTAACTCGATCTCTATGAATTGTCAATATATGTCATCTTGAGTTATATTTTGTGACATGACAATGTCTAATATAACTAATCATCCGAAGATTCCTCAAGGCTTTTAAGACCTAATATTAATTTTCATGCTTACGATTTTTGTGTAAGGTACGCCATGTAAAGATACAATGTAATTGCCACAGGCTCGTGCTAAATGAAAAAGAAATGGATGAGAAGAAATTATATTTATCAAACTGTGTTATCAAATTAATGTTATTCATTCTTTATTATAAAAAAACTTTTTACTTTTTAATTATTTACGTATTTATTTTTATAAAGTTATGAAATTTGATATGCTAAAAATGCATCACGTATTGCATTTTAATTTTGCACATAATTATGATATTTGATTTGCAATGATTTCCAAAAACCATGTTAACCGAGATCTTAATTGCTTTGACATAGACATCAACGACGGTTTGAATATTTAATTAATATAATTATTTTCTCACTTGTTCGTATTTTTTAATTGGGCCAATAATAATTAATGTTTTGGGACTGATTGATTATGTGTATGTATGTGTCTCATACTGTTTGATATTATGATGTGATTGTATGAGTGAATTTTCTATGAGGTATGCGAAATAGTGCGTACGTGTGATGTGAATTATAAATGTGTTTATAAGACAATAATTACGATGTCGTCTCCTAGTATATTGTAATTAGTATTCAGTGTCTGCTCATTGTTTGTAGATTCTTAGAACTGCATCAGGATTTGAACGAGTGGGTATTATTATTCTATTATAATAATTTGTATTATTTTTTTTCCAGGTTACAATGGCTGGAGACTATATCTTGTCCGTTGCTTCAATGATGATAGCTCGTCTACGCCATGACGATGTCACCATCAATCTCAGCCAGGTTAGTTACAAACGAAGATATGTTTTTACACTTTCCTTCACTAGATCGGAAAAAAGGCTATACTATGGTTTGTCGTGTTTTTAGCCAGCCTGCGAAGAGCCACTTTTCTATGATCGAACAATCTTCTACTTGTGCTGTATCAGATAATCCCGACGTTGAGTATCATTACAGCATACCTATAATGTGGACTGAATGAAAGAGATTTCCATAATTATGCTGAATTAAATTTATATGTCATCGAAAAATTATGGTCAAATCGTGAATCTTTTGTGTTCTGAAGCCATTGCGCTACTTTGTTACAAACGCAAACTTATGTTTTAAAATATTTATTTATCTACATTATCAATAATATGCATGTTGTATTACTACTGATGGCTATTCTTAGCACCTCATGCAAAATTAGAGCTTACAAATCCAGTTGATTCTTAGATACCCAAAAGCGGTGCTTAATTTGAATATTCAATTAAAAATATCGTTTAAATGTCGAATCAATCAATAACATAAAATTAATTATTATCTATGTACCTATAAATATTAGTTTACTTTTACTTGACTAAATTTTCAAGCTTCTAACTCGCCTGATTTTATGCAACTTCTGGTTCTCGTGTAGAACATTATTATTACTTTCACCTGATGAAGTTTAGTAAATTTGATGTTGGTTTTTTCAGGTTTTAACTGACCTGGTCCAAGGAGAGTTCATGCAGCTAGGAAGTAAGGAAACGGAGAACGAAAGGTTTGCGCACTACCTCACAAAGACATACAGGAAAACTGCTTCACTCATTGCTAATTCACTCAAGTCTGTAAGTAATGCTAACTGTTTTATATACTAGTACTAGTTACGTCGTGAGATCATTGCGTCTTATACTTCTTCCAGAGACCCTGTCTTTTCCTGCTCCCAGAACTTGTGTTGACCCCAAACCTAGTCTTTCCTAGCCAGATCAACAATTTCCATTTATGTTTTTGGACTTGAATGTTTTTTTACAATGGAAAAACTTTTGTTTTAAAATAATATATTCTTTTCCAGGTGGCCATATTGTCTGGAGCTGATGAGCACAATGTTGAGTTGGCTTTCCAATATGGAAGGACACTAGGTCTTGCTTTCCAGTTGGTGGATGATTTGCTTGACTTTGTTTCTTCATCAGCCACAATGGGTAAACCCACAGCTGCAGATTTGAAACTTGGATTAGCTACAGCGCCAGTACTCTTTGCTTGTGAAAAGGTATATTGAATGTTGTATTTAATCTGTAGGTACTAAAGACCTCTTTTACTAGAAATAAACCTCAGATGTGTAGGTAAATATTTAATTTAGGAATTGTCATAATCTTCAACATAATATATAAGCAATGTCTGTGCTATATAATGTGATGAGGTTTGCCACCCATCCTGAATATCTTTCTTTGGAACAAAGAGGACAGCTAGCATGTTCATTATATGCAGCTGGTTTGTGGGATACCCCGCTTGTGGAATATGTCATGGTAGAAGTAAAAGAGGGCTGAAGACACACCTTTTTGCTGGGAGTTTCGGGTGATGGATACGATATACAGCGCCCTTGAGGTCATGTTATGAGTAAACGGCGCTTTACAAATTGTTCATATATATATATATATGGTGGTATATTATACTTTAAATCTACAGTTTTCTACTCGTATTATCAATATGTATATTCTAATGCCCTAGGTATCACCTAATAGATTTCTCAACTGACATTAGAATAAAATTATAAATGTTTAAATAGAGATATCTCAAATATGATATCTGTTTTATTTTTCAGTATCCAGAATTAAATCCAATGATCATGAGGCGCTTCCAAGAGCCCGGCGATGTCCACAAAGCCTTTGAATTAGTTCACAAGTCTCAAGGTTTAGAACAAACAAGGTTACTAGCTAGGAAACACTGCCAAGAAGCAATCAGGTTAGCGTCGGAACTGAAGGACTCACCTTACCAAAAGGGGCTGGTGATAGTTAGTGACCTTGTGTTGAATCGCATAAAATAGCACAAGTACGAGGATGTCCCTACACAGGGTTATGGTAGGATTAACAATGAGATGACATTGTACCTGTGTACTGTACTCATTTGGGGAGGGGGGGGCTCGTATGTACTATATCAAGTCAGGGTGATGAGTGTTCTTATATTATATATTCTAATGTCATCATATATGATGCATGAGTGTTACACATACATTATATCATATTAGGTATATATGTATCATTGTTTGCTCTATGTTATATTAAAAATCATGTTAGTTATACTTTATTTTTCCCTTAACATCTCATTGTGGAGCATATTAGTAGATGTCACATATAATTTATTATTTTGTATTGACACCTGCAAACTTTAAACAATGTCCTCTGAAAGTGTTTTGACAATTTAAACTCAATCGTTGTACATGTTTAAATTCAAATTGTCGAAATACTTTTAGCTTGTCGATGTGATATCCCAGGCTCTACATTGAGATATTGTGTGTCTTATGTCTGTTTTGGTTAATGCTGTAGATATTTTGTACTATATTTTATTTTGAGGTTCATGCTATGATATTTATTATTATTGTATGAAGTATTTAATTGAAGTCAACTTATTCGTCCTGTGTTGTATTTGGTTGCCATCATAATAATATCTTCTTGTTATTTATTTTCAATTAGTTATAATGTAATTATTACAATATTTTGTAATTGTGTAGCACAACTTGTTCGAAGTTTAATTTAATATGGAGTCATTGTATTAGCTTTACATTAGTACTTCATCTACTAACAATACTTAACTTAACAGACGTACTTGTCTATATACATATACGTTATATAAGAAAAAAGGAAAACAAATTAAAAAATTGATTCGATTTTATCTGTTTTAATTTTTGAGGAATTCGTGAAAAAATATCAACTAATAATTTAATCTACAAGTTGTACTTATTTCCCGTTATCATGTTGAACCTGATAATTTTTTTTTTAAATCGGATACCAGAATGTTTGATTAAGTTTGTGTTGAATTATTTATAGTTGAATTCAAACAATATCATTTTGTAGTATGTATTAAAATTCCCTCAGACTGTTTCTTTCCAACTAAATATTGGTTTTCTTAACCTAGAAAATAACAATTTTAAATAAGTTTTGTTACTTAGTTTTTAGTGATTTGATTTGCTCATTTTAGCCATGTAATGTGCACAGTATAGCAATTTGTAAATAATATTAGAATATTGTTTTACTTTAGGATAGTAATATATGATTTTTAGGCATAAGTCTATAATATATAGTTAATGATCAATTTATTTTAATATCTCTGTTTTAATGATTTTACTACTTGATAAATGATTTATCAAAACTGACTGTCTTTTATCGAACCAAAAATCAAATACCGAATACCCAATATTGCTGTTGTTTGCTACAAATGATTTGTACCAATTTTGGGTGTAGGGTGCTGCTTTATATCATATTTAAATAATCACACTTTCTTGCAATATGCAGTGTGATTTTATGATGTCTGCGTAATATCGCATTTGCAACATAAATTAATTCTTTTCTGTTGCATTCCACATATTTTGTTGTATCATTTACTTTCATTTCAAATTTCGCACAATTTAATTTGTAAGATCTTGTTTATTTATTGCATTCTTACACATCCTTCATTTGTGATTTTCTGTTCTTAAAAACAAATCAATTGAAATCCTTCATGTGCATCTAGGTACTTGAAAGACAGAAAATAATGCACAAAATATATTGCTTAATTTTGCTTGTACTTATTGAATAACCATTTTACATATCTCACACACTTTGATACGGTATACCTTATTTTATCTATTGTTGTTTCCTTAATAACAATAAAATAATATCACAGTCCATAATGTAAGTGCAATAGAAGGTTACCATAGATCATAGAGATACATTTCTATCACTTGAGAGATATTTTATATATTATGCTTATGTTCTGTATATTTGTCGCAAGGATATAGAGCATTTCTTATTACTTTAATTTAATCTATTTTAATATACCTCATGTGTATGACCATTTTATTTGATTTGAATAATTTTAAAGATGAAGTTTTCACCGAAGTTGATTTTTTAGAGTGATTATTAACATTTTTATTAAGATGTATTTGTTTTAATTCTGAAAGTTATTGAAATGAAATGAATGCAAGCTGTGTGTTGTTTTAAAATTATTCAAATTGATTATTGCGTTATTATTATAGAAATCCTGTAATTATATTGAAGGCAAAGTAAATAATTAGTGTGTTGTATGTTTCATTTTGAACATAATTTATTTCAGTTGTTTGGTTTGTTGAGTAATTACAGGATTACATATTATTGTTTGTAATATTTCGTTAGTAATTATTTATAAATTAAAGTAATTGAGATGTTTTTTATCTTATTAATTTGTTTAGTTGTATGGGTTTCCATGTTGTATTAATCCGATAGAGTTATTGTATTGAGAGATGTGCGTGGAAGTTGTTTTGCTATTTGTGTTGAGTTTTATCATATTATTTATATATAAGATTCATTCACACAGTACCTAAGAATCTTATTAGGAGCAATGCATTGTGTATATAACACAACTTTATGTAGGTAGTCTCTTCAATATATTTTAATATTTCTGTGCTATTGACTGTTCTTTATTGCTGATCAGTTTTTAATCATACTCAGATAAGTATGTTAATCATGAAATGTAAAAATTTAAACACAACTTTTTGTATCCATTAAAAATGTTGTCAATATATCAATTATAGAATAATGTCAATTAATTAGCTATTGATTGACTAATTTGGTTACATACACGATCACTGTTTCTGTTTGAATGAACTGCTTTTTCAGACGCCTCTCAACTGCTCTTTCACACCCTTGTGTAGATATAAAAATATATTATATATATACATATATATTAACTTATGTTAGTTGTTGTTAGAGTATCAATTGTTTGGTTGTACATATATATATATATACATAATAATATATAATATATGGGTAGTTATTTCTTATTTTCATATTGGGGTATTATTATTTTGGAACAAGGAGAATTAAAAGTCGCATCTTGTGCGTAGCTAAATACATATATATTGTAATTTAATGAGATTGACCAAGTTAGATAATAATTATGCAAGTGTGTATTTGTATGATGTTTATTAATTGTATAATTGTTTGTATTGTTGTTGATCAAGATTATAATTTTAATTCTACTTGTCAATTGATAATAATAATAGTATTAAAAAGGGGTTTTATTTGGAGGTTGATTGGATAATGTAGTAAGTCCTTAAATGAAGTGGTGAATTGGCGGTTTTCTGAGTTTGCTTCATTGCGGAATGAAGTAGGGGTATATATATTATATTTGTGTATTGTATATCTTTAATGTATTATGCTATATCATTTTTTTGTATCATAGATGGATAGGTTTTTGTAAAAATATATAAATAAATTGTAAAAGTGCATCTAAATGAATATTTGTGTAAAGTATATTTATACTATACATTGGACTCCAACAGTTTGGGTGTGGGAATTTTATTCTCAAGATCTTTCAAATTTTTTTTTTTTTTTTTGCTATAACAAATTACAATGTAACATATAAGAAATAAATAAAGGCCTTTAAATAATTGACAAATATACTGTACTATATTGTTGGTGGATTAATAAAATTATCTTTCTTATAAAATGTATGAAGGAACAAACTTTTCATTTTCCCTCTCATAAGTAATAACTATTAATTCTAAATCTTTTCCCTTATCACATTACAATAGTAAACACTTTATTGTCAAAATAAATTTGTACAAAAGACATACTTATTGCCTTGAGGCAATGTCTTTGTAAAATCACATCGTCAGGACACAAGTGTAATATGTAAAATAAAAAATAACATTATTCTTGCTATTAAATAATTATAGTACACATTTAATGTCTATTTGAGACTTTCAGTGATACTCGAATCTCTGCATCCAAGAAAAATCTTTTTTCAGTGATTGTACTTTAAAATCTTGGTCGATGATCACTAAAATAGGGATTGAATCGCTATGGTCACATAAATAGCTGCGTTTTTTTATATAATTTGTTCAATTTTTTAAATATTTGCTGTCCTCTTTTCTATGCGAAGGGACGCAAATTGTTAGGCATAATATGGTGAACAAAAATTATCTCATGATGAAATATCAAAATATACGTAATAGAGATTGCGTTAAATCAGGCGAATATGCAAAATAATATTGCCGATTACTTTTCATTCTTTCCGACTAAAAATATACGAAGCAAGTTAATTAGGACAATAAAGTACGTAAATTTACATATTTGATTCAAAGGAATAGTTAAGAAGAATGCGACCTGAGTATCTACTAAATTAAAAACGTATCACATAAATTATTTGAAATGCTGAGAGTCGGGTAGCTATAAAAAATGGTAAGGTTCAATTGATTACCTTCCAAAATAAATCAATAATAAACTCTAGGCAACATTAGAGAGTGGGCCGGAATGAGGACAGTGGATGACCAGTTCAGAGCAGCACAGGACAGGGAGGCTTTCACCGGAGTGATCGCCAACGTCGGGGGGACCTGGCATGGTACAGAAAGAAGAAGAAGAAACACTAGGTAATTTCTTAATGGATCAGCAGGGTTATTCTTGACGCTTTCTTATTCGATACTAATACTTTTTCTGATACTTTTCTTAAATTGGTATTCTTGAAATTAAGTAGTGGCGCTATTTCGATGCGAATACTTTTGAAAGCTTTTCGTGACTAGAAATCTGTTAATGCGTCTTAATTTAGTACTAAATTGGTATTCTTGAAATAAACTTAAGACCGCCAATAAGACGGATACTTATAAAATGACGTTTAATAATAAGAAACCAAAAGTGTTGTCTTATTTGAAGAAAACTTCGTGGTAAATGATTAAAACATGTAAGTATTTTAGGAAAATAATGTATTTTGTATATTTTTAAATATTGAAATATAACTTATAAATTAATTGTTACATTATTTCTTCTTTGAGAGCAACTTAACATCAAGTTTTAAGCAAATATATTATAATACATACGTTTTAATATGTAAGCATAGTTTTTCAAATTAAAATTTGTGTTTGTATTCAATATTTGACATATTTTTACGTGTTGATTTTGTTAAAGGGCTCACGCATTGACGCATATGATATGAAAAACGTTTTGAGAAGTGCAAAATAACAGTGTCTAAATGCTTAAAGGAAGTTACGTTGGCCCTAAACCACGCTTACATTATAAAAAAAATATATATTAAATTTCCCAATCTTAAAGCAAAGAAAAGATAGTGAATTATCATTAAAACAATATAGCTCATGATATAATATAATTTGCTCTACAATTCGGCCATGGTTGCCAAAATTACATAATGCCTGTCGTCTAATACAGCAAAATTGCCTCTTCCACCAGATATCCCTGTAGAAGATATGGCTTATGCATACTTCTTCTGAAGATACCCATACTGATGAACTAAGGAGAGATATGAATCAGAGGGATAAATTTTGTTGCAGCATTACAGCGGACACATCAAAGACGAACTTCATAGATAGCAACAAACTTTTGCTCTACATAATATAATATACATATTAGTAAATATTTTTCTTAACTCAATTACCATACTTTTGCCTTGTTCTTATAATATAATTATTTACTACTTAATTTGTTTCTTTTTTATACATACCCTTTTTTCTAGTCATGCCATGGAAGGAAATATTGTAAAAAATAAAACAAAATAATATTTTTATATTAAAAGTTTATTGGTGACACTTTGTTGCGAACAAAAATGCAATGGCAACTCATTACAAACATTCATAAAGAAAAACATATTAGAATGAAATGGAAATCTGAGAAGAGTGTGTGTGAAAACAGACTGATAGAGCGAAGAATGAAAAGATAGAGAAGAATGTAAATTGAAGTGTTGTCAAAAGATAGAAAGTGAATAAGTTGAGATGTTTTGTCAAATTGAAAGAATGATGTAAAAATCTACATGGCTAAAAGGAAGGTATCTAGGAAGTGTGGCTGTCCTCGGGTAACATGGTTGGATCACTGTCTGGATTCTGAAGGATGGTGACGTCAGAAATAGAAGGATATGTATGAGGAATTGTATGAATTTGATGGAAGCGAGAGAAGTAAGTAAACACCTATTTCTTTAGCGATATATTCTCTTAGGGGATATGGTGTGGTAGGACAGATAGATGCTACTACTACTACTATACCATCACGGCATATCCCACAAGTGGGGTAGCCAGCAGATCAGCCGCATGTAAGGAACATGCAAACTGTCCTCTTCGTGCCAATATAAAATCAAGACATTCAGGATGGGTGGCAAACCTCATGGCTGAATCACAGATAGATGCAACACCATATAATGGGAAAGATATATATAAATATAAAATCAAGACATTCAGGATGGGTGGCAAACCTTATCGCTGAATCACAGATAGATGCAACACCATATAATGGGAAAGATATATATAAATATAAAATCAAGACATTCAGGATGGGTGGCAAACCTTATCGCTGAATCACAGATAGATGCAACACCATATAATGGGAAAGATAGGTAACTATATTTAAAAAATATCTCAAAATAAATTAACATTTGGTTCATCCCACAGCACAAGGTAATGTGAACTAATGAAGATTTATATAAGTAAACTACATAACGGTTTAATAATTCATTTCAGAATGGGCTGGGAGTGCCAAGTGGAATATTTTCATAAGCAGAGAAACAAATGTTTATTTATTTTGTTGTCAAATGTTGATATATTGATAGAATATAGTTTTATTGTAATTATCATTTCTAAAGATTTTGAAATATCTCCCAACGTTTGTCCGTTTCACCCGTTGTTTAACCACCTCAAAGTGCTCTCTTTCTATTTTTATCTTCTCCTTTTCTGCCCCAGCTCGCGTCCACTCAGCCTAAATATACCTTTCTTCTAGATTTAAGATTCTTTCACACTCCATCTCAAAAACATTTCCTGGACGTCTCCTTGGTGAAAATTGAGTGCATGTTGGTGGACGCTGACGTCGTGGTGCTGAAAAAAAAAATAACATTATGTTACAAGTGTATCATCTTATATACTTGATTTCTGGATACGTGATAGAGAGTCTGAGGAGTGTAAACTTAGATTTCAAAGGTTAGAAGAGTATTATAGGACAGTCACTTCAATATAATTATTGTATTGTATTAGAACCAACTTAACAAGAATAACAGTGTCTTAATTACAATGAAACATCCAACAATTATAAAATCTTCCCTAATGGTGAATGTTTTTGACTTGAAATAAGTCAAACCAAACTGGACAGAGAGGATTGTAACTTGTAAGTCCAATGGATAGTCCATCTAAGATTCATATAGTGCGACATATACCTACTTGTTATAATGCTATGTATCTCTCATTGATGAAATCTATAATAATTGTGTAATCAACTTCATATTGTATAAAAGTACATCTTCACTACAAGTTGTTGTGCAAATATAGTAAATTAGTAAAAGACAGTTTTAATTTTTATGTAAAAAAAACACTAACTGAAAAGTCTTGTTGCCTCGTCAGGTGGTTAACTGTTTCTTGTTGGACTTCCTGTGAATTCAATTATATCTTTTATTTTAGGTTGGACCTCCCCTTCGATGTCACTAGCGCGTTCCATCGCATGTAGGACAATCTCGACATGTTTTCTAAAAAACAGAATAAATATATACTTAATGCACTTAAAAAAGGTTTTGTTACCTGTATTAAACAATGATTATGTACATAAATATATTGTATTAATGTATTCACAAACATCCCGACTCTATTTTACTTACTGTATCAAGTATTTTACGTTTGAAGTACGTTTGTAAAACTTTGTAAATGTACTTACACATTTAGTTAGAATATTGTACCTATGTGATTTTTATAAATTAATAAGTTATAGCACAAGTTAATAATCTATCTATCTAAGTAATAAAGAATAAATTATATCATATAATACAAGTAAAACTTTATATTCACTTACCAGCAAAATCACAACAAACGCCGCGCAATAAATGACATTTCCTTTCAAGGTTAGTTCGTAAGCGTTCTGTCAAAAGTCAAGAATCAATATGACCAACTTTGAAATATCAAATAACATTAAATAAACGATTTAAATGAAAATAACTTTACCAATAATTTATTAAATGTAGTAATTTATTGTCAATTTAAATATTTTACATATTTGTTCAAAAATATTTCGTGAAAATGAAGTATTATTCGCAAAAATATGAAATTTGCCGAAACCATAGACAATACGACAAAAATTCACATTGTTGCTAACGGGCCGTTAAACTAGTATCGGAAAAGATCGAAGTTCCAAATAAGAAAGAGAAAAAGAAAGTGTCAGGAATACGAAATTTAGTCATGGTCTTTTTATTTACGATCTTAAGTCTAGTATTAGTATCGAATAAGAAAGCGTCAAGAATAAGCCTGCTGGACAGGTTTATATTAGTGATGTAACGAATGTATGATTTTAGATGATCGCGAATGCGAATATTTGTTGCCGAAATTCGCGAATGCGAATAGCGAATATTGACTTGCTTAGATGTCTACAATATTGCTCAATCATTAAAATTTCTACCCCCCCCGTCGCCGAATTTTCAAAATGGTATAGGAATTTAATATTTTTCAAAACTCCTCGGTTTTCTTAAAGAATATTTTCTTGCAGTAGGTACCTTTTACTAGAATGTACCGGGTAAGTATCCGGAACTTTTACCGAATATCCGATATTTTATTACCGAAATAATATTCGCAAAACATTCGCATATTTTTTTGCGAATACAAATATTCGTTACATCACTAGTTTAGGTATACAATATATTATAGGTACTATCATATTATTATACTATAGAATGATAGACCGGACACGGAAAGTAAAGTAAGAAAGTAAGTTTATGCTGATGATTCTGTGGTGACAATTATTAGTTTAATAAGGTGGATGTTCAAAATGTTTGGAAACTCAAACAATCGATATTATTTTTACAACTAACCATGGTTTGAGGTCACATGTGTACATTGCGGGTTCAAGTCTCGTTCGGGACACTACCAGACAAGGTGACGTTGTCTTTTCTAAGCTTTATATGGTAGTTTCATGTGTTAAATTTACATAATATGTGAACTCAAATTAGTTTTCCTTTTTTTATCATGAAAGTAATATATTTTTTTTAATCTGTCTATTAGGTATCATCAAATTTAGATCAATACTTTATTGAAAAGCTTACTGATAACTTTTAACGTAACAATAATTCATATTACATATATCGAAGTTTGTCTATTAGGTATGTCTTTTATTGTTTTCAACACAATAATGCAAAGTCATTGAGTGACAAAAGCTTCCTGAAATTACAAACGCAAATACTCCTTTGTAAGTTGAACTGAAAACTTTACTATAAGTTTTCTCTCTCTCTCTCTTTCTCTCGTCTATGCGACCTGACCTACATACAGGAAGTAGGCGATTCATATTTTTTATGACGCAATATACCTATCCATTTAATATATTAAATAGCATTTTGTTGGTTCCTTGATATTCAAAGTGTATCGGTATAGGTATGTAGAAAAATATAGATAGAATAAATAAATGAAAATTATAAGTTCTCAAATCAAAACAATTTGATTAAAATTTCATTTCAAATAGGTACACGCCCCATAAACCTAGATAATTAATTATAAAAGAAAAATTGTTGTGTTTGTGAAATTTCTTTTTGTAATTCGCGATCCGAGTATACTCAATACTATACAAATCTTAGAAGTATTGGTATAAAACAAAACTCTGTATGAAGATCGAGTATATTCCTTAGAATGATATTCTTCTTCATTTTACGGCAATGCACCCGCAATCGAGTGAATTATGTTTAGAATGATATGTACAATAAAGAAGAAGGCAGAGAATAATATTCAATCATGGATTTTATGATTGCTACATGTAAAGAATCTATGGTTTTTAAATAAAGGATATTTATTAGTTTATTCAATCTTGTAAAAAAATAATCGATAGAGAACAAATTATGATGAGAGAATAATCTTAAGGGCAAATTTACGATACAAAATGAGAGTATGTTTTCAAAACACTAGTTTCAATATAACGAACTTTATCGATTATTAAAAAGGTTTGAGAATCTCAGAATTTCGCTGATAAATACCATCTAATGTATTTCAGCGAATAACTATAATTTAGTTTTTGCTGTCCTTTGAACGAAAAGCACGCGATGAAAGTTTGTTCTTGAATTTACTTGCAATATTTTTTATAAAGTTTACTGAAGGAGTACAAATTAAAACTACATAATTTGCTGCTTTGCTTCGTAGTTACGGTGAACATTCTTGTACATTGATAACGGCATACTTAAAAGTCGGAGCTGTAAATTAATTATCATGGTGCAGTGATATGATTCAGTATTTGTAGAAAATGGTTGTGATAATTTTCATACATCTGCAGTGCATTTTTAGCAATATAATTTGTTGATCATATAAACAATAATGCTGAATTATTTAACTAATAGGTTTGAAGAGAAGAGACAGGTAAAAGAACGGCTCTATTATCTTTTTGGAGTGTGTGTATGTGGAGTATGTTTTGTAAAAAAAAAAGAAAAACTTTTGTATCTGAAAGTTATCGTTAGTGAAATATAAAACTCACTGGGGTTTAAAATCAAATTTTGATGCATACGAGTATGTATTTTTTATTCAAATTCAAAACTCAAAAAAATGTTTTAATTTTTTACTCACCTTTGGTTGACGTATATTACATATATTATCTATGTAGTTATCAAAAGATGATATTTATTATGAATATTGAAGAGAGACCCACCTCCACCACCTGGATATCTCAGGAGTTGTGAACTCCTATTTATCCGCATAATTGAACAAAAATTTGTCCTCACGGGCGGGCCATTGGGCAGGCCTGAAGGGCCAACCGGCTAAAACCGCCATCGTGGGAATCTTTTAAACAACACTCTCTCTTCAATGCCCCTTTTGAAAGTTTAAATATTTTTATTTAGTGAAACGTAACCTAAAAACAATTTAGTAATTTATTATGAACAATACTGCTTTTAGATCTAAAAATCAATAAAGTTGTGCAAAAATGGGTTTTTAACAATAATTTGATTTGAAATCTTACAGTTGTAAGCATGACATAAATAAACTTTATGTGCTTATAAAATAATTATACCTACATACTTGCTGAATACCGATATATTTTTTCAACATAGGTCGCTGACCGTATAAATTTATTGTGAGGATTATATTTTGATGATTATAACAAACCTCATATCAACCATATTATATACGACTATCGCACCACAGTCTTTCCTGAAGAAATACCTTCCTCCTCATTCCAACTCATTTCAATATTCATGACATTAAAAACAAATATAGGATATACATTATTATTTCATGTTAGGTACTACAAGATTATTGTTTTCTATTTGTATGTATTTAATACTTATATAAGGTAACAAAATGTTGAAAATTTTAATAATTTGTAGGCGTTCGATTTATTGAAAAGCTATAATCCATGGGGTAAACCAGGGTGTGGAGCCCCCAACCCCGCAGCCATAAGAAGACACAATCTACTGGTGGATGGATTATTTCCAGAAATAAAGGTTTGTAAGCGTTTAAACAATTTTCATGATTATAAATACTTGCTATAAGACTTGGATATAGCGAACAGACGTCGTGGATACAGCAACCGACTGTGCTCTCCGCAGGAAGTATCTAATATTTGACCCAACTCAGAGAGAAGGAGAAGCAATGCAAAAGAAATAAAATAAGATTATGAGACGTTAAAATACTATTGCAAAAAAACTTTTCAAAATATTGTAAAATATCAACCATAATATAAAATATAGTGATTTGAATTTAAAAAAGTATGGAAATTTACAAAAATACAAATGACAATTTTCATTTTCTTTGAAAAACTTTATATAAATTATGATTTGTTAATTTACAACATTAATATTTAATCGATAAATTTTTCTTATTAGTTATTATTTATTGGCGATATTATCATTTGCGATTCCATTATTTTGCAATCATATCACAATAGAATGAATTATAATAGAACATTCGACAGAAAGAGGCCGAGTTGCTATATATTATATATAATGATTATGTAGATAGGTAACTTTGTAATATAATTGAAATGTGTACCTATTGTAGGTATAGTTATTCGGTAAAGAGGCACAAGATGGTACCTCCATTGGAGACATTTCTATATTTTATTATTCACTGGCACGATATCCATTAATTTTTATTGAATGTCATCTTAATCGGCATTTTTGACGAAAACAATATCTTAAATATTTTTTCAAGAAATCCACTAACCATTACAAAAATTAACTTAGTTGGGTGACTCGATGTCTTTATTCATAATACGTGTTGGATTTTGCTGTAGAATCACCTTTCATTCGAATAGTTTTTGTGCTGATTGAGTATTTCTATTATGTCATTGTCCTAGGAATGACAAACTGTGTAAGAGATCCACAATCTGATCTTCCAAGACTCCGAAAACCAATGTAACCTTACTATGTGAAACACATTTCTCATGAAAATTTATTTATTCATTCACCTATTCACAACTTCCAGAAATGTAGGGTGCAATTTAAACTCCTCCAATTTTGTTCATAATAACCGAATCACCCTTTTCCACAACATTCCTTACAGTTTGAAAATGGTTTGAGAGGGTAAAGGATGTCGAATTATTTTCATTGGAGATTATTGCCGAATTATTTTCAATAGAGGAGACTTATTTTCATGTCATACTGAGAACAAATGTTAGTTAACATATGAACACAAACATACAAGCTGTGTAATATATTATCTTTATCAAACAAACATTTCCTTGCACGCATCTATAAACCGCAAACATTATTAGGTATACCTACTGTAGCAATGTTATTATACTAGATGTTTAGTAGATAAATTATAACAATAAAGTAATCATTTCGTCAATTTTACCTACCCGTGGTAGCGTTTTGTCTATGACATAATTAGGTAGATACAATATATGTATTACCATACCCACTTGTTATGGGTAGATATTCATCCGAAATAATTTATACAAAATCAATATTTAAGCTTTTACATATGGGTCGAAGTTGATCAGAAAAATAAAGCCAAACATGTTTTAAATGAGTCTTAAATGACAAAAACTAATCGCATCCAACTTTGTTTAGATATTTTTTGTGTTTTTGATGTTGTACGTTTTAAATCAGTAATATGCTTTGATATTTCACAGTTCAAAAGATCTCAGTTTCCTGAAACTGCAATTCTCGAGAGACGCAGGAACCGGAGTGCAGTTCGTACAAGACATCGAGATTCTAATCTCTATTACCATCCCAATAGTAAGGCTACTGTAGATAACGTTCTCAGATGGAAGACTCCAATCCAAGAACAGATCCAATACAGAAAGTGCCTAGGTAAATAGTGTTCGAAATTGATAAAAAAATTAGAAAACGTCAATTTATAATTTGTAATCATCATTGGTCACAGGCCATTTCTTAATATTTTTCCTATACCTACTTTGGTAATGGTACGTAACACAATAATTTTACAAGCGAACAATTGGGGGTTTTCCCACCACTTTCCCCTGAATGTTTCAAGAGCAGAGCTCCTATATTATCCAGATTCAACGAAACATTTTTTTTCAAAGGAGGGCTCAGGGTTTTATAGAGGGACTCCCCCCCAATAAATTCTCCCCAAAATTATAAAAAACCCTCAATGTCCCTTGAAGGAGATACTCACGTGGACATAAGAGCGAGTAGTTTTAACTGAGAATATTACTAATATCGACGTTATAAGTTTAAATCTTTGTTAAATTAATAACGTAAACTAGAAGCTGACCAAGAACATTTATAAGTGAATGTCATTTATAAAAAAGGCATGAGTAAGAAAATAATATTGAAAAATCTTCTCTTGGAAACTAAGCATTACTATAAATTCTGTACAAAAAAACTTACACAGTTACATGGTGTTTAATAGTTATAGTTTATCGAAGTAGTCGCATTGTGGTAATAATTTTATACTTGAGCATGAAAATATATATGTATGTAAATGTGAATAGTTGAGTAAGAAAGTCTGTGGAGAGTAGAGACACAACTTCTATTATATGTACTCTTAGGTAATGTATCTACTCATCAAAGTTAAGTGATCGAACACAATACAGTTTAATTATTGTCATTTAAACCATTCATGAATATTTGAGGCTAGGTACAATCATAGTTATACCTCATTATTGATAGTTGTTTATTCATTATGTAACAACATTGCACGTTCCAGATGACATAATAACGTATAAGAAAAGAATGGAAGATGAAGAACTAAAGAAAAATATTGAATATGAAAAGAAAATGGTGAGCCTAATTCAATTTATTCTGACTATTGTAAATTTCTATCTTATTTTCGAATAATTTATGTGGCAACATATGTATTACATAAACGCATACCTACACATTTTTTTATGGTTTTACTACTATCATCTAAACTGCAACTCCATTATCTTACACGACAAGCTGTCTACTAATTAACATATAGCATGGTGTTAATTTTGAATAAATCAGCCGTGACAAACCGAGATAAAACTTTGCCTAAATTTTAATATATGATAATTAAATTTTTTGTTGCTACTTCAATCAATGTAAAAACAGCATTCCTGCAGTTAAGAAATACTATAAAATATTGCATATAGTCATAGGCTAATCATATATGCAAAAAAATATGAATTTATGAATGATTTTAGAAAGAACATTACATGCACGTTTTACTCAATTTATTCATCAAAAAACATAATCAAAGATTATTTTATAAATACATTGATTATTGTATTCATAAGTCAATAATGTTTTTATTAGATATCTTCTTTCTTTAATTTTTCAATTTTCATTTAAGCTTCATTCTCATGGACCTTGGGGAGCTAGAGGACCTGGAGGTCGTCCTTGGAGACATCCAGGAAATATTGGAAAAGATTTCTTTGATTCAATGGTATGTTGAAGATCAAATAATTTTCAGGCACTTTTAATTGCCAAAATATTGTCGGTAGAATTAGTTTTCAACTTTGTTTTTTATTCTAAGGGTTGGACAACCGAAACATCCTTCAACTTTCCACCTATGAATTTGAGTCGAAATCGCGATGCTACCAAATTGCATGAAAGTAATGTACGCAGAGGTTCTAATATAGAAAAACTTCAACCCATTGAAAGTATTGCTGGAAGAAACTATGAGATTCAGAGCACTGAATATAATGCGAACAAAGAAAATCAAAATTACGCTAACAGAATTCCAGCAAGTTCCCGGAGCTATATGAATAAAGATGAAAACTGTCGCAATAAAGGGTGTAATTGTGATGTACCCACGAAACCTTACCGAATACCGTCAGGTGAAAAGAAACGGGGAGGAACACCCAATGCTCAATTGCTTGAGTTAACTGGAGGTATTGAATTAGTTCCTTTACTAAGGGGACGAGGAAAACCACCTATTTTTTCTGGAAATAGAAAGTAAGTCATAGTTAAATCATTAGGTATGCTTAAAATAAAGTTGCAAATAATCACCAAAATATAATTACATGATAGTTGATACTTCTAGATAGTTGATTGGTTTGTGCTTCCTTTTCGAATGGCATGCACCATGATAGCATGAAGGAAGGAAAGTTTTAATAATTATTTGAAAAATACACGATTCACGGTTAAACGCACCAAGTCTTGGCACAAAATAATATAACAAATTGATGCGTGATCTACATTGTGTACTGATACTAAACAATCAATACATCATTGTGTTTATTTACTTTTGATTTACGGAAAGACTTCACGATCACAGTCATGTGATGCATGATTCGTGCATGCTGCATCTGTCAGTCATACAACTTATCATGCACCATCATATTATTATTAGATACATTTGTTAGGTGGCGAGCTCGTGACTCGGAGTACTTGAAAGTGCTCACAGAACAAATCAGGATGCAACAAAATAAGAAGGTACGTATGTACATATATTGGGTATATTTTGAAGAAAGCTCATATAAAGAAAACCCTTGAACTAGTCTCGATTATCTAATGCCCGATATCTAATTACACTGGTTTTGGATTCATGAGAATGAAAGCTGTGTATAAATGATTTAAATATTACATTTTTTTTTCAGTAGGTTGAACACGAAGCTGTTGTAAGATTTAAAGAATCCCAATCAAAAGATTGGAACAAGAGATGGAATTGTGTAAAATAAAACACTTATAGTTTAAAAAAATAAGCAAATGCAAATAAGTGTTTGCACTTAGGCACTTTATACATGGTGAGATTTGTATCGGAAAAAATAATCGGTCATAATTAAATTGTTATATTTACCTTTATGGACAATTTGTAAACGCCATTTACCCATAATGTTGTTTTGGTACCTACTACAGTGCAAATAGTTATGACTGTGTAAACTTTTCATTCGTGTCATTTTTGTGATGCATATCCCAAATTTTAAAGTGTCGTAGTTTTCCACGTCTTATTATTTTCAAGATCTACATACATAATTACGTATCGAAATTAAAAAAAAAAGTATACTAAATGTTAGCCTGTCAATGTTGGAAAATAAAAAAAACTATTACGTAAAATCGTCTGTTTTTACTTATCCTTCCATTAAATGATATGGTTAATCAGTCTGCTTTGACGAGGCTTGGACCCTCAAAGTTATTACCACTAACCGCTTGGTGGCTTCTGAAATGAAGATCCATCGGAGGATATTGAGAATATCCTGAACTGACATGACAAGTAATAACGTTCAAGGATTGCGTATAGAGCAAATGCACAGAGAGAATTGTTCATAACAATCAAGCTTCGTAATACTTATATTTTGGTCACATAATGAGAGGTGAAAAATATGCCATTCTTTAACCAGTCATAGAAGGGAAGATTGAGGGCCGTAGAGGGGTTTGAAGAAAGCAGCATTCCTGGCTTCGGAACATCCGAGAGTGGACCGGGATGAAAGGTGTGGAGGACCTGTTTCGTGCAGCCCAGGATGGAGAAAATTTCGCACAGGTGATCGTCAATGTCGGGGGGACCCGACTACACCTGAAAAAAAGAAAGGTATAATCTCTACATAAACTTTAGGCGAGAGACAAAACTCATAGCTGGGTCACATTATGAAAATATAGAATTGTAGAATTAGACAACAAAAGCTTTTTTTATATTAAAACAAAATAGCCAACTGTATTGTTATTATACTTGAGACTGACAAACAACATCATAATTGTTGGAGGTCATTGAAAAATATAATTATAATGTTTTAGAAATTACGTGGAGAGATTTTTCTATCGGTGAAAATTCACTTTGAAAGGGTGACAGGTTGAGATTTTTTAGATATGTTTTTTAAAAGTATACCTTTTAAAGGTCCAAATTTCTACAAAGTGCTATAAGATTTAGATATAAGTATATATGTAAGAGTAATAATTGACTTTTAAAAGTAGTTCCGTACTAAGATTTCATTTCGCAAGTTCACATGATGTCACTAAAAGTTATCTTCAATTTCGCCTCACAGGTATGTAATTATAAACTCTGTTGTGTATATTGTTATTATTTAGGCGGCACAGTATTATTGAGGTGGGTTCTTTTGATATTATGAACACACTGAACACTCTCATTGACATTACCAATAACCATTCTGTTGTTTAAAAGTTGATTGACCCACAAATAAAAAATACAAATTTATAAACTTTCGAATGAAGATGAGTTGTAGTTGATAAATTTCATACCTGAGGCAAGATGAAGCCTGTCTGCTGTGGATGATAATATCAGCAATATCCAATGAATACATAACAACATACTGCATAATATTGCGTTATTAGCAAATTGCAAAAATAATACACGAACATATTTTAATATTGTGTGATACTCGTATAAACTGTAAAGTGTATGTGACATTATCTATTCAGCTCCTTGTGTATTTTTTTTTATTTACTAGTATTAAAACTATCTTATAGAATCACGAAATAATAAACCAATTGGACACTAAACACTGAGGGTTGATTGAAAACACATACGCAAACATTGTGGAAGATGTGAAAATATCCATTTCTTTATACAAATGGTAAAATTTTGTCAAAACATTTAGAGTGATGGTTCACTTTCCGTATAAATTTGATGGCAAAGTATCATATAAATTGTAGTATTAATAGATAATGACAGAAACATGCTCCAAGGATGCAAGCCTTCATACAAGTTCTTGGTTTACGTGTTAGGTACTCATGTTTTTTTTCTAAAAAGTAAATCTGGATTTGAAATAAACCCAAATATATCCCATTAGACATCCTCACAATAAAAAATATGCGTGGTGATGGAGCTGATATATGTATTAATAAACATATTATACATAAACGAGTATACTTTCTAGCGATTAAAAGTGTTATATGATAATTATTTATTTTGGAGTGTTCCGGATCTAAAGATAATATTGATTTGACATGACGGATCCTCTTTTGGATTAATACACCGTGATCGTGTAAACAAAAATGTAAAAATCTCCTTAAATCATGGAGTTATTAATCTAAATTGCATGATCGCTATGAAAATCATAACATCGTAAAATTAGTCTTACGCAGAACGACATTTTTTCTATAAGCAACCGATAAAATAAAATTGGTACGAATATAGGTATAACTTTTTCTCTTCCGGATAATTGCCATATTAATATTGTACAAGTAGAAAATATTGCAATTCCAAAATTTGGTAATATTTATGCACAAAATTATTTATTTCATTCGAATTTTACTGTTTAATGATAAAGCTTTCCAATTAATAAAATAGGTAAGGACCTATGAAGAATATTTAAAAAACAACATAGATGGCTTGATTATCATCCGGTACAGATTAATTATGTTTTTAAACAAAAATTTACGTATACCATTATAGGAATGTTATATTAGTAAGAGAGATGCGTAATTTTTTTTTAACTTCTCTCTAGCTCGGTAATATGTTTGACTGTGAACTCTCCAGCAATTTTAATACCTCCATGGTTGAAATCCACACATAGCACATAAATTGTTGTAACATCAGGTTGGCATTGTTTGTTGAAAGTCAAAGACACGTTGTTGTTGAAAATAAATATATATTTAATATTAAAACAAGAACTGGTATATATATTTACACGATTCGGTGCACTTGATTGCCACATATGAAAAACATTTTCTTTGAACAGAGAACAGAGGACAATTGGTCAATGATTTGCTATAAAAATATGATATGATATTATTTGGTAGAGATAATTATGAAGCTCATAGTATCAGTAGGAGAACTATAATTTTATAAATCTAAGTCACTCGCAAACGAGTGGATGGCCTTAAGAGCAATTTATTAGAACAGAACTGCATATTGTAGGTATCTGAAATCCTTGGAAGATTCTTATTGTCTTTCATCGTTTAACAACTTTTCTACTGAGTTATGTTTGCACCTTTTCCATAATATTCCTGCACTCTAATCTCGTTGTGATAAAAAAGGTGACTAACAAGTGTTGGTCTTCCAGGCTTCGGAAACATAAGGAAATAAGAAAAGGTTGGCCAAATTAGAAAGATTTAAATTGTCATAAGAATAATAGACATAGTAATTACTCCAATGAGTAAACTTTCTTTTCTATATAGAATTAGTATACACGTATCTTAAATAGGAATAATACTAATACGACATGGTAAGATGAAAGAAATCACTTTTTAGTGAAAATCTCGCTACTGCATTACATTGTAAACATTTATATCTCGAATTATTTGTTGGTTCTGTTGCGAAATGATGATGTGCAAAAAGAATAAATAAATAAACTTATAAATTACAAATTTGAGACGATTGTTTCGATTTCTGTGGCTAAATTATGGAACGATAAGAAAGTTATCTATGATCTAGTAACCAATGTGCGTTGTTCACCGTGTTAATAATATATTCAGTGATGGTGTATAGCAGGTGTGGCCAAACTTTGTCGGGAGCTACTTTTTAACGGAATTATGCCCGAGAACGATTTTCTTCTGCGTATCTATATATTTGGTAGGTGCGAGGCGTAAGAAACCTAGGTACAGAAAAATAAAGACACGAAGGAATTGATTTATTTCCAAGTGAATTTATTGAGAATAGGGACTTCTCAACGAAATATGAAAATAAATATTTCAAAAATCAGAAAAATTACTTAAAAAATCATACCACTATAGAATTTTTGGCGATCGCTTGGTGATCGACCGGTCAATCGCGATCGACGCGTTGGCTACCTCTGGTGTAAAGGTATGATGTAACAAAATTTTATCATTGGATAGAAGTTATTAAAAAGTTTGTGCACACCTGTAAACTTATGATTTCATTTATTCTTCTTTCACGGTTTACGTCTGTGACATTGATAGTATAACACTGTGAAACTATTTACAAATATCTAGGTATTTCTATTGCAGGATGTACTCGACAGAGTTATGGAAACACTAATCAATAGGTACCTACCTCTATAGTCTATGGGCATATCATTAATAAATTATTCAATTCTTTACGAGGTAGAAACATTTCTCATGTCATGATGTGTCAATCATTATCTTCGTTTCGCATAATTTTTTTTAAAAGACGTCCATTCAAAATATTATTTAATCAAATGTCACGGGGTATCTTAATTAATGTCCAAGTAATTAATTATAGTCGTAAAAATTAAACCTACTACTTAAACTACCGATTCTGACTAATTTAACATACTACTTCATTATACCATCACGGCATATCCCACAAGTGGGTAGACAGATGATAAACTGCAAATAATAAACATGCAGATTGTCAAATTTTTTACTGGTATAGAGAGCTAAACCAATAAAAAATAACATGGGTGACATGCCTCATTGGTGAATGGTAGAGGTTAAGCGTCTTATAAGTGTATGTGTATGTTTTGACTTGCATTTAAAATCTAATATTTATTTTACGATTTGACATCTCATAATTTTTTTTTGCACTTGTTCATTTTGATCTATTGTTTTTTTTTATTTTACATAAACTTGTTGTTGTTACTTTATTCTTGTACTTGTTAGCATGTAAAAGGCGAAAGTTGTGTGGTTAGATAAATAAATACATGAGGTTTTATGAATACCCGCCTTTTGCAAGACACTCGAAAACTTGACGAAAATCGTTGTGTTTTTATTTTTGTTAGATAGCAAAAAACTTAGCCTTGATCTTTATCAACAGAATTACAGCTATTCGCTCACATTTCAAATTGACAATAATATTAACACAGAGAATCATCTTCTAAATGTCACAGTATGGAGAGAAAGTTCATTTTATTGGGTGATTTATAATAAATTAATCTACGGTCTATACAGGAATGCCGCCCGTTGAGATTTAAATTTACTATCATAAAAAAAAACAATCATCAAATTTACATAATATTATGTATCTCATAGCCGGGCAAGAGACTTTAATTTAATGTCTGTCGTAAATTGGGCGTTGTGTATGTGTATAGTAATTTCGATTTCGTTCAGAATCTGGGAATCCTTCCATAGTAAAAGTGACGAGTATAATTAATGGAATGTCTAAGGAAACATTCCTAAAGTATTACCTTAATAATGTGTTAATTTATTCAATACAAGGTTTAAGTCTTTTAAATTTCTCTATGAGTACATACTTACTTACAAATAATAAGTTTTCTTAACTTCTTCTCCGTGGCTATTTATAAGTCCCGACATTGTGATGGGGTCAGCCTTTTTTGTTTTTATTCGCTACTTGGTTCTGTTCAGTTAATAAACTTAGCTTACTTACCTCATCTATATTTTACTATCGCATTTTTTATTACTTAAGTTTTATTAGTCTGTAGTACTCATTTTCTCAGACATAAAAATATATGAGAGACCAACATGGTTAATTTGCTTTTAGACGAATATTAAATAAGATAAAATGTATTTTATCCGTGGAGCACTAGGTAATGAATCGGTCTCTCACTCTTTTCCGTAAGTGTTCGAGTATCCTGTAAAAGTCAGTTATTCAAAAAATAAAGATTACACCTTAAATTCAGCGAGGAGCTTTGCCACTCATTTTTTAATTTTTTTATTGACATGAAGAGATCGGCTCGCATGTGTGCTACATGCAGCTAGTCTGCTGGCTACCCTACTTGTGGAATATGCCATGATGGTACAATAATAGTTGTAGTAATTAAGTTTTAAATAAAAAAGACGACTATATTGAAAGTTTTGGAAATCTATTGTTTTGGAGGTCAAAGCCGTACAAGCGCTGTCCGGCCATCAGAAGTAAGTACCTATCGGCATTAAGAGATTAGATAATTCAGCAACAATTTCCACGATCCATCTTCCTTTGAAATGTCTTATCAATTACCACCTATAAAATACTAGTAAAATATATCATTCATGATTTGAAAGTGTGAATGAAATAGTATATTACAATATGGTTGTTTATTGTTCGTAAACTTTTGAAGAAATTTTCACGCAGTAATCATCATAATATGATATCTTTAGCACCTGGTATTATTATTATTACTACATTTCATAGAAACATACTTATTCAAAACTGATGGCAAGTGGGTAGTATAAATCGCTGTAATGATGAGGGACACTTGAGATATGAAAATAATATTGAAAACTTATAGTATATTTTAAGATAATTACTGTCATCAAATATGAAGAAGGCATTCATAATTTGTAGTATAATATTATTTATTTTATTATCAAGTTATGATAAATTGATAGATAGGTAAGTAGTAACCGTGACGAATGACGAATGTTTAATCTTTATTACCTTTTACTCATCGAAATACAACATAAAGATCGTGCAGTTCTATTACTAAACTTGTGGGAAATATTTTAATAATTAATCGTGTAACGATCATTCTGTTGACATTTTTAGAAGTTGATCATGTGTTGGAAGGTTGGCTTTCTAGCCTTTTTCAGAAACTGTTTGAGTTAAAAGTCCGTCTTTTCGTATCATATTATTTTTTTTAAAGATGATTCTAGATTAAACCTCAAGACTCTAATATCAGTTTTAAATATCAACCAATCTCATCGTCTTGGTGGAAGTTCATATAAATAACCTACTCTAACATCAGGTTACCGACAACCTCACCATTTTAAAATATGTACGTGTTTTAAAAATATTTTTTGTGCAGTTACATTTGTGCTTTTCATAATCACTTATTGATTGTACGTTAAAATTTTCCATTACATTGAAATAATTACTTTTTGGTTTCTAGCTATGTAGGTATGTAATAAAATTACTGAGATTACTTATAGTAATATAATATTTACATAACAGTACAAGACAACACCACTTGGTTATTAAAATCTTCTTATACTTGTTCAGTATTCATTATAAGTCAATACCTACTAATGTCAATAATTTCCATACACATGTTTAGTCAATTAAGCTGTTTAAACTAACAATGTATTTTTACAAATTCAAACCAATTGATGAATAGATATACACACTTCATAGAGAGAACATCTGCTGTATGTGGTTTAGTACGGAAGTGATCATATTTTTTTTTATTGTAATAATATTATTATAAAAATAGAAGAGAAAATATAATTATACGATTTAAACTTACGATGTTATAATTGTTTTCAAGATATTTATCTTATTATGAATGGATGGACCAAGTGAGAAAATAATGATATAATTTATTCAATGTTTTTACGAATACTCACCAATGCTAGCTCTCGTCGTTGTAATGGAATGTTTATAACAACATTATAACTTGTCAAAGAACTAAAAAGCTGTAATTATTTTGAAAGGTTGTGGGTAAATATAAAAAAAAACTATAAAGATATATTTTGTTTTCGTATGTTGTTGTATGTATGTAATATCTGTTGTTAGATGGTGTGTGGATGTGGGGACACACACTGCTCCAATCTTCAGATCCCTCGAAAGTATTGGTTCTGCTACTAAGGGGATGTGGGTTTAGTATTAAAACTCGAACACCGTTTAAATACTATATTGATGAAGGGGAAATAACTATTTACAAGTAAAGTTCTAACACAACTGGAAACACACACTTTACAATAGGTATTCTCGAACCGAGAGAGGGAACTTGAATCTCTGCTAAAAGCAACACCTCGTCTATCTTAATAACGTGTAATATGTTTATAGTAGATTTTTTTTATTATTTATTGCCAAAAAATACGTTTACAATGGCTGATCAGTGTGAAAAATGTAATTAACATCTTATAATAACCAATTAACGACATTCAATAAAACATAAAGTGTAGAAGTAGACTGATTCACATCATGCTTCAATTTGTTAATGATAGACAGGGTTAAAAGACTTAAATTTATAAAATTTAATTATGTGAATTTACCTACATAAACAGTTGCTACATATTATAATGATTGAAGAGCACCGCTCCTTCATCTATAAGGTTTTCGACGGTCTGGACGTCATTGTTTTGCAAACCATCATTCCTATGAAGACATCCATGGAGGAGGCTGATTTCTGCCATCTTATTTCGGTAGGAGCGTGGAGGGCGAGTAGATTGGATATATCATATTTATTTGATTTGGAAACAATTTTATAATATTGTATTATGAATAACAGTATGTTTTTATCTATGTAGTACACAGTACTATTCCAAATTTATTCGTTGTATGAATTAATATTGAAACTGGTGATTGCATAACAAGAACAGTTAATACTTATAGTAAGATGTAAACATTTGATTGAATTAATTTGTTTCATACATAATTGGCATTTTGTATTGCAATGCAATAGCAAACAATAAACATTTTATATTGGCACGGAGAAGACAGCTTGCATGTTTTATATGCAGCTGGTCTGCTGGCTACCCCACTTGTGGGATATGCCGTGATGGTATAGTAGTAGTAGTAGTAATACATAATTTATAAAGTAACGTTACAACAATTACCCAATATTTTCTATCATAATAACGGAACATAAAATAATAGATATTATTTTTCGTGGTATCATATTGAAGTATGCACCTGGCAGACAACTATTGTGATAAGCCGAAATAATATAAGTACAGATAATAAAACTTATCTCGTACGAACTGTTTATGATACTTATGTACGAGTTTGTAATTGATTTTATATATATATACGCAGAAGTTATGACAAACTGTACATAGAAATATCACGCCTATAAATAGTTTTTTGAAGTACATAACAGTTATATTTCTTTTAATAGGTAATACACTGATATCAGTTTGATCTTTTAAGGTCGGAATAAAATATAACAATGGTTAAAACTTCATCTAGAAAATGGATAACTACATAATTTGAGATAATTTGTTCTTGATGATTGCATTTAAAACTTACAAGTTAATCTATGGACGCAATCCTACTGTTGACTTACTCTCGGTTCAGCAAAACAATATTGGTTATTATGAAAATGATGTATAAAAATGAAGGAAAAGAGGGCTTTCTATAGGAAAGTTCGATAACATAAGATGAATCGCTGGTCCTTGGTCATAAAAATAAATAGGATGGAGATGCTAGGAGAAAATATGGATTAGGTTTATGTTTGGTAGTGGACAAAAATAGCTGTTTAAGTAGGCAAGTGGTATAATTGAGAGCTTGTGTTACTTGTTAGAAACATTTTTTGTTCTTTCCGCACTCAGCTTATTGAAGATGAAGACATAACAATAGAAAATCTTAGATATTCTCAAAATTGGTGTTTCTTATACGTTAAGTTAATGTGTATATTATGTACTCTTTAGTTTTCATCTATGTCTCTTTTCAAGTAAAAAATAGTAGAAGCATAAAATCTCCATATATTAATGAAAATTTATTTCCTCTATGATTTTTCTAATTGTGTAGTCGAAAATCTTCGATTTTTTTCTACTATTTTATGTAATGGAAGATAAATATGATTTATTTTCCTAAAAATTTACGACAAATATAAAAATTTATTGAATGGTCACATGTAATAAGAACACGTGGGCATCATGATTTTGAGCTTTTAGATGTATAAATATAATTTCATTGAAAATAAATGAATTAATCGAAAACTATAAAAAAAACATCATAAAATTCATTCATTCCAGTGAATGTCAAATTTATAAAATATTTAAAACTTCATATTAACAAAACATTATAATACATATAATGTAAATTTATAATTTAAATGTCTTTTCATTTCTATTCATTATCAGAAATGCATTTGATTAAAATTTTATGAAGGTATAAATTTATGTTTTAAGCGAATAAAACTCCATATACAGTGACAGATCATTATGAATTATAATCACATGAATGATTTACTTGTCTCTTAATAATTGAATAAATCAATTCTTCATAAAAGTGGTCAAGATGTGATATTTTGATGAACTTCAAGAAAAGTTCATCAAAATATCAATAACAAATTAAGGCCTACATAATAACTTAGCGTTAAAGTCAGGTGCTTGTCATTATTCAATATAAGGTAGAAGTACCTATTTCAGATTTCTTTAAGTTTTATCAATTAACAAACAGTTGATTTTTATTCATAAATCTACTTATTTTATCTTTTATAAGGTATGTTAGTACAATAATCATCATAATTACTTTTTACTAGCTCTCGTTCCTCCAGTATTGGACATACAATATTATTCAAAAATCCCCTCTACTTTTTAACCTTGAGCAATTTGAAATTACTGCTTTTCCATCTCACGGATAATGTCATTAACTTATCTTTTTTGAGGTCTTCCTACACAGCTTTTCTAATCCAATTACTTTGATTCTAGAATTTCAGGAAGAATTCATATAAAGGAGCTAATTTGGAATTAATATTAAGTGAAAGTATGTTTCAGAAAATTATCAGATAAATATTGGGCATTATATGTAAAGAACAGTATTAACAAATAAACTTTTTTTTAAATAGTTTATATGATGATGAAGACAATATAAGACCTAGGTGTCCGACGGTTACTGTTTCTCTGGTGAAAATTGCCGTGTCCTTCTGTCCATCACTATATAGGTAGTATAGACAGGTATAATATTATTTTGTAAATCGGATGTGTCAATTATAATAAGTAGGTACATACATAGTTCATCTTTATTAGATAATTTTAAACACGACTATGTTCTATAGTTATTTCGTAATACCACTTTTCAAATGTAAAACTGTTTTCGTTACGATTGTAACTTAGTTTTACTTCTTCGATGTTTATGTCAATTATGTGACTTGTAAAATATGTACTATCATAAACTTAATATTATGTAGTAATATTTAAGATGTATTTAAGATAAAAGGAATGCCTATAGTGTATCAATATTTTAAAAGTCTTTTGAACATGTAATCGATGAAACGATAGCGTTCATATGCTCCAAAGTATAAATTAATGTACTTCCTGTAAATTTCAATTGCAACACAATATTACTCATCTATTCGAATAACAGAGCACTAAAGTTTTTTTGAATATCTCCTCATGTACTGGCACTGTATAATGAATATTAAAAATGTCTTTATTTTTAGAATAATACGAAACATGGCACTATGTATATAAAATTTTATGATTAAATAAAAAAAAAAACATACATTTATGCCTAATAACCGTCGCAGAAAAAATACGTAAATATACAGAACTAGCAGGAGAAATAAAAAAATATTTGGCATTCTAGGTCCGTTTATATAATACCTTTAGTCATGTCAGCTACAGGGGTAACTCCGAAATCTTTTATAAATAATTTACAAAAATTAGATTTGCCGGTTAATTTGTACATTAAAATTCAAAAATCTATTATAATAAACACTTGTAATATTGTAAAAAAGTTTTTGAACACAGATATTTCAGGCACAATGCCGGTATTTTGAACCTGCGTTTTGAGCCTAATCCTTTGATATCCTGTATATCTGGATAGGTGAATTTTTCCCGGCATTAGACTGTTAAGTTTTTGTGTGATCATGACTGATCATATGGAGACTTATCTGGTTGTATATTTGTATAATGCTGAGAAGTGTGGATGGTAATTCTGCCGCCGCGTAAAAAAAAGTTACTGCCGTAGTTACATAGAAATAATATTGCTTCAATAGGAATCAAGAATGAATCTTTTTGTAGCTTTTAATAAAAGTTATCTATTTAACTAAGTAAGTTTCAAGATTTCACTTATTTTAGAGGCATTTACTATGTAACAATTTCTAATGTAACAATTAATGTAACAAATAAACATAGTGATTCAAGTTTAAACATTTTATTTAAAAAAGTTTCAAGATATTGAAATACAGTGATTAACCTGTTCTTTGTCTATTAATTATAATTATTATATAAACAATCTAAAAACGTGCAGAAATTTAATTTTAAAAGATGGTACAGTAGAACCAATGAGAGAAATCTATTCATACGTAATTTATATCTCACTAAAAAGATGGATGCAGTAAAACCTTATGCCGTATGCTTATAATAGACACCAAATAGAAGAAAAATACTATTGTATTAATTGCACTAAGAACGGACATTAACTATGATTAATACAATTATTGCATTATGAAATTAATCCTGACAAACTTTTACATTTGACTATTGTAAGTAGATAGAAAGTCATATAAATTCTTCATTCCTTTTACGAGACACGATGTTGGATGTAATATAAATAATAAATCATATTTAATTATTGTCTTATTAAAATTGTGTCGCAGGCTGGAGTGTGATATGTGAACACACTGTATGATGTAATTACAATTTCAAAATATGATCATCATAATACATGGGCATCTGTCCATCACAAGATATCATTTATTATCTAGATACAATCCAATTTAGAAAACATTGCGTTTCAACTCGGTATTTTAGATTAGTAGTTTATTATATATGAATATCATTCTTCTTACTGCATCTTAATTAAATATTTTTTGACACACCTATTCTTCAGGTGATTTGGCAACAAGAATTATGTGATATTCTTCATATTTTTTCGTGTTATTTCTCCGCGGATTAAACTGAAAAAATAGTGTTTTATAATTAATGCGTACGTCAAAAAAATAAGAAAAATGTTAATAATTAGGTACATTTTGTTCATCTTCCTCATAGTTCTCGACACGCCACAATCCTTATTGCTTACAATATTTTAGCTGTCCACCTCGGAGGAATGTATCCTGTTTCTATTCTTTCTTCTACGCAACTAGAATAGGTTGGTACCTTTATGAAAAAAAGAAGAAATTATGACCTTTTAGAAATAATTTTGATGGTATTAGATACTATGTTAAAATATGACAATCACCAGTCTTTTACACATTTTACAGGACGCTTGAAAACTTACGAAAAAAGTGGGAAACCAATTCTTTTCCAGGTGTTTCACAGAACTTTTGTTATCTAATAATAAATATTTCAACGATTATCTCTATATCAATTGCGTATCTGGGAAATCAATAACCTTTGATTTACGTTATTCGCACTCAAACTTAATAGCAATAATTCATATCGAAATAATATTTGTAACAATGATCATGTGTTCACATATTATAATAATGATAATAATATGAATCGCAGGTATATGTTCTATTAGATAGTATCTATTAGCTATTATATCAGGTATATATGTATCTATTAAGTGTGTCATCAGTTTCGATGACTTAAAACAATTTTGCACAGAATGTAGCTTTAATATTATAATGTTTCGTTTTCTCTTTTACAACCTATTCTTCTTCAAACTCGTAATATAATAATAACATATATATTTATAATGTAATGTGTTATGATAAGCATCATTTGCACACATCTATAAACCTACATATCACACGAATTATATTCTACATTCACTTACCTGCAGTATTGATAAATAATATGTTCCAGACTTCATAGAAATATTTATTTATTATTTATTTATTTTATTCTTCACTGTACATTGTTTACATTAATACAAATTAACATAGAAAATATCATTTATACAATTCAATGTACAGAGGGCGAGTTTATCGCTAAAATGCTTTCCAACTAATCCGGATAATATTCACGATTCACGAAGTTCAGTGAAGTCTCCGGCTAAGGATACGGCATCCTCTCTTTCTTGTAAGTTCTCAGGCATTCGTAAAATATCAGTACAAGACATTTTACATCTTCATTATGGGTTTTTCCCACCACTTGATATATCTGGGTTTTGTTATAAACCCAAATACAAACTTATACACCTTTCACAGTAAGCTTAAAGCTTGTGTCGTGAAAGGGGAGTTTGCCGGCACCTGGGCCGAGACTCTACCTCCAGGCTACCGACAAACTTTCCTCTGGATGTTTCAAGAGCAGAGCTTTCTATTTCATTCAGACTTTTTTGTTTTAAATATATATCTGGGTTTTGTTATAAACCCTAATACAACCTAATACATCTTTAGAGGCCGAGAATTTTCCTCCAGGCTACCGAGGAACTCAAAGAAACATTTTTTTTCAGAGGAGGGCTCAGGGTTTTCCAGAGGAATTTCTCCTGACGAAATCCTCCCCAAATTACAAAACCCTTAATGTCCCTTGGAGGAGACACTCACTTCAAGGCACTACTCACTACTATAATATTCTTCTATTTTACATCTTCAATTAAGCGATGAGGCGTGCACCTATTCTGATAATTTTACCTTTTATTGGCACGGGGAGAACTACTTGCATGCTTTTTCATGTCCGCTAGCTACCCTACTTGTGGTAAATGCCGTGATAGTGAGAATGAATCAGAAATATTCACAATCTTAAGATAATATTGTGAATATCACCATATTTTTTTTTTGCTTCTTTTTGTAAGATATACTAGCAATTTTGATTTAAAAAGCATTTTTTCACCATATTTGCTTCTTTATCTTAGACAGATATTTATATCACTGATTGTCTTTATTTGTAATTTTACAAGCATTTTATCTACACTATATTTATTTTCAGTTTCTACTTCTTAGATTTATTTAATTAAATATAATTAAAATAAAATATAAATTGTTACTTTAGTTTTTCATTGAATAAATAAATAAATAAAAAATATTAAAATATAGTAATATTAATCTGTAATGGGCTCATCACATATCATTATTATGGTTGATGATTTATTATCATATTATTACAAATGTCAATGAAATTTTCACCACACCTTGTGCAACACAGTGTATCAAGAGTATCTACTACAGGTGTAAATGAATACTTTTAAAAATTTCCCACAACGTGAAAGTATGTCAATTTCGCTGGATTATAATATTATTATTATCAACCTGTTGATAAATTTGCTCCATTGTATTATGATAAAAATAATACTTTATTTGACACGTCCACTACATTGTCCATTAAAAGCTTTTTTTTATTTCTTTTCAAACGTCAATGTTAATCCTATAAACTCATTCTAAAATTGAAAGTACCTAATACATCGACATGTACATAAGTTTATATCCTGGAGTAAAATGGACAGTTAATAGATATCATAAATCCCTTGATAGTATGGTATAATCTACGAACATCTTCATAAAATAAACATTTATCACCAGCTTAAAAATCTGAAATATATGTTTTTTACTGCATCTAGTGTAATGTGATATATTTTTTTTATGGATTCTTAGATCTTTATCGTACCTTCATGGACATAAAAAGTGTTCATAAAATTGTAAGTTCATAAAAATATTCATGTTTTCATTGAGTCAACAACTTCTTAAATGCATAATCTACTATTACACAACCTTATGAAAATGCACTCAGAGCGAAATATAGAGCCGAAAAAAAAATAATTTAAAAATACGAAGTGTTTATTCTTTTTAATAATCTTGTACATTGGTTTGTGAAATATTATTTTATTTGATGTGTATAGTATAATATTTTATCCATTTTCACGCAGTAGGGTCTATGTACGGAATTTTGAATTAATTTAAATGTTATTGTTGGTGGAACACCTGGCACAGAATTAATCTCCCACTCTTTTACATAACTTTTGAAGTATCCTATAAAAAGCAGATTTTCACAAAAAAATTACATCATTAATTCAGCGATGAGGTTTGCCACCCATCCTAAATGTCTTAATTTTATTATTGGAATGTAGTGGACAGCTTGCTTGTCCATCACAATCAGCTGGTTTGCTGGCTACCTCACTTGCGGGATATGCCGTGGTGATATAGTTGTAATAGTTATTATGTTTATGTAGGTATGTTAAATGCAATGATCATCAAGATTCGACTGAAATAAATTTCATTTTTAACTCTTTTATGAGTCGAAGATGTTGTGCAATGGGGAAGACGAAGAAGACGCTATTGAAGAGATCATGTGATGGGTAGAGCAAGTTTGGATCGAGTAGTGAAGATAGCAGCAGACGAGTGCATAACAGGAAGCAGACCCCAAGGAAGATCACTTTAACGTTGGAGGGATAGCTGGGCATCCACCTCCCAGGAGCAGACTCCGACAACACCAGGACACAGTCCTAACTAAAGCAGAAGAAGAAGAAAAGAAGAAGTCTTTTAGCTAAAAAAATATATATGGTCTTTATTTATCTTTAAAAAAAACAATGAATCAAATTATTATTTTTGTAAGTGTTTCTAATAATTTAGTTCACTTTTACGACCAGTTTCATTACCAAGCTCGCATCGTCAGACATCAACAGACCGGAAAGTATATTTCAAACATTTTCAAAACTTGTCTTGATGTATCTACACTATGAATATTTTATCTTTTCTGTGTATGTGAATTTTATCAAACAATCGGATAAGACTGGTTACTTCTAAGAACATGTTTTTAAATGTTTCACACTGTCTTGCATTGAAACGCATTTTGTCTACTTTTATCGATTCGAACATTTAAAGATAATTAACATAAATTAGTCTGCTTTAATAAACACCGCATTCTCAATTTCTTCGTTGAACAAAGATTTAACTCTACAATACGACTTTGATTATCGGAACTAGTTGCAAATTTAAAATCAATTTGACGAAACTACATAGTAATATTGATAATATTTCTATATAACATTGGCAAAATGTTTATAGTTATGATAATGTTACCACTGATTGATGTTTAACATCACGTATGTAATTAATACTACTATGTACTCTACCATCACGGCATTTCCCATAAGTATCATTATGGTAGCCAGCAGACTAAAATATATACGTGTTGTCTTCTCTACGCTATTAATAATAAGCATTCGGAATGGTTGGCATACTTCATCAATTTATTGAAGGTGATACATATTTCATACAATATGGTGTTTTGCGAATAATTGCATTTTGCAGGATACTCAAGAATAGAAAAGGATGAGAGACCAATTCTTCGCCGGGGACTCAATAATAATAATAATCGAACTATTTATATGTGGCGCCGTTTAAAGAGCCGTGGTCATCTCAAGGGCGCCGTGACTTCTCCCGAACAGCAGCGTCTTCAACTTGGTTCTAAATGTGGTGGTAGACTGATTCTCTCTCAGGTCGGTTGGCAATCTGTTCCAGGCAGTGGAACAATGGAACAAGTGTTCCTGTGATAACTAAATTTGCTAACTCCTTCTGACGTCTTTTCTGATTCACAGTTGAGATTGTCACAAAAATATAAATTTTGTTAAAATATTCAATAGCTTTTACAGATTTATTTATTTATTACAAACAAATGCCAATAGATCCAACATATACCTACATCTTAAAAATACGCATGAATGCAAAAAAACATGAGCAATGCTGTGCCCATTTTCAGACATAAATGTGTTGTCCTGAGTTACCCCTTTCAAACCCAGATAAATAGAAATATTTTACATGATATTGCCTGTAGGCACGTCAGGCAGATCGACTATCCAATATATTCAACGATATCGGACAGATTGAAGCACGCTACATGCGCCCTGCAGTCAGATCGTGTTACCTAAAATACTCCTAGCATCGTATTAGTATGTACTCCCTACCTAAGTACTTACACATTCAGTGCTTGTTACCTCTACTAACTTGTTATCATCATCTAAATATTATCTAATTATTATTTTTCTTAGCTCAACTGTTAACACTGATGATGTAAAATACACGAATTCCACATTACTTCTCACTGCATGTTGCGGCGATTGAATATAAAACAGGCTTCCTAAAACTGTATCGTATTATAAATAAGTTTTACAATTTGATAAGAAACAATTATAAATTAAAAAGTAGGTGTACATTTTTTTGTAAGATACCCAGTGAAAGGTTATAGATTATGTATAAACTATGTAAACATTTATCAGTTAAGTAACATTTATCAGAGGTGCAAGTCTACCACAGCGATGTTGGTCTTTGTTTAAACTGAATATACTCCGAGTATATATCAAAGAAAAGATATGTTAGGGACTTAGATACCTACATAATAAATTCTATAAATAATGTAGGAACATAATATAGTATGTCTTCTTTCTGTCCCATTCGGAATAGATCTTTTGGTTTTATTTGTGTTATAACAAGAAAACCACAATGGATATTTTTATATGCAACCATAGTCTTAAATCTTAATTAAATAAAATCCTTGAAAACATTAATACAATACATATAGCTATATCCTCACACCATATCCCAAATGGGGTAGGCAGAAGGAACTGAACGCTAGCTTCACATACTTCTTTCACTTCTTCCGCATTCATATAATTTCTCAAACATGCACGCAGATTTCTCTTACTCAAAACGCGGTCATCCTTGTGAATTTGACCCACGAAATCCAGCCATGTAGTTCTTCGTCGTCTGCCTTTTCACACACTCCCTCTTTCAGATATACACAGTCTTTTATTTATTATTCCTTCAACCGTCAAAATATTTCTCTCGCATCCGCTCATTCTCCAAAGATCCTGTTTCCTTACTCTATCACGTAACGTTTTACCAACCACTGTCCTCGGCGATTGCAAATAGAATATACCTTTTCTAATATTCTAATTTAACTGCAGGTCATTGAAGTCGTAATAAATTTATTTAGAATCAATTGTGACGTCTTAAAATAATGCATTTTTATGATGTTGATATCTTTGAAATTTCAGATTGATTGATAATGCTGAAGAGACAGTTATGATATTATTTAGTCCATTTTGCATCCAACTAATGTGTTTAAGAGGCTGTGTATTAATGCGTAGATTACGGTCATCTTACTTTTATTACGTAATCAGTTACTTAACAACTGAGGTTGCTGCTAAGCAGAAGAACATCACTTTATGTATTATTATAAGAATACTTGTATGAATAAAAAACAATGAGCAGTGTGGTCTATATGGTTATCACATTAAATTTAATGTATAAATATTTTACTCTCTTTACCTACTGTTATTTGGAAGAATATACTTACCTATGTGAAGAGGTAATTATTATACCTAACAAGTTTTAGTGAGTTAAACTTATACATTTTTCTTGTATTTGATGTAGATTGAATTTCCTATTGAAGTCCAGCAGTTGACTAACTTCAAAGATATTTGTAATATTAACTAGATGATGTATTAGATAAGTAGACAGTTAGACATAAATTCATTTTCAAATAATTTAATCTTTTATAACATTCATGGTATTTTTTAGAAGTGGCTTAGGTAGGTACCGAATTCACTGTATGCTTCATGTAAAATACTGTCTTTTGTGTTTTATTTTATTTATTTTATTCTTCACTGTTCATTGGTTACATCTTCTTCTTCTTCCTGGCACTGTCCCAACTTATTGCCGCTGAAGGCTGTTGGGGTCGGCTCTTCTCGTTCTGAGGTTATACATTCTTCTGTTTCTTATATCATCTTCATCCAGGCCATTTCTCCGCAGGATTCTATTGCATTGTGTCATCCAGGTATTCTTTGGTCTCCCTTTTGATGGATGTCGAGGGAGACCAAAATATTAAGTACAATATTACAAAATAAAACAGTGTCATATAAATATCAGTTATAAAGTTCAATGTACAAAGGGCGAGTTTATCGCATAAATGCGATGTCTTTCAACTAACCCTTCCAACTATTTTATGAAATCTATTTCTGCTTTATCTGCTTTCGTCTTTCCACTTCCTCACGCAGTGGTACAGGATGGAAGCGAGCTTTTGATAAAAACAACATATAATATAAAATAACATTCGAGTTAATGATACGTAACATAGTTATTGAAATAGTTGTGTAGCGTTCAGTCCTCTCTTTTAACCCCACTTAGGGTATGACGTGAGGTGTAGTTTATCATTGAAGAGAGACCCATCTCACCACCCATATTTATGGAATCATAGACTTCTATTTATCGACACTATATAAGTATTAATTAGCTTTTTTGGTTAAAGTGTTTTCAAAGATATTTTTTGTGTATAGCGTTGTTATCAAAAATATTGTAAGTTACGTGGGCGTCCCTAGTGACAAGGTAGAAAGATATGAGTCGCTTTTCTTGTGTCCACTAAATATGTGGCGTTACGCAATTATGTAATATGTGATGAAATAGTTTGTTGATGGATGGGTGCTCGGTGCTATCTCGAGATTGCATGGTTGCAAGATTATTGGTACTACATAAGTTGTTTACTGTTTTTGAGTGCATGTATTACACGTAGTCAAGTAATGGTTATGTATTTACAAAGTTGTTAGTAAATAATGTGATTTTCTAGGTTTGATCTAAAATCTCTCAAAAGTGTTTGATCTCTTTGATATTGATGATCACATGATAAACACCCTAAATAAAGTTGATATTTTCAACCCATGGTACTTGGTGGAAATTCATGTTGAATTAATTATAAATAAAACACTTATTTATACGTGACTTTTTATTGGACGCGAGCCGGCTTTCAAGAGCTTCCGCTCTCATCATCAGGCTAGCGAAAAGGTCATTTTCAAAGTCACTGAGTCATTTTCAAAAGTAACAGTCAGTAGACTCAAAAGATAAAGAGGGAGGACGAAGATCGACGAGACGCGGTAGACCCGGAAGAGCACATACATCTGTGATTTACACACTCTCAATATTTTCTTTAAATTTTGCATTATTTTTAATGAGTAGGTATACATAAAATAATTCCTCGAAGTACCTACGCTAGACTCTATCCATACTTATTAGTTTTTAATATCTCTGTTATCGACTTGCGGAAAGTAAAATGAAATTGATTATAGCAAATAATTATAAGACTGGCGGCAAATAGTAACATTTTATGTAATATTTAATAACTTTATGTATAAACCAAGCCCAGCTTATTATGTTTTATTGTATTTTGCCTGAATAACGTTCTACCAGTATGTGTACAGAAGTAAATATTTGATAAAATGTTAGTTATTAAAAATCGATAGTTAATTTACTAAGGAGATAAGTGAAGAAATATACTTTTACAGAATGTTTAATCACGAATAAGCGTAAGTTATCATAGGAAGTTGAATTTCCTTTAATAATATAAATATACATTATATAAGTACCTATCACGTTGTGGGTTGAATGATTGAAAATTATAATTGAGGTTTCGTGTTTGTCTGCGCATTCAGGTCATTGTCTTTTAAAGTGACAGATATATATTAATTATTTTTTTTGTAAGGTTACATTCCTAAATTTAATTGTTAAATTTGAAGATTGATATAGGGAATACGCACACACCTAAATAGATAATTCACATTTCTAATTAACTTATATAAAACACCTCTAAGCTTATTCTCTATTGAAATATCTTTTGTTAAATACTCTAGAAAGTTCGTTGAAGAACTCATAAAGATTTTTATTCCTGTGTTCAATTTTCATCAAGTAAATTTCACTCATGAAAAATAAAATTATTTGCAATAAAATACTTATTTAAGTAAAGTATATTGATTGTTTCTTCAATAAATTATGAGATGAACGACTAAAGGGCTTCTGACTATTGACATAAAATTTTAACAAAGAAAACCTCCTACACGGAGAAGAGATTTCAATAAAAGAAAGCAGCTGTCTCTAATATTATTAATGTTTGTGGTAAAGATTATTGAAATAGCTTCTCACTTAGTGCTGGTCATTGAAAGTGAAAAGTCTCGCAATTTCTCGATAGTGTGTTAACAATATTACACCTACACGAAAAAAAAATAACACAACACAATATTATTCATAGTATTATATATTTACACAAGTGTCGGTGAATACATCATTACGTATTACAGTATTTTTTCTTCTTATATGAGTAATGTGACAGGCTGAATTCATGGCTTCAATGCAAATTAAAAAAGAAGTATTTATGATTTGACACACTTTGCCGTTATTTATTCATTGTTGCCTCTTCTCTCTGAAATGTCGTAGGTATATTGTGTCTCTTTGTGGCCAGGGAATTTAAATCTATAGGCTGTAATTATATTTTACTTATTTGGTATGCATGCTTGCAGTTGGACGAAAGGCTTAGTACATAAAAATATTACAGTATTTTTTTTCTTCTTATTTGCCCTTGCCTTTATCTCATTTACTTGGAGTTACTCTCTTAGTCCTCATCTTCCATATTTTCCGGTCCCCTGCATCCTCCAAGCGCAACTCTGCCTCCTTCAGGTCTCTGGCAATTGTGGACTTCCAGAAGGTCACTGGTCTGCCTGGTCTTCTGGGTCCTACTTCTACATCCATTTTCTTTTTGATCATATTATGCTATGGTAGTCTCAAAATATGGCGGTACCATTTTAGTATTTTTTCCACATTATAGTATTTTTTTTTTTTAGTAGAAAAACTAGATTTCTTTTACCCTAGAATGCAGTGTTTTAAAGTGTTCTTTGCTACCATTAATATATTATTTATAGTATTGGTACACAAGTAGTAGAATCCCATAATTGGATAAATTGAAACAAGCGTTTCGTTCTGCCATAGATTAAACAACGTGAGATAGGCGTCTTTCGATTTATTAGATTGATAATGACATCATTAGTTGAAAGACGTCTCTTTCGCATTGTTTAATCTATAGCAGAACAACATGTTTGTTTCAATTTATCCAATTAATAAATTACTACAACAGCATAATGGGGTAGTCAGTTACTTCAATTGGTTAGATATTCTTTTTTATTGAGTTTACATAAATGTAAAAAGTTATGTAAATGTATATTTTATTTTATATTTTTGTGTGATGGAATCAAACCCTTACATTTACGATAGCCATGAATAAATTATAATAATATGATAAAAAAATACAGAAAATGATTAACGGCGTATTACGTGATTTTTTGATGTGCGATTTAAGATAACTTCCAGAACATTCAGACCATTTTCACTTTAGATCATAAATTATCGTACGTACATGTGTTATTAAAAACATATATAAATACTTACTGGTCACAATAAATAATAAATATTCTTCTTTTTTATAATTAGTAATAGGCAGTAGTGGTTAGTTCTAAATGTTGTAACTCTTAAACACGGTCATAAAATATAAGAAAATACCTCATAAATATCTTGCATACCACTGATACAAATAGTACACGCCACTTGTTGAACAGCGCTGAAGAGATGTGTACAAGTAGGTACTTTATATTATACAATATACTAGAGTATGTAAGTACTACAATGCAGTGTGTTATGTGTATGTGTGTGGAGGCAGAAGATGCGATACCCTCGCGGTTACTTTTGTATGAGAGTTCAGACATGGCCCCCGG
Organism: Athripsodes cinereus; assembly: GCA_947579605.1. NCBI lineage: Eukaryota > Metazoa > Arthropoda > Insecta > Trichoptera > Leptoceridae > Athripsodes > Athripsodes cinereus. Next base: position 9,451,707 of record OX388315.1, read on the forward strand.
CAAATGCTTTCTCCATGCAACGAGGGATTCTGGGGTCCATCGCGTCAATTCTAGATTCAATATGACAGTCTGCTCACAGACGTCTGACAAGAATATACGTTCGCTTGTGTACTCACAGACCATATAAACATTCAGTGAACAACCTTAATTGTTATTGTTGTCATTGATAATAAATCAACATTGTCTTGGAAATTCGCGCCGAACGCACGGTTTTCAAATTTTCCCACCGTCGTAAATAAACGTTGAGAAAAAGTGCTTCCAGATTCTAGTGTTTTTCTCTTTTTGTGTTGCTGTCTACTTTTTTATAGGGATTACCAAAATGTTCAAGGTAAGAAAAATATACACATTTTTAATTATCAACTGAAAATACTATTTAACCGCTAATGATATTTTAAATTTTAATATCGAACAGTTGGTTTTCAATGTAAATTATGTATTTTGTTCATTATGCGTAACGAGTCCGCTGGTTATCCCATTTAAATATGACCGTGATAGTTTAGATAGATTAGCTAGGAATTTTAGATCAAAACAAACTATAAATACTTCAAATGCTGCAATTTTTCATTGCAGAAAATATCTATAAAACTAACTTTGAAATAAATTATATAAGAAGTTTTCTCACACGAAGTATTAAACCATGCAGCATTTATTTTATTTATTTATCATATTTTATTTTACAAAAATTCACGGCATAAGCCTATTACATATCTAAATACATAATTATACATAAAATTGACAAGTTTTTATGCTCCTATTATGTTTCAACCTCGTAGAAAATGAAACAACAGGCAATAAAAGAAAATTAACTAGGTATCTCATCTAAGCTTTAACACCTTCGTAGAAGTGATTTTTTTTTTAACAATAATGCCAATCCTCGTGATTTGTTCCTATGTGAAAATTCATCCTTCAGTTTTGTTTTTTGATATGTAAGTATGTGAAAAACCCTCAATGTTTCCCTTTTCTGTGGAAGGACAGTTAGGTAGTCTACTGACTACCCTATACATATATATGTGAGACGCCACGATGGTACTCGTATAGTCGAATAGAATAAGATTTGAATTCTTGCCTATATATTTAGGAACTATCTGTAATCATCCATATTTTTATATTTATGTTATGTTTTTAAAGACGTTTTATAGCCGTCGATTTTTTTTATTGTGGTGATAATGACAGTTTGCAATAGTAATTTTAATTTTTTTTTTATATCGCAAAATACTGCAGTAAACGTTTATCCATTCAAAATAATGTAGTCATTATTATAATAGTTATTATTGCGAATTGGGTCGACATTTTATTTTTATGACAGAAATGTAGCGATCAGTGAAAATATGCTATAATACTTAATATTGCAAAAATATTTGTGTGTCAGTTGAACTTTATTCAAATCCATTGTTCTAAATTTCATTATATTTTCTAGATTCGTGTCGTGAATTTTATAGATACACTAGCTTTTAACTCGTAACCAGCCATTTCCATCTATTAGGAAAACTTTGAAATTTATTTTTCTAACTGTGTTAATAGTTATAAAACCATATCACGAATAATACTAATGGTATTTTGAATCCAACGATGAGATAAACCATCCATTCCGAATGTCATATTTTTTATTGACACGGAAAAGACAACTTGCATGCTTATTATATGCAGTTAAGTTTGCTGACTACCGCACTTTTATGATACCTATATCATGTTGTTATAGATAGGAGAAATACATATTTATAGCTCGCTGAAAGAAAACTGTGTTGTAAAAGATAATTTTGATTTGTTTTTTGTGTATTGTATAACGTGTGAGAGGTTCACGTTGTAAATATATAAATAAATAAATACATTTTATTTACCTATTTATTTATTTATTTCCACCAAAAATATAATTCTTGTTGTGAATTTAAATAAACACATCTATTCAAAATTTTCATGACAATAAGAGTGTGTTCTTGAAATCAATTGCCCTTTAATTTGTCTGCATGTTATGGTCAATTTTAACGCAATTTTTAGTTTTGTTCGATGATAATCGAAAATAATGACATTTAAATCATTATGTATGTTATGTTCATGCAACTAAACATTTGTCACAAGATAATAAATCTTCCATTTAAATCAAATAAACAATATAAAATTATGTAAATATTTGTTTTTATATTAATTGTTTAATAATGGAATTACCAATCCGCATAGGAGCAGCTAGCGAGGCTTTCAATAACATGGACAAAGTTTGAAAGGCGTCTGGACTCAGCATCAGGACAAAATGTCGCTTGTTCAATGCGTGCATCATCCCAATCCTTCTATATGGCTGTGAGTCTTGGCACTTAACCAAGTCTCAATAGCGGAATATACTAAGCTTTGAAAACAAGTGTCTTAGAAGGATTTTGGATGTCAAATGGTATGAACATGTTACAAATGATGCTGTGCGCCGGCGCACCCAGCAGAGACCTGTAATCTCCGTAATACAGGAGAGACGATGGTCCTGGCTGGGACATGTTTTGAGAATGCCTAATGATAATTGGCCAAAAAGAGCACTGTTCTTCCGTCCGCAGGGGTTCCGTCGGGCCGGGCGTCCCTCTTTCACAATACACCGTTCCTATGACAACAATATCAGAGCGCAAGGAATGTCGTGGAAAGAGGTGACGCAATTGGCACAGAGACGCTCTGAATGGAGGAGGCTGGTTTCTGCCCTGTGCTCCCGAGAGGAGCGTTGAGGGCGATGATGATGATCATGATGTTTAATAATGACTATTTCTGTAAAATATATTTTTGTTTCATCTATTTACGAAATGTTTGCCTGAATGCTTATTTGTTTCCTTAATATATAATAAAATTATGAATGAGGCCGTATATAATAATATGTTAGAATACTTAAGATTTTATAGTATAAGTAGGTAGCTAATATTTAATTTATGGATATAGTAAATACACATATTCACAGAGAAGCATAAAAAACAATTTATGTGTCACATTAACAGCCGAAGAATCTTGTTCATTTTAATGACTAAATATTTTGAATGCCTAAAGGTTCATAATTTATAAAAATAGGCATTTATGTAAAACCGACAAAAATGCAATTCCAATGTACCTACATCATCATCATGACAATATAAAAATATAATATTTAGATAACCATAAAATGTTGCATTCTCATTTATAACAACTTTCTTGTATAAATTTGAATACATGTGGGTATAAATTTACTGTCGATTTATTATTTAGAAAAAGACCTTTGATAAATTGCATTGATGCCGATGCGTTAATGTATTTAATAACATCTATACTAACTATGTTAAAATGACAAGGCACAATCTGCAAGCTGGTGTTTCTCTCTTGTTACGTCTTGTCTTTGTTTATATTGCTATTATTATATTATTAGATATGGAAAACCATTAGTTTTTCAATCATTTGCATTATAAGGCGTTGACACGACATAAAAGTGAAATTTATTTTCAGGAGAAACTAAGTTTTATTTATTTACTAACAACCGGTTTTTACGATTTATTTATTCATTCTTTTACTGCGCATTGATCACAAAACATTCAATTTTATAGAAAAATGCATTCAAATCAAACACAATTAATATACGGAGGCGGAGTTTATCGCAAAGGCGCGAGCATTTGTAACTAACCCAAATTAAATAAGTATTTGATAATATTTCCATACTGTGTTCTATTTTCAAAGACCACCCATTTTGAGGATCATTTATATAAAAATACCAAACCATTACTTTCCATAAGATGTGATATATTTTTACGGGTTTTTATCTATAATATTTTGGTTAATAACCTAGCAGTACATAGTAAAAAATGACTATTATTTGAAAATAAGTTTCAAATTTAATTATTTCAATTTAAACTATTGGTAATGGTGGTTGCTTAGAAAACAACAAGAGGTATGTACCAGTGGCGTGCCTTCCATACATGCAAAAAAGCAAAGCATGCCCAAGGAATAAATCTATAATTATCGAAAGAAGTTTCTAAAAAAACGACGAAGTAAGTTTAAATTGATTTGAATTCACCGCCAAACGATAGCAAATCTTTTGCGAACTTCAGGTCAATAGCTAACATAGACAAATTTATGTGACCTCTAATGCACCCATAAAGCAAATTAACCTTGATTTAAATTTCGCGCAAAATGTCCGCAAACCTTTGCAAACTTCAGTTCAATGGTTACCATAGATACATTAGTAGGTATGACTCCCAAAAATAGTTCTGTTTCGTTGCATCATATGGAGCTTCTATGTTCTCTGTCACACGCAGGGAAAGTACGTTAGCAATAATATTATTTTTTAACACAAATACAAGTCTACATGCATGTGTAGTGGTACAATATATATATGGGGTCTAGAAGCTTGCTTTTCGGAAAGGTTTGTATGTATTAGTGCATAGGTACTGCATAAGACAGTAATATTATATTTTATTATGTGTATTGGGCTTCGGTTGTGTCATTTTTAATAAATTATTTTTGATGAATTGAAGTTGTTCATTTTGTAAATTTATCTAATAGCGGTAAAATGAAAGGTGTTTATTGAGATACCACATTCATGTTAACGCGATATAATAATTGAGGTTCAATTTCATTCAATTAGAGGATGCAGATGAAATTCTTGATACTTTTTATATATTTGTCATTACTTAAACTTTTATTTATATCTTACTTACGTAGGTGTTGTCATTAGTTGTAATATTATTTAATATTTTTCATAACTCAATTTATTTCTTTAATTCTTTTCATATGTGATGTTTAATCAATAAGCAGAATTTCTTATAAAATCAAAGACATACTCTAAAATATTTTATTCGTTCTAGTGACTGCACAAAAAATTAACATAATTATTATTATTAATTTTATTTCAACACAAACACAAAAAAATCCATGTATCTCCAAATGTATTGTTTTTTTTTGGGTTTTAATTTATTTTCAAATTTGCATCTGATTGTTGATATTTTTTTTATATATAAGTTTACTATAAATTAGACTTTTTTTAGATAGTATTATTTTCCAATTAAAATTAATTGGAAAATAATACTATCTAAAAAAAATTAACAAATGTTAACTTTTTTTCTTAACATATTATTGATATTTAATAAAAATTGATAACTTGAAGTTAACAATTATAAATGTGTGTGGTGTATAATTTTATGATTATAATTATGATACTATTCCACTTTATTGCTTAGAAATACTGTAACTATCTTTAGATATTTTTCTCTAATCCAAACATTTGTAAAATTGTATGTGTTTCGGATAGTAGAAGTTTAAAATTTATAATGAAAAATAGTATTGAGTACCACAATTAACTCGATTGCGGGTGCCTTGCCTTATGGAAAGAAGGTATTCAGTTTCAAAAGATTAGGTACATTTAGAGATGCTTTTGATTATATTCAATATTTATATTTGTTATTTGATTTTTTTTACAATAAGAGTTTCTTAACAAATGGTCTTTCACCCTTTATAGCTCTTCTTTGGAGTAGGTATAGGGTAGAAATAAGCCTCCCCCGTTCAACGTGATTCTGCGCAAATTGAGTAACTTTTTTTTCATATAATGATATTTATATTGTTCAAATGTTGGTGTCATTAAAACGGTATATTGTAAAAGAGGGTCATCCAAACTATCTGGATGATTGTGGACAGAAAGTAGGTTTTGGCCAACAATTGGTTTCTAACATAGGTAGGTACATATTATAATAAATTCTACCTACTGCACCTACACAAACCGCATGCCCTATACCAAAAGTCTAGTCCCGCCACTGAGGTACATATTATAATAAATTCTACCTACTGCACCTACACAAACCGCATGCCCTATACCAAAAGTCTAGTCCCGCCACTGGTATGTACTAGATGTTTTTATAGGTACTAACAGATACTCTTTCATTTAAAATAAGAAGTGATTAATCTTGTAATCAATAGTAAATTTTCAATTAACTTATTATGAATTGCCTAAGTTTCTTTAATTACAACTAAACACATCACATAATCGATTAAGTAGTGATAGTTTGTTGATAATGTTTGTAATAATAATATATTAAATATTATAGAAGAAGGCATTTTACCAATCAGCTGATACGAATGAAGGAGCTAAGCACTGTGAATAATTAAATTAAATTACACAGGTCGTGAACCTGATGTGGCGATAATCAATAAGCTATGTGGGATTTTAATATCGTAATAGTAAACGGTATTAATTAATTTATAAGAACTGCCAATGGAATTGTCCAATTACTAATCAGTAAAGGAGCTCCCAGTGGAGCTTTTAATAACATAAACAGAGTTTGGAGGACGTTTGTACTTAGTGTCAGGACAAAAAGCCATCTTTTCAATGCCTGTATTATCCCAATTCCTTTATATGGCTGTGAGTCTTGACACCTATCTAAATCTTATGAATGGAAGAAACATAGTTTCGAAAATAAGTATTTTAGAAGGGTTTTGGATGTTAGGTGGTATGATCATGCCATAAATGATCTATACGCCTGCATATTCTGCGTAGTCTCCGTAATACTGAAAAATCGATGGTCCTGGTTGGGACATTTTTTGAGAATGTCCAGTGGTAGTTGGCTAAAAGAAACACTGTTCTTTTATCCAATCTTTTAAAATAAATTGTTCCTATTACAAAGGCGTCAGAGACGCTCTGAACGAAGGAGCTGATTCTGCCTTATGCTCCCGAGAGAAGCGTTGAAGGGTGAGATGATAATGATAAGAACTGATTAATTTTAATCGATTTCAGCTTTTTTAAAATTAATTATTTACTAAAAATTTTGTAATACCAGACAAAGTTTGGTTTTGAAGTTTGAATTTTTTTTTTGTAATCGAATTTTTTTAGCGATTTCAGGAAATTGTTGTGGATTATGTTCAAAAATTAATTAAAGAGGTAGATATAAATAAAAAAAACCTTGATTAATAATATAATTATACCAAATAATTTCATTGAAATCATTTGATTATAATTTATTCCATTTAAACATGATAGGAAAATTAAGTTTGCTTACCGGTTTAAATTTGATTAAATTATTGTAGGTAATGCAGCGAATTTCAAATTTTATATATTTCTAGTCAAATTATGTAATTACATTTTAAAATTAAATTATTTTAAAATTAATAAATTACGATACACTCTCATGATACACCTGATGATGTGTAGTAGTATTTCTAAAATATATATAATAAATATCAGCATTAGTATAGGAAGTCATATTATATTATTGCGATCTAATACAATCGTTACTTATGAATTGATGATCAATCATTAGTTGGCATATATTATTCCATTTTCCATATTGGCCGAGCGATTGCCGCTTTGATATATTACACGCCATATAAGTCAGTATACTTAGTTGTGTTTGTAATTGAATTTCTCCATCTCGTAATGACTTTATGCCATGGGCAGTAAGTTTTGCGGATCACCAATTAACTCGAGTGAGATATTATGAGTAGGAAAGACTGTTGGTGTTATGTTATTATGACGATGTTTTCTTTCCAATCCATTACCAACTTTGTTATATAATAAAAATACGTAAACAAAAGTCATGATTCTTCTTATTACACTTTTGAGTTTTGTTACCAAATTAATAGTCATGTTAAGTAATAACTTAAATGATCTCTTACTACTACTACTGCATGTGATGTATTACCACTGTATTCAGTGGACAGTAATGTAGTAGTTAGCGTATTTCCTGTAACTAAGAACTTATAATATATCAATCCTTCATGTTCTAATTGAAAAACTTCGCACAAAAAATTACTATTTAGGAACGCAGCATGATATAATTTTTTTGCTGTATCTTCAAAATCTTCTCAAAATGTTTCAATTTTTTCTTCCCTGTATCTGATTGTAAAAAAAAATTACTCAGTAAAAAATATATTATAATAAAGATAAAGACGTGAAAGATATTTGTCTCAAATATGTTGATCATTTTATTTATACTTGACAACAGTTCTTCTAAATTAGTTCAATGAAAATACTATCTACTGATATTGTTAAATATTTTTAACTATTTAAGAATAAATATGGAAAAGGACTTTTTTAAATATATAATATAAAGAGGTTATGATTAAATTATTCAAATATTGGGTGGAATGCCAAAAAAAGATTAATAAAACTGTCTGAAGTATTTTGCATTGAATCCTTAGCGGTATACGTTATAAAAGTAATAATAATATGGAGGTAAAGGATAAACTGACACATGGATGAGAGGAAACTTAAAGTAAAAAAATATTTATTTTAATATTAACAGAATCAATAATTACTAATTATAAAGTGTTAGACGACAAAACAATTTACATTTACCTCAAACTTTATAATAATTGATGATAATTTGTATGTAGTAGTGTTTGGGCCAATTCTAATTTGTGGTTGATTTCGGGTTGTTCCTATGTGGAGGTGGGAGGGTTTGTGTGAAATGTTTCATTTATCAAAAAATGTCACAATTCTTCCCATCCTTGCAACAATCATAATATATTGTGTTCCTATCATTCTTTCCTTCTCACCAGTATTCATTGTGAATCCATACCTATCGCATCGCTTAAAACTTATACCGCATCAATATAATTTCACCGCCTTTTAAAATATAAAAATACAAACCGCACATCAAATTTATTATTAAGTTATATATTCAAAGAAGTGTTTTTGTGTGAGAGGCAAGGCGATTCCAGGTTCCAGAATCCTCATCCAAAGGGTAAGTGGAACATTATTGCTTTTCTTCTCATCTTCACCTTTGAACAACGCACCCGCATCACCATAATTTTGGTCCTAACTCGAGCCTGATATTGAACCAGTTTAAATAACATAAAATTCGCTCAAACTTAATTTAAAATTCAAAATAAAAAAGATTAATTTGAAATATCGATTACCTAATATTGTTGCATATTGTATGCTCTGTAAGTATTTTTAAATAATACTTTTCGTACCAAATATTTCTCTTTATAAGTACATATTATTATAGAATATTTCTCGTTATAAGTACATATTATTATAATATAATTACTTTCTTCGCAAAATAGGCAGTTAATGGTTTAACTTGTGTTTCTTAAACATAATAGCTTGTATTTTATTCGACTGTGTATTACAACAATATAAAATAATTATTATTACGATAATATTTTATCGATACTTAATGGGTGGGTTCATTTGAAAATAATATATCAAAATTAATTTGAATAGTATAATAGATAGATTTACAGATAGATATTTATATTTAATTGTGAGTATATTTGATTTGTCACGTATTTGAAAAATAAAAGATATATTTTTTGATTGTATTGTTAACCTGTAGATACTTATATCGTACAAGCAATTTTTTTCAATACCTACTCACATATTAAATAACTTCATATTACTTACCTAATTTATTACAAATAGGTACATATCTTATTCATTTATATTATATTGTTACTGTTTGATTAACTCATTTAAATATGTCTGAAAGTAGGATAACTCTTTTAGAAGCAAAGAAAAATGCCATATTTGCTAGAATAAATAATTTATATGAGTTATCTAAGAAAGAATTTAGTAGAGACAGTCGTTCTCAAGAAAACTTTGTAGGACAAACTGAATCGTTAAATGATATAAGACAACAGTTTGAAAGTGTGATTGAAGAATTATTCTCATTATATATTAAAACGCAACCAAAATTTGAACCTGATTTTCAAATATTGAATACTTTTGAAGATTTAATTTCGCATATTAAATATAAAAGATCGCAATTAATGGCAAATAATATTAATATAACTTCTTCTATACCTAATCAGTCGAAAAATTCTATAAAACTACCCGCTATCGAAATACCTCGATTTGACGGCCAATACGAAAATTGGTCAGTATTCTACGAATCTTTTAAAACCAATATTCATTTAAATGAAAATTTAAACGATTCTCAACGCATACAATATTTGATTGGTAAATTATCGCATTCCGCTTTAAATATAATTTCTGGAATAATACCTACTGGTGAAAATTACACCGATATATGGAACAGTTTAGTGAACAGATATCAAGATAAACGAAATTTGGGGTCTCATTATATAAATAATATTTTTGATATCAAACCTACGCTTCATACCGCATCCAGCTTAAATAATTTTAGCGAAAAATTATCTGCTTCTATTGCAGCTTTAAAACAGTTAAGTATACCCGATTTGTTTGATTTTGTAATTTTTTGTAGTATGTCAAGAAAATTGGATGCGCAAACTATTCATGAGTTTGAAATGTCTGTAAGAGGCAAAGATATTCCATCATTAAAGGAATTGATTGAATTTGTGCGGGAAAAAGCAAAAATTCTAGAACGAACGTTTAATGATAGTAAAATTATATCGCGTGTGGAGAGTAACAATAAATTGCCCAATTTTAGGAACAAACCGCGAAATATTTCTAAGTCATTTATGACTAATATTAACGCATCAAATGAAAAATGTCATTTATGTAACGCAACGCATTTGCATTATTATCAATGTAGTAAATTTATGGAACTCAATCCCAGGGAAAAATTCAATTTGATAAAATCCTCAAATGGTTGTATAAATTGCTTAAGTAGTACGCACAAAAGTAACGCTTGTAAGTCAAAAAATTCATGTAAGCGATGTCAAAAGCATCATCATTCTTTGTTACATTTTGAGAATGATAAATCTATTACGAATTGCATTATTTCTGATGAAAGTAATTCAAAACCTAGTACTTCAAATTTACCTACACAATCAACGTCTTTATGTGCTCGTAACAATAAAACATCTCACTCAAAAATAATTTTATCAACCGCACAAATTTATGCTTATTGTAATGGAACTGATAAAAAATTAATTAGATGTTTGATCGATAACGCTTCGCAAAATAATTTAATTAATATTGATTGTTGTAAAAAATTAAATTTATCGATAACTCCTTTGAGTAATTCTGTCATAAGAGGTGTAGGAATAAGTTCACGTCCCGTGCATGGTTACACGACATTAAAGATTGAGTCTCGCATTTCAGGAGACAAATATAATATCCAATGTTTAGTATTAGATTGCATTACAGAGGATCTGCCTGTGCAATATATTAATACAGGAATTTTCCCAGGTCTGGAAACAATTTCGTTAGCAGACGTCGCTTGGAATGTGCCTGGTGAAATAGAAGTTGTTCTGGGAGCTCAATTGTTTCCCTACATTTTAATGGGTGGACGAATTGAGGTTCCAAATTTATCTCCATTAATTGAAACCACATTTGGATATATAATTATGGGTAATGTGCCCATCGAAAACGCATCGCATAACGTAAAGAATTACAACATTAGTTTAAACGCAATATCGAAAATTGATCAAAATAATTTTGACTCAATAACATTTTGTACGCTATCTAACAATGAGTTAGAAAAATCTCTACACAAGTTTTGGGAACTTGAAGAAATACCAAATAAAAGATATTTCAGTCCTGAAGAGACCGCATGCGAAAACATATACCGTTCTACAGTTTCTCGCAGTGTAAATGGTCAATATGTAGTTTCGCTTCCTTTTTGTAAGAACCCGTCTGAATTGGGAAATTCTCGCGCAACCGCTCAACGCAGATTATTAATTCTTGAACGCAAATTCAAAAATAATGAGACGCTTCGTAACAGCTATAATGATGATGTTGCGTACCGCCATCTGTGTGGTGAATTTTGAAGCCCTTAGTCACTGGCTATAGACATAAAGTGATAATCTATGGCAAATAAATTAAATTCATAGTTTGTCTTTGGTTACGTGTATATAATACACGCACACACTTGATTCACTCTCTTCTTCTCCAATACACAGTCAAATAACATTAATATCTATACTGTTCTATTTTGTTACAAGTTTTACATTAAATCCAATATAATTAAGAAAAAACAGTGTTTGTTCTGCATTACTCATCATTTACACACAACTCAACATTAAGCGATCGTGAAGGGACATAGGCGATCGAGACACACAACATTGGCGACCGTGACAGGACATCTTTCGAAAAAAAAAAACATCGAATCCATCATTGCGTATCGTATCCTATATTTTCCTATTCATTTACAATTCTATCCTATAATATTACATTTCCATTCAAATAGATCAATATATTTAACTATCTGGGGATTCATTGCCATTTTATATAAATATTATACATTTTAAGGTTAATTGTTACAATAATATCCACCCTACAATTTCATAACTGTACTCGTATCTAATTGTTGATTTAAAACATTTGTTTAATAAATAAAACTAATATTATCTTTATTGTTTTGCAGATAACCCGTGATTCCATCATTTTTCGGCATTTTTATTGAAAAAAAACTGTGTGTAAATTCTCGTGAGAAATATTGTTGCAAAATAGTCGCGTGTTTTCAATGTTCATTGATTGGCATTTTTTGCATTGAGTTTCTCTTTTTATTATTGTATGTTTGTTACATTCTAGTGAATTATGTTGTCTGGAGAAAGAGAAACAAGGACAGCCACTTCAAAAATGGAAAAAACACGTGATTCTGAAATGGAGGTTTGCAAAGGATTGATATCAAGGCGAGGCGTTTTGAAGGGACAGCTCACGCGCTTTAAAGATTATTTGAGTAAGAAAGATTTAGATATTTGTGAATTACAGTTAAGGACATCAAGAATGGAAAGCATGCTTGAAAAATTTGAAATGTTGCAATGTGACTTGGAAGAAATTGATGGTGAGGAAGTGGTGTATAGGGATACTTTTGAACAACTATTTTATACCACTTTAAGTAAGGCAAAATCATTATTGAAAGATCAACTACAAGTCACATGTGAAGTTAAGTTAAATCCAATTCAAATACCTACATTTCATGGTAATTATGAAACATGGTTACACTACAAAGATACATTCAAATCTCTTGTAGGCAACAATAATTCTTTATCTAACTTACAAAAGTATCATTACTTACTGAGCTCATTGAAGGGTGAAGCCTTGAATTTAGTTTCTTCTTTGGAGGTTTCAGACGCTAATTACTCTTTAGCATGGGACATCTTAACAAGGAGATTTGAGAACACCCGCCTCATTGTGGACAAACATGTTAATCACATTTTCAATCTCATTCCAGTGAAGCCAGAATCATATCAATCTTTAAGGCGATTGATCGATGATTCACAGCTCCATACGCGAGCTTTGGAAAGTTTGGGACTACCCACAAGCAGCTGGGACATCCTGTTAATTCACATAATTGCTAACAAATTAGATTCAGTATCACGTAACATATGGGAATCGCATCACTTGCAGGGTGAGCTACCTACATTAAAGGAACTGTACGAATGTATTGGAGAGAGAGCACGTATTTTGGAGACGACGTCTCACAACAAAAACTTCAAACCATCCAACACCTCCAACCGAGCAGGAGTTGGCTTGGTTGCAAATGTACGAGCAAACCCAGTTTGCCCACTTTGTTCTTCACAACATCGATTAAACCAATGTGAGCAGTTTAAGTCGATGGGGACTCAGCAAAGGTGGGAGCTGGTAAAAAGGCAGCGACTGTGCCGTAACTGTATGTTAAGGAATCATATTGCCAAGGATTGTTCTTCAGGAGGAAGATGTAAGGTGTGTCGGAGGGACCATCACACCTTATTGCACACACCGAGCGTGCACAATTCGACAGCAAATACGGAAACTCTGGGACCTACTTCACAGGTTCCTACTGTGGTGAACCATGCTTCGCTCTCAAACGACGAGGAAGTACTGTTATCCACGGCCATGGTTGGGATCCAACTCCCTGATGGCGGCATTTTTAGGGCACGAGCACTCTTGGACTCGGCAGCACAGTCAAATTTCATTACAAAGAGTTTATGCGAGAAACTCAACTTACGGACAAAGGGAGCATATCTGCCAGTCTCGGGACTGCGTCAACAGGTAACTCACATTGAAGAAAAGGTAGATATAACAATTAATTCTTTATTGTATGATTACAGGAGGGAAATCAACTGTTTGGTCCTGCCTGTAATTACATCAAACTTGCCACTGCGATCTGTGGACAGACGACGTTTTCACGTGCCTTCCCAGATGCAGCTAGCGGACCCTGACTTCCATAAATCTTCTCCAATAGACTTGTTATTGGGAGCACAGGTATTTTGGGAGGTACTTCAGGGAAATCATGCGTCAGCTCAACGTCAGCAGCCGATGATGCATCAGACCAAATTAGGATGGGTCATTGCAGGAGCTATTCCGTGGAACTCTGAAGGAATCAGCAGACAAAGGCCGGTATCTTGTTACATTTCTTTGAATCAATTAAACAAAAACATTGAGAAATTTTGGGAGGTAGAAAGTGTGCCTAATTCTCTGGTTCGAACCCAGGAAGAGACATTATGCGAGAAACACTTTACTAGTACTACGACTCGTGATGAGTCTGGCAGATTTTCAGTAAGTCTACCCTTCAAGGAATGTCCACCTAACGTGGGAAACTCTCTTGAAATAGCCAAGAGGAGGTTACTTTCGATGGAGCGACGGTTTCAGAAGAATACAGAGCTGCACACACAATATGCAGCATTCATGAATGAGTATTTGGAATTGGGGCATATGTCTCCTTGTCTACCTGACAAGAAAAATGCAGTTTATCTTCCCCATCACTCCGTTTTCAAAGGAACAAAAATCCGTGTAGTGTTCGATGGTTCTGCAAAAACGTCCAATGGAAAGTCCCTAAATGATAATCTGATGAAAACACCTACCATACATAATGAGTTATTTACATTGTTGATTAATTTCAGGAAACATCGATATGTCTTGAGTGCAGATATACAACAGTATTATAGGCAGGTCAATGTACATGAAAGGGACAGGGATTATCAGAGGGTCTTATGGAGGACATCTCCCAGTGAGGAAATAGGACATTTCCGACTCAACAGCGTCACATACGGACTCAGTGCGTCACCATATCTCGCGATGAGATGTCTAAAGGAACTAAGTACAATTTATTCTTCTATTTTTCCTCTCACTTCTCAGGTGATAGAAAGGGATTTTTATGTGGATGATCTCTTAACAGGAGATCATGATAAGCAGACTTGTATTAATTTAAAAAATGAACTGTCATACCTTCTAGACAAGGCAGGTATGAAACTTACCAAATGGAGGTCAAATCTGGAAGACCTACATGACACTGGTCAGAACAATGACAGTAAATCCTTGAATCTGGAGGACGATTTTCAGTGCAAAATTCTAGGGTTGCATTGGAACAGTTACGAAGACACTTTTCATTATAAGGTTAACATTGAAACAAATACATCAACGTCTACTAAAAGGACAATTCTTTCAGATATTTCTAAGACGTTCGACCCGTTAGGACTCATCGGGCCCATTGTAATTAGGGCAAAATTATTAATGCAAAAAATTTGGCAGTTACAGATAGGATGGGACGATGAATTACCTGAAGACATTATTATTGCATGGAACTTGTACAAAAGGGATCTACAAGACATCAACATCATCAAGATTCCAAGGAGGGTAATTGTGACGTCAACAGGTAGTGCAGACATACAAATATTTGGGTTTTCCGATGCATCAAAGGAAGCGTATGGTTGTACTGTATATTTGAAGTCCATGGATGAACAAGGTAGGACACAGATCAATTTACTTTGTGCAAAATCTAGAGTGGCACCTCTCAAACAACTTACATTGCCTAGGCTAGAATTATCAGGAGCGCTACTATTAGCTGGACTTGTCAAGTCCATAAAGGAGAACATGGGTTATCAAGGTGTATCCACTAAGCTTTTCACAGATTCAACTATTGTGTTGTCATGGCTACGAGCCTCAGCAACAAAAATGGATACCTTTGTAGCAAACAGGGTAGCAGAAATTCAGCGTAGCACAGAAGATTGTCAATGGATACATGTATCGTCACAACACAACCCAGCAGACTTGATTTCCAGGGGTACATCTGTACAACAACTTTCATCTTCAACTTTGTGGTGGAATGGTCCATCTTTCATACAAGAGGATGAGAAACTTACAGAATGTTCTTCTACGGTTGATATACAACAAGATATAGTGGTAAATACTACCACACTGGTAAATATTGAATCATGGGATATTTTCACAAGATATTCGTCATTTAATAGATTGCTTAGAATCACTGCATATTTAATAAGATTTAAGAATAATATAACATCAAAAACAGGGCGTAGAACTGGACCTTTACAGGTATCTGAACTTCAACATGCACATGATGTATTGTGCAACATCGTCCAAGGTATTTTCTTTCACAGAGAAATAAGGGATTTGAAAAAGGATGGTCAGGTGTCTGCTCGTAGTAATGTAAAATCATTAAATCCAGTATTGATAAATGGTATACTTTGTGTTGGAGGAAGACTGAAAAACAGTGAGGTACCTACCCAACAAAAACATCCTATTTTGTTGCCTGCGGGACACGCTTTTACAACATTAATTATAAAGTATTATCATTATACTAATTTACATTTGGGTTTGCAGGGACTGTTGGCGCAGCTACGACTCAAGTACTGGCCATTGTCAGCAAAGAATACGATAAGAAGGGTTCTCAAGCATTGTATCCTGTGCTTTAGGTACAAGACGCCAGTGAATTACCAAAGGATGGGGGATCTGCCTGCAGACAGGGTCACTGCGACAAGGCCATTTTCAATTGTTGGAGTAGACTATTCAGGTTTCTTCAATATAAAATCAGGTTTTACCAGGAACGCTAAGGTTGTAAAATGTTATATTTGTTTATTTGTTTGTTTTGCCTCTAAGGCAGTGCATCTGGAAGTTGTCACTTCCATGACGACAGAGGCTTTTTTGAATGCATTAAAAAGATTTGTTGCTCGGCGGGGAATGCCAATCAAGATTTATTCAGATAATGGCACAAATTTCATTGGTGCAAGCAACGATCTTTCCAGAATTTACACACAGTTAAGAGCCTCTGAGGAGGAGATTGTTAATTTTTGTTCTCAACGATGGATCGACTGGAAATTCATTCCAGCTCGATCA
The DNA here is from genome assembly GCA_947579605.1 of Athripsodes cinereus. Classification (NCBI taxonomy): domain Eukaryota; kingdom Metazoa; phylum Arthropoda; class Insecta; order Trichoptera; family Leptoceridae; genus Athripsodes; species Athripsodes cinereus. Next base: position 9,468,610 of record OX388315.1, read on the forward strand.
CCCCATTTTGGTTCTCTTTGGGAAGCAGGTATAAAACTAGTAAAAACTCCCTTGAAAAAGGCTTTGAATTCTCAGGTATTGAATTATGATTCTATGCTTACTTTGATTTGTCAAATCGAAGCCTCCATTAATTCCAGACCAATAACCAGTTTATCCTCTGATCCAACTGATCTCAACCCACTCACTCCTTCCCATTTTTTGATTGGAGACTCGTTGGCGAGGTTACCTGAACCAGATGTATCACACTTACCAGATAATCGTTTAAACCACTACCAAAAGATTATTGCTATGTTCAAGGGTTTTTGGACTAGATGGAGCAGGGAGTATTTCCAGGGACTCCAACAACGGACAAAATGGACACACGGAAATGAGAGACAATTGAAGGAGGGGGATTTGGTGCTAATAAAGGACGAGACTGTTCCCATGCTGTGGAGACTTGGCAGAGTTGTCCAGACACATCCAGGTCCAGATAACGTCACCCGAGTTGTCACCTTGAGGACCCAATCTGGACTGACAAAAAGAGCCATCCATCGTGTGGCATTGCTACCAGAGCCTTCGGAACAGTGAAATACCTATGTGCTATATTGTTTTAATTTTTTCTTTTGTGAAGTGAACTTGAATACATAATAATATGCATTAAACAAAACAATAATACAGTACATCAAGATTTTAAACTCCAAACAAGACTTACATCAAGATATTAATCATTTATAATAGTTGAACATGAAGCTTATAAACCCAAACAAAATATTTAATTAAAAACATGGACATTTAACCTCAAGAAAGAAGATTTATTATGTATATTGTATTTTTGTTGTATGTATTTTCAAATATCTTAGCATTGGTAGAGGAGGGATTTAATCATGGGTTGTAATGGGAAAGTAAATTCATTTGGTTTTAATTTGTTGTTATCTTTATTGTAAAAATGTAAGTCCAATTGATGTTAATATCATCAATCGCTTACAGGGGAGGAGGATGTTGCGTACCGCCATCTGTGTGGTGAATTTTGAAGCCCTTAGTCACTGGCTATAGACATAAAGTGATAATCTATGGCAAATAAATTAAATTCATAGTTTGTCTTTGGTTACGTGTATATAATACACGCACACACTTGATTCACTCTCTTCTTCTCCAATACACAGTCAAATAACATTAATATCTATACTGTTCTATTTTGTTACAAGTTTTACATTAAATCCAATATAATTAAGAAAAAACAGTGTTTGTTCTGCATTACTCATCATTTACACACAACTCAACATTAAGCGATCGTGAAGGGACATAGGCGATCGAGACACACAACAGATGTTATAAATGATTATATAAAGAATGATTATTTGTATGAAGTCCCTATGCAAAATGAGTCAGATGAAGGTTATTTTATTCCGCATCAAGCTGTCATTCGACAAGATAAGACAACTTCGAAAGTAAGAATTGTTTTGGACGCAAGTTCGAAAACTCATTCGGGTGTGTCGCTCAATGATATTCTTCACGTGGGACCTAATTTGCAAACTGATTTGTTTTTGCTTTTGCTTAATTTTCGTTTGTTTGCTGTGGCAATAACGGCCGACATTAAGCAAATGTACTTAAGAATAGGAATGTTTGATGAACATCAGAAATATCTAAAGATATTATATAGATTTAATGCCGATGAAAAGATTCGTACATTCGCATTTAAATGTGTTCCCTTTGGCTTAAAGTCAAGCCCATATTTGGCTATGCGCACGTTGCATGAACTCGCTTCTGATGAAGGCCAAGCCTTCCCAAGAGCAGCTGAAGTGGCCACATCCAATTTTTATATGGATGATTTGGTTAAGTCGGTCCCTGAGAGTCCGAATAATCAAGACGCTATAAATTTGGCCCAGGAATTGGTATCATTTTTTAAGGCAGGAGGGTTTGATTTGGTGAAGTTTTCATGTAACAAAAAAGAAATTCTCTCTAATTTACCACCACTCAATTGCGCCTCGGTAACACTTTCTAACGATACAAACTTGAAAATATTGGGTTTGGAATGGTTTCCTGAAACAGATGTTTTTTCTTTTAAAACTTCTCCTTGTAGTGAACAATGCACAAAACGAACTATCCTCTCTGTCGTAGCAAGGCTTTTTGATGTTTTAGGGTTAGTCTCTCCAGTAATTTTATCTACCAAATTATTAATTAAATCACTATGGATTGCTAACATTGGCTGGGATGAATTGCCTCCCGAACAAATAATAAACGATTATCAAAAACTTGTAAATGAATTACCTCTGTTATCAAATTTAAAAATTCCTAGATATTTAAATGTAAAACACGGATGCACTGTAACTATAGTCGGCTTTTGTGATGCCAGTTTAAAGGCATATGGCTGTGCAGTGTATTTACACGTTGTTGATTCTCAAGGAAATACATCAGTTAACTTAGTATGCTCCAAATCTAAAGTTGCTCCAATGAAGATTGTTTCGTTGGCTCGCTTAGAGTTGTGTTCGGCAGTATTACTCGCAAAGTTAATTCGAACGGTATATAATGCCTTCAACCCGCTTTACACAATTAATAATATATACGCTTTTTCGGATTCCACTATAGCTCTTTCGTGGATCCATTCGTCACCGCATCGCTGGTCCACTTTTGTTGCAAACAGAGTGGCCAATATTCAAGACAATCTTGAGTCTAAATATTTTTATCATGTTGCAGGAGTTGAAAATCCTAGTGACTGCTTATCGCGCGGCTTATCTCCTTCTCAATTATTAAAACACAAACTTTGGTGGAATGGTCCTGAATGGCTTGTTAACCAACCAAAGTTTTGGCCAATTAAGCCATTTGTACCTTCAACAATTGCTGATATACCTGAAATGAATTCGAAATCCTTTACAGCCATTGTAAAAGAACCTTCATTTCTGGAAACGCTGGTCCTTCGAGTTTCTTCTTGGAAAAAATTACTTCGCATATTGGTATATATATTACGATTTATACATAAATTACCTAAATCAGAATTTGTTGAGGTCGAACATTTGAATTTAGCCGAAAGATATATAATACACATTGTACAATTATCTCACTTCTCAAAAGAATATTGCGATCTTTTGAAAGGAAAAGTCCTCTCTAATCCATATAGAAAACTTAATTTATTTTTGGATTCAGCTGGAATAATTCGAGTTGGTGGCAGATTGTCTAACGCAGATATATCTTTTGAGGCGAAACATCCTGCACTTTTGCCAAAGTCAGACTATATTGTTGATTTGTTGATAGATTATTATCATGAAATGAACTGTCACACTGGTGCAAATTTATTGAACTCGATAATAAAACAGAGATATTGGATTATTTCTGCGAGAAATGTCATTAGAAAGAGAGTTAGATTGTGTAACTCTTGTTTTAGAACAAAACCGAAGAATCCAAATCCAAAAATGGCGGACCTTCCTTCGTTTCGAGTACGCGAAGCCTCAAAGGCCTTTGTCCACACAGGTGTGGATTATGCAGGTCCAATAAGTATTACGTTAACACGAAGACGTGGCCAAAGGTCCCAAAAGGCATATTTATGTCTTTTTACATGTTTAACTACCAGAGCAGTTCATATTGAACTAGCTTCTGATTTGTCTTCAGACACATTTTTAGCCGCATTCAAACGCTTCTTATCCCGACGGGGACCTGTTTCTCATTTGTATTCCGACAATGGAACTAATTTTATTGGCGCTAAAGCGCAACTCAATGAAATATACAATCTTATCGCTTCATCTAATTTTCAAGAAACTTTACGAGAAGAATTGCTTAATCGAAAGATTGTATGGAAATTAATACCGCCTCATGCACCACACTTCGGTGGTTGTTGGGAATCACAAATAAAATGTTTCAAAACTCATTTGTATAGAGTGATTGGAAATCAATTACTCACATACGAAGAACTTTTAACTGTGCTTGTACAAATTGAAACGATATTAAATTCTAGACCGCTGTGCTTAATGTCTGAGGAACCTTCTATTGAGGTTATAACACCTGCACATTTTTTGATGACTACGCCGCTTCAATATCTTCCAGCTCCAGACTTATCTTCTGAACGTGTTGATTTATTATCACGTAAACATCTTTTAGATAACTTAGTCCAGTCTTACTGGAAGAAATGGAGATTGGAATATTTGCATACTTTGCAGGCCAGACAGAAATGGGCTACTGATACTAATCCAGTAAAGGTTGGTACCATCGTTTTAGTGGATCAGGGTGACGTGCCTCCGTTGCGCTGGCCTTTAGGGAAGATAGAAGAGGTTTACCCTGGACCTGATGGTGTGGTCCGTATTGCATTGGTTAAAACGAAAACTGGAATAATTAAACGTCCAGTCGTCAAATTATGCCCAATACCAACTCAATAATACAACTTATTTCTATAAATATGAACTCATTTATTTAGTATTGAGTTAGTTTACTTATAGGTTAATTTAATTTTAAGTTATTGTTAAATTTATAACCGCCTAAAAGAGAAATATTTGGTGCAATTTTTTAAATGTTTTTCCGCGTGCCAATTAGTTTCTTTTCTATGTAACTTGATTATTGATAAATATTTGAATCATACGCATTTGTAATCTGTTTTGAAAGCTTTATGAGCTTTCAAGGCGGGGAGAATGTTTGGGCCAATTCTAATTTGTGGTTGATTTCGGGTTGTTCCTATGTGGAGGTGGGAGGGTTTGTGTGAAATGTTTCATTTATCAAAAAATGTCACAATTCTTCCCATCCTTGCAACAATCATAATATATTGTGTTCCTATCATTCTTTCCTTCTCACCAGTATTCATTGTGAATCCATACCTATCGCATCGCTTAAAACTTATACCGCATCAATATAATTTCACCGCCTTTTAAAATATAAAAATACAAACCGCACATCAAATTTATTATTAAGTTATATATTCAAAGAAGTGTTTTTGTGTGAGAGGCAAGGCGATTCCAGGTTCCAGAATCCTCATCCAAAGGGTAAGTGGAACATTATTGCTTTTCTTCTCATCTTCACCTTTGAACAACGCACCCGCATCACCAAGTAGCGTCAACTAAGTATTTCTTTTACTATGTAATCAAGCATATATTTTATTATGATAATAATATTACTTCTAGTGTTTGTGTATAAATTGTGTTCTTATAATTGTGTAATAACAGCTGATACTCGTATCTATATGAAGCCTTCTGTTTACTACATACATACGTACATACTTACTGTGTACCGTCAGGAAGAAGATTACTAACTACGTTACGTATTATTATTTAATTAGAAAGTTGGCGAATTGACACTTTTCTATATACAATATTATAAGAGTGTTGGTTATTATTGGCATTATATTATCATGTAACTGCAAGTAGTATTATTCTCATATTGTTGAGTGTTTACGTTATTGGTATTAGATTTGTTGTTTTTTATGCGATAATTTTCACTACTTAAGATATTCTAATCAGCGTGTTATGAAATTAATAAAAGTACACATTAAAATATTTACAGAATTTAAATTTGATTTTAAATACAAGAATATTTTTTAAATTGAATTAATGAATAAATTTATTATTGATTTTTTATTTATTTTTTTATTTAAAGATATGTGGCCTTCACATTTTAGCATATAGACGACTTTGCGAGAAAGCATCAATTTATTGAATAGACATAAAATATAGGGTAGCTGAAATATTAAGCATACGTCTCCCGAATACCATATACGAGTATATCTAAGATTTTTTGTTTTAAGAATTTCTAGAATGTGTTGGTACCAGTGGCGGGACTAGACTTTTGGTATAGGGCATGCGGTTTGTGTAGGTGCAGTAGGTAGAATTTATTATAATATGTACCTCAGTGGCGGGACTAGACTTTTGGTATAGGGCATGCGGTTTGTGTAGGTGCAGTAGGTAGAATTTATTATAATATGTACCTACCTATGTTAGAAACCAATTGTTGGCCAAAACCTACTTTCTGTCCACAATCATCCAGATAGTTTGGATGACCCTCTTTTACAATATACCGTTTTAATGACACCAACATTTGAACAATATAAATATCATTATATGAAAAAAAAGTTACTCAATTTGCGCAGAATCACGTTGAACGGGGGAGGCTTATTTCTACCCTATACCTACTCCAAAGAAGAGCTATAAAGGGTGAAAGACCATTTGTTAAGAAACTCTTATTGTAAAAAAAATCAAATAACAAATATAAATATTGAATATAATCAAAAGCATCTCTAAATGTACCTAATCTTTTGAAACTGAATACCTTCTTTCCATAAGGCAAGGCACCCGCAATCGAGTTAATTGTGGTACTCAATACTATTTTTCATTATAAATTTTAAACTTCTACTATCCGAAACACATACAATTTTACAAATGTTTGGATTAGAGAAAAATATCTAAAGATAGTTACAGTATTTCTAAGCAATAAAGTGGAATAGTATCATAATTATAATCATAAAATTATACACCACACACATTTATAATTGTTAACTTCAAGTTATCAATTTTTATTAAATATCAATAATATGTTAAGAAAAAAAGTTAACATTTGTTAATTTTTTTTAGATAGTATTATTTTCCAATTAATTTTAATTGGAAAATAATACTATCTAAAAAAAGTCTAATTTATAGTAAACTTATATATAAAAAAAATATCAACAATCAGATGCAAATTTGAAAATAAATTAAAACCCAAAAAAAAACAATACATTTGGAGATACATGGATTTTTTTGTGTTTGTGTTGAAATAAAATTAATAATAATAATTATGTTAATTTTTTGTGCAGTCACTAGAACGAATAAAATATTTTAGAGTATGTCTTTGATTTTATAAGAAATTCTGCTTATTGATTAAACATCACATATGAAAAGAATTAAAGAAATAAATTGAGTTATGAAAAATATTAAATAATATTACAACTAATGACAACACCTACGTAAGTAAGATATAAATAAAAGTTTAAGTAATGACAAATATATAAAAAGTATCAAGAATTTCATCTGCATCCTCTAATTGAATGAAATTGAACCTCAATTATTATATCGCGTTAACATGAATGTGGTATCTCAATAAACACCTTTCATTTTACCGCTATTAGATAAATTTACAAAATGAACAACTTCAATTCATCAAAAATAATTTATTAAAAATGACACAACCGAAGCCCAATACACATAATAAAATATAATATTACTGTCTTATGCAGTACCTATGCACTAATACATACAAACCTTTCCGAAAAGCAAGCTTCTAGACCCCATATATATATTGTACCACTACACATGCATGTAGACTTGTATTTGTGTTAAAAAATAATATTATTGCTAACGTACTTTCCCTGCGTGTGACAGAGAACATAGAAGCTCCATATGATGCAACGAAACAGAACTATTTTTGGGAGTCATACCTACTAATGTATCTATGGTAACCATTGAACTGAAGTTTGCAAAGGTTTGCGGACATTTTGCGCGAAATTTAAATCAAGGTTAATTTGCTTTATGGGTGCATTAGAGGTCACATAAATTTGTCTATGTTAGCTATTGACCTGAAGTTCGCAAAAGATTTGCTATCGTTTGGCGGTGAATTCAAATCAATTTAAACTTACTTCGTCGTTTTTTTAGAAACTTCTTTCGATAATTATAGATTTATTCCTTGGGCATGCTTTGCTTTTTTGCATGTATGGAAGGCACGCCACTGGTTGGTACCACTGGAGAACTTATAAGTTTTATAGCATTTAAAAATATGTTTTTTTCTAAATCCAAAAATAATGATACACAATAGACAATTACACTCAATATTATAAAATCCTATCTCACTAATAAAGAAGTCTCGTGTCTCGGCGGAACATTTAAAAATAAAAATAAAATATTTGATACAATTTTTCATTTAATATTTTTCATATTGGAGAAAAGGAAAATTTCCTTGCAGAGAAATGCAAAACAGTTTACTAAACTGTCAAAGTGAGAGACTTGGATTCGTAAAAAGTATAAATTTTCGAGTAAATGCTAGTCTGGTATTTTTATATAAGATGTTATTTATTGCATATTTTGATTATATATTCACACTATATTCACACGCGACAACCACATTATAAAATTAAACATAATAATATGATATTAAATTACCTACTACTTTCATTATAATATAGATGATGTACATAATAAACATGAATATAGTTAAAATGGCCAGTATATACCTACCAATTATATCACACATGTTTTGTAAAATGCTACAACGATGTAAATTTTGATGTACATTTTGTAAAATGCTACAATTATGTTCAGCGACAAGTAATAAGTCTTACAAAAATGAATAGTCTAAAATACAAATAATAAGCAAAGAAGGTTATTTAAAATGAGTAGCCGTCCGGTTGATTAGTTAATCGTATAGTTTTTCTACAGTAATGCAGCCTCATTGAAGAATTTTTTTGTAAAATAATTTACCAAAAAAGTGGAATTTCATGTTCAAATAAGTATGTACTACAATGGTAATTTAGAATGAATCATATCGGAATCATCGTAATTTATTATATTTTCGAAATGCTTTGAATATGTAAGTACCTACTTAATTATTTGTGTATATTTAAATTGATGAAATTAAGATAAAGGTCAATAAATTAATTATAAATTTTCAATCTCCAGTGAAAGATCTTCTCCAAATCATTTCCACACACAAAACACTTAAATGGACCTCACTCTGGAGATTAAACTCAAAAACAAAAGGTGCATGGTACAGTAGTATACAGAGTTCTTTCCCACCAAATCCTTGGTACCATGGCAGACGTCTGCCAAGGCCACTGATCACAGCCATTTGCAGAATGCGGTTTGGTCACTGCAGACTCCAGAGTCATCTGTTTAGAATAAATATGGCCTCTTCACCATTGTGCGAGTGCGGACTAGACGACGAGACAATGGATCATGTATTTTTCGGCTGCCCAATTATGGATGCCTTTGATCTTTATCTTGACCTACACACTTTACAAGACATCTCATATCCCCTTAGTATACCACACCTTCTATCCCTAGGACGTGTAGAGATATATAGAAGATTGTTTGAGTTTGTCCGAAAAAACTGTATTGTATTATAGATCTCCAAAATCAAAGACTTCACAATTTTAAACAGTTAGGTATTGTCAGGAATTAGTCCATTGGCACAAATCAGCCCATGTAGGTTGAGTTGCCTTATATAAAATAAAATAAATAAATAAAATAAGATAAAGGTCTTCTTAGTTAATATTCGGTATTCTTAAATTAAAATTATTTGCAAAATTTGATGGAGTATAAACCCCACAATAGAATTTAACGTTCAAAATTCTACTACCCCACATGGCTTCATAAATAAGATCCACAGAACATAATTCGATTTCATTCTTGATCAATTGCCAAACAGCCGATATTTGCGAGTAGACTAGGCTATAGTAAAATGCATACTTGGGTATTCTTAATGCAGATATAGCTAAGCAACATTATTATTCATTTCCTAATCAATAAATTAAATCTTGAGCACACTCATGTGCATAAAGAATTATTGAAGATGAACGCGGAACATCTAATAATAATAATGTTTAATCATTGGTTGTAATAACATACGTTCATTAGATATTATACTATGCATTGTGCAAAATATGCGGGTGTGGCCTCTGGCAACATTCACCGCAACCATCATCCATAATAATCTCAATAGAGTTGCCAACTCTAAAAAAAACGAAAGTGTCAAATAAATTATATTATTACAAACAGTATTGTACATATTATTATTAATATCTACTGTAGGCTTCGTTACACCATCTTCATAACAGTACCATCATTAATATTATTGTTAAATACCCACTATATTTTACAATTTTAAAGATGGAAATAGAAACGCGTGACTTGCAAGTATTTTTTTATTTACTTGTACCGTGTCAGCATTTTACATGAGTCAATGAATGCTTTGCATGTTAGAATATTTCCCTGTGCAATAATATTATACTAAAACTTAATCTTTATATTTTAGACATTCAACAAATTTTACATGACAAAGCACCCACAACCGTGTAAGTTATATGAGAAAAAATCCAATCATTTATTTATCTGGTTGAAACTCCAATCAAACCAATCATCTCTAATAGGTACTGTACAAAACGCAAAACACGTGGAGATGCGTCAAAAATACCCTCCATAGTGCATGCAACAGGGCACAATGGACACTCCAACAAGTGTGGCATGGTTTGTGCTGCACCGCAGTCACACGCTCCAGATTCTTCCTGTAGGAAGCTCCATCGTTTACTTCATCGTTTATTCTCAAGGCAGTTTACTACACCAGATCTCAGTCGTTTTCCATGTCCTATAGTCTAGTTCGCTCCCGTAGCAAGGTGGTCTTGGGCTCCGAAAGGTTCCCATATTTGCGGATCCTCCGGCCACCTGCGTAGTCGTTCAGAGGGAACAGGGCCTGGCAGTGAGAATGATATAGTCTAGAACTGAGATGTTGTGGTGGGGGAACATGGTTACACAGGAGATGCTTTAAGTCTGTCTCTTGTGAGGTTCTCTCACAATCGGTTTTTACACTTCGTCGGACATTCGGGGGAGCGATTTCTGCCAAGCAATACAGCTTGTAGACTGGGTTTGGTTAGTGAATTTATTTAACCGAACATGAGATTTTAAAAGTGTTGAACACTGAGGGTTTTTGAAATATATGTTTATTAAAGGGCACTTGAACAATATCTCTATTAGATACATCGAGCTGTTATGATACGAAATTATACAGAAATTATCAAGCACATATTTATTGACAAAATTATGTATGTATGTATGATATACCCACATCAAATAGTTACTTACTGTTTCTATAACATCTTAGAAACGCTATAAAAAATAGTAGTTTTAACTGTGCGATGCTTCCATATTTTCAATTGTAAGTGTTAACGACGTTTACAATAATAGTATAATATAAAATAGTAGAAATAAAAATAATTATATATAATTATAACTGATAATAATGCAAACTATAGCGAGTGCCACGCGAACAGTATAGGTATAATATGGACACATATTAGTATTTATTTTGTAATATGTATCTTAATCAAGTATCTTAGTATAATGCTTTATAAATTTACCAAGGTATTGTATAAATTTCATTCAACCCAACAAAGAACAGAAATAAAACATTTCTATTGTGATATTATTTGTATAGCTATCGTTGCTCAATGTACAGTATTAGGTATATTGAACAGCTTTTATATGTACATAATCAGCTAATGATTTAACTTGAATGAGACTGTAATTGAGTATTCTATACTCACTTTTATTTGATTATTTTATTATCAGTATGTATATTGTTCGTCTAGACTAATATAAAATTCCAAATTATTGTTCTGATTATCCTAATGCAAATTCGTTCTTCGTGTCAAATTATTAGTTATAAAAACAATGGGTTCTATTGAAAGATTGGTTTATCCGTTGACCTTTATAATCTCTATTTAAAATACTTTGATTACTGATAAGATCACAAGTCGTGCTTGCTGTGCCGGAAAGTAGTAGCTCTACTGTAAACTCTAAGAAAGATTAAAATATCAGTGAAAATAAGTACTACAAATAATTGCGAAGAAAAGGAAAACCATGTAAAGATATCTTTGATAAGAATTATACAGTTCTACTTGTCCCTTGAGTTTGTTAGTCTTTCATATACCTACTTGTTGTAACATTTTGGTGAATACCGGAAATTTTAAATCAATGACAAGGTATAATAGTAATACGTTTCATAATACATAAATTTAATTTGAACATGCTAGTCGATCATAGATAATATTAAATTGTATTAATGTTTAAGATAATTGAACGCAACAAGTCCGTGTCTAAATCAATACTTCTGCTATACTCATAAGGTGATATAGGCATTAAGTCTCTAATTTTTCATGGATTGATGTGTTGGTGTACATAATTATTTTGATGCATGAAAATGCCATTGTTTATTTAATGCAACGAATACTATTATAACCATGAGTTCTTAAATAAAGAATGTAATATATAAAGCAGGTCATCCATACATTCACGAATTCATTATTAGGTTATACAATATTCAGTAATAATATGTCTATTCTTTTGTATGAAAAACTATTAGGTTCGTGCATTATGTTCTATGTGCATACTTCATAATAATAATTTTAAAACAACTAGAAAATAATAATGTTGTGTCTAAGTTGTATTTCTGTTAATGATTTATTCAAACCATTATTATTTTGACCCTGGGCGTTCATCGCTAAATTACACTGACATACAAGCCCTTTTGTAAGAAAGATTCTTTACGCAACGTTGTTATAATATGGGTAATTATTTTGCATATTTTATAATAAAACAGACACAATATAATCTCAAAATATGATTTGTTCTAATGATAAGGTCAATATTGTATACTATGGTACCACTCATTCTGTCCATACGTTATAACACAAAGTTCTATAATTTTGTTCGCTTCAAAAAATTATATTATATTGTTATGAAACAATAATACTTAAGGCTATATTCTTAATAAATGGTGCAGGTTATTACTATTGTTCCTAATGAAAATCAACAAATTTATTATGTCTGCATATGAATATTTAATTTACACAACAATAGATTTTAATGGTCAACATTTATTATTTTTAAAACAAAAGTCATTTATTATTATTATTAACATATCAATCTTATTACTTAAGTTTTTGTTGAATAATCATATTATGTGGAAGGTTATTTTTTTTAACAATATATTATTGTATTACGCAGATGTATACATATATAGACAGATAGACTTCCGGATGAGAAATCCATTACTATATGAGATATTAAAATACCATATTGATTTTATTTTGCTATTTTATTGATTAAAGTTGCATAACAAATAAAATTATAGCTATGCCCGAATGTCTCGGTTAATATTTTTCTATCCACATTTTAGATATTCAATTAGATTAGGTGTGTAATATGAAATCGTACTCGTTGTCATCGTTAATTATTAAAAAAAAGGAAACAAATACTTTTTCTTCTTCTGTCAGTACCGTGTCAGGTCATCCCAACGTTGGCGAACACTCTGGAGAACGCTTCCTTGCCCTGTGCTTTTCGAACCAGCTGTCTTTACTGGGTTATTCCGGTCCATTGCCGTAAACTATGCAGCCACGACATCTGTCTCCTTCCCACTCCATGACGTCCCTCAGTCTAATAAATAAAAAAGATTCTACTTAGCTATCGCAAATAATTTTTTAGATCGCGAGTAGGTATGTATGCATAGATTAATTTCGTAAATTGAATCATGTGAAGCTTAATTCAAACATATTAAAGAGTGTACTGAGGGTCATGTGTTCGAAAAAATAAAGACATTTTACTTTTTTAATTCGGCGATATCGTTTGTCACTCATCCTGACTGTCTTAATTTTTTGTTGGCACAGAGAAGACAGTTTGCATATTTTGTTACGTGCAGCTGGTCTGCTGGGCACCCTATTTGTGGGAGATGCCGTGATGGTATAGTAGATAATAGTAGTAGTAGAATTGCATATACAGTCGATTCCGCTTAATTGGGACACCGCTTAATCGGGACAGCCGCTTATTTGGGACAAATCTCAAAGAACAGAAACCAAACCAAGAAACCAATAGTAAATTTATATGTTTAATTGGGACAACATTCCGCTTAATTGGGACAGTAAGGTTAAGATAACAGCACATATTATGTTATACATATTCTCAAGAAAAAATATGTACAAATAATTCTCATTTTTGCATTGAATTAAATTGTATGTACTTACATACCCATTTATTATTTTAATTTGGATTTTTTGTTTTTTCATAAAAGTTTATATTACATACATATTTGTAATTTATATGATAATTTATATTACCCATATGTAGTTTACAGTTTTCAAGAGTTTATAAAACAAAATTATTGAAAAAAAAATATGCATTGTTATTTTATGTGTGTATTACTGGTAAATGGCCTTAGTTGCCAAAACCAAATAGATTAATCAAAAAAAATGTGAACTTCGCTTAATTGGGACAGCCGCTTAATTGGGACAAAATGCCCAAGTCCCGATGTGTCCCAATTAAGCGGAATCGACTGTACTTGTGATATTAACATTGTTCGTTAAAGTTTGTTATTAATCTTCTCTCATTACTTTAGGTTCTAAGATATAAAATAATTATTTATATAAATAGGTACATAATAATTTATAATGGACAATCTGTGTGTGCTTGTAAACTTCACACAATTTGTGTGGTCTTTTATAGCGGTTGTTATAAAAACATATTTTCTCATTATGTGAAATCAAATTAACATGCGTGGTTATTATTAGACAGATGTACAACATTTTACTTGTTTGTAAATACATTAAATAAATCTGCGAATAATATTTTAAGAAAAACATTAGTGAATCTATTACAAAACATAACGGTATGTTTGTTATGATAAATAAACATTTTTGATTAGTTGTACAACATAATCTTCACTTCCCTTTTATTGACATAGACATTCTATAGGATCTTCTCTTTATGATTCGTCTGCTCTTTTTGAATACTGCATTTTATTCTAACTTGTACACAATATTACACCTGGCCGATTATTTTTTTTATCTTCATATTTATACTACTTAGCAGACTGCGCAGTGACAATGAAAATTAAGAATTTCTGGATGTATACATAGTATTTATAACTTTTTTGTTATTTTACTTTTATTTTTTTTAATTTTTTTTTTTTAAATATACTTATTTATTTTATTCATAAATACACAGTATACATTGATATTACGTTAATAAAATAATATAACACACAGTAAAAATGCTCCCTCCATAAGCAACTAAATGCATGTGCGGAGGGTCGGATTTCAATTATAACATTAACACACATATAAGAATCAGCTAGAAATATTAATACACATATAAGAATTTGTTACGAATAGCAAATTTTCAGTTCTCATGTACGTTCATCAAACGTTCAACAAAATCTACCATGAATGTCTTAATTTTATTTTGGCACGTAGAAGACAGCTTGCATGTTTTATATGCGGCTGATCTGCTGGCTACCCCACTTGTGGGATATGCCGTGATGGTATAGTAGTAGTAGTAGTACTTATATGTTTTCTTTCACTAAAGACCTTCAAAATTGAAAATAAATTTTTGGTTATTGATACTTCTTTGCACGATATTCTCTGACGGAATTTCGACTGATAAAATATTCTGATCATTGAGAAATTTTCTGATCAACTATCATTGGACATTTTCATAACATTACCCTATTAACTCTAATTTAAATTTTAAAAAAACGATTCAACAGTATATAAAATGAGTTATTGTTAGTATTTATATATACCTACAGTTTACTTTCTCACAATGTTATGTCAATATATTGTTTTATTGTCTTATGTATCATTGTTCGCGTACACTTTTCCAAACATTATAAAATTATCTTCAATTCACATGGCCAAAATTGACCGAAGCTCACCAGGGTCGATGTGAAAAACAAATTTGTTTATGTAAATGTAATTAATTTAATTAGTGCTATAATTTCATCACTACGTTTTATGAGATATTCACAATTGTAATAAAAAAATGTGACCTTTTGTCACTGATTCCTAAGAAATTTCTAATTTATAATTTTTAACAGTAATTAGGTGTAAGTAAGTAGTAATGGGATGTGTGTGGTAGTGATGTAAAGAATGTGTGATTTTGGATATTCGCGAATGTAAAAATGCGAATGCGAATATTTGCTGCCGTCATTCGCGAATGTCAATAGCGAATATTGAATTGCTTAAATTTCTACAATATTGCTCAAACATTAAAATTTCTACCCCCCCCGTCACCGAATTTTCAAAATGATATAGGAATTTAAAATATTTCAAAACTCCTCGGTTTTCTTAAAGAATATTTTCTTGCAGTACCTTTTTCTACAATGTACCGGGTAAGTATCCGGTACTTTTACCAAATACCGATACTTTTTTACCAAAATAATATTCGCAAAACATTCGCATATTTTTTGCGAATACTTTGAAATATGCGAATGCGAATACGAATATTCGTTACATCACTAGTGTGTGGATAATAGTTTCATTAGAAATTCATGATTTGGCGAGAAAACATCAAAACAAAAAATCTTCAAGTATGTAGTCGTATGTAAAAGGTATTTGTAAATTTATATAAGATGTTACAGACTAAAATACAATACCTACGTATTTTCAGTTTGATTACAATCACACACTTATGAAGTTATCACCTCGGTATTTCCCAAGTTTGGGGTAGTCAGCGGACTAACTGCATGTAATTAATGTGTAAGCCGTCTATCCTGTACCATAAAAAACAAGACATTCGGCATGGGTATTGTGACAGATTAATTCACATTAAAATTGTTAAGAGTATGAATTTTGAATGTTTGCAACATTGCGGAAAGGAAGTGTGGAGAGTAAAGTTTTGTTCACCCACGAGTCGCCTATGAAATTTGCAACAATGATTCTTCAGCGGAATTAGATAGAGAAACGCACGTACCTTGGTATTCTCTCACGACAACTCGACATGTAAAAATCAAATTAGTTTTGTGTAATATATAAAAAAGTTTATTTTAATTCATAATGGATGTTAAAGATATTCATTCAATTTTTATATATAATGTTATAACAGTGAATTAGTGATTAATCCGCCATTAAGGTAGGTAAAACGTTGTCGAATTATTTAATTAGTCAATTGTATAATTGAATGATGAATGGAATATTCTTTTAATTCTGAATTTCTATTTTAATCAGATGCGGTCCTAGCTACGAGTTCCTAGTTCCGAGCTCATAATTCCGAGTTCCTAGTTACGAGTTCATAATTCCGAGTTCTTATTTCATAGTTTCTAGTTTCCACTTAGAATAAAATTCTAAGTCGGATACAAGACATGGACTCGTGATAAATTGTGGAATCACATTAATTACATATGTATTGAACTGCATGAAGCTGTACTATGTTGGAAGAAATGTTGAGATCGATACTGTTTATTCTGTGTGGATGAAGAAGTCTTGAGTTGTGTCTGGGAGGAGTAAGAGAGACTACAATTAAAGATAAACATGGGATGGATGTCTGGAAGGGGTACCCACAGAAGGAATTTGAACAGGTCGTAATGTAGATTTTAAAGTTTTTAATTATGTTGTATTCATACCATGTTCCAATGTAGTTGGGTAATTTTAATTTATTCATACATTTTTTTTGTATGTGATGCACAACTGATTTGTCTCTTAATTATATATATATCTTATATTTAATTATCAATAAATTGTATTAAAAATATTCATAATATAAAGTCCAGAATAGTCCATATAGAGTGTTTCGTAGAATATAATTTTTGCATTTTTTATGAAGGAATTTCAACCCATGCTCTGGGATAAATATGAAAATTAAGATTCTGTATGGAAGATTCTTACTTATTTTTTAATTCTTTTCTCATGCTCTACCGAATAACGCCACAGTATAATACATATATCATCAGTGAATTGAAGATGTCAAACGTTTTATATTCATGTGATATTTATATACATATTACTCATATTCATTAATAACAATCGAAATACGGCAAATAGATATAGCTTAACTAAAACTTTTTTTTAAATTGACCCGGGTTTCGACATCCGATATTATGTTTGTCAAACTAAATGTTGTGTTTTATATCAGAATTTCAAAAAACACTTGCTTCATCGAGTCCCTGGTAAACTTCTTATGTTATTCCTTTGTATTTATTTTATTGATATTATTATTTCCCAATAAATTTCCTTTCCTTCAAATGTGACATTGAAGAAAAAAGTAGTATAGAAAATGACGCCGGCTGACCCTTCAGGTCTGCCCAATGGTCTCCACTTGAGGACAATTTTGGTTTGAATTTGAAGATTTATAGAGATCAGTGACTCCTGAGATATCTGGGTGCGGTATCTCTCCAATGCTGGCTACCCCACTTATAGGGAATACAATAATATAATAAAAAAAATAATAGTAGTATAAGACACTATATTGATGATCTACTTCCGTTTTCCTTTTCTTGCTAACTCCTCGATTACTGTCTTATATACAAATATATAATGGTAAAAAAGTTTGTATCGCATTAATTTGTTATAAAATTTACATTGAAAAACTTTTGGCACTTAAATATAAATTTGTATTATAAAGAAAAAATGTCTACATGCTAATCGCTAATGAAAATATGCGATCATCGCCCGACCATAATCATATTATCTTCTTCTTATATTTGTTTATCTTGTCATATATTAATATTAAAATAATAATACATAATAATGCGATGGTAGATATGTGATTGTAAAAGAGGACACATAATAAAGATATAAATTATTTAGTATGTTTGTAAATATGAATGTGTCTTATAATTCCTCTATGGACAAACAAGCAAGTTGTGTTCTCCGTGCAAATAAAAAACAAGCTTTTAAGGATGGGTGTCATCGTTGAAAATGAGATGTCAAATGTCTTTCACGCGATGTTTTTCGAATACAAGCCTTTTATAAAACTCTCAAAAAGTTACAGAAAGATAGTACCTAAGGGCTCTTAACATCTTCAACTCAGCGATGTTGTATGCCATCCATCCAAAATGTTTTATTCTGAAGTATCGCGGAGAAGACGATCTGCACGTTTATTACATCTAGTTAATGAACTAGCTATTCTTCTTGTGGTAGATTCCGTGATGGTATAGGTAGGTATAAGTTATAAAAAATATTTATTTATTTATTTGTCAATTGTACACGGCGTGAGCCTTTTATACGTTAAGCATTTAGCAAAGAAAAAACAATTAGACAGACAAAAATAATAAAATGTGAGTTAAAAAGAGCTTCAGGTACAAATTTATTAAAACAAACATTCAGATGTAAAAAATGGTAGTTACGTTTCTCAAAACAACAATAGCAATAAAATAAAACGATTATATTAAATTATAATTGAGATTGGATAAAATTGAGGATGGATTAATATATTAAGCAATTGATGAATATAAATAATAAAAGATAAACGTCACATACAAATTAAAATAAAATGCTTACTTGTGTTATTTAACTTTTACTGGAATGAAGAGGACGACTTGTATGTTTATTACTAACCCACTTGTGGGAGATTCCGTGATGGAATAAATATATGGATGGATATTTTTTTATGTGTAGTATTTTTTATTGATGATTATTTTCTGTAGGAAGGTCGGGTTATATGCTTGTTAAGATGATATTGTATAAATGATATTATTTAGTTGATGAAGTTTACTTGAAGAACCTGCTGTGAAAGTGGGTTGTGTGCGAATATTAGGTATGTAGTGAACATAAAGGAGTTTCACCCATAACCTTTACGCACATTCTGAATGAAGAATAACATACATACCACATACCTACCTACATAAATAAAGATGAAAGTGTCTTCTCTCTTCTTTAATCAGATTCACGTAATCAAGTATTAATCATAACAACATTAAATAATAACGTATGCTTAGCAGTGGCGGGGAAACATTTTTTGTATCGATCATCCTTTTTTTAAGATCCTTATATACCTTTTTTTTAATGCAATCAGAGTGTATATGGAGTTTTTTTTAATGCGTACTCATTGTTTATTTATAAATCATTCGAACCTTAACTGAATGAGTACTCACAGTACAGAAGCTTTTGTAGACTTTTGCGGTCTTAACTCAAAGATGATGATGCTCTTCCGGGTTTACCGCGTCAGGTTAGTATCTCTTCTTCGTTTTGACATTAAATTTCAGCTCTGCTGGTGAAGTCATTATACTTTTGGTATCAGAGTCGAAACGTCAAGGCAAAGAACAGAGACTAATCCCTTAAGCCCGGAAAAACATCATCATACTATATAATTCCACCTCATGATCACGAAACGAGCATTGAAAAGAGAATAGATAAATATTATATAGGTAAGTCCATATTTAATAATTATGCGTATAATAAAAATACTTCCATCACAGCATATCCCAGTAGGGTAGCCAGCAGACAAACATGCAAGCTGTCACATGCCAATAAATAGGACATTCAGGGTGGGTGGCAAATCTTATCGCTGAATTTAATATATAAAATGTCGTTATTTTTTAGTACTTACATCTGCCTTTTATCGAGTAATTACGAAAAAGAGTGATGGACAAATTCTTTTTCGGGTGCTTCACGGAGTAATAATGAATAGACAATTTATAATGCCCCGTTTTATGGAATAAATCCACTTAAGCGTGTATTTATTGTAATTTATTAATTTTTTTTTGTGGACATATTCAGCGTGCATAGAATAAAAAGATACACCACTGGTGCCTGGGTGTATTATTAATTTCATAGGCTGTAGATATATTATTGTTCTTGCATCATACAATACATCATACTACGCATTCTTATACATGCGTTCAAATTGTGGGCAGAACTGTTACCCATAGGTAAATGTTACTGAATTAATTGGTCGTTATAATTTTAAAAACAATAATAATATGGGCCTGTTTATGAACTGTTGTTATTTGTTTATAATTAGTAATTATTCTAGACCTATTGTTCTAAATCCCTTTTTGTATTTTGATTACGAGGAATTGTTATTTTGTTACATAATTCACATGCCTTTTATTTTAAAGATATATATCTATGTAATTGCAACTACTCATATTTGAGTGTTAAATATTTCAATGACCTACCCAATGAAATACGTGCTATTCAAAATGAAAATTACAAGATATTCGTAAAGGAATATGTCGCAAAGAAAAGCCTTACTCTATAACTTTAAAAGTATTTTGTCTTCTTATTCCTATTCTATTATTTTATGTATTTAAAAACTTTGAGTTTTTAAGTTATAAACTGAGTTTCTAAGTTTATGGCACTGATGATGGACTAGTTGCGAAAGTCCTTTGCCAAATATTAAATTAAATTGTGAAAGATACAGTATTTTAATTAAATCATTCAAGCTAGGATTTCATCGGCCCAGGCGTCCCTCTTTCACAATACACCGTTCCTATGACAACGACATCAGAGCGCAAGGAATGTCGTGGAAAGAGGTGACGCAATTGACGCAAGGACGCTCTGAATGGAGGAGGCTGGTTTCTGCCCTGTGCCCCCGAGAGGAGCGTTGAGGGCGATGAATGAATGAATGAATTTAATAATTTAATTTCTTTGCTCTACAATCCTTGTTTAAGTTTACCTAATACAGCGTATCTTGAAATATTTGCAGTAAGCCGCCCTTTTCGACAGTAAAACGTACGCTTTTTCAACGTTTACAAAAATATTTAAGCTAACGTGCATCAAAAACTCCACAATATTTCATTAATAATCTATCAGCATGATTGATTATGCAAACACCTTATTTTTTCAACTCGTATCAGTCTCAACACTTAAAATGTAGATTACTTCGACTCATCTCAATTTCTACTTAAATTATTATTAATAATAAAATTGTAGTGAGAATTAGATTCATACACGTTAAATAAAATGTATTATATTTAATTGACTTCCGTTATTAAAATCTTCGATAATTAATTGGACACTTGTTCCATTATACCCGTTATTACTGATATTAAAAATGTAATTAACACGTTCTCTTCAGAGCGTTTTATTGCCGAACTTTTGTATGATATATGTTTACATTATAATGCTAGTCCGGCTTCACTCAAGTGATAATATATCATATTGACAAGCCCTTTTAAATAACATTATTGCTTTCCTGAGAAATAATAAATGAGTGGGGAAAATCACTGGTTATTTTTATTTATTTATTCTTTTTTTAATTTTAATAAATAAAATATAAAAATATATTATTGAACACTGTTTAATCTCCACTATGTTAGGTTGAATACCGAACGTTTTCGCCTATACTTGTAGGCATCTTCAGGGAAACTGTTTTAGTTTCCCTGAAGATGCCTACAAGTATAGGCGAAAACGTTCGGTATTCAACCTAACATAGTGGAGATTAAACAGTGTTCAATAATATATTTTTATATTTTATTTAATAAAATTAAAAATGGATTTCCACAGCGTAAACACAAAAACTCTTGAATTATTATTTATTCTTTTGCACATCATCAATATATAACAGTGTTAACAAAACAATATAGAATTTTAAAAAAACTAGGACGATGTACAGTGGCGAGATTATCACTATATAGTGATTTGTTCCATCTAACCAAGACACATTGAGACAAGCCTAGTTAAAAGAAGTTTACTTACAAAAAAATATATACAAAACATCAATACACAACAAAAGAAAAAAAAAATATTTGACACACACTCAAAATGTGGATTAGAGAAGGGGGGGGGGGCTAGTTAGAAGATAGCATTTTTTCCTTAACAGAAGATTTAAAAACGTTGAGTGATTGTTAAACTCTATGCGAAGAAGGAAGATTGTTCGAACAACGAGCACCATAAACTGAGAATAATTTCGAGAAATAATTGGTTCTATGTGTAGGAATCATCACCCTGCTGTAATTTTTTGACAGTATTTTTTGAATTAGAGTAAAATATTTCCGATGTATTATTACATGGTATTAAGTTTATTTATTTATTTATTAACAATTCACGGCGCTAGCCTTTTACATGTTATATATTTAAATACATAGTTCATATGATGTATACACAAGTATAGAAAATTAAGACACAACAATCATAATAAAAAGTCAAAAAAAAAACACAAAAAAAATATTAAATACTACATCAAAATAATAAAACATTATCTATTCTCGTTTCGGTAATAATACAATATAATAAAATAAAATAAATAAAATTTTACAAAACATTTCATTTTCATACAAATTATTTGATGATATACCATACCCAAATTTATAGATGTCTTTGTCGAATAAGGTAGGTATATTTTGTCTTATACAAAAGCATGCCTAAAGGATGAAACTTAGTAGAGAGTGTAGTTCCACTGTTTTCTCCAATCAAAGTATCCACTGAAGATATACAAATAAACATATTTATGAAACAATTCAAATATTAAATATTAAAGATCACTTTCGGTTACCCGTACATTACATTTAATACACTTTGGTATCTCAAGTAATTAAGCGGGAGTGTTGTAGGTATAGAATAGTAATTTAAAGTATGTAAAATAAATGAATAGTTGAAACCTTTGAATACAAATTAATGGAAGATTCCGCCTACAATCCTATGCAACGAGTATCTACTTACGTAGTAGCAGTTAATTTTGAGAGTAAATTCTTTACATAGCGTCAATATAATGGGTGTTTTGAAATGATAAAAAAATAGGAAGTGGTAACTGAATCAGTTAAAATAGAATAAATTTCATTTGAAATTTAGTTCAAAAGCCCTTCAACACTCCTTGGAGGAGTACAAAGCAGAAACATGCCATCTTCATTTAGAGTTTTAGAGCATCTCTGCGTCAATCGAGTCACAACTTCCCATGATTGTGTGATTGTGAATATCATGTAAATTGTGCAATGTAGTCATACCGAAGTCATTACTTCTAAAATATATATTTTTGTTTTAATCCGTGGGTACCTGCAAGTTCAAGTTGATTCACGTCAATAATAAGACGGTTTGTTATATCGATTAGGTTTACATAGGTGTGATCTTAAAATAATAAAAAAAAAAAAAAAATTTATCTATCAAATAATCACAGTGAAATCGCTTTTTATTTGTCAATAGATATTACCTATATCTATAGAAGTAGACATGATATGAAACATCAAACACTGCGTTAATAATATTGAGCTTCATATGGCTGGAGATGTGGGTAACTTCTATTTGTATTTCATGCCGGTCTATACTTTGATCATCTTTTTAATCACCTGAATAAAATTTACTATCACCAGTAATACTGTCAGATGATGAGAGATACAAGTCTATAGATTAAGAAGAGAAAAAAGTACAACAAACACTCGTAGTTTCATGTGGAGGTGTCATAAATGTTGGTGTAATTAAATATTTTATTACTTTGTATACACATAATATTATATAAATTTGTTTTTGGATATATTTTATTACTTTTCATGTGTAACAACAATTTGTTAAATCTTTAATTTTGAGCCTATCCACAATACGTGCACGTGTACTTTTATTACTCAATTTTACGTCGTAATTTTAAATCTTTTGATTAAGTTGTCTTTAGATTAAGTGCAATAAAAAGCACACGAGGTTCATCCTAAATGTCTTTGGGATTTTTATATATACATAATATATAAAGAATTTACTTTGTTGAGAAGTTAATCTATTAAATTTTATTATCTAGTTGGAAATTATTATACCAAAAATACATTGTGGTCTTAATCAAATTGACAATATATAATAAACTAATATTTTTATTGCTTTTAATAAAATTTGTATAAAAGGCATTGTCTTACACAACATATAGGTATAACGAGTTACATACAAACATTTAGTAGCTTTGATAACAATTTCAAACGAGAATGATTTTTGCAATTACGTCTTTGTCAAAAATAAAGATAATTAAATAATTTTCAATAAGTAGGTAGGTATATAATCTTGTTCGCGTGATGACACGTAACGGATATAATTTTATTTAGTTTGATTTTAAATGACAGAAGTTTTAGGCTCATTTAAAACAATTTTCTTTGTCAATACTATAAAACACCTTTCTGTTATAAAATACTAGAAAAATTTGATAATAATGATCTATTACTTCAAACAAAAAACTTAATGTCTTAATAATGATTTCAATACTATCTCAGTATGATACTGTAATGATTGTCCATATTTTATACCTATGTATTAAAATAAAAGTATTTCTATAAACTCCAAGTGTGAGCAAGCAGTGGCGTGTATCTTGGATACTATTACGTGGCCAAGATTTTTTACCAGATATACTAAGTTACACAATGTTAATCAGATATCAACAAAACATTATTATGGGAGTCAATATTATTTCCATTTTTATGTAGATTTATACCGTTTTGTATGTATATGTATGAAAAATAAAGCGTTGAAAAGTTGAGATAATTGTGGATTGATAGTTTGAAAACATCCAGGTTTTTGATTGTTAATTATTTAAAGTCATTGCATCGATAGAACAATGATATGTGTAAAGTCGATATTTTCGACCAACGGTTTTTGATAAAAGTTCATTTTAAAATATTTTAAATAAAACAGTTATTTAGTACTTCCACTGTGACTTGATAAGTCGCGAGCCGGCTTTACTTTATGCTAGCCTGATGATGAGAGCGGAAGCTCTTAAAAGCCGGCTAGCATAAAGTAAAGCCGGCTCGCGACTAATAAAGTCACAGTGGAAGTACTAAATAAGTGTTTTATATAAAATAATATAATGATAACTATATGGAATAAATAAAACAAGTGTTTTATTCTACTATTGTATAGTAGAATAGTAGTATTATAGTATTAGTAGATAATAGTAGAATAAAACACTTGTTTTATTTATTTCGATATGGAATTCTACTACCTAAACACCGACACAGTGGATAACTATATGCTAAAGTATTAAAAATTGTATAGAGTACACGTAAGAAGTCACATATATCTGATTAAACTTTTTCTACACTTTTGTGGTTACGCAACTGGAATCTGAGAGGTGAATTATGACCATACTAAATTCCTTTGCATATAAATGTTCAGTTGAGTAAAGGATCACAGAACTGTTTATTATTTTAAGGTTAACCTTTACTGGATGCACTGATGTGGATATTTTGATTATAAAACACATATGATTAAAAAAAAGTTGGCTCCGTCACTGGGTGTAATAATTTCTTTACTATTGAAACATAACCAATGAAAATGAAAGTGAGAGAAGATCACAATTATCCTATCATATTAAAGTTAACATCTATGAAATGGTCATGGTAAAGTGTCAGGGAAGAAGAATGATAGATACCTACTGTGTTTGGGATTGTTTTTTTTATTTTATTTTCTTCTACAAACATGATTATCATCCAATCATCTTGTAGGTATGTATGTAGACAGTAGCGACACCGTGCAGTGGTGTAGAATGAAACTGTAGCGTCTGGTGTAATTTTTTATTTATTTCGAATGTCTAGGTATAATGTTGCCCCAGAACAACATTTTAATCTAGTGGGGCAAAATATTCCATAATGTTGTTCTTTGTGTTTGTTTTATTTTGGAATAATAATATAAAAAAATATAAAAAATGTGAGAAATGTTTTTTGTGTGAAGCTAATATTTATTAAATGATAACGTCATTTTTTTTTCATTCATAGTAATTAGGCACTATGTCTATCTATACCAGGGGTCGGCAACCTTTTAGCTATAGTGTGCCAAGACACTCTACCAATATGATTCAGGGTGCTGCCTTAATTCTAAATTATATAATGGGGTTCTAGAGGAGAAGAATTTTATACCTACCAAATTTATCTTTTAAACATATTTATTAAAAAAATAACATAAAATTCTAACATAAATTATTTTTTTTTAATGCGAACCTTGTCCCTGATTACTTTGTAGAGTGCCATTCAGAACCCCATCGCGTGCCAAGCCTGGCACGCGTGCCATAGGTTGCCGACGCCTGATCTATACCATCACGACTAGTAGGATAGAAAGTAGATTAACTGCGTGTAATAAACACCGTGCCAATAAAAATAAGGAGTTCAGGATGGGTCACACATTTCATCTCTTATTATATTTTACTAGGTATTAATTTCGGCTTGGCTGGAAACAATCGCACACGATCAATAAAAGTTTTATTTATTTTAGCTTTTTATACTAGATTTATTATCATCTTGAAGTAAACAAGTGTTATCACGTAATATATTCATTCATCTTTGCATAACAACTTGTTGTTCGATTTTACGGAATATTTATAAAGCGGTATAGTATAGGTATATAATAATCTATTGTAAGCCATGTTGCATATTATTATTCTCGTATGCAAATAGTAGAAAGTGTTAAGTTCGAAATGTCAGGCGGTGAAGTTGTCCATTAATCTAAAGAGCTATGAGCTGAGAGCCTCAATATTTATAAAAAAAGAATAGACAGTCCTAGTATTTTCAATTAAGGACGCCGCTGGGACGGCTGTAAGCTCTAAATCTTTATATTATACTATATATTAAAGGTCTTTAGCTTATTCTCATTAAACGCTCTTCCCGAGAGCAATGGACAGAAACCAGCTTCCTTCAGATTTGTATTTATTTTCGTACGAATTAAATATTTCACTGGGCGTCACAACTACTTACAAGAGATGATAGTTGATAGTACGACGAGTCTATCTAACAGAGAGATTACAATAATCATGCCAGCGGGATTCCCATTAAAGCGCTGTAGGGAACTGAGCATTGCATAACCGCGTGGTTTCCTATCAGATATCACTCGCCATCTCATCATTAATTAGCCAGGCGAGGCGTACTGTGAATGAGTCGACATCACACTTACTTGAATGGACAATAAAAAGGTAAATAGGCAGGTATTTTATGTAGAGAAAATAATACCTAATTAAACAACTTCTTTGAAATGAAATTCTTCTCAGCGCTTACATATGCCAATCAATTTCGTATTGAATTAATAAAATGTTAAACATAATGAAATTGGTTAAACTCATAACAAACCTACACAAAATAATAATCAAAAGTATTTGAGATATCATAACTGCTTTTTGTCCAAGTAGGTACATCCGGGAATAAATGGAATCTTTAATACTATTTTCTGATGAAGCATTTAGCAGTTAATTTTGAAACGTAAAGTTTTTTTGAAACATCTGTAGATAATATTTATTTATTAATTAAAACATTAAACGGCATGAGCCTTTTACATGATACGGCAATTCACAAATCAATACAAAATACACATATTTATAAGAAATTTCAATCAAAAGTTTAATATTCAACTTATGCACATTAATATTAAAAAGAAATATTCAAAACAAACAAGTGAGTACCTATGAAATATAAAATATGCCGATGAAATTATTTATCTTGTTTTGATACGTGACATAATAACAATAATAAATACTTATTGAGCAGAAAACTGCGTTAAGGTAAGAAAAATACAAATAAAAGTAGTTTTATTTATATTTTTGTAAAACAATGCACCAACATTGAGCAAAGGGAGGACTTCTTCTTAATCTTTTATTAGACCCAAAGGTTTGTTCATGCAGGATGGTCCTCTTGCGATGTGGAGGTCCAGCTGTCCTTTCATCGTTTTAGGGGTCTTCCTGGTAGGCATCGTCCCTTAGGTAGTCCATGGCGGACTTGTTGTAGGTAATAATAACACATCTTCCAGACAACCCTAGTGACTAATAAGTGTAGGTACTAGGTACATGTACGGTATTTTAAAATATTTGTAGGCCTGCTATTAAAACTTAATCTTTTTGAAATAGAACAATAGATATTTCTGAGAAGTCTTTACGATATGAAGTAGAACCATGTCATAAATTTAATATGTAATATTATAAACTTGGGTGGTTTACGTGGATTGATTAATGTCCGCCTGTTATATAACGATCATAATATGTCACAACGTTTCTTAACCATTCATTATAATACTACGAGCTTAATGATATCGGTTAGAGATGTAATGAAAACTATTTTATCGGATACCGGATAGCGGTTATTCGCCAAGATTTAGCTATAGCTGAACATTCGACGGCCGGAGCGGCCAAATCTTTGAAATTTAGCTGACCCGTTTACGATTTTTTCTGGACGTTTTATAGCGTGAAAGATGAATTTCTTCAACTCCCAACTTAGTACGAAAAATTGTGAAAATATACGTTGTAAAATTGGAAAAGATATTTGATTAATTCCCCGAAATTGTAGGAAAAAATATGTTTTTATTTTATTATATTCGCAGATAATAATCAACCCAGTATCCGATATCTGGCCTAAATTTACTGTACACCCACAAATATTAATCTACGATTCAGTGAAATTATCCGATAACGAGCCTAAATTTACTCTCCACCCACACGTAACCCACTATTCAGCCGGATACCGAATAGTTGTATCACGAGTAACTCCATTACATCTCTAATATTGATCTTAGGTGAATATAAAAATAAGTATCTGGTTTTATTATCATTATTATTATAGTAGTACAGTTTAATAATAGGCAGGTTTGAGTACATTTCATTATCATATTATCATCTCACGATGAATAATATCATACGTGTATTATTATTTATTATTGGGAGATCATTGATTTATTAGTACATAGTAGATGTTCCCTTCTATCTGTTGTACGTACTATGATGATGTTACGAAGACAAATTGATGCAGACAAGAGATATGTAGATATATTTTAATACAAATAATGGAATTATTCTAAGTACGAGTACACACAATATACCTTCTGCTATATGTAAGATATATCTACTCAATTAATACAATAATAAAATACGAATTAAAATTTTATCTCCTTCATCAAATAACAACGCTGTCTAGTGATCGATATGATGATTTATATCAGATATTCTATAACAATAATTAACAGAAACAAAACTCTTTAGAAATAATCAACGTCGAAAAATGTTTGTACCTAATAATTATGCTTTATAACGTTCATTCTAATATGTTAAGTTTTCACTTTATAATTTATGAATTAATAATACATTTTGCGATCCAATCTAAGTTATCCGTTACTAAACGGTTCGGTGATTTTAATTGCTGATTAATTAAAGAAATATTTTTCATCACCAATAACTATTAAATTTTTGAATTTCATGGTATTTGCTTTATTTATTGCTTATTTATTTATTCTCTTTTACACGGCAAAGACTTTTACATGTAAAACAAAAAGACAAAAATAACAACAACAAAAAATTGTAGAACTCCATAATCAAGAAATAAAATGTGATTAATCTCGAAACTCGAGTCACATTAATCAAGCACGTGTAAAACCAAATAAACACATTTTAATTTTATTAAATAAAATATAAAAATATATTATTGAGCACTGTTTAATCTCCACTTTGTTAGGTTAGATACCGAACCGAAATAAATAAAACAAGCGTTGTATTCTACTACTGTTTTAAAGAATTGTCTAACTGAAGACATAATAAAACAGTAGTAGAATAAAACGATTGATTTATTTATTTCGATATGGAATTCTACTACCTAAACACCGACACAGTGAATAGATACCGAACGTTTTCGCCTATACTTGTAGGCATCTTCAGGGAAACCTACCTTCAAGTATAGGCGAAAACGTTCGATATCTAACCTAACAAAGTGGAGATTAAGCAGTGTTCAATAATATATTATTATATTTTATTTAATAAAATTAAAAATGGATTTCCACAGTATAAACACAAAAACTCTTGAATTATTAATCACATTTTTTTTCAGAAATTTAAATTATTTTGCTTTTTTTTCTTTAAATTCCAAGTGGAGGCGACTTATCGTCTCGTTATTTTTTAGTAACAAATGTTCAGGACTATAGCCTTCCCCCATCAGTGAGCATATTAGTAGGTGGATATAATATAATATATATGCATGTAGGTATGTAGATAACAGAAATTTATATTATAAGTTATATTAAAATACGAGTCATGCTTTTGAGAAACATTGAACAATAAATTAAGTCTGGATAGTTGTATGAAATGTATAAATTATAGGGCATGTTTAATGATAGATCAAAAAGGAATGTGGATATTACGTAATGCGCGTCTCTATAATATTATATGCAACTAAGTCCGCCTACAGCTCTAAGGCTCACTTAGAAAGTTATCCGCTGTAATGACATTTTCTCAACACCTTTATTATTAAAGGCGATCTGTTTTGAATTAGGGACTGGTCATATAAATATAATTGAAACTCTAAATATAAATCTGGGTATTTAAATATGGATAAAAAATTTAAAGAAGCATTTCAAATAATTCTTAGAAAAATATAGACTACCATAATCTTTTTAAGTACCAACATTTAAATTTCAAGCTTCAATGAAACATAAACTTGAAGCGTTGTTAGATGATTCATAATACAGTGATTAATTTGCCCACGTTTTTGAATTATTGCCTTTATAAAAAGTAGCTAGGTATATTTTTATTTAAAAAATGTTTTCGTGGTAAACTTACAAGAAATCGTTATAATGTTTTCTAAATTTCAAGGCGGCTGATTAGTTTGATTATGTTGTAAATGTTGAACAATCTGCTATTATTCAGGGCGCATGAAATTTTGATTGCATTACAATACCCATGTCATACAACAATATGAGTGATTACATATTATGGTAAAAGGTTATCTTTATTGGTAGCTTATTAATGGAAAAGAAACATACATGTGTATATACACAATGTAATTAACAATCTATTAAACAAGAAAATGTATTCATTCGCGTCGATATAAGAAACATTATTTCTTATTATAATCTTCTGGTCTGTTGGGTATCATGCTGCGATTTTTACATAATATTATTTTAGGTCAAAAGTTATGAACCGCAGAATAATACCGGAAGGCCTAAAATGGTAATGTCTGATTACTTGAAAAATTATCGAAACATTAAATACTGTGAACAGCCATACATTTATAAATTATTTGCATTGTCCAAAGTTTAAAAAGTTTAAGAACGAAGCAATACGTAACTGAAAGAATATTTATTTATTTATTCAAACATACGCGGCAATAAGCCTTTTACATGTTAAAAAAAAATCAAAATACATATGTACATAGACACAACAATGACATAATAATATGTAAAATAATTTATGGTGTCGAAGATCAAACAGTAATCAGAGAATCTATAATAATAGTAGTAGTATAACTTTGTAATAGCCATTAGTGCCTTGTTATGAGTTATAAAGGGTTTTGTAATTTAAAACAATTTTGTCGGGGGGAGCTCTTCTGGCAAACCTTGAGAGCTCTCACTTTGAAAAAAAAAATTAGTTATAAGTAATTATTACTGAAGATGGACGTATGTCCGAAAAGCTTTTAATATTATAACAATTTTAAATGAAAGTAAACAGTGTTTTTTATTTAAATATTTATTATCTAAAAAAAAAAATGTATCGTTGAGTCTGGACGATAAAAAAGCTCTTCCCCGATAACATCATAAAAGATGATTCCTTTGTGTCAAAAATTTTCTTGTTTTTATTTTTATTTGCAACTTACTCCAAATATAAGAGACTTAATACTTCTTTTAATATTCAAGGGGTATGTTACAGAATATAAGAAAAAGTCAAGATGGACCCAATTTACTCTTAATATATTTTTCAATTGGCTGTCAAATATTTCAGTAATTTTTTTAATGTATTGATTCAAAAATTTATTTTAAGCAATGTAAAAACATGTATACATATTCAAAAAGTTAATAAAGTTTCATTATATTAATTTGTTTTATACATCGTGATTCAATGATTTTCTGTCACATTTGAAGTATGTAAATTCTATTCACAATATAACTCTGTTATAAAAAAGTTTGGTCAAAATATTCTCACACAGAGTCACATTACATCATTATAATTATTATAGAGGAGTTAACAAATCACATGGTTTTCATACCAGTCGTGATTGGAAAATAACTATGTATTTATTATAAATAAATTTATTATGTGTGTAACAAAGTTATGTAATAATTAAAGAATTTATTTGGTGATAAGTACTACCTGTAATATAATTATTTAACCTTTTACCTAAAACGAATTGTACCGGTTACCGTTGGCAATCATTCCATTTTTTTTTATAAAACTTCTTATAAATATCTTAGATAGCTTGTATATATATTTTCTTTATATTTTTGTATGTATTTATGTATATATATATCTTCTTTGGAATCTTGGACAAAAAATATTTGGTGATATAGGATCACCCTCCTTGCGAATTTTCTTCTCTTTTACACATTTCAGGATGATGAAATCTTGCATTATAACTTTATCGGTTGATATATTTATGACATGTGTTGTGAAGGCATATCTCCAAAATTTTCCAGGAAGGTAGCAAACATTTAGGATATTACATTAAAATATTATAATATTTTTAAATAAAGGGATGAAAATTGTAGTAAGATCTTGCTATAAAACTTACAATATTTGTATTAACATAAAATATTTTACATGCTGATAATAAAAATTATGTTACAACTGCTATATATTAAATGATTTTCCGATATTTACATCACAAAAATCATAACAAAAGTAACTAAATTTATAAGTATTTTTAGTCATAATGTATCTATGTATTAATTGACTTCTTGTGTTGTGTAAACTGTATTGTATGTATTATTGCTTATACTTGAAACTGTATTCATTGGTGTAGTTATGCTCTTTGATAATTTGTTGATTATTCCTGAGCTCAACCGTGTTTAAAGCTATTTCTTAAATTTCTTAATAATTACACTCCTACTAACAACCTT
This sequence comes from Athripsodes cinereus, assembly GCA_947579605.1. Taxonomy (NCBI): domain Eukaryota; kingdom Metazoa; phylum Arthropoda; class Insecta; order Trichoptera; family Leptoceridae; genus Athripsodes; species Athripsodes cinereus. The sequence continues at coordinate 9,501,767 of OX388315.1, forward strand.
TGCCCCTTGATAGTAATAGGTAGTATTTTGCGTGCTCTATTGGCCAGCCATACAAACCTAATTAAACCGTATCTAAAAAGCACTTTGATGTTATGTAGGTACTCGTAGTTATGATTTGATGAACGGATAACATGTTATTATTATAAGATAAATTAATTTATTATATACAGATGCTTAAGTACAGTTAGTTTAATATGAGTTTTTTGTTGTTCCACTTTATTCGTAAGAATGTCTTCACAGTTGCACGAAACATGTAAAGTTTTCAATACTTTTCTTTGATAGTACGTACTTGATCATTTTCTCATTTATTACTGGGTAATGTAAAAATTGCACTAGACGTCCTTCTTCTGATTAACTATCGTATCGGACGTTTTTGGCGAAATCGAGTTATGATCACCAATGTGTATATGTGCCCTCCATGTTCTCACTGAAGATCACACCTGTAACTGTTACCGTTATCCTGGAACAGTTTTTTGATTTATTGTCGTATTTACGAATTAGTCTAAATAAAATGTGTTGTCGTTTCTACAAATTCCTCAAAATTTCACCACAAAAATGATACTGAGATATATAAGAATACAAATAAAATAATGTAATATATTTACACTGTATCATATAACTAGGAGAGCCGAAAATATGCCCGGCAAAACACTAAAAATGCTTTCCTGAACAATTTACATTTTAGCAGATACGACTGTTAGTCAGAAGAGGGACGTAGAGATACAGATACATTTTTTAACACTTCCATGTGAGGCATGCTTTTCATTTCAAATATCTTATTTTTATCGAATAGAGAAGATAATCCGTATATTAAAATTTATTTAGTGCAGTTAGTGTATTGACTATCCAACTCGTGGAACACAGTGAATAATTTTTTTTAGTTTTCATAGTACAATGAGAAGCTATCAATACAAAACTTAAATATGTGAACAAGAAAGTTGATTTAATTTTGCATATTATATGAACATGTAATCTTTTAGTAGCTATTAGTTTGCTATTCTTAGTATCAATATCGTAAAGTTTATTGAGAAAGTATCAAAATTATTACATTTTAAAAATACGTATTAGATTACAATGTGGAAAATATAGTAAAAAGCTAATAAAAATAATAAATATAAATGAAAGATATTCGTATTATTACAATAGCTTATCTATGAGAACAGATAAATAATTGTCAGTGTTTGATTATGAAAATATAAAATAAATATTATAGTTGTCACAATATTGCCTGTTTTTTTCTTTACTCCGTAAACATAGACCTATTATTAGATATTCAATGCGAGTGAAATTATTGTTATAAGAAGAAAATAAGATTATGTATGTTTGTTCGCACTATAGTTTATTGTTTGACACAACCTACGTAGATATTTTTTGCGTGAACAATCTTATGGATATATTTTAATCATAAAGATGTCAGTTTACAGATCTAAGTGGATAGGGCTATGAAATTTATTCATTAATTTATTGATACCATCACACAATTTCCCACAAATGAAATAGTCAGTGGACTTGTAAAAATATGCATGTTGTTTGTTTTCTCGGTTTCGATGAAAGACATTCAGAGGTAGATCTATATACTTGGTGAGCCGGGAATCAATGGAGCTAAGAAACAACTATTGCGATTATCTTTGCGTATCTTATTTTCTCTTATAAATATTAATTTTTATTGACAATTTGTCACGACCATTATAGATTTAGTTTCACTCTGTTGTGTTATGTAGTACGCATAATTTTAAAAACTTGTACATGTGTATGTTATATTATTATTATTATGCGTAGTACCATCTGAAATAAAATAATTATAACCAGCTAAATAGATCCATAATGAACAAAAAACTTTCTAGAATACCTTTTTGTTTTTATTTTTTTCTATTGTTTGTCGGAAATACAAACTTATTTTACAAAATAATATATTTGATTAAACAACTCTGATTTTTTTAACGTAGACAATGTAAAAGTAACTAGAATGTCTAGCTACTCTTTGTCTGCTGTTACTTACACTTGCTATCCTATTAGTGGTAAAATCATGGAATTCCATAAAGTCACTCATTGATTTATCCCACCAATGCCCTTATTTTCAATCATTATAATTGTCTTCTAGGGCAGTGTTTTGTCTACTTAATAAGTTATACCTTATTGATTATTGACTACTTAAAAAAACACACATATAAGATACATTAGGTTAAGGATTTTTTTATGTAAAGCAAGCTATTACAATATATAACTACTATTGAACCATCACGGTATATTCCACAAGTAAGTTGCCAGCAGACCAGCTATATGTAACAGACATGCAAGCTGTCTTCGCTTTACCAACAAAAAACGAAGACACTCAGGATGGTGGTAAGCCTCATCGCTGAATTTAAGGTGTAAAATGTCTTTATAATGTGACAATATATAAAATTCAACAACAAAAAATATCCGAATTTGTACGGTTGGCTCATTTAAATTGTTCCATCAAACGGTTTAATAGTCCCTTGGGGGCGCTAAACGTACAAATGAAAAAATTACGTTTTTCACAATATCACATAAAAAAACAGTCTTCATTACTTTCCGATGATTAATTGCTTATAAAACAGTCTAGAGCATTTTACTTTTGTTCATTGTGAAACATAATAATTAATCTTATAATAATACATAAAACATAATAAAAACTATAGAAGTGAGTGCCCTGACGGAATACATAATATTGCAAATAACATTGTTTAAATTGTTTTCTCTAAATAATGCCATGGTGTCATCATAATATTTCGCCATAAGAAAACCGGATATATCCATATTACTCACACTCATACTCTAAGTATCATTATTATATATTACATTAACACGTACACCTATCACTTGTTTTTATTAAGCCTCTCAATATAAGAATCCTTACGTATAAGAATCCTTACAGATTGCGTAGGAAATACCTTGCCATTAATGTGATTTATATAGCTCATCTAGCAGTACAAATTTTAATATTTAGTTTGTCCGATTTCGCAATAGTTTGTACGTTGTTGATTAGACTGTTATGTTTTTGAGTTTCGCGTGTATTCGCAAAAGTTATATAATATTTCGACATATTCGACATTTATTATGGTTTGTGTTCACCAAATTTATTAAAGCTATCTTCTTTTTATATACGATCATTTGTAAGCTCATCGATATTATCTATTGTTGTGATTTACCTATGATGGATTTACAAATGCCAAAATACATAGGCATGTGAGAAAATGAAGTTTTTTTCCACACATAAATTGGGTAAAGTTTAAGTGAAATATTCTACATTAATAACATAGTAAATGATATTGTTGCAAAGTGTATTTAATTCAAAATTGTGTAGGTTTCTCAAAGTGTTTCTGATTGAAAGCATAACCTTATTTTCATTTGTGATTTTTTTCGGGAGGTTAATTTATGTTTATTGAACCCTTCGATCGACATTTTCAAGAAAAGAAATGCTCACCATCAAGTTACTATAAAAAGTTGTAATGGTTTAAAAATCACCATTTTTAAATTATTAATTCTATGCCGATGAAATGCTTTATACACAATAAATATCCTTCTTAACAATTTCTTGATTGCCAGAAATGTGTTTGGAAAATCATTAAGATAGCACTATTTGATTAACACTTTTCGCTATGAAGAGTCCGAATCGTATGCATAGTATGATCATAATACATTTTCACATAAATTATATTTTACTTGTCTGTCTTAATCAAAAAAATATCAGTATTATGTATCTGTGAGCATTGTGAGAAACTGGATAGAGATATCTAGTCAAGTAGATAACTTAACTGCTTCTCTATAGCAAATATACTTGACTATAATAATCATTCAACTAATTAAGATTGCAGTGTTTTGATAAGACACGAGTACATAATGAATTTTATAAAATAAACAACGGATCTACTCACTAATTTTATTAAAATTTATTAAAGTAAGTGTTATTTTACAGACAACACAAATACTTAATGTATATTTCATTAGAAATGCTGCTACGTTTTATCAAGATAATAATAATAATAACAATAAAAATGTTTAAAATAAAATAAACGCTGTTTAAAATTATGGTCACATCATGAGGTGTCTAAGAAATTATTATTCATTACATAACCGGCAACATATTGTTCAATTTCGTAATAATGAATATCAGCGCTAATATATTGCTTTTAATAAATTAACTTCAACGTTATATAACAATATATGCATGTGGAGATTTATAGTTTTCACTAGAGTTATCCCATAGAATCGAACAACACACCTCGTGCCGAATGAATTATAATGTTTTATGAAGAAATAAATTAATTAGAATCTAATGATTTGTGCATGAATATTTTCATTACAAAGTACCAATAAAGTGTGTCAAAAAAAGTAACCATCATTAGTTCAACAACCAGCAAAACTAAAAATTCCAATTCATGACGAAACAATACTATATTATTACTATGGAATATAAAACAATAATATATAGTTTGATCCAACGCTATACATCATTATCAAGTTATATTCGTTTGCCTATAAAATATCTACATACCTATTATTATTTAATACAGTCACTGCTCATTTCACACGAGACTCGATTAATCAAATACCTATACTACGATTTTACAATCATCTTTGTATGGAATTAATTAAGATGATAATAAAGTATAGACAAAAAACTTTATTTATGTGTTCGTCGGTAGCCTGGAGGTAGAGTCTCGGCCTCTTGAACAAGGGGTCCGCGGTTCGATCCCAGGTGCCGGCAAACTCCCCTTTCACGACACAAGCTTTTAGCTTACTGTGGAAGGTGTATAAAGTTGTATTTGGGTTTATAACAAAACCCAGATATATCTTTTTTAAAAAAAAAAAAAAAAGCAAATAATTCAATATTCAAATATCATTCGATTTACTAGAAATGTCGAAACCTAGTGAAATATAATATTAAACTTGCAACACTTATAATGTACATATATATAACTCATGAATCAAAGTGGACTTCCTTTGAATTATGTTAAAAAGGTACTAATAATTTGAATGTGGCAAAAAGGGCGTCTTTCGTTTTCGCCAAATTACACCTACTTACTTACTTTTCGTATGGCCCGGTGTTGATAAATCTTAGCCCATGTGGGCTGCGTCGTGTCCTCTACAGTCTTGGCTCCAGTGCTGAGAGCCAGTTCACCGCCTCCGGTCCTGCTCTATGGATGTCCTGCAGATCCCCGCTGAATTTTTTGAGATGGCAGTTCTGCACTATGTGTCTCACCGTCTGCACATCTCCACATTCACAATCAGGGGAATCTCTATTTCAGTTAGTTACAGCATCCATGTTCTGTCCTTACTCTATTTTGCTGTACCCAAACCTTTCTCGGCAGATCAAAACCAGGTACTTGAATTGTGGGGTCCACTACCTACATTATGAAGCATTTCATGTATAGAATTCAACGATGAGGTTTGCTACTATGATTTTGAGGCTGTGAAAAAACATGTAGATAGAATAAGTCACTACATATTATTGGAATATTTTCTGGACCTACATATTCATACAGATGACTCGGAGCTTAACCTGAAAGCGAAAGCTAATTTCGGCTTTCTATGAAGAGATTTAATTTCCTTCAATAAATAAATCACTTTACTAAATCTTTTAATAAATGTCACAATACCAGAGGTAGAGAAAGCGATATAGCTTTAAGTTTATTGCCAAAAATAATATGTACGTAGACGAGCTTAGTAGAAGTACGCATACCTTTATAATGTTGCGGATGATTCGAATCGGTAATGTATTTAATAACGTGAGGTTAAATCGTAGGTCACAAAACAATAAAACCAATACTTAGTGGTACCATGCAATTATACTGTGACAAGACTCATTTCATTAGCGTGTGATAGACACCGCGTCTTATTGTTGTTATTGTAACTACATTTATATATTTGATATCTTAATGCTTAGCATACCATCGACTGCCATCGAGTCATACAAATTCACAATACTATTGTTCAATATTTCATACCAGGTATTCATACAACATGTTGTATTATTTCTAAAATGATAGAGGTATAATTAAGAAACTTCACAATACTATTCGTATGCTAGGTACAAATAATAATATACCTATACATTTTTTGCTTTCAAATATGTGGGCTAACATTTTTCTTATGATCAGTTATATACATTCTTTATTCTTGTATGTCGAAATAATGTAGTACGAAATTGTATCAACGAATCTATGATAAGGTCTTTCAATTTCAATAAATCTGGAAATATGTAGATACACATACGAGATATTATTTGTACACACTTTTGCTATCAATTAAACAGAACAAGCAGGTCAGTTTGTTGAGCAAAAATAAAAACTGTTACGTAAGTCATGAAAAAACAATTAAAACAAAGTGTCTGTTTATAGCATACATTTTGTATTATAGTGTTGTTTCTTTATTTATAGGTGCATGAAATATTAGTAACAAATGCGGTATTGTATAATCCGGTGTATCAATGAAATATTACTGTATATTTAATAACAGATGACCTTAGTGTCGATATGATATTAAAATAGTATTTCCCATGGTCTGCTTTCATTCATAGAAAAGAGAGAGAGAGAGAATATGCAGATGCAATAACACTTTACAAAACGCAACAGTAGCACCTTGTAAGGCAACGAACCATTTAACACAATCTGACTTGTGAATCTTTCAAACAAGATTTATCTTCATTTTATGAACAATTGTTCAAGTTTTATTATTATTACACCTCTTAAGATAGCACTAGACAATTTATTTATACCAAAATAACAATTAATTATGTGACTGTATTATATTTTATACTTTAGGTCAATGAACAGAATGACGGAATTATTAATACGGCACGTGTAAGTAATTTTAAATGTAATTAATTATAACACATTGCACATTATTTTTGTCTGCGCATTATGAATTATGTTACATTAATCACCTCTTGGCTTATTTTTAAGAGTTATGGAAACCCCATGACGGATAAAACGACGGATGTTTTTTTTTTATTTGGATATAATTATCAAACTCATTTCGTCGGTAGCCCGGAGGTAGAGTCTCGGCTTCGTGAACATGGGGTCCGTGTTTCGATACCAGGTGCCGGCAAACCCCCCTTTCACGACACAAGCTTTTAGTAGCTTACTGTGAAAGTTGTATAAGGTTGTATTTGGGTTTATAACAAAAACCCAGATAGGTACATCTTTAAAAAAAAAAGATTTATTTTTTATGAGCTTTTTTTATATTAGACAGCGTTTCTCTCTGCCTATCTCATTTTGGATTCGACATGAAGGTATAGTACATTTTTTTTTCAAAATGACTCATCTGATGATGACGATCAAAGAATATGTAAAAGAGAATTGTGACATTTTATTCTCATTGATTCTAACAAATGAGTATCAAATGGATGGTTTTTTTATACGACATTTCTTTCAGTTTTCTGAAAAAAAATTGCTAAATTAATATTCTAAATTATCATCATCACACATCAACCTGTGCCCTCAACGCTCTTCTTGGGAACACAGGGTAGAAACCAGCCTCCTCCATACAGAGCGTCTCTGTGTCAATCGCGACACCTCTTCCCACGACATTCCCTGCGCTCTGATGTTGTTGTCATCTTCTTCTTCTCGTGCCGTATCAGGTCCCCCCTACGTTGGCAATCACTCTGGCGAAGGCTTCCCTATCCTGCGCGACCCGGAACAGCTCTCCCACATGTCTCATCCCGGTCCAGTCTCTTATATTGCGTAGCCATGACGTTTGCCTTCTACCAGGACCACGCTGCCCCTCAATCTTCCCCATCAGTATCAACTGGAGCAGACTATACTTATCGCCCCGCAGAACGTGACCCAGATATGAAATCTTACGGACCTTAAAGTTCTTCAGCAGCTGTCTACTGCAATTGGCTCTTCTCGAAACCTCCGAGTTGCTGACCAAATCTGTCCATGGTATGCGAAGTATTCTCCTGTGCAACGACATCTCGAATTCCTCCAACCGGTTCATAGTGTGCACTTTCAGGGTCCAAGTAGTTGTTTGTTGTCATAGGAACTAAATACTTGTCGCCTATATTAAATTACGTAAAAATGCGTGTATTCAGAAAAAAATACAATGTTGACTAGTAGATGTTTTATGAGTTAAATCCCAGGTGTATAATGTCAGAAAGTATGTAACAATATTTTTATTTACATGTTTGATTGCATTCACCGTTACTTTGACTTTTTCACAGGCATTTCAAAGCATTGTTATTTTTATTAATAAATCTAATCTCACATACATAATCATCTGTTTCCAAAACATGTTAAGATAGCAAAATATTGTGACTACTGATTCCGGCTAAAATTATTATCATTTTTGCACAGAAAATTTATGGTTAATTTGATTTATTATTTACCCAATTAATTTTAATCAGTTCTCTGTGAATTTATTTTTTTAAGTTTTACATTTTGCAGTTATCATTTTTATTGATCGGAAATCCGTTGATATTAAATTAAATTATTTGGTTAAAATTATCGATTATATCTAGTATAATAATTATATGGAATTTGAAATCAATTAAGATTATTTTTTAAGAAGCACCTCAGATTAATTTATGCTTACAAATACGAGACATATAATATTAATTTCTTCCATACAATCGATATACAGAAGTCAAGTGATAGACGACTTAGAAAATGGTCTTCCATAAAATGTTTTCTCTCACTACCTACTAGTGATGTAACGAATGTCTGATTTTGGATATTCGCGAATGCGAATGCGAATGCGAATATTTCATGCCGACATTCGCGAATGCGAATGCGAATGCGAATATTGACTTGAAAATGGTATAGGAATTTGAAATATTCCAAAACTCCTCGGTTTTCTTAAAGAATATTTTCTTGCAGTACCTTTTTCCACAATGTACCGGGTAAGTATCCGGTACTTTCACCGAATTACTGATTTGTTTCTTCATTTACATGGTACACAACAGATGAAAGACATATAAATATAAACATGTCATCATCATCATCATCATCGCCCTCAACGCTCCTCTCGGGAGCACAGGGCAGAAACCAGCCTCCTCCATTCAGAGCGTCTCTGTGCCAATTGCGTCACCTCTTCCCACGACATTCCTTGCGCTCTGATATCGTTGTCATAGGAACGGTGTATTGTGAAAGAGGGACGCCCGGGCCTACGGAACCCCTGCGGACGGAAGAACAGTGCTCTTTTGGCCAACTATCATTGGGCATTCTCAAACCATAAACATGTAAGCGACAAAAACATTCCAATAGTCTTACATCGAAACAGTGCATACTTCAGCAATAACACACAAAACAATTATAGAAAATCTTACACATAATATAGGTATTAATTCACAATACATCCAATCACCCATTCCTATTACAAATCGCTGCTCACCCAATTTCGCACACATACCTAATACATTCATTCGCATAAACACATTCACACTTCACTAATGTATGCAATAACAATACAAAAAAACTCTTAAAAAGAAAAATCAAAAATTTAAAAATTTAAAAAACAGTCGAAAAATTAATACTATCCCAAACACTTCACATTTTATCAAACATATACATTTTTTTTATATTTATTTCATCTTATTCTACCCTCAACTCTCCTTTCTCACAAACCTGACGTAATTGGCACTTTAAAGTTCTATAAACAGGGTTTCTTGAGTCTGCAATCGTTTTTGTTTTTTTTTAATGTAGAACGGAAAATAAGATCTTGTTAAAGGAAGCATTCTAAAGTTAATCCTATCTAAAATATTAGGCACATCGTATTTGGACAAGCATATTTTTCTCAGGTTGCATGCATCCAGCAAAACTCTTCACAATTCCAATTTAGGCAAATCTTTAATAAATACAGGATAATGCAATCTCTTCCTAACCAAACGAATGAATTTAGACTGAGTTCTCTCAACTTGATCGACATATTTTTTAAAATGTGGATTCCATACAGAGGAACAGTCCTCCAGCTTGGAGCGAAACAACGATAAGTACAAGTACAAATACGATTCATATAACCTAAATGACTTTGTAGATCTCAGAAAAAATCTCAGTATTTTATTGCTCTCTTCGATAATTTTGTTCACGTGATCATCAAAGTGAAGCTCAGAGTCAAACAGCACACCTAAATCTCTAATCTTATTTACTTCTTTTAAATCATGATTATGGATATTGTAAATTTATCGAATTTTGTTTCTATTTTTAGTAAAAGAGATCAGATTACACTTCTCCAGATTCAAGTGCAAGTTATTTCTTTTACAGTACTCGTGTAGTCTTTCCAAGTCCTCGTTAAGCATTTCATAGTCAAACAATAATTGAATTTGACAGTATATTTTTAAATCGTCCGCAAATAATAGAAGCTCTGAGTGGTCAAAGCACTTTTTTATGTTGTTTATGAATATCGTGAAAAGTAAAGGACCCAAAGAAGATCCCTGAGGGACACCAGATGTAACACTGACACTGCCAGATGAGTAACCGTTAAGTTTAACTGTCATCAATCTATCAGAAATATATGAGTCAATCCACCTTAGTTGAAAAAAGTCGATGTTCTACTTTATCAAATGCCTTTTGAAAGCCGATATAAATGGCATCCAACTGTATACGATTGTCCATAGCTAAGAAAAAAAATCAGATTTGTTACTGTCGATCTTCCACTCATGAATCCATGCTGCTCTACAAGAAGATACGGCTTCAGGAAAAAAGTAATTTGTTCACGAACCATACCCTCAAATATTTTTGAAATAGGTGATAGAATTAAAATTGGTCTGTAGTTACGAACGTCCGATTTGCTGCCAGATTTATGCAAAGGAATAATACTAGCCATCTTCCATTTGCATGGAAAGCATCCTTCTTCTAAACTCCTAATTTATTTATCGTGTCGAAACCCAGAGAAAAAACCCATCAAACTGATTTCCAGTACTGCGCAAAACGCGCAGCAGGTGGAGATGCGTCAAAAATATCCTCCATAGTGCAAGTGACAGGGCACAATGGACACTCCAACAAGTGTGGCATAGTCTGTGCGGCACCACAGTCACACGCTCCGGATTCGTCCTGTAGGAAGCCCAATCGTTCTCTATTGTCGCGGCAGTTTCCTACACCAGATCTCAGTCGATTTAGGGTTTTCCATGTCCCATAGTCTAGATTGCCTCCTGCAGCAAGGTGTTCTAATAAATGTCAGATACAATGGTTTGGTTAAATGACTTACACATCTCTTTAATATATTGGTGCTAGACCATCAGGGCCAACTCCAACTCCTTTTGTCTCATCTATACCTAATAAACGTTTATGAATATCAGATTTCAAGATATTAACCATGGATAAACATGAGTTAGTTAAAATATTTTCCAATTCTTTAGTATTAGAATCATGCAAATTATTCAGTGAAAATACAGAACCAAAAAACGTCGAAAACAAGTTTGCAATCCCCTCTGGATCGCTCGAAGTCTGGTCACCGTCACCCATTACCCTTGGATAGCCTCTAGATTCTTTAAGGGAATTTACGAATGAAAAGAAAGACTTGACATTGCCCTAAAGTGACTTCTCAGTGTTATTAATAAAAGACCTATAATCGTGATTCTGCGACAACTTCAACTGAGCTCTTAGTTGAAAAAATAAATTGTAGTCAGAATCATTACGGTTCATCTTCAACTTACGCCAAGCCTTAGACTTCTCTTAAACAATAACAGAATTCTATTAGAGAACCATTTGGGAAAATTATTAGGTGACACCCTCTTCATATGTAGGTGTATGCTTCTCAATTATTGGCAAAACATAACCATAAAAAGATTCAATCATCTTATTCACCGGTCTGTTTCCCAAAACACTGACCCAATCAACACTTTGTAGTTCAGAATTTATTTCCGAAAAGTTTGACTTAAAGTATATTAATTTCTGGATCATATTTTGAGACAAATCCTCAGCAATTTCAAACTCATAATCTATCAACAGTGAAGGATAGTGTGAATCCTTACCAACCAGTGGAGAGTCACATCTGGTAACAGAACACGGAATAGTTGAAAGAATTAAATCCAAGATAACTTGATTGCTGTTATAAACTCCGTTAGACTGAAACATATTGAGAAAAGATATAGATTCTATCAAATACTGCGCAACAGGACACGAATAAGAATACGGAACAAAGATTGAATCAACATCGGGGTCTTTTTTCCATTGGATTGTTGGGATATTGGAATCTCCAATAAGACAAATATCCGTTTTGCCGTAATAGCTGATTAAACGTTCAGATATACTTTAAAAAAAAGATGTTTTAAGTATCTAAGGATGTGGAAGGCGGTATATACATATACTACACCCAGTAGCGGTGAGCATTTTTTCATGCGTTACCGATGAAAAACGAATACTGGTAAAAAAAACTTTCACCAGTATCATCCCAAACAAGAGTGGATGAATATCCTAGTGTCCGATCCACAGCAATTAAGACCCCACCTCCATCCCTTTTACCACTCAACATGAAATCCCTATCCTTGCGGTAAACTGTATATTCGTCTTGAAAAAGTTCGCTGTCAAATATGCCACAATTTAGCCAAGCTTCCGTCAGAACAATTATATCATAACTATTTGCAAATAAGTTTGCTCTAAACTCCTCGATCTTAGTCTTCAAGCCCCGAAAATTCTGAGAGAATACTTTAGTGTGGTTCACCTTGTAGTATGATATAAATATTCCTTAAATAGAATATAAAATTATTGTAGGGCCCTATACTCATAGCAGTTGTAATACTTAAAACAAACATATAAATTAATCTCCACAAATGCATATTTCTCCTAATAATAATAACATCATCAAGCAAACGAACACAGGAAACAATACAACAAATGTTGCCAACACGGAACAGACCAGATACTTTATTACTAAAATAATATTCGCAAAACATTCGCATATTTTTTTGCGAATGCGAATGCGAATGCGAATACTTTGAAATATGCGAATATTCGCGAATGCGAATGCGAATGCGAATATTCGTTACATCACTACTACCTACATAGAGAGTTATAGGTGTCCTATGACAATCTACGTGTACATAAAGTACCCCAAATGAACATAGATTGAATTTGTAAGTTATGAAAGAATCGAAAAATAAAATAAAATCAATTTGTCATTCATTCATTCCTACCATTATGTCATCTCCCACACGTGAGGTAGTCAGCGGACTAACTTTTCATTCATGCCATCACGGGTACCAATTAAAGGGTTAGTTGGAAGAGATCGCGCCTTTGCGATAAACTCGCCCTCTGTATATTGATTGTATTTAATTTGAATGTATACCTTTTATGTAATTATTTTTAATCAATGCACAGTGAAGAATGAATAAATAAATAAAGTTAAGGCATTCAGGATGGATATCATATTTCATCGCTAAAATGAACATATTAAATGTCTTGAACGTGATGTTTTACAAATACCTGCCTATTACAGGACATTCGAAAACTAATAGAAAAGATTGGGAGGCCTTCATTTATTTTGGAATCTTAGAACGGACTAACTGCATGTAATAAACATGCGAATCACTTTCTCCATGCAAATAAAAACTAAAACTAATATATTCAAGATGAGGTGCATGAATGTGCGATGCTACTTGCTTTAACTAGATTAAGACAAATGCGTACAAAACATATATTTAGTAGCAGTGATGAGGGTAATAGGGCATATGGTTTGTAAGTAGTCGATATTATAATGAATGATGATTTTTTTAGTGATGATGAATATGATAATGATTGATGATTTTGTTAGCGATGATAAATATGATTATGATTGTGATGACGTGATTTTGGAAATAAACAGATTTAAAACTATTGGAAATATATCGAACGTGTTTTTTTTAATGTTAAAATAATAATTTCAGCGTTTGAACAGTAAATTTAAATTTTCATAATGACTTCCAATGTCTGGAATGTATTTTTAAATATATTTCAAGGAAGTATTTTTTAGGGATCATGTAAAAATGTAATATTTCACGTCGGTCGTTGGTACGTCATGAATAAGCATAATAGATGGATATTATTATGCCTGTATTAAATTTGCCATATAAAATGCCTATCATCCCCCGTTCATACAAATTGGTATTGATTAAACAACTCAACAGTCTATTATACATTGTATTTTTATATATTAAATTGTGTGTGTGTGTCTACTTATCTTTTATCAGGTCACCAAGTAGAAAACTTGGTTAATTATAATTTTTTATCAGTCTTTCTTTAGTATCATTTTACCTAAAATTAATAATAGATATAATTGTAGACATTCTCACTCTCGTTTAACTTGTGTATAGGTATTTTTTTTCATGGCTGATGGACTTTTTGAAATAAAGCTATTTCATTTATATCAAATCTGTCAATGTATTTATTCAGAGGGAAAATTTAATCCGAGCATATACATACTTATTGCGAATAACTTCTTGAATAATGCAACGGGAAATCAAATCTGAAATTTGATTGGCAAATATTAAGACCAAAATTGATTCATATTAATTTAGATCATCAAAATAGATATGTCGATTCTTTTCATATATTTTGATTGTGTGTCAAAATAAAATAAGCACAACACGTTTCAAACTGGCGAATCTTATGAAATCTGTTTTCTTTGATATTTATGTTATTGTAGGAACATATGGTATGTAGTTGATATGACTAGTTGTAAATGCCACAGCCATAAAGTTTGCATTGCAATCACTTGCCCTTATGACAGCTGTGAGGCTTATTACTACGATAATAAAATTATTATTATGATTTACAACACAATGAATGCTTTTTGTATTATAATTTAGAATATCATTTTGTTAATTATAATACTGGAAAATAATAGTTATAATAATCTATAGAATGTATTATATTATGTCTCTACGCTCTATAATGCAACTGATCGATTGCATACTTTTTTAGTTTCATAATGTTTTAAATCTAAATCGGACGATTTTCATTATTTAGTACTTTTTTTAACTGCACAATGGAATAAACAAACATCTGCATTTTTATGGGTGTACCTAATGGTATTTATTTCAACATATATTTTATTGTTGTTCGAATTTTTATTCATTCAGAGTCGGCAGCAGGCGGAATTGCACCAATGTCTTATGATCAAATACTATCAGGCTAGCGAACATTTCGTTATACTTTTCATATTGTTTTAACAACTTTCGATTAAAAATCTCCCAGATTCGGTAAATTTTCATTCATAATGGTATAGAGCCGAGCTTTCGTTCATCGTGTAATTGAAATATATACCCACTATGATTATCTGTGTTCACTGCTCACAAAGAAAAAGAATTCACTTTCAATAGTTTCAAATACACTACTAAATATTATTACTCAGACAGCTTGAGTTGATCTCTTCACGCCCATGCCCTTTTATAAAGCACTAAAATGATAATAATAAGAGTGTTTGTATATTACACAATACTACTTACAGTTATAATGATTATGATAATAATTGTAGAGACACAATACAGTTCACTATATTCATATTTGGCGAAAATCTATTGCCTTGGGCTACTATACTAAAGTCTTTGTGTTACTATTCACTCTTTATTCTAGAATAATTGCAGCAATGATCCGCTTGTATAATTGTATGACTGTGAATACAATATTTTGTTGATCACAACATTATCTTGTGAATAAAATTTTATTTCTATGTACCTATGACTGAATAAGTAACTAGAAAAATAAATTCAATGAAAACATTGTTTCGTGTTTTTTCTTAGTTTTTCGATATTTATTATCAAAATTTTATTGATATATATTATTGTGAAATAATTTTGGCAACTATTTATTCAATGCCAATATAAGAATGACTATCACAATACAACGATATATAAGAGTTAGGGATGTTGTAAGAAGATGTATCATAATTATCACAGAAGATACCTAACTTTTCTACCATCTTTTCTCGAGACAAAATAAATTCAAAATTAGTTGGCATAATGTTTAATATCATACTTAGTTACCCAAATGTCAACAATTTGAAATGCGTGCTATTTACTCATAACATTACCTCAAAGCCATATTGTGTGCCTATTGTCCGAAACTCCCAGCAAAAAGGTGTGCCTTCAGTTTCTTTCTGAAGCCCTCTCTATTCGCTTCCCCTCGCAGACCTAGAGGTAGCTTTTTACAAAGTATTTACCTAAATTAGAAAACATGATCTGATCAATCCAATTTGCATGACATTATTAGCATTTAGTTTCAGGCTCTTTAATGTGCAGCAGGGTTTCTCTTGACACAATCTAAATACGATCTTAATTCTGTCTTGATTTTAATCCTATGACGCACGAAGTGTCTTTAGTAAAAAATACGTGCATACAAATCTCGTGGTAGCGGAGAGCGGTATTATTGACTATAGTCCCTTGGCGCGTCGTTTGATTAAGATTAAGATCGTATTTAGATTGCGTCAAGAGTAACCCTGCTGATAATAGTTGGATTTGCATTATTGAATAAATTATATTATTAGATTAGTATGTAGGTATACAGTAGGGTACCTACCTGAAATATAAGGGGTACTCAGATTGTGTCATGTCTCTGCTCCTACACATTGTTATCGATGAACCATTTATATACAAATTCAAATTATTGTCACATGTATATTTTATAGGTTTTTATTTACCTATTTCCGCTATTTTTGCTTTGCATAATGTTTATAATAAATCTTTATAAGTTTTTGAGTATCCTGCAGTTTACGAGTGGATGGCCTTGAGAAAATTTAAAAAAAAAAAAAAAAAAAGCAACAATTAGTATCTACATATATTTAATTTAGCTATGAAATGTGCCATATAACATCTCCACAGAGACATTATATTTTGCAGCTGGCCTACTTTAGTATATTGATTATTCTATGCTACTGACCACCTCACTTGAAGGAGATGCCTTGATGGTACAGCGATAGGGGAGATATTTTCATACATAGCTTGCATATTATCGTCTTGTATATTTTGATCATTGCATATTTAAATGCATATTTCAACCTTATTTTGTTGCATATTATAATTCGGTTTCTCTAACTAGTACCTATGTATTGTCTCGACCTGACCGCAACTAACGCCTTGGGATATTTGCGGAAGTTTTCGCCCATGTAATGAATTATAAAACATAATAATATTTTGATTACACATTTATTGTTATTTACTATTACGAACCACTGACCAACTCGTGAGTTATGCAACTGTAAGAATCATTACATATTATAAGGTTTACCTACTAGTTTTAATACCAGATCCTTACAAGAAAAGATTTTGCTCTCCTCCATTAAAATGTAAAGCATTTGATATCTTAATGTATGTAGGTGCAAGAGGTAAAGAAGTAAGGAGAAAGTTAAGATGCCATTGACATTCTCAAGAATTATATATACACAAATAAAACGTTTTTTTATGAAACAATTATACAGTAAACTATCTACCCTGATCAATGTAAAATGTATTATTTTTTAAATTTGTTTGCAAAAGGTATTAGCCGTTTATTTAATTACTAATATTGTAAATGAAAAACACAAATCAATATATCTGCAGTCGAAGAGATTGTCGCAAAGGCGTGATTACTCGAACTAACCCAAAGTAAAAATCTAATTATAAGTGAAGAAAAGGTACATTTTCTTAATTTTATTTTCTATAAATCATTTCAAAAATATTAGAATGACAGATATGTTTAGTTTCCACATAAAATTTGTATCATGTTACCAAATAGTCTTGAACAGAAGGTAAGTTAATATGTATAATAGCTATAGGTACGTAGGTTCGTATTTTTCCTAGAACGTGTGAAGTTCATTCAGAGGGTAATTTTATCTCACCACACGATACCATTTAGATCGCTATGTACAAACAATCTTAAATATTTGTGTGTGGATTTTATACGCTCTGTATGTAGGTACTCGTACTAGTAGATAGTTATTGCTTCTCACGTCATGTAGTGTAATCGTAACTATAATAACTTGGTTCATAGTTTACGTTTACATGTTACTTCAACACGTGTGAAGGGTCAAATGTCGAACAGGATTAACTTGTTTTCTACTTGTTGCACCCAGATTATTTTATATGGTGAGAGTATTCGTGAAGGATGTTCGTATTAGTATTATAATATATTATTTATCTTTGAAACTTAAGTATTTCGTATGTCAAAGATATCTTTTTTATTTTATTTATTTATTTACATACATCCATGGCGTGAGCCTTTTACATGTTATATTATACATAAAAAACGAATCATAATTCTCATTCACAACACAGTTGGAGCAAGACGAGAACAACAATTGGCGAAGAACAAAATACAATTGGGAATCACATTATAACATTTATAAAATTAGTCAAATCAAATCATAAAGAATGAAAACATTGGAGTGAGAGTATAAAATGCCAACAACGTTTAAACTGTGTCGCCCATCCTGAATTACCTATAATCTGTACCACGAAAAGGACGAACTGCATTTTCATTGGATGCAGTTAGTCCAATGGTTACTCCACTTATGAGGTATTGACATTTATTTAGTTAAAGCCGAAAGCAGTTGTGATATGTATAAATATACGTAAATGAATTTAACCAAAATATTTTATCCAATAAATAAATTACGGGGCGGCAGAATTGCCATCCACACTTCTCAGCATTATACAACCAGATAAGTCTTCATATGATCAGTCATGGTCACACAAAAACTTAACAGTCTAATGCCGGGGAAAATTCACCTATCCAGATATACAGGATATCAAAGGATTAGGCTCAGAACGCGGGTTCAAAATACCAGCATTGTGTCTGAAATATCTGTGCTTAAAAACTTTTTTACAATATTACAAGTGTTTATTATAATAGATTTTTGAATTTAAATGTACAAATTAACCGGTAAATCTAATTTTTGTAAATTATTTATTAAAGATTTCGGAGTTACCCCTGTAGCTGACATGACTAAAGGTATTATATAAACGGACCTAGAATGCCAAATTTTTTTTTATTTCTCCTGCTAGTTCTGCATATTTACATATTTTTTCTGCGACGGTTGTTATTTTTTATTTCTTCTGCTAGTTCTGTACATTTACGTATTTTTTTTCTGCGACGAGTGTTTAATAATAGTGTCTGAATAATTTTAATTGACCTCTGTTTAGCAATAATTGTGCCATCTCGAAGAAGTTAATAAACGAAAAATAAAGTCTTCCTGAAACTGCTGATAGTTTTCACTTTATTGTTTGATAAGAATTATCACTTATATTTGAGTTAATGATAAATAATTGGGTATAGACAGCAAACAATTGAAAAAAATATCTTATTGTTAGATTTGCGAAAATTTCTGTAACAGATTTAATATCATTAATAAAGTACAAATATATAATACTATGTATATGTTAGATGATTAAAACAAAGTTGGTATTTAAAATGATATAAAAGTAGGTATACACGTATATCGTCGATATTTACCTATGCAAAGCCTCTTTTCTTTGATCAATATAAATCTAGAATTGATTACGATATAGGTAATTTCAATCTAATATGCATGGACCGTAGGTATATAAGTGATTTCTTCATACATGCGGTAATATTATTATCATCATCATCATGAATATATAGGCCGTAAATATAATTCTGGGAGACTTGTGATCAGTGGCGGTTTCTCCTTAGGAGTATTGATGCGGCGCTCTCCCTTAATAAATTCAACATGTTTAAAAACCTAGATATCTTTTTTGCCCTATCTCGATAAACAATTATTCAAAAATATATCCCTACTATTCTTTAAACGATTCAGTGAATCTTTATTCGTTATTACTTTTTATGATTATTTTTATGTCAAACTCTTTAGAGTTATTCTTTTTCATGTCAAAGGCTTTTGTAGCCGTTCATTGTATAAATAACATTATGGATGAAAATTATTAAAGAAGACTGTATATAAAGTGATTTGAATACAAACGTTTATAATTGAAAGCTGATTATTACAAAGGTGCTAAGAAT
Source organism: Athripsodes cinereus (assembly GCA_947579605.1). NCBI lineage: Eukaryota > Metazoa > Arthropoda > Insecta > Trichoptera > Leptoceridae > Athripsodes > Athripsodes cinereus. Next base: position 9,521,656 of record OX388315.1, read on the forward strand.
CAAAAATTTCAAAAATGAGTTATTACTCCCAATTGGTGTTAAACATAAAGGCCAATAAACGTACAAATTTGTGTTATGTGATTGAACATCATAGTGTACGAGTACTTCAAACTTTGTCCAATAGATATTACTTGTCCTATATTGTTCTGCTGTTTTCTTTACTTTTTTCAATTTTTCATGGTTTAATGCTCTAGATACTGAACACCTTTGTAATAATCAGCCTTCAACTATACCGTACCCCTTTATTCCAAGCCACCAGCCGCCTCTGCTAGCGATGCCGATGTGTATTCAAAGTTTGTATTATTTAATAATAACAACCATAGCATGTTGCATCACTGATGATGTGGACGCATTAAGTGCAGGTCAATTTAAAAAAAAACTTGATTGAAATATACCACAACCATAAAACATACGCAGTTAAGTACAGATTAGATATTAGGTATTGTAATAAACTAGAATCGAATCGAAAAGTCGTTATGCGTTTATTTAAATTGACGTTAAAAGACCTGCATTTTTGTGGCGTCTAATGGTATTTGTAAACGTAATATTTACGTTATAAGTACTTGAACGTGACGGAATCATACTACATATTTATAGTTTAATGACAGATGAGTAAATGTTATTACTTTATGTAAGATATTCTTATTAAAAATACACGGCCTTCATATATTCACTGATTGGTATAGGCGTCTTCAAAATTCTTCAACGATTTTCTCTCAGCAACATCCACTGTTTTCCCATAATCTAGTCTATGTCATCAGCACATCTTTTTTGAGGTCTTCTAATACCTCTTTTATTTTATTAATTTATATTTAAAGAAACTTTGTATTTTCCACTAGAATAATTTCAATTATAGTCAAAACGTTTTCGGAACTACTTGTTCCATCATCAGTAACAATACTAAACATATTATTTTCAAGGACAGTCAATGTTGTGGTGAAGGTGAAGGAGTGGTGAGCGGGGGCAGGGGTGGAGTATAAAGAAGCATAGACAAGAGTGGAGATGATATGGGTGGAATTTGGATATTTATAATGTTTTCATATGAAAATAATATGTTTAGTATTGTTACTGATGATGGAACAAGTAGTTCCGAAAACGTTTTGACTATAATTGAAATTATTCTAGTGGAAAATAAAAAGTTTCTTTTAATATAAATTAATAATAAATATGGAATTCCACAGTATTAATCACGAAACATTCGAAAAATTCTTTTATTTTTCCATCCTCTAAATATTTATCTCAATGGACTCGTCATGTGACCAACGGGGCTAAAAAGTTCACTTTATATGAATCATAATAGGATCATATTAGGATTAATTGTAAAACGATTTAACGGCAACATTTCACCAAATATGAATTGTAGATGAATTGCTCAATGTGGCCATTTTAGGCCCTCTGTTCATTGAGATAAATATTAAAAACCAATTCTAGACTATATACCTAAAGGTTTAGCAAAAAAAAATATGTAACTACGATATGACTTGCGGATCTAAAACTTATACAAAATACTTGCTCTCAATATTAAATCATTTCAACGATAACCGAAGCCAGTAAACATATTCAGTTGTGAAATATCGAAAACTTTCAATAAATACTCCGCAGTTATGTTTGTTTTGAAAACGTTCAACATTAAAATACGTGCTACATAAAATACTGACAATGGTGCTTATAGTAAGAGTGCCTTCACAACGTAAGTTACTGAAATATTGATTACAAACATTTCATGTATAGACAATTCCCACAGATCGAGTTAGTGTCAAATTAAGATATGAATCTTGTATTATGGGTACCAACGCAATGATGCACACATATCTATACAATGCACTAAATATATTTTGAAAAAGGTCATTCTTCATTTTGCCCTGGCCGGGAATCAAACCCGTGACCTCGTAACTCAAATGCATGAGCATTACCTCCAAGTCGCACCGGCCGTCGATGATAATGGTGATACTTGCACCGTGGATGAGAAATGAGCGAGAGTGCCTTCATCAAATGCGATTTTTCACGAAGCAGTGCTTAAGTACTAACTTGTTCCGGGCTATGTGGCCGTGGTCTGGTGGGCATAAATTCTCCCTAAAATGGTCGTGAAAGCTTAAGATCGTACATAAGCAATGTTTAAATAATGCGATATACACATCCAGAAAATTATTACGAAAAAGTAATTTGGCTTATAGAACATTATTTTATCAGTAAATACATTTTAGTGAGATCAGCAGGGTTACTCTTGACAAAACTAAACACGATCTTAATCTAGTCTTGATCTTGATCATACGACGTACGAAGGGACTATGGTCAAAAACACCGCACTACCTCTAACGCGCGATCGGTTTGCGTGTATTTTTGGCCAATAGTCACTTCGAGCGTCGTATGATCAAGATCAAGACTAGATTAAGATCGTGTTTAGTTTTGTCAAGAGTAGCCCTGCTGTACGTATATTTTGTTATTGTCTTTGATTGTTTGATGTGTTTTTTACTGTAATGCTGTTCATTGTTTTCATTTGTGAATAAATAAATAAATAAATGTGAAGGAAATTAAACTTTCGACACGATTTGTATGATTTTATAGGGAAAAATACATCTGTTATAGTTTAGATATTCGACTGGTATAAAGTTTTGTATATTTAAAAGCTACGCAAACAAAAAATCTTCTTTAACATCGAAGAATACAGAAGTAATTGAGATTTCATTCATGTGAAGGAAGAGTAGTATTTCAAAACATGTAGGTAATAGTTGGTTAGATGTCCGTATTAGAACATAGGTGTCTAGTTAGACTGTGACTATTATACATAATATCCTCATATAACTCAGTACCTCACGAGATCAGATAAGGAACTATTGGAACATGTAAACCAGTTTATTTAAATAATAATACCTATATAAATGTACTTATTCAGTATTTATATCTATCTAATAGTCTCGCTGTGCGCCGGCGCACCCAGCAGAGACCTGTAATCTCCGTAATACAAGAGAGACGATGGTCCTGGCTGGGACATGTTTTGAGAATGCCCAATGATAGTTGGCCAAAAAGAGCACTGTTTTTCCGTCCGCAGGGGTTCCGTCGGCCCGGGCGTCCCTCTTTCACAATACACCGTTCCTATGACAACGATATCAGAGCGCAAGGAATGTCGTGGGAAGAGGTGACGCAATTGGCACAGAGACGCTCTGAATGGAGGAGGCTGGTTTCTGCCCTGTGCTCCCGAGAGGAGCGTTGAGGGCGATGATGATGATGATGAATAGTCTCGCACGAAATTACAGTATGCTTAACATAGAATCGAATTCCGGACGAAATGGGAATTATATTGATGTATTTTAAATGATATTTAGTAAAAAAATAAAAAAAAATACCATTTTTATAAACTCTGTATTAAAAAATTGAAAGAAGTGAAAGGTGTACAAGGTTGTACCTATTTGGGTTTATAACAAACAAAACCCAGAAAAATCTTTAAAAAAAAAAAATCGATAGGTATATAATATTTGTGTTTTATGTTTAATCAATAAATTTAATTATTCTATTGAACATTTTTCCAAAGCAATGGATACTAGTATCTGTATTGATTTTTTTTAACTTTGTATATTAAAAGTGGAATGCTAATCCGTCCCTGTGTCAACTTCATGAAAAGTGCATCTTGTTTCATTGGGAAGGTCATAGAAAGTGCATGGTTCGAACAATTTTACCTAGTTAAATATACTATACCGCGTACTTAGAAGAAATCTTGAAATTATTATGCACTTGCAATGCAACTAGTACATAGTACATCTAATGGTAATAACCTATAGTAAAATGCTTATATGTATATTATTACTTATTATAGTTTCGGAAACATCATAAAACATACCAACATACATTATGGAATATTAACAAAGGGTGCACTGACTTCAGCTCATTACATCAATAATTTAGTAATCATCACTTAGGCTTCAATTTCTCTTCAGATTCATCGGAATAAACTACCATTAACTTTTTTCAAATAAATGTTAACAAATCTTTGTCATTATCCTCTCCGAATCTTTGCTTATTTTGAACATTTTAAAAGATATGTGAATTTGTCTAATGTATCAAAAATATACTAGGTATTTCAGCATAGTGAGATACCTAAACAAATTTGAACCATGAATTATGTATCAAATATTTGCTGTAAACAATAAGGAAGTTTTCGATTTTCGAATAAATAACAGTATGAAAGTTAATTTTAATTTGTATTATTTTATAATCTAGATTATTATATGTGAACTAGAAAATTTTAAAATGAAATGCAATTTCAAAAGAGTGCAATGTTCAACCAAACTGATCCAAAATAGTTTGTTTGAATTCGTGAGAAATAAATTTATATCATAAATAGTTCTTAATTGTTAAGATAAAACATTTACATTTATTAATCACTTACACTTGATTATGTGTTAGTGATTAATAAATGTATAGTGCAGAGAACACACGTCATTGTTAAATAACATTGTAATTTCTCTATTGAATTTCAAAAATAAATATGTACCTAGTTGAATTACATTACATATGAACAGTATTATTATTAATTTCTTATTATTATATTGTTTAACAACCGGTCGTCTATTCTTGCCTTTTGTGTGAGTTATACTTCTCGTAAGCTTTCCAACTTCCTTGATTGAAATCATTCTAATGAAACCCATTTCACTCATTATAGACTGTCTTCGCTTATTGGTTTGTCTTCGCTTGTATATTATAGTAGGTACATAAGTATTGTTTTAGGATCCATGCACGCAAGAGAATAATATTCACATTTTAGTGAAGGTAAAGACAGCAATAACTTATACTTATACTCTCTTCCCTTCGTCCATGTTAGGTTGAAAGCCCATTAGTCTAGATATTTCCTCTATAGCTTTATATCCATTACGTCTTCCAGGATTTGTGGACACTTTTTAACACACCTGTTCGACACTTGTTCCTTCCAGCTTATTCTTGGACAAACGCAATACCTCACAATTTATAAATAATGCTTATAAATCATATTTTTTTCTGTCATTTAATAATTGCTTTGCGTTTTGTACAATCGCAAAATAAATCATAATTAAATCACCTATGTTTTCATACACATCTGATTACGCCACATGTTCGACACTTGTTCCTTCCAGCTTATTCTTGGACAAACGCAATATCTCACAATTTATAAATAATGCTTATAAATCATATTTTTTTCTGTCATTTAATAATTGCTTTGCGTTTTGTACAATCGCAAAATAAATCATAATTAAATCACCTATGTTTTCATACACATCTGATTACGCCACATGTTCGACACTTGTTCCTTCCAGCTTATTCTTGGACAAACGCAATACCTCACAATTTATAAATAATGCTTATAAATCATATTTTTTTTCTGTCATTTAATAATTGCTTTGCGTTTTGTACAATCGCAAAATAAATCATAATTAAATCACCTATGTTTTCATACACATCTGATTACGCCAGTTTCACACCTTTATCATTGTTTGACACACACTGACTGTCCCGAATTACAAAATACAAAAATAACAACATATTGTACCTATTGCCAATTCCTTACAGCAAAACTGGTTCAAAATTACATAGTATGTAGTTGTAGTAACTATTTCATGTCTCTTGACATACTAATTAGATTAGTGTAAATGTTATGTAAGCCATTGTTTTTCTCTCAGTAGTACGGTGTAGTGATTAATTTGATACCTGGTCTTACACATTTACACCTACTAACCTCTAGACACCTGTGGTAACAATCGATTCCTATCATCTGACACTTCTCATTGTCTCTTCATTCTTCTGGAACACTGTTACTAGAATGTTATCTTTTCTTAGTCAATTTATTTTGTGAAACTTTTACGTATATACCAAAAATTTACACATAAAATTGCAATTTTATTCATAAGTGTGTGCTAATAAATTTTCGTGATCAATGCATAATAGTTGTTCTTGGATTGCAATGCATGCAATTGAAAACAAATTACTTACGTGTACCGTCATGCTTTTGATTCAATCGAAAGGTGTTTTTTGATTACAAAGATGATCTCACCTTATTGTTTCGTTATTTTTCAGTAATGTGTTGAACTTTTGATAAAATCTAATACAATCAAAACTGTAATTTAATAATAGAATTTACATTACATCACAGCTAAACCATAACTCCTTATTTCTAATAACTATTTTTGTTTGGGTTATACTATAATATAATTTGTATTAGGTATTCCCTGTGTAGTGCCTACCCGGATAAGAAATCTTAAAATAGGCTTTCCATTATTTTCTTCAAGCAGATATTTTTTCAGAGGCATACTTTCGTTAAACGATAAGACGATAGAAAAATCTATTTCAACAATTCAACCACTAGATATATCACCCATCCTGAATGTCTTATTGGGTGCATACATTGTATTTGATTATTAACGCAATTAAAGATAACATAATATAGGTAAAACTAAAATAATGTCCCCAAAAAACAGCAGCAAAACATTAAAGGGAAAAATAATAGAAGCTGTAGATGATTATGTATACCTAGGTCATAAAATAAAACTCGGCAAGGGTAATCAAACAGCCGAAATTTCTCGACGAATAGGACTGGGATGGTCTGCATTCTCTAAACTGAAATATATATTTAAAAATAATGAAGTCCCCATAAGTCTTAAGAGAAAGCTCTATGATTCGTGTGTCCTGTCGGTGATTAAATATGGGCTGGAGACTATGATGCTAATACTTGCGAACAAACGGAAACTGAGGTGTGTACAGCGTGCCATGGAGAGACAAATGCTAGGCATTAGCTTGAGAGACAAAATAAGAAACGAAACGATCCGACAAAAGTTGTCGACATTGGTGAAAAGTCTCTAAGCTGAAATGGCAATGGGCTGGTCATGTGGCAAGGCGAGAGGATGGCAGGAGGACTTCCAGAATTCTTGAATGGAGGCCGTGGGAGGACAAAAGAAGTGTTGGAAGACCCCAAAAAAGATGGGTCGACGATATTGTCCAAGTGATGGGAAAACAGTGGTGTCGAATTGCTCGAGATCGGAAAGTGTGGAAAAGTTTTGAAGAGGCCTATATTCAGCAGTGGAGAGAAGAAGGCTAGCAGTAAGTAAGTAGTATAGATATGTATGAGTCGAAAATTATAAGAAAATGAATGTATGAGTATCTAATATGTACTGATTAATACATAATTATCTGTGAACACCAACGTGATATTAGTAATTGTTGATATTATTTAATTATTATGTATTATATATTGCGTACAGCTTCTGGGTCACCCACTGTCTATGTTCGTGCGTGGACTGCGAATAGGTAAGTGACACAACCAACGTGGGAAAAAGTTACTAAACCATTATTCTGATAATAATAAAAAAAACGTAAAGAAGAAAACATTATAAGACATTTCCATTAATGTTTTAAAGACTTTATTACTATTTTACTCCGTAAAAGACGCTATTCAGACACTGTGTTTTTCTTCAGCCAAACGATCGTGAAAAGAAAATCATGTCTATAATCTTCAATTCGGCGATGAGATGTGGAGAAGAAAACTTCTAAAATACTTAAATATGTAGAGCTAAATGTATTTGCTACTACTAATGATGTTAGAAGTTTAGATGATAGGAATGATTTTTCAATTCATTCAATATTTCATAGAATATTTCATGAATGCATCAACTATATCCATAGAGAAATATAAGTTTTCATTAAAATGCAGTGTGCATTTATATGTAGGAGTAAGAACAAAAATTATTTACCTTTTTTAGGAGAACGATATTTTATCAAACATCGTTCTAGAATATACATAGGATGTGGACACCGTCTTAGAAATGGAATATCGCTGGAGTATTGTATTTCTCGTGCAAATGCATGTTTACAAAAGTATAAGTGTGATACCATCATTGAAATACGCATCTCTGATAAATAACCAATATATATCCCGCTGTCTGTAAAGCATTATTTCACACTGAACAAAAGGAATACGGGAAATAAATAAAGATAAATTATTTATTTATGTAACAATCACAATCATAATATTATCTTAAACTTTGTTGAAACTATTCCGTTATACAATAAATAAATTATTTATCAAAAAATATATACCTTCCTGCGCAAGCGCCGTTCAACATTCCAAAACGTATCTACGAAATATCTTGTAATGGTAAGATCATTGACTTTTTAAAAATATTATTTGTAATAGATATTTGTTTTGTATGTAGTGATTTAACAGTTTGTAAATACCTTCGTGATATTGATGAGTTTCGTGTCACGCCACTTTCCAATAAAAACAACTCCCGACAAGGAATAATAATACATAAGAAACGGAATGTTTTTATCACATTTTCGACCTCCGTATTGTAAATGTTATGATTACAACAATAGCGGAACAAATTATGTATAAAGAAAATCTTCAAAGACATTATAAATCCAATATGCAGTGTTACATAAAATAAACCTCTCTTTAAATGTCTTGTTTTTTTATACTATGATATTGACCATCATGTAAAACATTATTTTACATGCATTTAGTCCCATGGCCACCTCACTTTTAGGAGACTTTGTACGTCGTAATTGTATAGATAGATAGATAGGCAAAATAAAGTGAATCACGGTATATTTACCTAAGAAAGAGATACCGAAACGAAAATTAGAGAAAATAACATTTATATAGGTACAAAAACAAATTAGAGCAGCATCTTATCAAAAATTATTGAATTCGTTTTAATACTTAGACAGAGATTTTAAAATCTCTCTCGTGATTAATAACCAATATGAAAAAGAAAATATGGTTGATTAATAGGACACCAAATAATATTGGTACGAATTAATTATCGATGCTATTTCATTAATAATAATTGCATAAATTTAGAACCATTGAGATACGGTTTATAAACAGTAATGATGTCCAATTTAAGCTTTAAGTTTTAAGTATTTCTTGTAGAAAGTTTCGCGATGATTATTATTATTATTAAAGCAACTAACAATAAGTTATAGAATTGATTTGACATTATCCGATGTTCCTTATGAGTGGATACTTATGGGATTTGCTCAGTTGGCTTTATCATTTCCAATCTGAGGTCGTAGAGTTAATAGTTTCTTGACCCTAAAGCTGTCAAAGTTATCTTTGAAATACTGTATCTGCAAAAAATAAACATATATAGATAATATGCTGAAGTTCGAATAGAGAAGTTATGAGAAAAACTATAATATTTTTGTCGTAATGTTACGCTGTGAGAGTATGGACGACTTGATGATTTTTTTTCGTCATAAAATAAATCTCTTTTTGATTTCATATTATGTATAATAGTTTTGCGTCCACAAGATTTACGATGACTAGATCGACCCTATTTTTTAAAATGTGCTGTTTTTATGACAACGATATCACCGTGTTAGGAATGTTTTGAGAGGAGTTCAATAGTCGATCAACTATCTTTATAAAATTGTGGTAATAAGTAATCTTCAATTTGAATCTATATAAGATTAGATATTTGAGTTCGTCGGTAGCCTGGAGGTAGAGTCTCGGCCTCGTGAACAGGGGGTCCGTGGTTCGATCCCAGGTGTCGGCAAACTCCTCTTTCACGACACAAGCTTTTAAAGGTTGTATTTGGGTTTATAACAAAACCCAGATACATCAAGTATCTGCAAAAAATCTTGTATAACATGAAGTAAAAACTCATAATATTTTTACTAGTGACGTATTACTGATCAGATTGCAATATTTTTCTCCTAGTAGAATATCATAATATTTTGGTTTTCATGTATAAATTTATAAATTATAATAATAGGGACACTACCACCTTAATAATTCATTTCTACAGGTGTAGTTATATTCTATAAAGACGGCACTTGAGTATAATAACAGACAGAGGTGGATATACTTATTTAAATGGTTAAGTTGCAGTATAGATACTTATCTATGTAAAAGGTTCTTTATGTTGAAACAACGAAAGTGTTTTCAAATTGAAGTAATTGAATTTTTCTGTGTCTATCTTATCTTTAATTTCACGGGAGAGATGAGTGGAAATTGATATTGTTGTTTTGTATTAAACTCTTCAGTGTATTTTGTCTCGAAATAATAATTATTATTGTGTTATTTCTTCGAATGACCTGCTAAGTATTATATTCTTTTATATTATATCTACAAACTTACTTAAACTCTCGTTACGCAGTAAAATAAAATAATAACACTGTACAATGTGTAGATTAAGTTTAGTAGTTGTTGTTTATTATATAATAATCGAGATAATAATAAAGTAGTCAGTTCATAAATATGCCTGTGTGTACAAAATATTATGTCACCATTAAACATCATTATAAGACAAAACAGATACACTCTTCACTAAGTTTTATCTTCTAGGCAAGTTTCAGTTAAAATTATTAAAAATAACTTGTATATTGACAGAGATTTTACAACTTATGTGACACCATGTCATCAAATTTTCACTTCAGTTTGTGAATATACATTTTTAAGATGAAGATATATAATTACATTATTTAACATAAAAACATTATAATTGCTTAAACTAGATGCTACTGCGGTAGAATATTAAATCACTTATATTGTATAATAAGATAAATCTGTCAAAAATATTCGTCTCATCGTAGAGCCACTTTTAATTAATAATTATCCATGTATTTTGGCATACTATGTCAAGGAATATTCACGATTCCGGCAAGTATTAATTTGTTTATTTGATGATTCTTGGACGAATTCGGGTAAAACTATAATAATATTATTTAACAATGAAAACTGGTAGTGGGTAATGTACATAATATGTAAGATGTTAAAAGATTGATTCGAATAGCCTCGGGCGAAACGTATCTACATACGTATAATAATAATTATTAAAGTTATAATTCACGCGATAAAAAAGGGATTCGTGAGAATCGTTGGGCAATTTCAATCGATACACAAATGCAAGATCATCCACAAATAGATGCATAGTACCTTCACATATTATAATAATAATTCCAATGGATATCAAGACGCTAATAGTTGTTGGATGATGAAATCTAGGGGGTATAATTAAATAGATACACGTTTCAAAGAGATTTTTTTTACTGATACCTACAAAATTATTAAAATAAATAAATAAGTATATCTTATAAACGAACACACGGTGTAAGAGATGGATTTTTTGAAAGAATTCTTTTAAAAAACAATGATTTTGATTTTGTCTCAATAGCTCGTTCTGATATTCGAGTCGTACATCAGTGGACAGCTTATTCCATGTCAGACCCACAACGCAAAACTTGGATATCAAAATGCTAGTATATATTTTCTACTTTGTGATCTTAGCTGACGTAGAGGGTGCAGTGAAAAAATTGAGATTCCCACTTTAATACGTCAGCTGCGGTTCTATCAAGTTAAGCAAATAATACAAAATTAAACGTATGTCCGATATTCATGTTTCCACCAATACGGTTGCACTCTCCCACATTTAATAAACGTGCAATTTGTCCTCTCTTTGCTAATAAATGTTTAGACATTCAGGATGGGTGGTTTAACTCATCACTGAATTGAAGATGTTCAATGCATATCTTTTAAGTTTACAACAATACCAATATGCATTTAAAAAGTATTCTGAAGAAAAAATATATGTTTCTATTTCATAATACCAATAATATATAATACGTGGTTTTGTTTCGTTACAATACAAGGCATAGTTTCCGAGATTGGTAGCCATCTATGCACGTAGGTAAGTGTGTAATGTATTGTGGTTAGATTATTGACGAAGATAACAAACATTGTTTACTTATTTAATGGGTAAAGTCAAGTATTAGAGATGTACTTACGGTTGTAATAATAAATTACTAACACTAGCTGATAGTTACCTACCCAGTAATTTCTTTCATCGAGAATGTTTAGTATCCCAGAAAGTGAGACTGACTCATATTATTTTGTTGTCATATATTGAAATATATTTAAGAAAGTTGGTATCTAGGTGGGTTTTCTAGTGAGGGGAGTAGCACAGATTTTTTTAGAACTTAGTGTAAGTAATTAATTTTACTTTTTATTTACCTTTTTATATAAAATGTTAATCAAGTTTCAATTTTATAATTTACAAATGTCAAATTGATATGCCTACTGGAAAATAAACTGCGATCTTTGCATGCATGACAATCTAACTGGGGGTTTTCAAAACTATGCTAGCTTTAAAAGAGGGCTGAAGACGCAGCTTTTTACTGGGAGTTTCGATTTGCTTTTTATTATGACTCTCTATCTCCCTTCAACGCCCTCCCGAGAGCATAATGCTGGAACCACCTTCCTCCAATCGCAATGTTTTTGCGGCAATCGAGGCTGATGTCATTGTTATATGATCGATAATTTTCAAAGAGGGATCTCTATGCCATCAGAAATTTTATGGACGAAAGAAAATCACTCTTTTTGGCCAAATTTCATTTGATATTTTCAAAATATGACCCAGTCATGCCATATCTGCAATTATTCCAATGTGCTGCAATTATAAGAACTAAACTTTATAGTAAGTTCTGCTGTACAAATAATAGAAGATATGGCCATCTTCTAATTTTCCTCTCAGGTTCTGATACCATGGTTTAAAAGTAAATAAACAAATTGTTATTATATAATGAATTATTATGGTATTAAATAAGATTTATAATGGAAGTTTTATCTTTGTTTATAAAGTGACATTAATTAATCAAATAAAACGGTGATAAATCAAACGTTAACATAATATTAATATTGTTAATGTTGCAACGCTACCTTTTTGCTTCGTGGAGTCCCGGCATAGAATAAGTCTCACATTCATATCTGTTAGTTCTCGAGAGGTTTGTAAATATTCAATATTTAAATAACAGGTATTCTTAAAACAACACGAATGAGACATTTAATCTATTCACTGTGACGGTGTTTAGGTAGTAGTTTGAAAAAAAAAAAATTATTAAGTACTTATGTTTAATTTTAATTGAAAATCTGTCTCAATGAAAAACTATATATAGTGAAAAAAAACGTTGTTTTTTTTAATTTAATTTCAAGACATTTCATATTTTCTTGGAAAAATTAAATTCACTCTATTTGGATTTTAACATAGGTACCTACCTGAGACACGTTAACGGACAATTAGTAGGAAAACCAATACCTTCTTCAAAAACATACATCCACTGAGAGTGTATTTAGACCATAAAATTATATGTATCATAGGTATTTAACATGAACAATAATGTCAAAAAATTCTTTATAATGTCGCAAATATTATATTATCTCCCAAAATCTTTCAAATATAACATATCTTTCAAAACGAGTACAATGTTTATCTTCCGAAATACATTTGTGTAGAAATTTGAATGTCGGGAATTAATTTCAAGAGATATTATTTATAATAAATGCATATTTACCTAATAATACATATTTGTATAATTTCTTAAGATTGAATTAGTTTTCTAAGAACCAACATGATAATAATAATATAATATCATGTGTAAATTAATTTATGATTCGTTCACCTTATTTTTTATTAAAAGTAATATAATTTATAAAAATTACAAAATGGAGTTTATACACTGTTTATAGAATTTCCTTGTAAATGTTTATTGCTACTCGATACATAAGAAGAAACTTTAATATTTTAATATTAATCCTAATTATTATCTGTTAAATCACATTGTGCTTCTTATTCAAGGGTAGAAAAATTATGATTGTGGTTTTTAATAAAAAATATTTTTTCTATTTGTTGCAGGTTTTGGCGATCTTTTTTATTATTACCAGCTTGGCAAGCGCAGCTGATACAACGGATGACAAAAGCAACGAAGTAGAGCCAAAACCACCAGCGAATCTAGACCCTGCACTTCGAAAAGCTTTATTAAAAGCTATTACTGATTTAGAAAACGAACGAGTTACCACATTGGAACCAGAAGGTAGTGTAACCGATGTCGCAACCGAAGCAAACGAGATCTTAGAACCTGGAGACGAAGGAAATAAAAACGATAATAGTGTTAAGCAATCTGTTGTAAATTATCATTCGTTCGTCGTTAACGAACCAAATATTCAACAAAGTGAATCGCAAGTCATTCCTTCAGATGTGCGAGAAAGCAGCACTTCAGTACCAGACGACGATAAAGTAGAAGCTAGATCGGAGGATATTGAGACTAAAGAAACAACGAATGGTTTAGTACAATCACGTAATAATCAAAAAGAAATATATGCCGAAGATTACAAAGTGGTCAGTAAAAAACCTGTTTTAAATGTACAAAAAACAGTTACTCCACAACAAAAACAAAATTTGCCGACACCAAGCACCACACCAAAATCTATTTATAATGAAGATGGAGAAAATATTGAAAAACTTGAAGATGTCCAAGTGTTTCAGGCACCACTGGTTGCAGCATTTACAGTTCATCAAGATATAAATGGACTACCAAAATCGGTTATTCCAATTTACAAACAAGCCATCAGAGCTCCAATCGAACCACTACCTTCTCCTTTCCGATCACAACAGCAGGGAAATAAAAATGCACAGAATCAACAATTACAAAATATTCTTCAACCTCTCGTGCCAGTTCGTCAAGAATCCAATTCTCAAGATCAAAAACCGGTCGAATCTATTCAAAATCAATTAAGTATTCAACAACAATTAGAACAGAAACAAAGATTACTTGAACAACAACTTAGAGAATTGCAACAGCAACAGAGACAACATGAGGATATTTTGAGACGACAGCAATTATTGCAACAGCAAAGCCAACAACAAAACTTAATATCTCTTGATGAACAACAAAGAATTAAACAACAACAGTACCTTCAACAACAGTCTCTAATCCAGCAACAAAATATTGTCAGTATTCAAGAACCATTACGTCAACAACAAGGATTAACGACAACTTCCGTTACATTAGAGCCAAGCATTTCTCTTCCAGCGACTCAGAACTTACCAGGTAGCATTGAATTACAACCTCCTCAGAAGGAAGCAGCAGACTTTTTGAACAGTTTCAGAGTTCAGTCTCCACAGCAATTTGGAGTACCTAATGCACCTTCACCCCATCAGCAACCTCCTTTCGAAAGACCGCATTTAAACAACTTCAATAATTTCAATCAACAGAGCCCTCTCTTAAACCAACAACTGCCTCTTGAAAAATCTTTTGCCAATCGATTTAATCCTGCCTCTCAAGGTTTTCAATTCCAACAACAGCTACCCAACGATAAGGCATTTTTGAATTTCAATTCAGTTCAAGGGCCATCGTCAACAAGGGTCTTTAGACATGACACATCGTCAGGAAATTTTGGATTCAATCCTAATAATATCTTTAATCCGTCAGGATTCGTGCAACAAAATAACAATTTCAGACCTCAACCATCTAGATTTCGATTGGATGATCACTTGAAAAATTTATTAGTACAATCTGGATTATCTGGAAATGGAAAATCGCAAGAAGACTTGAGTATTGTCACAAAAGTCTTAGCATTAAATCATGGTATAGCACCAGGTAGTAAAGTAATAAGTGAGAATTTGCAATTCATCTTTGGGAATGGTAAGAGGAATGATGTTCAAGTGAGGCCGACATTCAACTGAATAAATATTTAGGACGGTAGTCTATAGACTAGTTATAATAATATAATGTGTAAATAGATACATTTCAAATAACATCTAGTAATAATTAGAAAGAAAATAATATATGTGTTTTCAAATCTTTGAAAGCTTTTCAGTTTCGTCACATAATATCTCCTAAATATTTTCGTACTGTCTGCAAACAGCTTTAGTATCCAAGTAAGTATTTAACAATAAATAAAATTATTGATACTAGATTAATAAAATATTGCTTTTATAAATCACTGTCAATATTTTTTATTACAATTAGATAATTTTCAATCGAAAGTATTTCACTTGATAAAATATTACGTGAAAGCAAGAAGTTTGCAATGCTAATATTTCAGAAATGAATTTCATTGATTCTTGTATGTATATAATATTTTGTTTTGCCATTATAAATAAGTTGTTACATCTTAATATTTTATATTTATATAAGTAAGCTACAGAGTAAAGAGTCTACAACAATATTTTTAGATACTACTTGAAATTACAAACAATGCCTGAGTTATTATAACTTGATTAACATTAGTTTTTTTTTACTATATTCAGTTGTCTATTAAATGTCACAATTTATCGCAAGTATGCAATAGTATGTCATTCTTTTTTTTAATATTTGGCAAAAATGAACATGTTTTCATATAACTTCAACAAGTATAAATATATTTAAAAAAAATAGCTGACATAATAATAATTCAACATTAAATATTTTACATTTGAATTGTTTGACATTTATTAATAAATATATAACTGTTTATTCATGTTTAAAAATGCAATTAAGTTAAAATGTTAATTTATTTTTTAGTATTATTACCTATATCTATTTATTGTTCACAATTTACTGGTAAAAATATCTAATAATTAGAATAGAAAGAAATATACTCGTAGGAAAATAGATAATTTTGTTTTAGTCTAATTTTAAAACAAGTATATTAGCCTATGTTTATATTGAGATATTCATAGACGAAAAGATATTCTAGGTATCTCTTTATATACTATAGGCTTACTTGAAATGTTTTAATTTAAAATTACGTTTGAGTACATAAGTAGTGGGAGTATTTTTTATTCAGTGCATTTATAAGATAAAAATAATTATATAACATTAAACTGTACACTTTTATCTTGATACATCTACACAGACATTTATTGAAGTTTTTGCGAATTGTTAGTGTCATAATATCAAATTATTAAGCTAGCTTAAATATGCAGAAAATATTTTTTATGTATTCACTTTCACAAACTTTAAACTTTATACTGAAATGGTATTATACTGTATGCATCATGATTTATTAATATATCCACTATATTTTTTGTTCTTTACTTGTTGTTAAATGTGTTGATGGTGAATTCGTTACATAATAAAAATTCTATTGAAATATACCATTTTGATATTTTATTTTCTTTATTTCCTACAAGGTTTAACCATTACGGGATTGTAGTAGAATCACTCAGTTTTATTTATTTGTTTGCTTATACCTACATGCCATATGGCTTTCGCAGTTACATATTTTATGTACAATAAAATATAATGTTTGTAGCGCATAACAATAAAAAAATATCAATTCAATGAACATCACATACTAAATACAATCCAAAATAAAAGTCTTATCACTGATAAGACTTTTAATTTTTTTTAAAGTTGTATATTTTATTCAAATATATTTATTATTTTGAGATGATCCGATTGTATTTTGACTTTTTTCCGGCTGATTTGAACGTTTAATATGAAAGGTTTTTCAGTAAAAATACACAAGAATATGTTTTTTTTAATAAATCCTTTATTCAAAAATAAATACAAAGGTACCTACATACAACAATTTATTCAATAATGATCAATAATATTTATCTACATAAACTCTTCAAGTTAAGCTAAAAATAATGTTAAGAAAGTAAGTAATTTACAACATACTGACATATTTATCCTCTTATATTTTAACATCGACATCAATGTCAATGTATCCTAATAAATAACAAAAATAGTCTAAGGCTGTAGTGCCCCTTCTTTAACATTGAAAGATTCCTTTCAGTCTACCCTTACTATATATAGGCTCTCATCGCACCAGTAATATTTCTCCATAGGGAATAGAGATCATTCAGTACATAGTAGGTATGTTGGCACATACATACATAATAAATGTAAAAAATTATTAGATTGATTATAAGGCTAGAGTAAAAGAAAATGTACCTACCTATATTATTGCTTGATGAGTTAGTTGAATGATATCGCGACATCGCGTACCTATAAATAATTTAATTAACAGATTATATAATAAATTATTGAATACCTACATGAAATTAGATTACCTAAGTTTGTACTCATTTAATAATTCACTGATAACGATGTTTGTTCATAAAACATTCACATTTAATAATTAAGGAACCTCTAATTATTAGAGGTTGACACAAAGAATATTTTCTAATGGCTATGAACACGCGAATAAGAACTACAATTTTCAATAGTTCCGCCCGCCACAGCAGTAATATTTCGTCCTTCACTTCAACAGATGGTGGTAGAGTGAAGTTGGGTACTTGTCTATGGTCTTTCATTTTCAACTAGCGTCTAAAGGTAGAAGAAGAGGGATGAAAATACGCGAAATACTCTATGATTAAGTTGACAGCTGTCAGGCTTTCACATATGCTGTTTTCGTTTTGTGTGATGTTTGGTGAGGTTAAGTTACAATTATTATTTAGTGTGAATTATCTACATTAAACATATTTATAATTTTTTGTATTACCAATTCGGCTATGAGGCATGGTATCCATAATGTAATTTTTATGGCATGGAATGGACGACATGTATAATAGTTTATCTAATTACTTCAGCAAGTAACTTCAATACATACCAACATACATAATAATAGTATTTTATAAAACATGATTTCATAAGAAATCAATGAAATCACGACTTTGTCGGTAGCCTGGAGGTAGAGTCTCGGCCTCGTGAACAAGGGGACCGTGGTTCTTTACCAGATAACGGCAAACTCCCCTTTCACGACTAGCTTTTAAGAGCTTACTGTGAAAGGTGTATAAGGTTGTATTTGGGTTTATAACAAACAAAACCCAGATATATCTTTTTTTTAATGATTAAGTCGTAAGTTATCTGAGTGGCTTTCTAATGAAAGTGGACAAATCTGTTTGAAGTAAAATGTCAGAGTGCGAAAAGCCTAAAACTAATTAAGATTTTTACTGATTTTGAGTGACAAGTAACTTTTCAAAGAGCTGGGGTACACTACAATGTTGACGGGAACGGGATGAATCAGTTCCAGGATTCAAACCATGAGCATCCCTCCAGGAAGTCTGAGACTACCATCAGACTTCTGGCCACCTCATTGTCGAAGTAATAATTTTGTTATTTTGGATGTGTAAAGATTTTATCTTTTTTAAAATACATTGATAGTCGAGGGTAGGTATACTAGATTGATAGTACATAACATTGAAGTAAAGGAGAAAAAAACTAAGTGCATATGATTAATGATTTATATTCAAGAAAAAAACTTTATGATCAATCTCAAAACTTGATGTAAATTGATGAAATTACACAAACCTAATATTCGTCTCAGTGGGGAAGGAGTAAGTTGATAGTGTTATTTGATGATAAAGAATACCTAATTAAAAAGTATTCTGCTCGAACATTAGAACAATATGTGAAATAAAGGTTGAAAATGAATGTTTGGAGCAAGTGGACGAGTATGTATATTTAGGAAGTTTGTGAGGGATGGAAGATGCGCCAAGGATAAGATGTTTTTAGACTAAGATTAGTTTTTAATTAATTATTTTTTTACACTCCTGTATTTTTATTCTAATATGGTATTTTTAAATGTTTTTTTTTTTTATAAATAAATAGTATGTTTAATTAATTACTGTGTTTTACATCACCTGCCTCACATAATAGTAATATGCTATAGCTCTCTAACTTTTATAATTTTAATATTATTTATTTCAATGTGTTCCTAAAGAACACCATAAGCATATGTTAAGTTTTTATACTGTTGCTGCTCTTTCTTCACCTCCTTTCCAGTCAAGCCGGGTATCGTCAATTTTGCCTCTGTGTTACACCCCTCCTCTTCCTTAAACCAGGTCCTCCTCCCAGACGAGAACCTTCAGCCAGCTAGCTCAATCTCAGGGTGAGAGAAGGAGGATCAACAAAGAAATATTAATTATTTTGTTCCAATAGTCTATCTGTTAGCAGGGGTGATGATTAAAAGAGATATTTAGATTTTAACAACTGTAGTTAAATTTAAAAAAGCAAAACTAATATCTGTAAGCATAATTATAATAATAACCCTACTAGTTGTATATATTAGGTGAGAGTAATGGAGAATAAGAAACTTACGTTATCGCTGTGAGATTTCGAGACATCAACAAATAATCATTATCAATGTTCTCCCTAGGCAAACCAATTCTGCAGTTAATGTACCGCAGAAACCTACTCTCTATCTTGTAAAGATTATTTTACAAATCAAAAAAGTATTTATAATTTTCAATGTATACAGACTTGAAAAAGGCTTACTGATTCTCAGCACAAAACCCAACATTCTTAATGACCTTTTACAAATACTGTCCACATGATTAACAAAACGTAAGTCGCTGGTAAAAATTATACAAAATCATTTATTTCATTCACTGATGCTAGCGGAGAATCATTTATTTTATATTTATAAAAAAAGGATGTTTACTTCTGCAGAAACGCATAACTAGGTAATTCTTTGTATTTAATCTTAGTCTATTATTGTATCACCACTTCATCGGGGGTGTCTTCAGTTCTTCCAGCAAATTGCAGTCACCGGAATATGCCGATCGCAAAGAATAGGAGTATTTGAATAAGTTTTTTGTATTCCTACTAATTGAATCCTCAATATTATTCATATATCGCGGAGGGTAAGACCGAGGGGACAAATGGCAGAGGCCGACCAAGAGACGCATATATGGACCAACTGAAGAGGGACATGAACTGTGGCTCATACGTAGAGCTGAAAAGACTGGCTGAGAATAGAGACGAATGGAGAAGAAAAACCAAACTCGTTGCAGACCAATCCAATGGATTGTAACTCATTATATAATAAGAATTTATAAATTGAATTTTCCAACATTAGTTTTGTAATAACATTAACCTTTGAATATATAAAATAAAATATAAAATAAATTTTATATCTTGTATAAAATACATTAGCTAATTTTTTACATTTTTTTCGCAATTTTGAAAACAGTTTATAGTCACTATGTTCACCCGTAAGCTTGTAAACTCAATACATTTTACGGCATGAGAGCCTATTGCCTAACAATAAAGTTGACAGAAAATCTGCAAAACTGTACATAAATATTCAATAAAATCATACATTTAAAACTAAATAATACAAAATCACATTAATTCCTTGCAATAAGCATTCCAAAAAAACTGACCAACTTTATGTACATCTAAACTTGATAGTTGGGTGTTAATGAGGTAAATAAATTATTATAAAATCAAAATCCCTCTGCAATTATCAACATTTTAACATTCCGCTTAAAATTATAAAAAACTTTCAATAGTCAATGAAATAAAATAATAAAAATCAATAGGCACACACCATATACATTTAGGATAATAAATTGTAAGATAAAACATTATTATACTGAAAGTATATCTTGTGTAGTGATATCCTAGTTAGCAATAATTATTTTCACACATACACTCAGATCAGGCCACAAACAACACAACAGTTTCAAAAGATCAAACAGGAGCATCAACACACCTACAAATATAAGTAGAAAATTAAAAACAACAAATAAATTGAAGAGAAAACAAGTGACAGGCATCAACATGATCCTTTTTGTGATTTAATATCATGCTAACTGCCATAGAATAATAAATACAATAAAGTACTAACTGCTATTTGTTCTGTTTCTTTAATGGAAGGTAATGAACATAGAATAATACATATACTAATTGAACTGGTGTTTTTTCATAATTTTTTTGTTCATTAGAAAACAATCTTCTCTGGTTTTTGATTTTTTTGTTTGGCGGTTCCAAATTTGTATTTACACATAATATAACAGCAGCCAATCAAAACTACAGTATTTTTGCGCATGCGTATTTTTCATCCCTCTTCTTCTACCTTTAGACGCTAGTTCATTTTCATAGAACAATTTTTCTTAGTATTTTTGTCGTTCTATGGGTTTTGCCGCTCTCATTCATTAATCATTTGTGGTTCAGTTTATTTGTTTTTGAATTTATTATAATTTGTTTTTTTAATTACTTCTGAAATTAGTTAGTGAAAAATTATCTTTTTTATGACTATCCACAAAGTTATGGAAGATACCAAAGTTGGTTCTTTAGAAGACGAAGCGCTGAAGAGAAAAGAGAGGTTAAAATTACTCAAAAGGAAACATGATGCGGATTCTAACAGTTCCGACGTTTCTGATCAACCTTTACCTAAGTAAATATTTTTTTTAATTAATCCATCTTTTAAAAGATGACAATTACAGTATCTGCATTGGGAAAAGATGTTTTTTTTTTACTCGGCCGTAACATTTCATAAATAAGTTTTCTCTGGATTGGTTATGAGGTTTGAACTAAGTTGAAAGCATTTAGTTTGTATATTTTTCCGTAATACAGGAGAGACGATGGTTCTGGCTGGGACATGTTTTGAGAATGCCTAATGATAGTTGGCCAAAAAGAGCACTGTTCTTCCGTCCGCATGGGTTCCGTCAGCCCAGGCTTCCCTCTTTCACAATACACCGTTCCTATGACAACGATATCAGAGCACAAGGAATGTCGTGGAAAGAGGTGACGCATTTGGCGCCGAGGCGCTCTGAATGGAGGAGGCTGGTTTCTGCCCTGTGCTCCCGAGAGGGGCGTTGAGGGTGATGATGATGAGTTTGTAAATTGTACACCATACACGACATGTTATAAAATAGATATCTACCAGAGAGCAGGTAATTCATATAGCTACATGTATATGAAGATTAGGATTTATTATTTTAAGTTTTATTTATCTGTTATTCATGTAGTGCCCTGGAAAGAACAGATTCTTTGTAATTTTTGGGTGTCATGTAAAAATCAGATATTCGTAAAACATTATGTGAATATTTTTTGCATATTCAATTTTGTGAAGATGTACATACTACCCAGCTTGACATCTTATTTTGTAAGATAATGAGATGCTAAATTCTGTGTTTATTGCATGTAATCAGTTTGATCCGTATCTCACTTTTGGGAAATAAGTAGACGTTTATTTACTTATTTATTCTTTACTGTACATTTATCATGTTTGCAATTGGTGATAAATCAGTTCTACAATTACATGTTATTTAATATTGCAGACCCATCTTTAGAAGCTACAGACCTCAAGATGAAGGTTTGAAAGAAGTGGTATTACCAGATGCTCAGCCAGGAGATGTGGAGGCCGAAGTTAAAGATCAGCTGGAAGCTTCCAATGCAAAGGTTTTACTTAAGAATAATTATTATTTATTTTGATTTTCTTTATTTTCTCCTTAGGTACATTCTAGTGATGTCACGAATGTGTGATTTTGGATATTCACGAATGCGAATATTTGCTGCCGACATTCGCGAATGCAAATAGCGAATATTGACTTGCTTAAATTTCTACAATTGCTCAAACATTAAAAATTCTACCCCCCCGTCGCTGAATTTTCAAAATGGTATAGGAATTTAAAATATTTCAAAACTCCTTGGTTTTCTTAAAGAATGTTTTCTTGCAGTACCTTTTTCTATATTGTACTGGGTAAGTATTTGGTACTTTTACCAAATATCCGATACTTTATTACTAAAATAATATTCGCAAAACATTTGCATATTTTTTTGCAAATGCGATTACTTTGAAATACGTGAATATTCGCGAATGCGAATGCGAATAGGAATATTCGTTACATCACTAAGTACATTCACCCAATATACCAATGAAATAAAAAACAATCATTTATTTCTGTGTGTGAAAGGAAAAAAATATTAGTCAATTCATCTCCAAATTGAGTTTAATACATTAAAAGAATGAGTCGATGTTGCACATTAGACACCATATTTCAATCAGAATATTGTTCTGCCTGTGAATTAGTGTTTTTTTTCGATTCATCCAATTTTTCCTTTCGTACATAAATGTATTTTGTAATTATTTTATAAGCAAGCATAAAAGTAAGTGGCGCTTGATCATCTCTGCCTATCCCGAAGTGGAAACAGCATGATAGTAATGGTGATATAATAATAGTAATATTTGTTTTCCAGGTTGTGATAGAGGAACTGGATATCACAAATCTAGCTCCAAGAAAACCCGATTGGGATTTGAAACGAGATGTAGCAAAGAAATTGGAAAAACTAGAAAGGCGGACTCAGAAAGCCATTGCAGAACTTATCTGGGAGAGATTAAAAGAAGGGCAAGAAAACAACATTGGTGCCATGGTTACTTTAGCTGCAGATACACAAAATAAAGATACCGAAGACTGAATTTAGTTAGTAAATAGCTTCAATGTTAAATATCTCTTTTAATGACCCACTCATGATGGGGTGCTTTACCTGAAATTAATAATTGTCTGTTTATGTGGTTGTTTCTGAACATATTAGTCTATTCATTATAGGTCTCATGTGATTCTCTTTTATCACTAAATATTTTATTCATTATGCAGACTCAGTTTGACATAGGTATCTTCATTTTGGAATATGAAAACACGAAAAAAAAAAACTGAATATGAAATGATAGTCCATAAATTTTTTTTTTCATAAACTGGAGAAATTCCTTCATTCATACCAATACAGCATTTTCCACAAGTGGGGTGGTGCCAGCAGACTAACTGCATGTAATAAACATGTCATTTTCTCTACGCCAATAAAAGTCAGTACATTCAGAATGGGTCTCATCACTGAATTCAAAATGTTAAATGTTTTAACCTGTCCGTGAGTGAATAAAGAAAAAATAAATGTGTGTGGCAGAGTGAATTAATTCAACTTTCACTTTTTGAATATTTTTTTATTGCATGTTATAGAAAATGATCCCTAGAATAAATGTTTATAAGGAACCAACTCTCAAAAATTAATAATAACGGAGTTATATAACAAAAACAATTTTGATATGTCATGTCTGCTCCGGTATTGTCAACAATGGGTTCAACATAGGAATATTTATTATTATTAAAAATATTTATTTTTATTTGTTTTTAACAAAAACTTATGTAGGTACTAAAAACTAATTAAATTGTCCAGAATTAGCACAAAAAGTAAAAAAAAATCACAAAACACTCCATAAAATAACACCCATAGTGCACAAACGCACGCAGCAAAATGGTTTGCAACCACGAGTGACGGCTAGGTATTTCAAGCGGCGGTCACGTGAAATTTTGTACAGGCGATAAATAAAGTCTAAACACGCCTATTTTTGATTTTTTCCTTGTGATTGGTAAAGTACATCCGACAGATTGGACCAATGATGAAATTGACGAATTTGGCGGGAATACCTAAATATTACTGGATAAACGCACCGGTGCGTCCGTACTCCAGATCCCATAATATTTCTTGCACGCACCGGTGCGTTGATATTCCTTTACAGGTTAAAAGGTGAGGTTCTTTGAATACTTACCTGCCTATTATAGACTCGAAAACTAATATGTTTATTTTATTTATATATTCATACTTTCCTGTACATTTATTTTAAACAATTCCATAGAACATTCAAGTTAGATACGATCAATATACAGAGAGTATGTTTATTGCAAAGGCGCGATCTCTTCCAACTAACCCAAAATCGATCTCTTCCAAAGTGGAATACTTATTAGTTGCTGGTGACTCCATGGAACAAAATTTTTGTGTAGGGATATAATTTTGATGTGATTTTAATTAAACCCTTTGTAATTTTAAAGTTGTTTTATTTATCTAAATCACAGTTTATTCTTCTAAAATTAATCAATGTCAAATATTATTATGTAGGTAATACTGTTGATTTCTGTAGCAATATGAATGTATTTATATTGCAGTATTTTGTATACAAGTACTTACATAAATAATACATCATTTTATTGTAGATATTACCAATATATTGATAGATTCTTGTAGGGAGTCCAAACATAATTTGATGTAAAATATGTGTTCTTGTTTTCATTTATATTTTTCTGATAATATTTCTATTTCAGATTTGTTTAATATGAAATGGTAATATAGAATAGATTTCTAATATAGTGATAATCTCACCACTGCTTATCATTATTTTATTTTTAATTGAAGTTGTTTTTGTTTTACTTATAACTGATAATAATATGCTAAAACAAATAAATATTTTTTGTTCCTGTTTATTAATTTGTCAGATTTTAAAAGCCCATTCTTTTATTTATAGATACCTATGTTAATGTATAAGTGGGCTCTAAATAAAATGATGTTTTAATAATACATGTTTGATCTCTAAAAGTATCTGTCTTTAAATATTGTTGAAAATATTATTTCAACATGCGTTCTAATACAACACAACATATATCTATATACATATGTCTCTGTCCAATAGTTAGATTAGCCAGTCAACTAAATGGCTGGGCAAATGTGCAATAATTTGCCTGATCAAAGCTTGCCCAATTGTCGATATTTAGTTTCTTTATTTGGCACTGTGGCGTTAGGATTTTGATAAACATTGTGTAAAAGAATAATTCTGTTGAACATCTGTTGGCTATTCAATTGATTGCTGGCGTTTTACTGGCTAACCATTCAGTTGACTGGCCAAATAAATTATCTGGTGGCGATATATACATAGCAATTTGCAATATCAAATACAAAAATAAATAATTTAATTGATTTTCTTTGATTCATATTTATGAACACTTCAATGCATCCTATAAAATAAATTACAATTTATATACCCATACTACTTTGTACAGGCATCGAAGAAACAATTTTTTAAACAAGTTTTTTTTCATTTCTACATATTCAAATATCTCTAAAACTTTTGCCCTGAGATTATTATTCTATTATAAAATTAATTCAATAAATATCACATTATATTGTTTAACACTGCATTTCATATGAAAATATTTCAACAATATCTTTAACTAAACTAAGTATTGACTGTCCACATCACGATTAATAATCTATTTTGTGTTTTTATATAATCAGTAAATGCAACTAATCATCACAAATAGATCAATCATATTCTCTGATTACGCTTTATAAAAATAGTGAATAAAGATTGTTAATATAGTGATTTTACTGTTGCATGAATAAATTATTCATATCTACTCGCGTAGATAACTCTTACTGTAATACCAATTGAGCTCTAAGACAATTTAAATTTCACAATTAACAATTAATTTAGGCAAGATCATTTCATTTCACTGTATTAATTTATTTGAAGTCTTCACATATCAAACATTTTTAAGGCACACATGAATGTTTTAATTTTATTATAATGTTTATTTAGATGAAGTCATACACATCTGTAATAATAGTAAAAACTGATTAAAATTAATAATGACATAAATGTATTGTGGGAACTTCTCAGTGATTGGGAACTGTTTTTGCTTTTTTTGGGTTGTGGATTTGTAAGAGTTTCATATCCAATATTGCTAGCTCCGTCTAAGTTGTTGTCGTAGTAACTGTTTCTCTCTGTATTATAATAAACTGTTCTATCTCCGATTGGTTGCAGAGGTCTGAAGTTATGAGTTATTTTGCCATGGTCTGAACGCAAATTGCGAAAGTTGTCAATCTGGAAAAAAGATAATATTGAATATATTTTTCTAAAGTTGATATTTTCGACGTACCGTTCTTGGTGGAAGTTCATGTTAAATTAATTATAAATAAAACACTTTATTAGTTACTTCCACTGTGACAATGTCAGTATGGAAGTACTAAATAAATGTTTTCTATACCATTTAATATTTTTCTTAATCGAAAAAATAAAACAGGTGTTTTATTCTACTAAAGATTATATTTTGTGAGAGAGACGTCTTTCGTCTTATGAGGACATTGTCAATCTTCTTAATGAATTGTCACAAATATCATTGATATGTCAGCATTCAAGCTAAAGTGTTTAAAATATTATGCATATGAATGAAGTAATTGTTAAATCTTGAGTGGAAACATTTGTTTACATAGTAATATAGTTGACACTATATAGTGATAATCTCACCACTGCACATCATCACATTTTTTCTTATGTAAACTGCTCTGTTGATTTTGTTATAATTATAAATAATGTGCAGAAGAATAAAATAAATATATAAATTCATTGTAAAGGGTGATTTATGTACAAAATATATTCCTTTTTATATGTTTGTATTAAGATAATATGTAAATAGCAATGATTATAAGTTATATTTGAAAAATGCTTGTTTTTTACCTGTTCATGTGAAAGCCTGATAGGCTGTTCATAGTCAATCCAAGTAACCACCTCAGAACATGGTGGTGTTGTCAGTGACCCGCTGTAGGTGAAATAGTGATCCAGATCATATGGTAAAAGGTCCAGGAAGCTCATACCTTGTACTAGTGGTACAGATGTATGAGGTTCTGTAACATTCTCCAGAGCTGTTGTCAATCCATCATAGCCTGGATGTCTGAATCTATCAAGCTGTAAAAAATAATTGCTAATATATTTTATACACAAAAAGCAGGTATTCGTAAAACCTCACATTAACATCTTTGATTCAGCGTACAGTTAGTTTGTTGGCTACCTCACTTGTGGGATACGCCGTGGTAGTAGTATAGTGTGGTGTATTTTTTGCATAGGTATCTATATTTCTTTTTCTTACAGTTTTTGTTGTCATTCTTGTATATTACTTTTGGTCCATTTATATAATGCAAAATTGTGGCTGTTTTGTCTCTAAAGTATTCCAAAATTTAAAAATCCACTTTTAATAGTGATTAATTACGGAACTAAAATTCATTCTTTGGTATTGTTTGAATGTTGCTGGAAGATTTCTATTGTATTTACGATGTGATTGTTTTACACAGCTTCTAGCACACAGTACTTTATCTATTTAATATTGATTGGCTATCAGTCTGTGTGTACCTGCTTAACTTGATTCACATTTACAATCTGGTATAATTTATGTTTTGATTTTATTGTTTTCTAATATAATTATAAATGATTATTTATTTGAGCTTTGACGAATTGAAAATTTGCCACTAAATATTTATGAAGAAATAAATTTTCTTCGAAATTGCTTTTTGGAATTGCACCCTCCTTTACACGAGACTTGTCTCTATAAGGAGGATGTTTAGATTTAAGTTTTATCAAATAGTCTATGTATTGTAATGTCTGTATAATTATTGTTAAATAAAATAAATAAATAAATAAAAAAAATATCATATATGAAAGAAGAGGTATGCGAAAGCGCAGATGTCCGAGAACAATAAATTCTCAAGGATGGCTCCGTGTTGAGTGGGAGAAATCTGTGTGCATGTATGAGAAATTGTATGAATGTAAATGAAGCAAAAGAAGTATCTAAGGATAGGTCTTTTATAGTGTTCCATCCTTTCTGCCTACCCTGCTTGGGACACATCATGAAGGTATGAGACAGGTATAAACTTGATAATAATAATAACTACACAACTTATTTATGATGCGCCGTTTTGTGGAAAAACCACCGCAAGGGCCCATTCAAGAATCATAACACTTCCTGAACAATAGGGTTTTTAACCTCGTCTTGAACACCTCCACACTCTCCAGAGTTCGCAAATCATAGGAAATTTTCTTCCATAGCAACGGAACAGTCACACAGAAGGCATGGTCAACATAGTTGGCCAGACATATATGATAAATGGAAAATTCACACAGATCAAGGTAGTCCCAAACTCAAATATGAATGTTGTATCATGAGTACTAACGCGACAATGCACATACATATAATAGTGCTCCAAATACATGTTCATGTAGCACCCATACCCAGGATAATTTGAAATATGTCCCTTTAAGTTTTGCCCTCGCTGAGAATCAAACCCGAGTCCTCATGATTCGCTGACGAAAGCATTACCTCTGCGGCATTAAATTCTTTATTTACCATGTTATACAATTTTATTAGTAGGTATTCAATACTTACTTCATAAAAGAATGCAAGAACAGCTAATCCATCATGATGCTCCAAAGCATTTTTAGGATCTCCATATTCTTTTTTGAAAAACACCATGTGCAACTCCATAGGAAAACTGTAAAAATAAATTATCAGATAGGTACATAATTTTAAAACATTGATTTATCAACTGGATTCTGATCTACTTAGATACTTAGCATTAAATGAATAATGTTCAGTGGATTATTTTCAAAGCCTCATGCTATTTCTGAAAATGTATCTCTTTAAGAATACACACTTGTAAAAACAGGATTTGATGTTGCTATTTGGTATGAAAGTTTCTGCCCCGAGGGAGCAAATTTGAGATTAAATGTCTGTGAAAATAGTGAATTTTAAGAATTTAACAAAAATATTTTGTATTCATTAATAAGGCGGAGACCACCCGAACACACTGTAAACAAAGCTACGTCAGTTAATCTCCCTCGACATCCATCAAGAAGGAGACCAAAGAATACCTGGATGACACAATGCAATAGAATCCTGCGGAGAAATGGCCTGGATGAAGATGATATAGGAAACAGAAGAACGTATAACCTCAGAACGAGAAGAGCCGACCCCAACAGCCTTCAGCGGCAATAAGTTGGGACAGTGCCAGGAAGAAGTAGATTTTGTATTCATTAAGCAAGTAGGAGTATATTAAGTTGCATTAATACGAGTATACTCACTCTTTACATAACACTTATTATAAAATTTAGATTATTTCAATGTTTCTTACCTCCTGCTATTGATCTTGTCTTCACTTCCCACACTGTCATTATAACCCCAATGGAAATGTAATTGACTGAAGATGTACTCCGCTGCCAGAGGTCCTTTGGAGATAGTTGGAAGCTCCTCGTCACTTTCCAATTTCACCATCACTGAAATATGTAGTATCTTCATTGAATTCAATCCAAAAGTTCAATGATTTATAATACAAGTAGTATTTTTTAGGCACAGATTGTATGTAGATATTAGTGGCTAGATAGGATGAATATAGTGATAATCTTGCCATTATACATGATATATTTTTATTTAATTTGATTGGTCTATTTTGTTTTATAAATTACAATTGATAATGTGCAAAAATAATAATAATAAAATAGTTATTTGCGCATTGCACATCAAAACTTGAGTCACCTTAATAAAACCTTGGTAAAACTCAAATACAGCATTTTTAATAATGTAAGTATTAATGTCATTTTTTACTTAATCATACTTTTTTAATGATTGGTATCTACAAAATAATATGTCTCATCTAGAAGTAGCAATAGTAAACAATTATATTTGATTTCTTTTTTATTCTGTCTTACCTGTATGTCCATTATTGTTTACTATCAGTCCTTGCATTTTAGTGGCGAATCCAGTCATTTCCATTGGAGGTAGATGCACATTCTGGACTGTGAGGAGGTTGATGTTTATGGGACTTTGATGTTTTCCGAAACATGTGTTGTATTGCTTCCCCCATTCACTTGGTCCTGAAATAAAATAAATTAATGAGGTTAAAATATGATGAGAATAAATAAATCTATTATAGTATCTACACCAGGCGTCGGCAACCTATGGCACGCGTGCCAGGCTTGGCACGCGATGGGATTCTGAATGGCACTCTACAAAGTAATCAGGGAAATCGCGAAAATAGAATTTTATGTTATTTTTTTAATAAATATGTTTAAAAGATAAATTTGGTATAAAATTCTTCTCCTCTAGAACGCGCATTATATAATTTAGAATTAAGGCGGCACCCTGAATCATATTGGTAGAGTGGCTTGGCACACCACAGCTAAAAGGTTGCCGACCCCCGATCTACACCATCACAGTATCTCCTCAAAGTGGGGTAGCCAAGAGACTAAATGCATATATCTAATAAACATATACTCGTAGGTGTACGCCTTTTGTACAAATCTATATTGACAATAAAATGTTTATTATTATTATACTTCAATGATATAATGTGGGTTAGTTTTGATAGCAATTTTAGAACCATCTTGTATTTGGTCTGACTTTAAGGGGGAGGGGCGTTCCCACTTTGATGTCAATTTTCCACATTTTTCTTATAATTAAATACAAATTTTGTATATTTTCCTGCTTTTACTTGTTTATGGATAATTTTTAGGTAAATTTTATCCAATCATCATTAACAACTTATCATGGTAATCAACTTGTATGTTTCTATATCTTTCACGAATCTGTATTTTTTTGATAAAGTTTAATTTATCGACCGACGGTTCTTGGTGGAAGTTCATATTAATAATTTTTAAAATGAAACACAATACTGTATATAGTTATTCCACTACTGATCAATTATGTAGGTACTATTAAAAATTTATTTTTTTGTATTATATTTTACAATTTTTCACAATGTTACTTTGTGTGAGCACGATTCTTCAATCGAGATATCTGATTGTTTTTTTTCATCTGAACATTGTATCCAAATTCAGTTAAATAAACAAAAAAAAAATGTATACATTCTAAATATTTCTTTAGAATTTTAAGCTAATGCAATTTCAGTAAACGGCAGAAGTGTCTATATTTTTGATGAGTTTCATGATTTTAGTGCAGATATTTTTTAAATATTTATAATGATAAATATAATTATAGTCTGTTACAAAACGGTCCATCATTATAATGTGCTTGACAACATATCACTTGCTAATATTTTTTTTACCTATAGGTAATGATGACATTTTGATAGGAAAATAGAGCTAGCAGGATATGAAACAAATTAACAATAATGTGTAATATTTACGTAATACCACATGCAATGAAATGTTTTTAAATAAATGTTTTACACTGAGTCTTCTAAATACGTTATAAACTCGTCCGAAAACCAATATCATCGTGTGATTCATTGTTAATTTGTAAATATTAGCCTTAATTGATCAGGATTCACCTTTAGATTAACATTTTTGTTAGGGTTCATTAGTTTTATGATTGTAAGATATAAAATCCAAAAAAATGTGTATATGTTTATGTAGGTACTCCGAATGCCATAAAACAGGTTGCTTTTAAGCTTTTTTAGACAGTTATGGGAAAGGCTTGTAAGCCTTAAAAAGAAGAAGCGAACACGAAAAAGCGTCTGTCTAAACATTTGCGGTACCTGCAAGGTTTAGTTTGGAGAGTGGTCTTAGAAGCATCAGTGGACAAAGGTCTATGAAGAAAGTGCTTAGACGTAAAGGGTTTTCTTTCCAACTACGTACCTATGACAGTGGTCGACAAATTTCTTAGTGAAATTGTGTAGTTTTTTTTAAGTTGGATTAGTAAACAAGTTGTATACGAGATATAAAACATTGACATCTGGTTTTATCCAGTGTAAGTTAGATATTTTGACAAAGAGCCATACTCCAGGGTTTAAAGAGCCGAAGATTTTGACCAATGAATCTAAAAACTAGGTGAATTGAAAGATGTAGTTGATGTGTAATTGACTATTGCTATGCCATTCAAAATCGACTATTTTATATATTCTTGTATCTACTAGTGTAATTTTAACAGGCTTCGTTCGACAAATAAAATTGTATTATTGAATTAACACTAACAGATAATATTGGTAGGTAGGTAAGTACTTCTTATTTTTTATTTATTTTATTCATTCTTTACTGTACATTGATAAAAAACAATTACATAAAAGGTATACATTCAAATTAAATACAATCAATATACAGAGGGCGAGTTTATCGCAAAGGCGCGATCTCTTCCAACTAACCCAAAAACACCAACTAACACTTCTCCTAATTGGTAAGTAGAACTGAAATAAAAATGCTGTATTTTGACAAAATAAGCATTGCAATTTGCAATGTTTTCGATTCCTATACAAATCTGGTGACAATATGGCGTCATATAAATTGTAATATCTCTGTCAATATATAAATTATTGTATTTTAAAAAAACTCGTATAGAGTGTATGATAATACCTCTATCTTAGAGATAAATATGCATAATATACTTATACAAAAATACACAAATATTTAATAAAAGATTTTATCTGACACATCCTTCCATACGAACAACATATTGTACACACTTTGTATTATTATTACATGGATTAGTGGGCACTGCTTGTCTATTTGCTATTATTTATGATAATTATGACAATAATACATAGTACTTACTACTAATGTTTGCATATTATTATTATTACATAAGTATTTCAGTTTCAATTATTACCAGGTAGATTTGTATGGATAAATAAATTGTTGTTATAACTGTAGGCAATTAGTATGTGCCTTATATTAAGTAACAAATTTTGTCACGTTAATTTTATTTGATTTCTTTTATTGCTTATCTTTTGCCATCCCTACATTTCATATTGTGGGAAGATAATTTCTTATTCGTGCTTGTGCATGGGGGAGCTATACATTTTGGTTAGTTATCTCACAAAGTCGGCCCTGGTTGAAAAAAGGTTTGGAACCTCTGACATAGACTAATAAATAAATTATGTCTCAATATTAAAAATATTTGTGTCGGCATCATGCAAGCACTTGTTATTGTTTGAGATGGGGTTTTTTTACCACACATCAAACTACTAGCAGCATTTTAGATATTAATCATACTTTGTTTACTAATTCATCTTCGCTTCGCTAGGTACTTCAAATACAACTTTGTTTTCAATTATCAAATCATAATTTTGAAATAATAAATGTTCCGATGTTAAGCAAAACATACGCGCCTAATCTATAGAAAAATGTGATAAAAATAGACGAAACGTAATTATTATTATATATCGCTTGTAGCAAATTTTCCGCTCAACTAAGACAAATGTTGCCCAGCAAATTTTTAAAGTGCAATAATTTTCTTCGATCTATCGAGTCTCTACACACCCACAGTAAAAAAATATTTTATTAAATGCCTTCTATCTTGAAATGAGTTTTTTTTAATCAGCACGAGGTTCAACGCTAGAGAAAACCACTGGTAAGTTGAGGAAAACGAACTCATGACCATCACACAGCGACCCAGTTAACGTGAGGCATTCATTTATGCGGAAAATGTATTTCGTATTCTTCTTTTAGACCCAGGGTCTCAAAAAATATGTTCACAACGACGGAAAATATAGCTAAGTATATCATACAGCGCAAATAATACACATCAATTTACCTACTTATGGATAACACTAATTAATTCAGGTAATGTAGACAAAACGTTGTAATATCTTCGTACCTATAATAGTTGTAAGATTTCTTAGGTATACTTGTCAAACTCTTGGATTTTTTGTAAAATAATATTCTACCGCCACTGAAAAATGACAATTTATTATTACACAATTTGTACATATTCAAGAGAATAGTAAAAATATTTTTGAAAAGATTAGTTACGCTACACAATAACATTAGTTATTATTCTTTTATGGAATAAATTACCCACTGATATTAATAATACTATAGGTATATTTTTACGCATAACTTACCTTCTGAAAATCGGCATAAACTGGAAAATTACAATAGCTCAAATATGTATAATACTAAAAGTACCTCGGATAATTTAAATATATATTACGTATATTTTGCATGTTATGAATGTACTATTTTAGCAAGCGTATGTTATTGGAATTTTGAGCAATTTTGTAACAAGAGAATTTATGTGAATTAGAA
Organism: Athripsodes cinereus; assembly: GCA_947579605.1. Lineage (NCBI taxonomy): Eukaryota > Metazoa > Arthropoda > Insecta > Trichoptera > Leptoceridae > Athripsodes > Athripsodes cinereus. The sequence continues at coordinate 9,556,751 of OX388315.1, forward strand.
GAAATGATTGTTGCTTGTACCTACGAGTATTTAGTCTATTTATAGTTCAGTGTAAAGTTTCACCATTTGTTTTTACCTATTTAAATATCAGTTAGATAAATACTTAATTGCTGTTAAAATATGTATATGTAATAATTTTCCTTATTTTATTTATAAGATATTTATTTATTTATTATTCATTCTTTACTGTACATTGATTACAGTACAAATAATTTTATAGAAAAATGCAATAAGATATTATCAATATACAGAGGTCAAGTTTAGCTTCAGTTTAAGTTCAGAGCGCGATCTCCTCCAACTATAATTCATGTTATTAACAACCCCACAAAATAATCCCATATTCATGCAAGTGAATAGAAAATTTTCATCTCTCCAAGCAGAGTTTTAGGATTGGGAAAATTGGGGAGCAGAAAAAATGTGTACTTTTAGTACAATAAAACCTATATTTTATTCCAACATTTAATGTGTTGGTATTCAAGTAGCAGCATTCCACTCTTGTATGAATTAAAAATTACTTTTCGTTCAACTATAGTTGAAAGCCCATAAGGTCTACCTCAGGCCCCGTCTTAGATAAAAAACAAACTTTTGCTTTAGACTGACTGGATGTCATGAGAACTAATGTTCTAGAAACATCCAGGGGTAAGTGGTGGGATCCCCTTCCTTAATGGATGTATAAATTTAAATTTCTTCAGAGTCGAAAGATGTATTTCTCGTACTTTTTTTTGCACTGTCCCAACTTACTGCCGCTGAAGGCTGTTGGGGTTGGGTCAATTTTTGTATTTCCGCGAGTAAATTACAAAGACATAACGTTATCCAATGGCCCATTAGGAGTTCTTGGTTTGGTAAATATATCTGGATGGATGAACGAAGAATGTCTCATTAAAGTTGTTGTTTACGGAAAATGTTGGTTCACATTACGTACATGAAGAAATAAACAACAACTTATGATATAAAGGCTAATTAGCCGTAAACAAATAAATAAATAAATATAAGTTTTATTGTTAATAGTTTTTTTGTATTGTTCACCTTTTTTTCAAAACTGCGGCTCTTTCATACCACATTTCCCCTACGGTTGTTGTGTAGGTAAATTCGGTGTATCGGTGCGAAATAAATAGCCTAATTTATCTTTTTCTTTTGGTGTGAAGTGGTGATTTACCTAACAGTGTCATAATTGATTACCAAAACTTACTGAGTTCGTTAAAACAATAGACACTTGAATAATATCGTAAAATGATAGTGTGCAATTATCTATACACAGGCCCGTAGTGGATTTTTATTTGTTTGATAATTGAACCGACAATCTGATATACATAAACATAATATAGGTAATTAAAATTGAAAAAGTAAAAATAATATCTAGTTTATACTATACTCACGTCGTATCCCAAGTGGGGTAGGTAGAGAGGATGGAACGCCATATAGCTTTCCCTTACACAGTTTGTACCATTTGTCATATACGTAGTCGATTTCTCTTACACAACACACGACCGTTCTTGAGGATTTGGTCTACGTGATCAAGCCATCATCAGTTCGTTCCACATTTCCAAACCATCGTAACTTATTTACACGCATTCTATCCACAACACTCCTCTTACATCCGCTCTTTCTTCTAATATCCTCATTCTATCACGCAACCTTTTACCAATCATTCTTCTCAGCGATCGCACCTTCACTGCATCTATTTCAATTTCGTCCTTTTTTAATCACTTCCATGTTTCGCTTGCATAAGGTCAGTACCAGAATAGTATTATGTACTAGCATTTCGCCACGTTCGAAACTTTGCTATTGGTAACAATGGGTCAAAGTTCACTTTAGCACCGATCACTTTCCTTCTTTCGATGTTCCTATCGCATCTTCCATCCCTCGTAAACAAACTTCCCAAATATAATATTATATACACTCGTTTACTTGCCATAACATTCATTTCGCAAATCGTTCTTTTGTTCTCTCTTTCGAACACTAATACTTTCGTATTAATAACATACATAAAAATAATGTGGTGTTTTAGAATTTAACAAAACCAGAAGAATCAGCAATATGTTCAATTTAAAACTTGGCAATTTATAAAATGAATTTTCTTCAGGCATGTCAAGTACTGTTATTTTTGTCGATCACAGACATAATAAGTTTCTTGTAAGAACTGATATTAAATTTATTTATTATATGCATTAGTCCACTAGTTATCCTACTTTTGGAAAGTGAAGGTACAGATAGGAAGGTTGCTTGATATTATTTTATTATTACCATACCTCATAATATTATTTTATTCTTACCATTGTGTCCCTCGTAACCAAAGTCTTGACTTTGCGTGAGACCTGAAAAAAAAACAATATTTTATTATTGTTAAAAATGCAGATACAAATTATTACATTGCAAAAACAATGAAACTATTCCAAATGAGAGTATCATTAATAAGAACACAAAAGAGGAGGATTATAATGATAATTCACTGTGTCGGTGTTTAGGTAGTAGAATTCCATATCGAAATAAATAAATCATCATCATCATCGCCCTCAACGCTCCTCTCGGGAGCACAGCTGCCTGAGTCAATAACACACTTTCGCGTCACGTTCCCGCTCCGTTAGCGTTCGGGTGCAGACGAAGTTGCAAGCAAGTGTCAATTTCGTTGCTAAGATACACAATAGTTACGAAAATTAACACTTTGGCGCAACATCGTCTGCACCTGAACGCTAACGGAGCGGGAACGTGACGCGAAAGTGTGTTATTGACTCAGGCCTCAGGGCAGAAACCAGCCTCCTCCATTCAGAGCGTCTCTGTGCCAATTGCGTCACCTCTTCCCACGACATTCCTTGCGCTCTGATATCGTTTTCATAGGAACGGTGTATTGTCAAAGAGGGACGGTCACTCAGGTTAGTAAATTCAGGTACCTGGGAGCAACCATAATAAATAAAACAAGCGTTTTATTCTACTAATGATTTATTCCATGAGAGAGACGTCTTTCGTCTTATAATATAAGGACATTGTCAATCTCCTTTGAGAGAGACGTCTTTCGTCTTATAAGGACATTGTCAATCTCCTTTGACAATGACAATGTCCTTATAAGACGAAAGACGTCTCTCTCATGGAATAAATCATTAGTAGAATAAAACGCTTGTTTTATTTATTTTATAATGATAATGTTACCGTGATAGTTAAAAACATGTTTTAATGTATACTTATTACAAAAACATAAAAAATATAAGAATATGAGTTTGTATTTTCATTATCGGCAATGTAGGGAAATGAAATGATAATAAAAATCATTAAGAAATTCTGAAATCATTTGATTCAAAATGCAGACAAAATGTAGGTAATTTATTTTGATTGCATATTTCAATTAATATGCGAGAAATTAAAAACTGTCATTCATCAACATGGGGTGTTTTCTATCCATTATAATATTGCCTATCATTTCACGCCACATTTGGTGAGGGATAGATTATGAGATATGAAAACCAAACAATCCACATTATCCATTAAAGTCGCATGGTCATTAATTAACAATTATTTATTTTGCTATTTAATCACATTCACCTTCAATAATAATATTATAATCCACGCGGTGTGGATTCCAAGTGTTTTTCAAACGTCAACCTTCCATTGCACCGCTGTTTCGGACAAATAATTACTTTATTTTTTTTATTATTTAATAAATGCACCCACTCAATAAATTCATCACGTTCAGAAGTCAAAGATCACTAAAGAAGCCTTCTTCATTCAGAGCAAAATTTCATCTCTTCAACATACTATGAAAGAGAGTATTTTTGGCTGTCCAATATTAATGAAGCAATGTCATAACATTAATATATTATGCATGACTGCATGAGTCAGTTTTGCAGAATTGAGTTATTCCCTCCACAAAAATGTAGTTATATGTCATACCTTACAAAGTAATGGCATCAAGGGTAGCCTATGTACTTGGTAGGTAACCCTTGATGCCATTATTTGTGAGGTATGACATATACCTACATTTCTGTGAAGGGAATAACTCAATACTGCAAAACTGACTCATGCCCCTTTACCTTGTCACCACAGATACAACAGCAACAAAAATACGTTCTTTACCGTCTTTCGAAGGCGAAATACGGAGGCGGCAAGATCTGCTGGCGCATAAAATTTTCACTTGGAAGTTCGAGACTTAGTATTGAGCTACCAACTGTAATATGCTTTCGTTATCGTTATAAATAAAATGCAACATGTAAAAGTGAACCGTAATATTATAACGGTAATAATATATTCGATACTAAGTATGCCTATCTATAAGTATTTAAGGCATTATAATATATTCCGATAAATAGATACATTGATGCACTGTATTAATATATAATATCTAAGTATCATCCATCACAATAAATGTATTATGATTCAACATGTTAAGTTCATTATGCACATGCAATGTCACATGGAAATCAATAAATACTCAGAACATCAATTTCCTCTAATCTGTAAACATAATATATTGAATATAACTCATCCTTTATAATAATATGTACCTACCCATCATCAAGTTTTACGAATTATTTTGTTTCATCGATAATCTTTAAGAAGTGTAAGTAACACTATTTTTTATTGCTGTGCGTGTTTTGACTGCTATGACTGGATGATGTCCATAATATTCCAAATATTCTCAAGTCAAAACTCGAGACGAATTAAGATCTAAATTCAATATAGATACATACATGTTTATCGATCCCCATAATGACAGGCTCCGCTAAGTTCGTGAGTTGTATGTGCATTAACATAATAAATATGTATTATAAAATGCAAATCGATCCATATAAGTGTTTGATTCGGTTAGTCATATAAATAGTATTGCAAAACATTCACATTATATCTTGTCAGTTTTTTTCTCACTGACCATCGTTTCATTGATCTTGGCTTTCATGTCATGCAAATGTCATCCACTTAGGTCAAGTTCAAACCGTTTTTACCAGGCACGAAAATATACTTAGATGGTTTTTGAACGAATTACATTTTATTGCTTAATTATTTTCAATTATATTCACTGCATTATGTTATTGAAGCGTAGCATAACAGGCATGTAGGTATCTTTTTTTTATTTTATTAGGCAACCCAGCCAACTAGGGCTGATTTATGCCATTAAACAACTAACATGTATATATAAAAAACATAATGTGGACAGAAAACAAACAAATCATAATAATTATAAAATCCTTCTTCACAATCTCAAACAACCATCTATGAATGTCCATCCTACCAAGCGTGAGAAGAAACGCAATGTTGATTGGGTGAGGGACATCAGTTACTTGGTGAGGCATGTGTCTCTTTCATATCATTAGGTATGTGTGTTGGATCACCTGAATTACGAGGTATGCCACCCATCCCAAATGACTTAATTTTTTATTGGCCTACATGTGAAATGTATTTACTGCTGTAGGTTTACCTGGTAGGTATATCTCATTATATCATCATGTGTGTTGGATCATCTGAGTTATGAGGTATTCCGCTCATCTCGTAAGACTTCATTTTAATTGGCATGGAGATAACAATTTGTAAGTTTACGTGCAGTTAGTCCACTGGCTATTGGGAGATATGACGTGACGGCTTAGGGGAGAATACATAGACAGATAAATACATATAGGTAAAAAAACATAAATAGTTGTATTAGGAAGTTATTTAGTAGATATTGAAGAGAGATTTGCCTCACACCCGGATATCTTAGGAGTCACACATTACACATGTTAAGGTTTGCACCCTCCCTCACCCATGAATGCTACAGTAATGTCAGTTCCTATATTATCTATACTCTGTTTGCAAAATCTTTCTCTCAAGAGGAAGCTCAGGAGTCGTAGACTTTTATCCCCACATTCAAACCAAAACTATCCTCACGAGCCGACCATTGGACAGGTCTGATGGGCCGACCGGCCAAAACGGGCGTCTTGGTAATCTTTAATACTCTCTCTTCAACGTTATATGAAGGTTTTATATAGTGCAATTACTTTTGCATTTTTTTCTCATTTGTCATAACGCTATCAATAGAATATGACTTGCAGAAAGTATAAAAGCATCGCACTGCAGAGTGCAGACAGAAATCATATCAACGTATATTATCTACCTAGGTATCTATATAAGAAACACTGATTGTATCGAATCAGCAAATCGATACATTGTTATCCAATACTAAACATATAAAAGTGTTCTCAAAGCATCTTTATTTTTTTTTGTTGCACAGGACGTCTTCGATCGGACACCTCACCTTATATTATGAACGTAAGAAATAGATAGACATTTCTGATAATGACAAATAAATAAATAATAAAAATAGACAGAAGATGTTATATTTTATAGGAATACAATATAGACGACGTGCGTATTGACTGCATATAGTTAGTTTACTTGATACTAAATAAATGGGGGATGCCGTGATTGTATAGATAAAATGAATTTAGTAACTTTAAGAATCAATTATCAATATATACATATCGATCGACATAGGTGCATAGCTACATACTGTAATACTGCCTGATGAAATACACAAGCCGTATTGAATGAATTAATAAATAACTTTTATCAGATTTTTCACTAGATTGAGAGAAAATAATTAAAAGTACATTGCAAATTTGTTTTCAAAAGGCTTTTCGAGTTAATATTTTTTTAAAGAATGACAAGCGCGAAGTACATTACACTTAAATACCTATAAATAATAGTCTGTAATTAATATTCAGTATAACTTCTAAATAAGAGACTAAAATTCAAATAAATAAACTTGCTAAAATATTTAATAAAGTCCTTAATAAAAAAGAATTAATAGAATAATTTATGATTGTATAAGTTAATACAGTTCGTATGTGGAAAGACATTTATTTATAGCTAATGATGCAAGTAATGTAAAGAACTTTGCAATACCTTTGCACCCATATTGTTTTCTATCAAGGTTCAACTCATTATTTTAAGATAAGACAGTTAGATAAGTAAATTGTTGTATTAATATATCATACATTCACGGCGTTAGTCTTGTTAAATAACAATAATATAAAAACACGTATTATAAACAGAAGAGAAAAGACAATTAGATAAGTAAATTGTTGTATTACTTATCATACATTCACGGCGTTAGTCTTGTTAAATAACAATAATATAAAAACACGTATTATAAACAGAAGAGAAAAGACAGTTAGATAAGACAGTTAGATAAGTAAATTGTTGTATTACTTATCATACATTCACGGCGTTAGTCTTGTTAAATAACAATAATATAAAAACACGTATTATAAACAGAAGAGAAAAGACAGTTAGATAAGTAAATTGTTGTATTACTTATCATACATTCACGGCGTTAGTCTTGTTAAATAACAATAATATAAAAACACGTATTATAAACAGAAGAGAAAAGACAGTTAGATAAGACAGTTAGATAAGTAAATTGTTGTATTACTTATCATACATTCACGGCGTTAGTCTTGTTAAATAACAATAATATAAAAACACGTATTATAAACAGAAGAGAAAAGACAGTTAGATAAGACAGTTAGATAAGTAAATTGTTGTATTACTTATCATACATTCACGGCGTTAGTCTTGTTAAATAACAATAATATAAAAACACGTATTATAAACAGAAGAGAAAAGACAGTTAGATAAGACAGTTAGATAAGTAAATTGTTGTATTACTTATCATACATTCACGGCGTTAGTCTTGTTAAATAACAATAATATAAAAACACGTATTATAAACAGAAGAGAAAAGAATGAAAAAAAAACATATTACCTAATGATTTTAAAGCATAGTCAAAGCATAGGTATTTTTACGTTTTACTGAGAAAAATGTTTCATTTTCCTTGTAGATACTCGTAATTAAACGTACAAATATGTGAATGGTTTAAAATATTTATGCGGGATTACAGATACATTGTATTAAATTATTATGATGTGTGTTATATGTTCTCCGAATATTTTGTTAACAATAAGATTTTCATATCCGGTTTTGTACATCTTCTAATGATATCCTGTTGTCATATTATTATCTGCAATATTAATGGCTAATTATGTATTACTTCACAATCATAGTTATTACCTACTAAGAAAACAAACGTTGGATATCTTTATGGTAGGTATTCATCAAGTTACTGCCACAGAAATAGGTCACCATTCCTTATTACTTTTTTTTTGTAATGAGAGAAATCCTTCATGAAACTTATTTAAGATGCGCCGTTTTGTGCAAAAACCACTGCAAGGGCCCATTCAAGAATCATAACACCTCCTGAACAATAGGGTTTTTAACCTCGCCTTAAACACCTCCACACTCTCCAGAGTTCGCAAATCATAGGGAATTTTGTTCCACAGCAACGGACCAGCCACACAGAAGGCATGATCAACATAGTTGGCCAGACCCCCCTATACGGCACCACAAGTCTATTGAGTCCTAGTGATTTTTGTCCACATGTCCACCAACTAAGTGTGCGTTAAGTTTTGAAATAATCTTGAGTTATCCATCTATCTATACTTTCGATAAAAAATGCAGGTCGTCCTCTCCGTGCTCAGGATGACTGGCATACCTCCTGACTGCTGAATTGAAAATACATACATTAAATGTCCTATTGATGATGTTTTACGAATACTCGCCATTTACAAGACACTCTAAAACTTGCAGAAAAAGGAGACCTATTCTTTGTCCGCGACTCCGTAAAATATTACAAAATGTTAGATTGTGTTAAATTTTCAAGTAAATTATGGGTTCTCAATTGCATGGTTGTTGTTATCAAGATTTCATGTATGCGAATATCGTTAGCATAATAATGAAACAGTCTGAAAAGTACAAAGTTGATTGCAGTGTTGTGAAAATTGGCACAGAGCCCAGATATAACTTACTATACAAGGGCATATTTTACAAGCACAGGTTACTACTGAAAATTCGAATTTACGATGGCATTAGGTAGATACTAGTACCTAATGTCAAGGTTGCATATTGGATTAAAATTATTCCTGCAATATGTGCATAATATATGGACGATTTTCTATGGATTCAAAATATCAACTGAAGGTCTGTGTTTTAAGGCACAATGAGGATGATAATATTATGTATGTTATTTATACGTAGTTAACCTGCTGACTATTTCACTTGTGGGAAATCCGTGATAGTATAGAAAAATATAAAAACAACCTTTCTTATTATGCACACAGTTGTAACTCATGTTTTTGTAGATGACATACAAGACTTGTTCTTAAAATACACAATACGTGAAAATGATTTAGTTCGTAAATGCTAAACATCGTCACCAGTTCCTACTTTTTATTGATTATATTATCTTTCGTACAAACTACACCAATATCTTCACATTATGACGTGAGAAATGGCACATATGCATACCTGCAACACGTGGTGGTATATTATAATACAAATCACCATAATTCACAAGATTTCCAGGTGTATGTATTAATATAAGAACAATGAAGATATTTAACGAGACAGCACATAAATCAATCAATGTAATACTATATTGCGAAATCTTAATCTGTAGGTACTTGTTTTATGACAATGTTAACTTATAAAATAACTCATTAAAATAGTTTATTACTATTCACTGAGAAACTTAGCAAAGATCATGCAAGCATTTTACTGTGACATTAATTAATGAAAGGTGTATTTCGTTGTTATTTGGTACGGAAAACATTTAATAAATTTATTTTCGAAACAAATAGTTTGTAATTAACGTCATGCAGAAGAAAACTCACACTTCCTTATTCCAGAAGATACCTGTGGGTAAAACGTTGGGTTACCAACTATCCTCGAGGTCATGACCATACTCAGCCCATTATCATTTATATTTAGTTATAGATTAGATCACGTGCACTACAAATAAATAGGCATTAGATGCATCATTCATTATAATTTATGATGTGGTCAATAGCCTGATCCAAACGCCATGATAAAAAAAATATGACAAAAGCACGTTGTTAACTGTGGAAGTGTTTGATGATGTATTTAGCTTGATAAACAAACCTAGATTAGTGTTATAAAAATATTTCAAGAGCCTTCAAAAAATTACCTAGATTTTTATTATACACCTTTGTACTGTGACTTTAACTACTACCTGTGTCAACATTTACTCATTCCAATATTTTGTTGTTCGTGTAAAGTGTCAGGACGCTTCAATTCTGAAGTATGTTATTTTTCAAGTCGATCGACGGAATAGAATTGGGGGAAAATAATGCTCGTTATTTGTTTGTTATACTTTCAACATTTGTAAACATTAATCAATTAATTTGTGTAAGAAAACATCGACAAGGCCTACATTTTGTTTAATATTAAAGTATATTACTTATAATATCTAGTCTCCTCTAATTGATTTTTATAGTTTTTGTTACAGGGTATGTCTAATACATATTTAAAAAATTCACCTATAAAACAGGTTTCTGTTTTAAGGTGTACCTAAGTTGAATTCAATAAGTGGTAAACAAATTTCCTTAGACCTACACATAGCAGTGATTAATTATGCAATAAATTGTTGGCCACCTCCAATCACTTGATTGACTCCAATGATTGTTTTATTACAGCACTAACTTAATAGTATAATAGATTCTATTTCAATTACTTGTTTGACCATAGTATTAAAACTGTTTTTCAATGAATTAATCTAGAGTAATCTGATTGGTTTGCGTGTTGTGAGTGAAACTCTTCTAGGCAAATAAAAATTGTGCCAAAATTTACAAACATGCACATTGCTCTAAACACATGAACAATATAATTTATGAACACGCAAAATTCTCCATAGTGCTTTTTAACATCCATCTTCTAGGATCCTCTAAAATAATAATAATTTAATTGTCTATATAGCGCCGTACTGTGATAATGTCACTTCAAGGGTGCTTTACATTATTTAAAATCAACATCCACGTCCATTTTAAAATTACATAGTATCAATTAAAAATTGTCGTCAGAAAGATAAAATATCATAATAATAAAATAATTAAAATACAATCATAACTAATGTTGTTTAGCAGACATTCAGTCTTAGTCCAAAAAATTATAATAATTTAAGAGGTGTGTCATGTGTAAAACTTTGTAAACAAATATGTCTTCAGGTTTCTCCTAAAACCGTCGTAGTCAGCGACCTGCCTGAGACCTAGAGGCAAACTATTCCAGAGCTAAGGACCGGCATAATAAAATATGAACTTGTACATGGTCCGTATTTTTAAAATACTATGGTTCCAGTTGTATATAAAGGAGGAAAAAACTCTAAAGCCAATTCTGAAATTTCAGTTTTTAAAATATGCATATTCTGAAGAAACATGGTCAATTTCATATACCGACTCATTAATGGACACATTAATGATATTATTAACCAATCAATGAACTGCTGAATAAACAACTCTATAATTATTTAGGTAGTTGTACAGAGGGCGGACAGTTAAAAACTGTCTTGCTACAATAAAGAGTCGAAAAGTATAAGTTATTAAACAAACAATAATTATAGTAACTAGGTGAAATGATAAAGTGTTACTTGAAAACCATAATCTATGTATTAATCACATGGGTGACTAAGTAACTACTTACTTTGATTATTTCAATTTATTTAAGTACCTACTCAGAAAGAACCTAGTCAATATTGACATACCTTCTAACCTTCTATTAATCATTGATTAATCTATTTTCCAAGTGTCACTTGTGAAGGAAAAGAGATAGATACACTAGTCTAGCATGTCGTGATATTGATGACTATCCATGTGTATTGGATACTTGTATTTAACTGGGGTTCACGACTAAAAGTTAATATACCGCTAAAACTGTCATTTACATTTAACATATTTTTTAATGTTAACTTTCGTCAGAGTAAGAAATTCAGAAATAAGAAGAATTTGTAATGTTGAAGATGTTGTGCGATGGGGCAGAACAAGAAGACGCCTCTGGAGAGATCATGTGGTGAGGGCGAGCTCAGATCGAGTGCTTAGAATATCAGCAGACGAACGCATATCAAGAAACAGACATCCAGGAAACCACTTAAACGAAGGAGGGATGGCTGGACATCCACCTCCCAGGAACAGACTCCGAGAATCACATGACATAGTCCTAACTGAAGCAGAAGAAGAAAAAGAACTTTTGTCAAATTAAGTGCGTTACGTTTTCGGCGGAGATTATTGTTATATTTTTTCCAGGTTGGCTGGATGAAACCCGCCTTTTGGTACTTTCTGTAAACATGTACTTGTACGTACCCTACATATTTTGATGCCAATAAAGTTTTATTTATTTATTATTTTATTTAATGTCGTCACCTAAATAGTTCGGTATATATATAGTCACGCTAACTGTATAAAATAGTCGCTCAGATTAATATTGTTTTGTTGTTATCATTTAGTCGCAGTCAGTAATTCTAATTTTCTTAAACATAAATTTCTGTTACTTGTTTTAAATTTCTGTCACAATAAAAAATATATCCATTTGTCATTTGACTCTCAAAGAAGTGATTAGTTGACAATGAAATATTAGAAGACTATCGATATACACTTACTCATTGTAAAATATACTTAAAAGAGTGATTAAATCGAACCAGCATTTTTTTATAAATTAAATCACTTTTCAATCGATTTTATGTCAACATGGAATGAATTGATGGTTGGTAATATACCGACTACTTAGTAGAAACTTACAAATATTTTTTATTCAGCGCTTTGTGTATGTACTGCATGTTGCCATGAATAAAAAAGATTTAGAGGTTAATATTTCAAGTTGATTAGTATATAGTTAACATGGATTTTATTTTATCGTCATTGTGAAGTTACGGTTACGATGATGTCTAGGTTTACTTACTATCGAATACTATAATAGGTAACTACTCTACGCAGTATGAATTTTTATAATTTTTATAATATACGAAAGTATTATAGTTTAAAAATTATATACCTTTGACATTTTAAATATAGGTATATTTTATTTTCAATTTTTATATCTTTGAAGTACAAATTGTTTATTTATTACAAACTGCTTACATTGTACATGCAAAAAAGGTTTTATAAATAAATACATAGGTGTAAACTTAAAAAAGAAACAAATTTTTACATATAACTATTTTTAATATCAATTTCATGTTTAAAAATACGTCTTTTTTCTGACGGTTAAATTATGTAAATAAATATAAATAATGTAACCAAAAATCTCTGCTGTAATCTCCGTAATACAGGAGAGACGATGGTCCTGGCTGGGACATGTTTTGAGAATGCCTAATGATAGTTGGCCAAAAAGAGCACTGTTTTCCGTCGGTCCGGGCGTCCCTCTTTCACAATACACCGTTCCTATGACAACGATATCAGAGCGCAAGGAATGTCGTGGAAAGAGGTGACGCAATTGGCACAGAGACGCTCTGAATGGAGGAGGCTGGTTTCTGCCCTGTGCTCCCGAGAGGAGCGTTGAGCGCGATGATGATGATGATGATGATGATGAACCAAAAATACGGTAAGTATACGAAATCATTTCGTTGCTTCGGAATTATTTCTATAAATGCCCAAACTTCTTCTTCTTATTATTTAATTTTACGGCAATGCACCCGCAATCGAGCGAATTATGAATGCGCAAACTTCAACTCTTTGGTTTCGATTAGCTGATATTTGTGAGATCCAAGATTGAAAAATAAAACCTTTGTCTAAATAGTAACGAGCGACAATGAATAAGTTGATTGCCTATAAAAAAACACTTAATAATAAAAAAGCAACAACACAGCTGATCAGAAAAAATGTCATTGCCAAAAAAAACAAGTATTCAAATCAAGTTTGTGGTCTATTAATGAATTCACTTCGAATATCTACATAATCCGAACAAAAAATAATATAAATAAATATAAAGTAACCTACAATGGCTTGATATTGATTGTGTACTTGCCAGAATGTTTTTTAGTAGACCTTAAATACTTAATAATTATTATGTAATTGGATTATTATAGGAAGACTTTGAAGCAATGTATTTTGTTTTGATTTTATTTATCTCAAGTTGCTGTAAGTATTACATCAATGATAATACGTGCATAAATAACGTTATTTGATATAATACAACCTCTAAACCAATAATAATAGAAAAAAATAACGAAATATCATAGTATTGGTAGTTTTAAATAGTTTGATGCTGTAATATCGATCAAGGTAATTGATGACATAAATAACTTCAAAACTTTATCGCGAGAAACGTGAATCTACAGCTTTCTCATCTCCTGGACAATGTCACCAACCCAGCTTTTTTCGATCTTTCTAAACTTCTCTTGTCCATTTAAGAGTCAGTCCTAGAATTATAGGAGTTTGTCTGTTTACAATTATAGAATCAGTCTGATAAATGTGGGCAAATAATATCCGTGATACATTTTAAAATTTTCAAAATTACATACTTCATTGATATTTTTCTATTATGTTTAGCTACGAGTATTTTTCCATAGAAATACAATATGTTCGTTTCACTGCGTTTATAATATATGTACGTATAATATGTAAAATAGTTAGGTACCTACATGGTTTTGTCTGTAATAGAATGATGTTATATAATTCATAGCGTCAAATCATTATGGCATTGTACGTTGACATTAAGTGTATTAAACAATTTGTATTATGCTACTGTAATTATTGTGATTATTACTTACAACTACATAATATATACACAAAATGTATTGATAGTTATAGCAAAATGCAGTTTCCTGGAACAAACGCTTTAGGTCGAGAGGTTAATGGCGTAAGTATTCCCCAACGACATCCTTTCCGGAGATGTGATTCCCGGAAATTAACAGAGTGGGCGTGACGCCGCCTGGCGGGAAATGTAAACACGAGATGGATACATACATATAAGATACTAATGTGTTCGTAAAGACCTTACTCTATGAATTACATAATATTATGACTATAAAGGAGGTGATCATTTGTCTACCCAAAAGTCTATTGGTAGTAGATATACCGTCAGCCCGTTGGAGTTGTTGGTTCGGCAAATACGAGGTTTATCGACGAGCTAAATCGCCATTGAGAAGGGTTGTACATATATTATGCATTATTTTTATTGAGCATGCACAACGACATATTATAAAGATAAGTAGATACACCTAATCTGTCAGTTTTAAAACCGCGACTATGTAAGAAGGCGTTTCATAGGCAATTTATTTATACTTGGTTTAGATGGTTGGCTTGCCAGTGACCTAACGGTATAAATTTAAACCATCAATAGATTATGACGTAACCTCTTACTCTGACTAATGATAACATCTGATCACCCGTTAACAAATAGATGTCCTTTGTGAAACAAGATTATATAATATTTAGCAGTAGTTTTCTGGTAGCCTCAGAGTTTCCTATTAATCTTTTATATTATAATTGTCCACGAAGCTACTTTTTTTTATCATGATTGATTTATTATTTTTTTATATTTGTACAATTTTTGTACGATACAATGGCACCTGCTTACAAATAAATTTTTTTTAACGATATATCTGGGTTTTTATTAATAACCCAATTACAACCTTATACACCTTTCACAGTAAGCTACTAAAAGCTTGTGTCGTGAATGGGGAGTTTGCCGGTACCTGGTATCCAACCACGGACCCCTTGTTCACGAGGTCAAGACTCTACCTCCAGGCTACCGACGAACATTGCGAGGTTCTCCAGGTTTCAGAATTTACTTCAAATATTTATTTTAAGTTGATATTCAAAAACCCCTATTCATTGCATCACCTCTGACGACTAAACCAAACCTTTTACTATAGGTATTATATTTTAATCACTGCTTTGGGCAGATTCTGTTGAGGTGAACAACCGTCCTACAACCAAAGTTTCCTAAGATTTAATAGTAGCCTGTTTTCTGGCATATGTAGTACCTGTAGTACCTATGTGAATTGTTATTCAACAGTTAAAATATGTACCTATCTTTAACATTTTGTACGTAATGATGTGATTGTACAATTTTTCTTTCTATATCACTTTCAGAGTCTATATAGAAATTTCCATGCTCCATTGAAAGAAAAAATAACATCGAATAATTATGGTGGGTAGCTATACAATTGAATTATTACTTTCGGTTATTTGTGACTATCTCTTTGTACATATTACGTGCAATTGTTCACCGTATTATAACTAACTCTGTTCTGCCTATCTTAACCCTAGGATGGTAACAGGAGTGAGGCATCACCCCACATGTTCATTAACACACCGATATCTTGAAAATTATTTGCTGTTTTGCATTAGCATTTTATTTATTCTTTTCTGGTTCCGTGTGTTATCAGTAGCCATTGGAAGCACGCTGATTCCCAGATAAGGGTACGTATGGGGTGTTACGTCACCCCTGTTACTATTTATGTGTGTATTTTTTTGTAAACATAAAATTCAATTATTTCTTATTTTCAATATCATTCAATATGGCTTTTCTTGATGATGAAGAGCTCGTTGTACATTATGCCCACGGAAAATGACAGAAACGTAAATTTTTTTTTGCTTAAAACGTAAAAAAAAATTGGTTGCCCGGAACATCGTAAAGTAATTTGTCTGAATTGTAATTAAGTAACCATATTGTTGATTCTAGTGTTCCTGCTACTTTAAAAACAGATTGATCTCATGCTAAAGATTTTTATTTGTTTGTTTTTCTAATAAAAAAAATGTTTTTTTGTAAAAATCAATTTTTTTCTTCATTCCTTCACTGGGGTGACATGGCACCCCTATTACCATTTATGATCATCTTAGATGTGTTACCATCCTAGGGCTAAGTACGAAAGTAATTGCTGAATACCTATCAAAACAAAATAAGATTGAGACAATATTATTTTTCATTATTTTGTCATTTATTATAAAAAAAACATATTATTATTACTGTTCATTGAATTAACAGTACCTACAGCTTTGAAGTAAAGGTTTGTTATTTGTTTATTATATAAATATTCGATGTAGATTGTAATTTAATGCGTCACTCCAATGCAGATTGAGGTTGCTATGAATTAATGAGATAACTTTTTTAGAGTAAGAATTATTTGCTTAATCCATTATTACTTTAAATTTCATCATTCGTAAATATATATGTAAAATATTAGTATTAGAATAGTTATTATGAAAAATCTGGTAAGTACTAAACATTGGATGAAAAAAGGATATCGTAACTACGACTCTCACAATATATTTTTAGTATCGAGATCGCTATTACTTATGGTGAAATTTGAGTACATAATCAGTAACTAATTTTGATAATAATGATAAAAAAAATAATTATACATATCCAAAGGCTGGTAGGTAGGAGTCTCTAAAGGTCACTCCATACACTGAGAAAAATACTAACAAAATTTCACAACGAATCATTGGTAGGTACGTACTATCAGATTAGGACCAGAGATAGTACAAACGATTCATTAGTACGAATCTGTAATTATTAACTTTTCGCGAACAAATCATTGGTAAATTTACCAAAGCTTTGTTTGCGAAAAGTTAATATTATAGATTCGTACTAACGAATCGTTTGTACTATCTCTGGTCCTAATCTGATAATACGTACCAATGATTCGTTGTGAGTATTTTTCTCAGTGTATAGTTATTTTCATGTAAAATGGTTGTGATACTGCAAGTCACATTGAAGGCACAAATATGAGAATATTTTAAGGTTTTTTTACACGAGACTTAAAATAGCCCTCTACAAAATTTGTTGAAATATTTAGGTATCATTATTGTATAGACTGATTATGTCGTCTCTCTATTAGCATAACAACTTTTATTGTCATACACTCGTAATGTAAGTATCTGACGACAGATTAAAATATTCATATAAAACTATAAATAATAAATATTCATAAGTACCTACCTGCGATTGATTTGTTTAATCTTTACAACAATTCTATTGTAAAAACCGAGACAATTTTATTGTGTATTGATGTCGGCATTTACGTATTATATACAATGTGTCAATTGACCATTATAATTTAGAACGATGTTTTTTTCACTTATATATTCAGACATCTACATAAAAAATATAAACGTCGTATAACAATGTAAATTTTCATTGACTGTTAAACAGCGCAAGTATAAATAATAAAATTATTTAGAATTATTTTTGCTAAGTGTATTATACAATACATGCGAGAGTTGAAGTGCTTTTTGATGCAAAGTATTTTATAACAAATAAAACCGCTATGCTTATTCAGTCATCAACTAATATAGTTCACTTTCACTCTTGCGTATTTCTATTGCATGAATATCTAGCTTGATAAACATAATGTACTTACACAGAGAACTATCAAGACGAAAGTTGACAAGACCATTAAGATAATATCACCTATGTTCCACCAGTGGCGTGCTTTCCATATATTAAAAAAGCACTGCATCTCTTCAAAAGAAAACTTGGATACTGTCCGAAATCGTAACATAAAGACTATGAGATTGCGAAATATCTCAACTTCGTATACCAAATTGGATATTTGACGACGGGGGAGGGGGTAGAAATTCATATGGTTTCTTAAACTCCTTTACCCAATTGTGGATATAATGAACTTTTCTATAACAAATGTATGACTTATATAAAATCTCTAGTCCCGCCACTGTGTTCTATATGTTTTTGCAGATTTTCCTTATGTTATTTCGTTAACTAATTGTGTCTCGTGAACGCATCGTTAAAATTGAATGCTCGCCAAAATTTAGGTATCGAATACTCGATTATATAAAGTTTTAGGTATGACCTATATGTTATAAACTGGAAGAGAATGTAAAGGTGAAATTCTGGTTTAAAGATTTGCACGTGTAGAAGTTAGTTCCTATTGTTTGGGCGTTAGACTTGCAATGGGTAATTATACAAAACATACACTGAGAAAAATACTCTCAACGAATCATTGGTACGTACCATCAGATTAGGACCAGGGATAGTACAAACGATTCATTAGTACGAATCTATAATATTAACCATAGAACTTAGTTAATCTTTGATATTAACCTATCGTTAACAAGTTGTTGGAAGATTTACCAACAATTTGTTTGCGAAAAGTTAATATTATAGATTCGTACTAATGAATCGTTTGTACTATTTCTGGTCCTAATCTGATAGGACGTACCAATGATTCGTTGTGAAATTTCGTTAGTATTTTTTTCAGTGCATTTTTCGTAGTAAAGAACTGATAAAAAAATACCTACATGATAAATTTGGGCTTGAATAAAAAATATCCCAATCACCTTTACTGAAATCAATACAGTACTATGCTTGTTTCGTGAAGGTGGTGACGGTTGACAGCGGATGGATTAAACTCGAACTTCGGATTGAAAGCCCAAGACTGTACCAGTAGATTACGACCACCGAAAGATTATTCCTATAGTTTTTAGAACACACAACATAAATGAATTATGCATTTTTATATTACTCCCCATCATGTCAAATCTGGCAACAACTTCAAACGTATACGTAATAGCGTAAGATCATCATTGTTACGTGCGTATCGCCATGATCCCTCCATAATCATCGGGCGGGTGTTAAATTTAATTGCACTGAGATCATAATTAAATATCGCAATTGGTAATAAATGGTCAGTAATTAAAATATCTACGTTTTGATAGTGTTGGTGATTAGGAACTGGCGTAGGTAGGTACCTACTGGCTACATCACGCGCTTATTGTGTGTACCTGGAACTGTGTAGAAATCGAAACGTTTATAAGGAAAATTGCTAACAGATAATTATTTGGCTATTATATCAACTAACACCAGATGCATGATTTATATCCGTTTATTTATGATTATTGAACATGTCGGCTTTGAGTAAAAAAGTAATAAATTATCTTTTTTTCAGCTAACCGACACCAATCAGGTATGTTACAACTTGCTGTTGTAATACAGTGGTTATCGGTAAAATCATGTATGTCTATCTATTTTAAAATACAAATTATGTATATTTATTTTCTATGATTGAATTAGAGGAAATCGACCTTTTCATTTAAAATGTGAACTGTTTATATTAAATAAAGCTATATAAAAACGTAGACATTTTCATACAATAATTTATTGCGACGAAATTATCGCAACATTTTTATCAGTCACCTGTATTCCTGCTATTGTGTAGTATCTAAGCAAGAAAGCATCAAAGAATATGATGAACACTTCATTTTCAAGAACAAGGTAAAGAATATTTAATTTGAAATTATTTAAAATCAGTAACATGTCATGTATATAAAATTTTATAAGAATTCAGAAAAAGAAAATCTCATTTAATACTTAATAAAATTCAATGTGCAATGAAAATAGATAACTGTATTAGCTTAGAATATATTAAACGATTTGCCCTCTATTTTCTTCTCGAGAACGAAGATTGTAAAAGTTCCCTACCCAGAGCATATTTATGTTTATTCAAATTGACGCACCCCTTGCAACGTCATTTTTAACATTCTGATTTCGCTATTGGGAACTTTGTGGATTAAAAGTTAAAACAAAACTGGATTCCTTTTAGCTAACTGTTATTTGACGTTCTCATAACATGATCTAGCCAAGACAAGAATATTTTGGCTCTCTCGTGTCGTGGAGACTATACATAGGTTTTTGCAGTGGTTTGTAGATTACATCAATATACATTCGAATTCGTGACATGTCCATACCACCTGATGACATCCAAATCCGATTAATGCACTTGTAAATGGAATACGTAACATAATTGATTTTCTATACATTTTATTGATACTCAGTTGTAAAGGAAATCATTCCTATCGTTGCATTGTTAGCATTACAATTTTATACAATTTATAGTAGGTAGGTACGTCAGGGTCATCAAGTCATCAATGTTAGGAATTAAACTATAATATAATACTAATCAAATATTGATACGAATGAATGAAAATGTATCTACTCATAAATTGAAGAGCTGGGTGCATTACCGATTAACGAATTTTTAACCTTACTGAATAAGCTGGAATACATCACATTCTAGCGATAAACTCGCCATCTATACCTACATTGAATTGTATAACTGATATTTTTATGATATTTTGTATTGATTTGAAATATTGTAATCAACATACAGTGAAGAATAAAATAAATAAATAATAAACTTTTGATTAGCTTTTAATTTTAATATCGATCACAAAATTTATACACAAAATCTTTGTTTAAATAATACCCGTTACTTAACAACGGTTTTTGAGAAGGGGGGGGGGCTTCAGCGATTTTTCAAAGAACTGGTCACAGCTACTGGTTTTTTGATTTTTTTTGTTTTTAACTCTTCTAAATAACGAGTAACAATGTTAATGTAATATCTTTAATGGATTAAAGATTAACTGAGTTAAATTTACGATTCACGTAGCTCAGTTCTGTTAAATTGTATTGCCATTATGTCTTCAGTAATCACTATTATTAAACTTAATATGAGTTTTATTAATCAGATTGTCGATGATTGGCTATTAAATTTAATATCTGTTGATTTAATATACCTAATTAAAAGTGTATTGATTGGTGCTACACAAACAGAAGTGCAATGATTGAATGTCTGAAGTGTAGCTGACTAAATTAATATATTAATGAAGAATTTTTAATGTCATGAATTGTTCATAATTATTTTCTGAACATACCTAATAAATTCACGTGTTTTTCATTCATGAAAATAAATATTTAGTTTTTACGCCACTCAATTTAAATAAAGCGGACGACATCCCTCACCTTTCTCCCCACATTCCTCACCCCCAAGTGATCTTAATCATATTGTGCTTAGTCTATCTTATAAACTTTTCTTCACATTACTCTTTTTTTCAATATTCCTTCTTTTTCAAACATTACAGGATTTTGTATGTTTATTTTTTTCTATTGGTAAAGAATTGGTCTCCCACTCTTCTGCGTAAGTTTTCGAGTGTCCTATTATTTATTGTATAAAGGCTTATGCCGTCTATTGATTAATAAAATAAAAAATAAAAAAAAATGCAGGTGTTCGAAAAAAATAAGACATTTTACATCTTAAATTCAGCGTTGAGGTTTGCCACCCATCCTGAATGTCTTGATTTTATACTGGCACAAAGAGGATAGTTTGTATGTTTCTTACATGCAGCTGATCTGCTGGCTACCCCACTTGTGGGATATGCCGTGATGGTATAATAAAAAAAAATATTATATAAAAAATAATAATTTTTTATATTCTTTATTATTAATGGTTTTCTCTTTCAATAATTATATTTTTCAAACATTACACGTTTTTCTGTTTTTTCTTCTTTTCTATATTATAAATAGTTTTATTTGTACTTACAATATGTTTCAAACTATGTTTTTGTGTGTGAGCGATGGCTGCTTGTGCGATATGCTAGTGAGAAGAGATGAATGAGCGGAATGTGCGATACTTAAATAATTGACTTAACTGTGGTACATGTTTGTGGATGACAGCCGAGTTACGAACGACTTATTTTTATTTTTTTAAACCATAGTTATAGTTGTTGTCTCCTTTGTACTTTTTATCAATAAATAAAATAAATATGTCAGTTCATTTGTAAAGTCCCTAAAGCTTATAATAATAATAAGATATCTTAGTAAAAATCTGAGGTTGGATTTTAAGCTTACATGTAGGTATTACAATTTTACAGTCATGGGTACCCAGATTATTACTATAAATTTATAGTGCTTAAACACCTACATTTTAAACAGAACAGTAGGTAAGTGAAGACTGTGAAGAAGCTCGTTTTCAACCTATGTTTTCTATAGAAGCGGTAGATGAATGAAGATGCAATGAAATAATAAAGCTATCAGAGAATTAATAACATTCAAACAGTATAAGTATCTAAAATAATAATTATTATTATATTATTATTATGATGCATTACAAAGCACTTTTTTATAGATAAATCGTTGCATAAACGGTTAAACAGCTGTAATAATGGTCTCCCCAAAAGTAAATACTTACCTATTTTAATATTATTTACATACACAAAGGTGACTTAATTCTTTAATGGGTATTGGTTAAGTTATAGGTATACACACTCATTTTAGAATAGTTCAGAAAGAACTAGAAACCGGTAATTACGGAGAAGTTTAGTCAGGTCCAATAAACAACTGCTGCATCTATGTACACCTGGCACGGTGAGGAAACCGTTTTTTTTTAACTGGAGACGGTAATTTGTGCAATCGGTCCGGGTAAAAGAATAAGGGACCCTGCAGACACCTATAATGGCAAATAGGTATACCAATAACAACAAACATAAAAAAGAGAGAATTGAAAATATAATAGATAAGTGTGTGTATATAGACATTTTACACTGATCGAGCTAGCCCCAAAGTAAGAAAATTCTGAATCTTATATTATGGGTACTATCGCAACGATACACGCATAATTATATGTAGATACATGTAATTCCTAGACTCAGGAAAATTAAAAAAAGCCCAGTCTACATTATATCCTGCTGAGACCGCCTTGGCCAAAAGCTGTTATGGTCTCAGTGCAGGGTGATGCTTTATAATAATAATAATATCCTATGGAAGAATTATGTGATGAAAATTACGTAGTTATCTATGTAATTATAAAACTTATACAAGGGTTTCATAATAATGTTCCTACTAAAGCGTTTAATCTAGAAATTATCTACTTAACAATACTTATCTATTTCTTGCAATAAATTAATATTTTAAAATATAATCAAACACCATAGACGTAATGTGCATTACACATAGTACCTACTTACTTGCTATCAATATTATTGAAGTAAAAAAAAATAAATTAATAAATGTCGATCGCGAACTATAAAAAAGTGCAGAACAAATTTGCAAGAGGTAGAGTATGCGATGCCGGATGTTTTTGCTTATCTTATGTATCTATGTAAATGTGGAAGGAAGCATTTATTTTTTTAATCTGTAGCATTGAAAATCTTCCGTCAAATCGTTGCTGGATCGTCAACAGCTGGAAATGTGTAATCAGCCCAGTGCTTCTTCAGGTGTATACCAATAGTACTCCTACTTTTATCTGTAATTTTCGTGTCTTTTAAATGGTAGGTACAGTATTCACAAAACATCACGAATTAGAAATTTAGCACCTTCAATTCGGCGGTGAGCTATGGCACCCATTCTGAATGTGTTATTTTTTGCACTTAAATGACTTTTTGTTTAAAACAAGCATTTGCACAAAGCACAAATTAACTTACTTTCAAAAGGGGAATTGAAAAGAGAGCGTAATATAAAGGATTCCCACGATGGCGGTTTAAGCCGGCCGGTTTCTTAGACCAGCCCAATGTCCCTCTCGTGAGAACAATTTTGGTTGGAATGTGCAGATAAATAGGAGTATTGGGTTAGTTGGAAGAGATCGCGCCTTTGCGATAAACTCGCCCTCTGTATATTGATTGTATTTGATTTGAATGTATACCTTTTATGTAATTGTTTTTTATCAATGTACAGTAAAGAATGAATAAATAAATAAATAAATATATGGCTCCTGAAATATCCGGGTGTGAGGTGGGTCTCTATTCAATGACTGCCCCACTTGCGGGCCGTGATGGTGTGGATGTGTAGACTTCGTACTTTGTTACTTCATATTGGGCTTATTTACTTAGTTGATATTTATTTTTAATCAATTTATACTTATTTATTTTCAAATGTATTGAACTTCATATAACTACTCAGTTTAATTGTCTCTGAGATATTATTCAACATAATACAATAAATATTATATCCGTGAAAAATCATCTTATTGTAATTATAAAAAACAATCAACTTTAATTTGCAATACAACAAGCAGAATATGTGCATACAAAACTGACGATGGAGATAATTTTATATTATCTATCATAATCTTTATTTTATGTAAACCATTTGTAAGCTCACTAATGTTAATTTTTTAACAATATATAATGTGCTTTTGACCTAAAATATGCGAGATTGACTGGCTTGACTTTATGAAGATAGAATATTAGAAAGAATAAGTACATAATGTACCTTTACTTATCGGACAGCATTCTATTACACTGTTAGGGCATAATATATTATTTTAAGTTTCGATAGCCTATTTTGACAGCGATCTAATTCACCTTGGGCTTGCGCATTTTCAGTTCGGACAGCAGTGTTATTATATTTTAAGATGATGCAGAAGGCCCAGGACAGAAAAATGGAAAGACCCATGTTCAGCAGCGGATAGATATGGTTTGCTCAATATAGTAAATAAATAATGTATGCCATTACTAATCATTGTGTGGTCATTAAAGGGTATATGTATGTGCATAAAATATTAAATTTTTATTTATTCCATTATTGCATTTGCTTCAAGAGTGGTAGCCAGTAGGTTACATGCATAATTATAAACGTGTAAGCTGTTTCCATTGTATGATGAAAAGTCAAAAAGTTGACAAACCGTGTGGAATAATTAATGATGTGGTCAATTACTTTGCATATCTTGCTTGAGAATGGTATAAGCATCATCTAAAAGTTCGATGATAAATAATTTAGTATTGTTCTATGTGGGAGGAAAACTTCTAACCTCTCTGAGTTGTTTAATATAAATGCATAGATAAAGTATAGATAAGAGAAAAAAACGAAGCAAACGAAAAAATATATAAACATTTAAAACAAGAAAATTTACATACATAGCGGATCCTCGTACAATTAGAAGAGCATTGATGCAGCATAATAACTACACGTGTTTTTACAATAAACTGGTAATAATATTCATAAACGAAAAATTGACATTTTCTTCTAATATGAGTAAACTATTGTTATTATATAACAATAAAAAATAATTACAATGTTTAAGTCGGTTATTATGTATATGAAGTAATGGAGATGAATTGTAATATATTATGTATATGTATATAAAAAATCTAGTGGATACTATCTACATTACTTGGAATGTTTATATGTAGGTATTCGTATTATTCTTTTCAAGATATTCTACAGACCACGACGTGCAGTCATCATGAGGTAACAAAAGAAAATTCTAAGCATACCGTAAACTGTCGTAGCCTCTGTCTGAGATCAGTTTTTCCACTAAACATTGAATAAACAAATATTAATTGGTCTATTCTTATACTATCGGTATGTTAAGTATGATTGTATTAAGACACAATTGTACCTATTCTTGAACAAAATGAACATTTAACCCGTGTTTTAATTATTTTTATTTAAAGTAGCTACACTTGTATGAGTCAATAGACAGGCTGATTTGATGTATTATGTCTTTCATTATTGTAAGTGGGTAAGTCTAGTTTTGCAATAGAAGAATCGTTTAATTAAGACAGAGGTGCCTGGAGAAATATGTAGGACGTGTTTATATTTAGTAGTCAACAGGAATAACTCTTAAAGGGAGTTAATCTATAATTGTATACTTAAATACGTAAGGAAATAAAAGGTGGAGTAATAAATAATGAAATTATGGAGAAAATTAATAAAAAATATAAACTAAAAATTCAAATTATAGATAGTGAAAAGTTCATGATTTTTTTGTAGTTAGTGCTTCGCGTAAATCGTATTAATTTGTTGCCAAAAGACTGAGTATATCAATTAGCCTATAACTCACATAAATATGCATTTGGTACCTGCCATTTATGTTTAGATTACTTGTGAAATTGTGATATTATGCACAATCGAAACATATTATAATGTATTGCTATTTTTGGTCAAATGTGTATTTATGCTAAATATCTTAAAAAATGCATTGACAACTTGCGAAGAAATATTAAAAAAATTATATATTTAATATTTGGGCAGCTTTCCTGGCTTCGAAACATCCGAGAGTGAGGTCAGGATGAGAGGTGTGGAAAAGTTGTTTCGTGCTTCCCAGGACAGACAAAGTGATCCCAGGTGTTCGTTAATGTCGGGAGGACCGGGCAAGATACATAAAGATATTTTTAAGTACATAGATATAAGGTTATTGTCTGATTTTAAGTGTCATCCCTAATTCAGATAATAAATACTCGAGCCTATAGTAAGTCATTTCATTCTTTAATGATGATGATGATGATGATGATGGATAATTTCTTCAGCGCCGTTTAATGGAGAATCCATCTCAAGGGCGCAGGAAGCTCTGTTGGACGAGCGATGTCTTCAGTTTGCTCTTGAATGTTAGTGTCTTTGTTTGTGTTATATAAAGTATTTATCAGCGACTCTCGCGTTCTGAAGATTTATTGTCACTTTCCCCCGCTATTTGTTGTGCGTAGCGATGTTGTGTTGCCGTCTCTGTTACACATTGCAGGACACGAGATATAATACACTAGACCGTAATTCTCAGAAACGGTTGTTCAGAACACATGTTTGGATTTTAGAATGTTGTTGATAAATGAAGTTGTCGTTTTTAGATATTAAATTTAACACAAAACTCGATTAAAATTAGGAGATGATGCACATATATAATGCATAAAAACTGCGCGATTTTATTTTGCAATACACACGAAAACTGAGAATTATAGGATCAATATGAACGGTAAAAACGGGTATTTATCCAAGAGCTGTGGTGACGCGTGGCTTTAAGGTAAAAATGTGTAAATATTAATTTTAGTTAGTACATTTCACACAATATTTATTGGAAAAAATTATCGAAATAATCAAATTGTACCAGTGGAAGGCTTTTATAAAATTCCAAGATGATCACTTTCGATATTTGTTCCACTGCACCATAAATTCCATTTGAAGTTACGGGGATAGGGTTATTAAAAATAAGTCTAGAAACCAGTCCAAAAATTAAAGGTAATAGCAAAAAGTAAAATGGTATTGGCCCGTGGAACTTACTGAATCTTTGGAGACACCTGGTATAGACAAATAGCAACTGAAGATGACAATACAAAGAATGTACATAGATATATGAAATAGGAACTAACACCTAATTTTTAACAATAACCTACTAATGTATTTAAAATTCTATCACTACATAATTTAGAAATATTATACCTTCTTCTTTCTTTACTTTCATGGCAAAATACGAGTGAATTATAAAATGTTGTATCTCCGCAGGTAAAAAAACGAAGATGTTGCACATGTACACCTATATATATGTAGAAGTGTAAGTTTTTGATTGAGTTTTATTTTTTACCCCAACGAAATCAAAATCCTCATGTATTATCAAATGGTACGTGTGTCTATATATTTTGCTTTTAAACATTGACCTATACATTATTTAAACAATTGTCTACCTTCATTTTGGATATAAATTCAATTCAGCGATGAGGTTTGCCACCTATCCCGAATTACTTACTTTTTTGTTGGCACGGAAAAGACAGCTTGGATATTTAATGAATCTTGTATGCTGGCTACCCCTTTTGTGGTGATATTTCGTGATGGTATTGTATAATATACTAAAGTATAAAATTTAGGTATGATAAACTGTTCTACGCATGCAGCAGATATTTATTGGGTAGGTATTATAGAATGTACAAGTTTGTAAGGATTTCATTATTTTTGCAAAGATACAATACATACAATAGTGATAAGAAAGTTTGTTATGCGATGACAAAAATATTCAAATATTCTTACCTGATAACACGGAGAGAAGAAAGCCAATAGAAATAATATTCCTGAAGAATTCCATTGTTTTTTTTTATAAAATAATAACTTGTAATAAATAAACTTTGAACACAAAATAATATTGCTAAAAATAATACAATACTTGGAGTCCAAATACCGCGAAACTGTCACGGATCACGACATAATAAATTATTAAGATGTATTATTATTTAAACATCACTGAACTGTACAAAATTGGTTTATTTGAAAATTATACAATGTGTTCGAACGAATTCTGAAATTTGAATTATTCCATTCGATGTAGTTGTACCTATTGTATGAAAGAAATAACAATAAAAGCGCGACGATATGTGAACGATTCGCGGAACAAAATTGTTATGAAGTAAAAAAAAATAGTTCATTTTGTATACGACGATGCAGGGGTTGTTCGCTACCACAACTTGATACCCTACTACTATTGTTTGATAGTGATTATACTAGGATTGGTAGCGATGATATGTGAGATTTTATTCACTTTTATCAGGTAGTTTCTGACAGACCACAATACTGCATAGTAGTACTACACTACCGGCGACGGAAGTTCGATTGCTTATAATGGATGTTTTACCATTTAACAACAGTGGACAGTAGTTATACGGTACACAATATAATAATATAATAATGTTGTGATATATATTATTGTAAGTATCTATCGCAGCTGATAACAATAATACTTCCAATACTACGAGTGGATTAGGTAGGTACTCTCTATATTATATTCTATATAGGCTCAGTGTGTGTGTGTGTGGTATTATTTAATTCAGCTACTGCGAAAGGACTGAAGGCTCATCTAGGAATGTATGGTCTATTTATTTACTGGAGTACATGCGATTTATTATAGGTACATCTACATATATATTATATGTTATATATATGTACGCACATAAATTTAAATACCTTCAATTATGAACCAATACAGGGCTGAGTTTAAAACTGAAGTGAGTAGACCTTTTTGCAGCAAATTATTTATTTATTTACAACTTCAACAGGGATAAAAACAGTCATATTATAAATAATGTTTATCAGAATAATACAGAACCATAAGTGGACCAGGCAAAGTCCCCTATTATGACCAGTATGCTAATTTCAATCATTTTCGATACACAATAGAGCCAAGCATGTGAAATTCATGTATATCTGTTATGTATATAATTTATGTAGGTATATCTGTTCTGTATTGGCCCCCAGAAAAGAGTTTTTTTTTTTTTTTAAGATATATCTGGGTTTTGTTATAAACCCAAATACAACCTTATACACCTTTCACACTAAGCTAAAAGCTTGTGCCGTGAAAGGGGAGTTTGCCGGCACCTGGGATCGAACCACGGACCCCTTGTTCTGAAGGCCGAGACTCTACCTCCAGCCTACCGACGAACTCTTCTTCTCTCTCGTCTCTCGACGAGTCCTTCGTTTTTTCTGTAAGTTTTTGAGTATCCTGTAAAGATGATGAAGATGGTTGACTTGATTTTGGTGCCGTTTAATTAATTGGTTTCATTCATTCATCGCCCTCAACGCTCCTCTCGGGAGCACAGGGCAGAAACCAGCCTCCTCCATTTAGCGCGTCTCTGCGCCAATCGCGTCACCTCTTTCCACGACATTCCCTGCGCTCTGATGTCATTGTCATAGGAAAAGGAAAATTGTTTAAGAGGGACGGCCGGGCCAACGGAACCCTTGCGGACGGAAGAACATTAATTATTGGTTTGCTCATTCATAAAATATTTTAAATATATATTGTCCTCACCTGATTTATTATTCATTTCCTTATTATTTTTGCGTTGTGACGTATTAGGAATCTACTCAAAGAAAATCCATATTAATTGTGGTTTTCCGACCGCATTGCTTGGGGAAATAAAAAGATTTTAAATGATGTGTCGATTTAAATTTTCCGAGTTTTGGTAAACCAACTACATAACTATACATAGTGTGATACGTATTTATAAGTAGGTATTTGGTTTACCTATAGTTTGTCGTAAATATATTGTATTGATTTGCATAATTAATGAGTACAAATAAAAAAGGTTTTTAAAATATCCAAAAGTACCTATCTCCCCACTCGACACTATTCTCCTATTTTAACATGTAAACAAACAAACCAACTATCTTATTAAAATATCTTATTATATAAGTGAATAAAATATCCCACATTGGGATATCCAACAGACCAGCTGCATGTAATAAGCATCCAAGCCGTCCTCTACGTGCAAACAACAAATCAAGACATTTAGGATTGGTGGCAAACTTCATCGCTGAAAATACATTGCAAAAAAATGATTTGTGTTGCATCTTAGTTTCGACGGTTTATTCCATCTATCTAAATGGAAAGTTTATTCGACTTTGGGAAAAACAATACCTACCACAAAATATTTTACGTATTGACATTCAAATGTCTGGGGTATATTACAATAACGTTTTTTTATGTAAAAGTTACATAGACTTTGAGTTATACCTACTACTTTTTGTATTAATTGAGTGTTATTGATAATTATCACAATATTTGAAAAATGTAATTACTAATTATTAGAACACTCAATTACTTAAAAAGTAGTAAATCATCTGTGTTTTTTTACATAATTCAATTTGGAGATTTACAAAATAAATGTCAACTCAGTGAATTTCACATGAGATGAAGAGATTTGACATTCTTCTGAGAATTAATTTATAAACATGAATAAATGATCAACTTGTGGCGCATGATCCGAATATTTTGACAATAACAATACCATCATCACCATCATGCCGCTTCTCTTGCGGGGTAGACAACAATATGGAACTTACTGTCAATAATCACGTTTTGTTTTTCTGACCTCAACACACTCTACTTAACCTTTCCCACTAGAAATAATGCCGTAATACAATCACGTGAATATTGAACGTAATATTTGTCACATCTCTATTTATCAATGATCTCTGCTACTCGTCGGTATAATCAGGTTTATGTAATGATTTATCTAAAAGTTCCGGTACTTGAGTAATGCTGAACTTCGTAATACATTGTACAGTTATACTTAATTATGTGAATGTGAGTTACGCGAATTATAAATTTTCATCAAAACTACTAAAATACGAAGAGTGTGTTACTGAAATAATAAAAATTTATTGAACACATTACATTATATAAAGATTATTTAATTAAATCTATTATCAAAACGTATCCCCTTATATTATCACAGAGATATATATTTTTTTAATCAATTCACGTAAAGATTACTTTCATATATATTTATTTTTTACAGCACGCTTATTAGTTAAGATAAAGAATTATAATTTCAAATACCTCAATATAAAAAATAATCGACATTTTGACAGAGTTCAGGTTAATCGTAAAACTGCGATTTCTTAAAACAACATTTCTTCCATCTTATTCAAATTTCAAAGATGTAAATTAATAACATATTTATAACAATATCATTTGTTTTTACAAATCAGATTTTACGAAAAACATTCTTCTTGCAAAGTTTTGTTTTCTGTCGCCTATGATCACAACCAAATCAGCTTGTATGTACCTATAGCCACATAAAATCATATTCCTATTTGGGCAATTTATCCTCCCGTATGTTCGTACTATTCGTAGTGCTACTGTATTATAAAACTATCCATTTATTGACTCGTGACAATTATTTAGCCTTGGTCCCATATTCTCCATACATTTCACGTGATGATAATATTACACACATATGTGTCAAATATTGCACACAAGAAATATTTGTAGGTATAATAAACATTCTATTTATTATATTTTATGCGACAGTTATCTACGTAGATAGACACGTGAGGATGCGAAAAATTGTGTTACTAAATAAATAACAAATTATACCTACCTAATATAAACAATATTATGAATATTATAATAGGTATATCGCCTTCATCAGACCATCATTGATAGCAAATTTCCAAGAAATATCGGAAAATATTGATATTATCTCCACGCTATGAATCTGGAAATAAATATTAAGTCCTCTGTGCCTACATTTTCTGTCACAGCCTAGGAATACTATACAAAAATATACCTGACTCATTTGTTACAAAATTATAAGTTTGACGTCAATCGATGTCATCTTTAACAAGGGGGGTATATACGCAGTATAATAAACATTCAAATCGTTAATCGTAAATGTTAAACTTAGTTTTCGCATTTTTAGAGGATTTTTACAGCAGTATGAGTGAAAATACTCAACACCTCATCCGCACAACCGAGTATGCAAACTCTCTTTAGTTAGCAAGGAGTTTGCAGAGTCTAATGGTTGTGCGGATGAGGTGTCTGTTGAGTACCGAATACTCTTAATTTAGATCGTATATTTTGACAATATTCAAAATGGGTGGCATACCTTATCGCTAATGTACCAGGTAAGTCCATTAATCCACAATGTTATCCCACTGAAAGTCGAAATATTTTAAATTTGCTGAGTACCTACCGAGACGGTTGACGCAGTCATAATCTGTTACATAGGTTCCGACCCTCAGAAATGCGGGACACGGGGAAGAAAGAGTATATAGAATCAAAAACCAGTATTGTGACCCTAATGTCGTCAGAATTTCTCTTTATCCCTTAGATATGTATATTCTATTTTTCTCAAGGCCATCCACTCGTCTGCGAGTGATTTAGGTTAGATATGTATGTAGAGAACAGCTTTATTCGTTCAAATCAAAATCTCCTCCTTCGTTTTAAGACAAGTAAGTTTTTCATAATTGAATTGGTGCAGTTTGAAAGAAGGGTCTTGGGCATAGGATCTCTAAATAGGGAAAGGGTTGTCCTTTGTCTTTCAAAGCAACAAAAACTTTTAAGGGGGGGAAATGACGCCTTATAAAAATGTTCGTAAGGGTATATGGTCTTCAAATTTACATTCAAATTACATACGAGTAATGCATTTTCATAATTATTATGTTTTAGCATTTTAGGTATCAATGTACCTAGCGGACTTACTGCCGTGTATTAAATCCAATTCTTCTAATGCTCTACTGTTCATTGAACTCAGCACGTGTTCATCTTTTAAGGTTTGTTCTACATGATTTGAGTTTTTTCTTAACTTAGATACCTATCCCACCCAGATCTAATAATCCAAGGGAGACAAGATATCTTCTCTTGCAATATTTTTGATGGTGTTACACATATTATGTAAATACACAAAGTAATAATAATAATAATAAACTTTATTGTACAAAATATTTGGATAAAAACAATAAGGTAACAACATGGTAACTATATAAACGAATATTTTTTTGCACAATGGGCGAGTTTATCGCAGGGACGCGATATATTCCAACTAATCCAAGAATAAATTTACTATTCATATTTCAACATTCTGAAGTACAGTTCTGCATTAATTCTTATTAAATTCACAATTGCTTTAAGTCTAATCTACGTTGCATCATCCTTCCAGTTTGATAAGAAATTCCATAAGCATTCTCCCATCATGTCAAAGGAATGTCCACTTCCTGTGCTAGACCTATAAAATGTATTAGGAATTCCCTTGCTTATCTTCAGGGACTATGTAAGTAACGCATTCATGTGGATAACAATTTACGTGTTTTCATTGAATATCGGTTCAATATAATGAGTGACAGCTGATCTACATACATTATTAATTGGTGTGGTTGCATAAAAATCAAAAAGAACAGTAACATTGCCACGACATAAACAAAGTAAATTAATAGTCAATATTGTCGACAAGCAGTGTTTGTAAATTAGTAAAAATAAATCACTTTTGTATGATGCCTACATTTGATATTGATTATTTCCTAGATCCTATAGATGTTGTGCAGCGCTTTGAAATGATTTTATCACAACACGGCGCTACATAATTTGTCATATTTTTATTGATATTACTTCCACGGGATTTGAATTTATATAATTTCACGTCATCATCTACTATGCATGTGTTAGGTATTTATATACATTAGTATTTTCTATCTATACCTACTATCATGGATCTTTCACAAGAGGTGTCGCCAGTAAATTATAACTTCATGTTATACACATGTAAGTCGTTATCTCCGTGCCAATAAAAAATAAAACATTCGGAATGGGTGACATACCTCATCATGTCTTCGGCAAAGAATAGGTTTACCACTCTTTTCTGTTGGTTTTAAAGTGCTCTGTAAAAGGTAGATATTTGGAAAATATCAAACAAAGCGATAAGGTTTGCCACATAGTCTGAATATTTTATATTTTTATTGATGCACAGAGCTCAACCTCCATGTACCTACATTACATTAAGTTAGGTCACTAATTATATGTATTTGTCTTGTCGGAGATGCGTGATGGTATAGATAGATAATGAATGCACATATTTTGCTATTTATGTCATAATTATAATTTTTAAAATAACAGTATTGTAAAAAAAGAATCATTGAAAAGTAGCAGCGACTGTAAAATTGTGCTCTCCACATGCATCTATAAATATTGTGCATTTTAATATTGGTAGGTATTGAATTGTCATTTGTATTATAAGTACAAAAATATCTGTTATTATTGCTTGGTTACTATTTATCATGTAAGTATCGCATCGTATTTTCATGATCACTCGTAAATGAATGGATGTCCTTTAAAAATAGAATAGAATATCTTATCGTAAAGAGACGTATTCACATTGAGACATTTTTACGTTCATCGAATGTGAACACATCTACAAGTTATTTTTCCCGGATTATTTTTGTTCCCGGGAATCCCGGGAAATTCAAAAAAAATTATTTTCAGGTGGAAATTGTAAAAGTTAAACATTATGTTGTTTTTGCAATTTAAAAGAGTTTATTTTACCTGAAATGATTCTCCCTCAGCACGTGTGACCAAATTCTCCGAAAAAGCCATAAAAATAATGTTTATCTATAGTGTCCGAATATTAAATTGAGGTGGTATTTGTACCTACTTTTATATGTTTACATTATTAGTATTTTGACTGCTTCAAAGAAAACATTTTTTTCCTTTTCTCATACTGTTTTTACATTAATAAAGAATCAAAACCATACCTACGATAGAAACAAAAAAATGCAAATTGGTAAATTTATGGATTCCTTTTAAACTTGTATACCTATTGTATTACCTTGTACCATCAGACCGAAAGAAACACATGTCAGCATTTTATAATTTTTCCACGTAAAATAAATAACCAATTTATTTTTTGCTATACTTTACTATACTATACCCTCACGCCATGTCCTAAGTGGAGTAGGCAGAGAGAACGGAACGCCAAACAGAACTATCTTTACACACTTCCTTCGCTTCCTCCACATTCATACAGTTTCTCATACACGCACGTCGGTTCCTCTTACTCAACCACGGCCGTCCTTGAGAATTTGATCCACGTGATAAAGCCATGTGGCTCTCGGACACCCGCGTTTCCTCACACCCTTTCTTTCAGATAAGTATATCCTCTTTGTCATTCTTACCTGGTTCATTCGTTCAACATGTCCAAACCACCACACGCGCATTCTGTCCACAACACTTTTCTTGCATCCATTCATTCTTCTAATATCCTCATTTTTCACTCTATCATGCAGCGTTTTACTAACCATTCTTCTCAACGATCTCATCATTAATTCCACTTTCGTCCTTCTTCAGCCACGTCCATGTCTCGCTTGCATACGTAAGTGACGGTACCAGAATGGTATTGTGCACCAGCATTTAGCCATGTTCGATACATTGCCATTGCTGACAATGGGTCGTAGTGCACCGTTAACTCTAGCACACGCCACTTTTATTTTTTTAAGCGATGTTTTATATTTCTCATTTTATTCTGATCATTTTGATTTATAAAGTGATGAATGCTGATTTCATAAGTGCGTTATAATGTGTTATATTTATTACGACTATTAGAGTTAACCAAACAAAGATTTCGGTATCGGTATGGTAATCTGCATGACTAATATTTTGTTTTTTTCCCGGGAAATGTTTGGCTTTTTCCCCGGGAAACGGGAAATAAAAATTGAATGAATTTGCGGATTCGGGAATAACCTTCCAAACACAACTATTAACAATTTTCATTCATGTCTTCACTGCCGTGTGTAAACTCACCGTCATGTTGTCGGTGGATTGACGTATTTTCGTAATATAATAATTAAATAAAATAAAAAATTGTTAAAAATACAAACATTTATCATAGGCACACAGTGACTCATCTGTTTTATTTATAATTTTGACATTTGAGTCTAGTTCAAATAGGGAAAAAAACTTGTTTTTTGGTCGTTCCAGTGAAAAAAAGCTTTCATCAAAACATTTCGGATGATGATCACTTAAAAAGATAAAATAATATGAACGACGCTTAACAGTATTCACTATTCACAGACTACCTCGAAATGTTATTGTTATCGTTGCGTAGGCCCTTCAGTATTATTATTACCTACGTAATTAATATTAATATTTATCTAAACAAAGTAATGAGGAACAGTTAGGTACAAACTACAAGCATGTCATGATTGATATGAGAACATTACTCAGCAAGCAAAAGAGCAAACAAAAAATAATGATTCAAATATTAATAACTTGTGGAGTCGCCGGTCAATGAATAGGTCTCCCACTCTTTTCTGCAAGTTTTTGAATGTCCTGTAAAAAGCTGGTTTTCGTAAAACATCTCATATAAGACAATTAACATCTTCAATTTCTGAAATTTCTGATGAAATACGCAACCCATTTTGAATGACTATATTCAATAAGTCTGCTAGCACCCCCATCCGAGGACCAATGAGGACATTATAAAAATGAACCTACATCTATAAAGTTATAGTTTATATTTATTATATTACCCTACTTAGTTGATCTTTGTTATTTACCTTATAATTATTAGGTATATATTATAATATTCACCTACTTCTGTCGTTATTTGAGTGTCATTTTCAGAATATGCAGATGAAGCAAGTCATTTTCATTCAGAGTGATTATATTTTATTTATTTTATTCTGTTTTTATTCTTTCCTATACCTACCGTGTTTACAACATCAATCATTATAATATATCATAAAATCATTAGTTTATGTATTTAGTATTCTTTTTGCACATTATCATTATATAAAAGTGTTAACAAAACAATTCAAAATTTAAAACACCAAATAAAACAATACAAAATATAAAATTTAAATTACTATATTACTTATACAATTCAATGTGCAGAGGGCAATAAGTTTATCTTCCAACAAACACTAGTAGGTATATTTAGCAACCAATTTTGTATCTATCCTCTTCTGATGCAAATGTATTATAATAATTATAGTAGTATTCTTACTGAATTCTAATAAGATATTTGTTCGTTAAAATTTAGTTCGTAGTGAGGAAACAAGAGCGGGGAAAGGGAAAATGAAGAGGAAAAAATCCACCGTAGAACCCATTTACAATATGAGCGGTTATTATACCTACCTGCCTTGTAAAATTTAAAAAATATACTGGTTATACTATAATAAAATACTTTGAATAGAAATAGGTAGGTACTTGTAAGCAATAATTTACGTAAGTTGGACATTATAAAAATTGAACATTATAAAAATTAAAGTTGGACTTTAAAAACATTGCCTGTAGGATGCATATTATTATTTTCTTAAGATAGGTAGATACCTATTCAATAAGACGGACAAACATGATCGCTGAATTTAAAAGAATACCTAATAGATTTTTTCAGATAGGTTTCTTTCCGCTATTTGGTATTTTTTTTCACAGGCATGACTAATCATCTAACTGCCAAACATTGATAGAAGCCGGTATCTAGGAGTGTGTCGGAAAGATTTGGTATTGCCACACCACAAATAATATACTAGGTATGATGTTTATATACTAATATCAATTACTACTATAGAATTTACAAAATAGTAGGTGACCTACAAGTAGGTGAAACCTACAGTCTACACGACGCTGATGCAAATATTTTTTAGTTGACAGATAAAAATAAGTTGTAGCTAATTTGAATCTCGACACACAACTCAATTATTGCACAGAAATTTTGATGATATGAAAATTTTCGCATTTGATTTCATTTTATGGGCAAATCCTAATATTTTTGGCGTAGTTGGTAGCAATTTAGCCTTTGTAATAAACTCGTCCCCTATAAGTAGATATATTGGTTGTATTTCATATCAATATAGGTATTAATGTACAGTAAATAGTGAATAAAAAAAATGAATTTGAAATAGTGATTCCAAAAAATACGATTAGTTATTAATTAATGTTTAAATTTTTAATATATCTATAAAATAATTTGCATTTCAAAATGGTGTATCAAAAGAAGAAAAGGAATTTCCACAGACAACATGGTAACATTGGAAAAAAGATTTCGTGATTTTCATCGCCATAAAAATAGTGCGATAAAGGCAAAGCTTGTGATATAATTTCTAAGTCACTATGAAAATTTACGATTAGAGGAAACCTTTCCGCATTAAGGAAATTTCAATATTTATAATTATAGAAATGTAAATCACATGCCTATCTTTCTATCTATATTATAATGCTTATACACATTATATTATTAGGTATCTACATAGAGGTAATGCAAAATACATGATAATGTAAATATCATGTTTAAAACCATCAATAAAATATGTTTGATATGGTAATAAAATTGTTCGAAATAATGTTGATTATAATAATTATATTTTTAGACTTGCATAGTCATCTATTGACTAATATTATAAAGAAGTTTACAGATTGTTTTACATAATATTGAACTACGTAAAACACGCGCGAATTTTTTGTATTTTATGAGAGAGATGTCGCTAGCTTCCTCCTACATTATACTCTATGGTCCGCTACCTACTAAATGGGCCCGTCACCAAGCGAGTTCAATTCACTTGTATTATAGAGAATATTTTACTCCGTCACGGGCTTGTTTTATACCGTGACTGTGGTCGACTCTGGCGTTTATCTTGGTATGAATCTCTTTGTAGTTTGTGTCGCGAGTGGGAAAAAATCGGTCAAATAACTAGAAATTACCCAAATTTCTTAATAAAATATCAACCAAGAATAATGTGCCAGCTTTTCTAAAGGTATTTTGCTTAATAAATATGTCGATTTATCTGACTTATGTCTCGTAATTCAGTGGTAAACTCATGATAGTTTCTGTTTCTAGCATTCTCTTTGGCAGCGACCATTTTAGATTCGGGTGGATGGCATAGCATAAATAATTGTTTATATTTTATCACTTTCTTTATCATCGATACATATGATTAATCGTGTTTTAATCCGAATTCTTTCATCTAGATGCGTATTTCGTTTATATAATCGTGGTTTTATGGTAAAATCGTTTGAATATTATTTTTGTATGATCGTTAGTTTTGGTTTACTGTATGTGCTGAATTTTGTTTTACAGAACCTTGAAAGTTACTGACTATCGGGATGGTGTCAACGAGGCAGATGTCTATTGTTAGCGGTGGTGGAGGTAGTTCAGATGGGGCTGGACCCAGCAATGCAGAAGCTACCACATCTCGCATTACCAGACATTCAGCGGTCTTGCCCAATCTTCCACCTCCAAGTTCTTCCCAGCAGAACTCTCAGTGGGCTATGGCTCTAGTAGCTAATAGTATCGACGGGGCTGGGCCCAGCAATGCAGAAGCTATCACATCTCGCATTACCAGGCATTCAGCAGTCTTGCCCAATCTTCCACCTCCAAGTTCTCCCCAGCAGAACACCCAGTGGGCCATGGCTCTAGTAGCTAATAGCACCAGTACTCCCAATCATTCCAGAGCTTTTTCTACTGGTCTTTTGGATTTACCTCCAGAGATCTTGGAGAAAATATTTAGCTATCTCAAATTTAAAACTGTAGCTCACATGAGGATGGTAATAATTCAATTTAGCTATCACTTGTTTGAAATTTTGCCATAATATGCTTTATCATACAGTGAATAGGTTGAAATGTATCATGACTTAATGCGGCAATATTTAAATGTCTGTTGTAGGTTTGTCGGCAGTTGAACAATGCTTGTGGATCGTACTTGAGTTCATCCTTTCAGCGCATTCTATCACAAATGCTGAACAGGTTCCAAACTATCAAGTCCAAGATGCCTCGGAGGGAGTCTGCCCGCAGGCACCATCCATTGGCTTGTGAGTCGGACATCATTGAGACACTTCACATGCGATTAGCTTTATTGCAAATGACATTTGGGAAACACATTGAGAGGAAGTACTGCTGCTTTTTTCCTGGAGAGGTAAATAATTCCATATAATTTGTTTTGTCACATTCATCCTTTATTTCTAGTAAAGTATAGTAACATCATGTTTGTTTGGAGTAAAAAGAAAACTGCACTAATACCACTTAATTTTGTTCTACACACAAGTAAGGTTTTAATAGGGATCCTATCATTCTAGAGTGCACTGTTTGATTAATCTACCTATAGGTCTACAACCTATATGCAAATGATGCACATTATTTATTTTTTTCTTCTTGCGCATCATCATTCATAATTATAACAAAATCAACAGATCAGTTAACATAAGAAAAAATGCGATGATGTGCAGTGGCGAGATTATCACTATATAGTGATTTCTTCCATCTAACTATGTCACATTAACACTAAACATGTTATGTGGGGGTTTACTTGTGGTGACTTTGGTAACTGTGTTGGTCCCAATTATTTTACGTCATTATTTTGTATTGAAACATTTCAATTTTGTTTTATCATCTTCGTTCACAGGTAGGTAGGTACAAGGAAATAAATAAACTTTAAAATTTGATTATCAGATAAAATGAAACTTAATCCTTTATTGGTTTCCCATGTTAAAAGAAAAGAAGAATAAAAACTTCTCTCTTTATTGGCATTTTAAAAGTTTTTTTACAAAATTATAGTATCACACAACTAGGTATAACACTAACCCACTTATAGAATGCACATATTTTTACAATAATAATGTATTTAATTAAGATAAAAGAGCATACATATCTATTATATAAAAAAATAATGAAACTTCAAACAAAAATCAAAATTAAAAAAGCCAAGTTATAGTGAATACTAAAAATGGAGAAGAACAAAATAATAAGAAAAACAATAGTAAAAATTAAATACAATTCAAAGATAATCATAAAAATCAAACAAAAATTAATAATGAAAATAAAAATTAAACAAACATTGGCATTAGGGAAGGGGAAATGTGGAAGATTCATTTAATAAAATTATTTAACTTTGTATGTTCATCGCAAGCAGTAGTCAGTGTACTGATTATCCCACCAGTGGGAGATGCGACGATGGTAAGCATATTTATGTTGCACTGTACTATCATCCGGCGAAATTCATTTCCTGTAACTTTTATAAATAGTCTATTTGTTTGTTGCAAAAAGTAGCTTACTTATGGATCTCAATATTACATTGTTTATTACCATGATATTAAAATCATGAATTGTTGGATGCAATCATCCATTTTATTGTCATACAATAACTGACCACATATACACACAATGTGCCTTTTATTTTCAATTTCACTTTTATTGTTATCAAAACATTTCAGATAAAACTTGTACACATTAT
This sequence comes from Athripsodes cinereus, assembly GCA_947579605.1. NCBI lineage: Eukaryota > Metazoa > Arthropoda > Insecta > Trichoptera > Leptoceridae > Athripsodes > Athripsodes cinereus. Next base: position 9,598,548 of record OX388315.1, read on the forward strand.
TGTTATTCATAAGATGAGACTTAGCTGACCTTATAAATAAATCAAATTACATATACCTATTTACTTCTTGATACGTAATTAAAGAGGAATTCACAATTAATATTAATATTAGCCACAATAAACTGGAACTATGTTCCATAGTGTCTCCAGCAAAGAGTAAATAAATAAATGAATCTTTATTGTCCAAATTCAACAAAAAAAAAATACACAACATGATAGTAAAAAAAATAAAAAAAAATCTGGACCAAAAGGTGGACTTGTTGCTGGGCAACGTCTTCCAGTCGACCTTAACGAAAAAAAATAGAATTGGTGTCCCACTCTTTTCTGTTAGTAAAACGTCTTGCGTAAGACAATTAACATCTTAAATTCAGCAATGAGGGATGCCATTTATCCTGAATGTGCTATTTTTATGGCACAAAGAGAACGACCTGTAGGTTAATTTATTATATTCAGTTATCCTGCCAGCTACCCCACTTGTGGGAGGCATAAGGATGGGATAGTAGTAGTTGATAAACTGGGCACTTTTATGGGCCTCTTTGTGATAAAGCACACCTAGTGAAAAGGCCGAGTTGCGAGTTTATGTCATTTCTTGTATTTAAAATGTGTAACCTAATACATCAGTTAATTCTACACATAACTTTGCAAAAGAGCTGTGCAATTTGCCTTCATTTTCTGAAAATGTTTAGATTAAGGAAGGATTTTTAGCATAAGTAAACAATTATGTATTTATTCATGTACAGTTGTTTTTAAGGAAAGTCAAAAGGTTTATGTGAAATGTTGAGATTATTTTATTTATTTATTCTTGACTGTACATTGACTACAAACAATAACATAAAAGTTAAACATTCAAGTTAGATACAAAGAGGGCAAGTTTAACGCGAAGGCACAATCTCTTACAATTAACGCAAAGGTGTAAAAATAAAAACCAAATTTTAATTGAAAAAGAAAAAAGCTAATAACATAATTGAAGAGAAAAAAAAAACAATAATAATAACCTTCAAAAAATAAATAATAAAAGTATATACACAATAATAATAATAAAAAAAACAAGTAAATACTGTAAGGGTATTATCACTTTCCTGATGTGATTTTCTCCATATTTTAGAAATAGATTATTTCAAATATATTTTAATTTTAGATTATTAGTTTTGAGTTTTGTTTTTATTTTTTTTTTTTCAAAACCTTCAGCAATTAATATTGTATTGTTTATCATTTCACCATTGTTGAGAAATGAATTTTGTTTTAGATATTGGATGAAGTGTACAGCATATTGGAATACTTGCGTGTAACAATGAAGTTGGCCAGACCATACAAGGTGACAGATGAGCTCTTTGATTTGAGCACTATGGCAATGGAATACTTTAAGGAGCACATGGAGCCCAATCTTCCAGAGATAACATATTTTAGTTCAGAGTTCTTCGACATCACTGGAACTTTTTCACGTATGTTCAATTGTGTTAATTGATACATTGAAGTAATATGTAATTTTTTATCAGTTTTTTCAAAGGTTAAAACAGGCATTTTATAAAGGTGTTTGTTTCATGATTTTTATCACCGTTTTGGAGATCAGACTTTCTTGAATTGGTCATAGAAAATTTTGAAATAGAAATAAAACATTATTACTATTAATAATTCAAGAGTTTTTGTGTTTACGCTGTGGAAATCCATTTTTAATTTTATTAAATAAAATATAAAAATATATTATTGAGCACTGTTTAATCTCCACTATGTTAGGTTAGATACCGAACGTTTTCGCCTATACTTGTAGGCATCTTCAGGGAAACTGAAATCTAAAAATTGTGAGGGCTGTTGTTCATGTGGTGAGAAGGGTGCAGGTAGTGGGAGGGGCAATGGTAGATATGGAGGCGGGATGGTTGGCAGGAGTAGGATATACTAACAAAGGAGATGAGGGTGGGATCTGAGTTCGTCGGTAGCCTGGAGGTAGAGTCTCGGCCTTCTGAACAAGGGGTCCGGGGTTCGATCCCAGGTGCCGGCAGACTCCCCTTTCACGACACAAGCTTTTAGCTTACTGTGAAAGGTGTATAAGGTTGTATTTGGGTATTTGGGTATATTTACAATTTTATTCTTATTCCTATAAATCTCTAAGGTTTCCAAGTCGTTTAGTCTACCCGCCCCACACACAGAATGTAATACCGTTGTACCGTTTATGTCAAATGTATGGTCATATTCGATATAATGGTCCGCAACAATGGTTCGATACTGCGGACCATATTTAATAAAATTATTAGTATTACTGGACGAAATGTGTTTGCTAATTGTTGTATAGTTTTTTTTTACATTCTTGAAATGAATAGCCTTAATATGGCATTAAAATTTTATTCTCGTCAAATATTGAAATTGCATGTTTAAAGAATAACATCAAACAGCAATAAAAAAATTCTACCATGATTTTAATGTCATAATAATTGGTTTTTTTTCAGAACATGTTGATGTAAAGATATTTGCACAAGCTTTATTTAAAATATTCAAAGATATAGATAATAATAAGAATATTTAATTCAAAATGTGTTACATAGTGTATGTTTCATTTGAAAAAAGAAATGTATTTTATTTCAGCTGGTGATGCTAACAGGTCATACCTGAGTCTGGACTCTCCTTCCGCCCCTGTGTCAGGTGGAGGCGGGGGTGGTGGTGGCAGTGGAGGGGATGGTGCAGGTTCCTCCATGATGAGGCTATCCCATGCAGAGGAGCGTCTGCCCCCCTCACCACCTCCTCCTCAGAGTAACATGGTGCTGCGTAAGAGGATACATCGTATCAAGCAGGGCATGAAAAAGTATATTCTTTTTTATTTTAATTTGTGTTAAATGTTCATGGTTTTTGTGTTTACTTAAAATTTTTGTTAGTTTTTAAATATCACAGACATTCAAAATGAAGGTAATATACCTTATTACTGATTTGGAGAACAGCAATAAGGTATTTCACTCTCTACCATCTTCTGAAATGTGGCCCTTAGAGAGCCATTCTTTACTAGAAACTCTATAGAACATTGTAGTTCTTTGGCATAGATGTTACCTATGAATATTAATAATATGATTGTATTGCAGATATAATAACCAGTTGTCCGCTTTACGGAGTGATTTACGCAGTTGCAAGAGGAAAACTGCCTGGCAACAGAAGCAGATAGCAGAGCAGCAAAGGCAAATGGCTGAACAACAGAAACAGACCTTGGAGTACGCAGCCAGGCTGGATGAGAATGATAAGAAGAATGAAGAGACATGCAGGAAATTCCAGACGTTGTTGCAAGAATTGAACAAATGCCGTACTGAACTGCAGTACTGGAGGTCCAAGTCTCCAGCCACAACGCAGACCCTATGCGCCGAGTGTGGTCGTCCAACCAGTGGTTTCTTGCCCCCAGGATTACCACAACATTTTCTTTTACAGCAGGTAATTAAAATATTGAGATATGTATTCAGTCATCCCTACCACATTCTGACATTGTGAGGATTGTTCATTTTCATACTATCATGACATTTCATATATATTTATATGAAATGGATATGATTTCATTATAAAAATTCACACTAATTGTAGTATTTGCACATATATGTTCAGTCAGATTTTTTTGAGTAAGTTTTAGATACAACAATAAATCTGAAAGTAATACATAGTTATAGTTATGATCTGCGGTGAGAATATGCGTGTCACATATAAACACACATTGGTGATCAGTTAGTTAGCAGAAGGCCGTTATGTATGAGAAATGTTTCTATGAGTGAAATTCGAGTTGATACCTAAATATTTATATCTTTTTATGAAATAGTGTGCATGGAAATGTGATTGAGATTATTTATTAACATTTCAGTTTATTGTTTGATTTCAGGAAGAGAATGTGTGTGAAGTGGCAGCTGTACCGACTGTATTAGATGATCCTGGCCCAGCTCCTGCAGCTGCAGCCCCTGTACCTGGAGGCTCTAGCCCTTCTCCCACTCCAGGAGCACTACCAGAGTTCTCTCCTATTGAAAATCCTATGTCGCCAAAGGCTCTTGCGCTTGTAGCCAATACAAGCAAAACACCAGGTTCTCCTAAGGCACGCAGACCTACACAAACTGATTCCAAGCCATTATCTTCCGACGAAAGCACTTCCTCTAAACGTCCATTCGATGGATCGTCGTCTCCCCAACAAGACAGCAAGAAGCGGCGTTTACATCGTACAGCCAAACCAAGAAAACCTTGAATTGGTGAATGTGCAATTATACGTGTGTGATCCAAATACAGTATCGTATCACGTGGACATGTCTCTATCTAGTTGTTTCATCATTCTCCGAGTGCTTTATTGTCCCTGTGCAGAGTTCATGGGGAATCTTGGGGCTCCCTTGCAGTTGATCACTGCACTTTGTGTTATTGAGGAATTGCGCTGTTGGACACTCCTGAAATCACTCGTCTGCGAGATTTGTGTCTGGTTTATTTTACTTGTTTTTCTTTCGCAATTTACCTAGATTATTTTTGATATAATATGCACATTTTAAAATTAAACATGCGCCCATGTGTATTTTGTGTACCAGATTTTAAAATTAATTTAGATATTTAAAGGAACTATAATAGATATTCAAATAATATTTTAACAAGATATTTTGCAATATTTTAAATTTTAACATTAAATACGTATTCTTTTGTCTAACTTGATGTTTTTTTAAGATTTATGTTGATTATGCATTGGGAAATGTGAAATTTTGGTGTGAAGAAAAATGTACATAAAGTAATAATAGTATAGTTAGTTAGTTAGATGGGTATGTCCAGTTTGTTGTATCCGAGACAACATACCATGTGTGTGCTGTACCACCACTAGAAGCAGAAACAAACAACAAAACAAATTGATTATTTCATACAGTGCTATCACTTATTGTGTATTTAATCATTTTATCCTCGGATCTTATCAGGGTTTTATTGATGTTATTTTGTCCGTAATTTACATAAATATGGTAATTTTGGTGCATCGTTTACAATATTCAGTGTTCAATTCCTTTGTTAGTTTATACACACGGTTTAGTTTATTCTAGCAACATCTTATATTACTTGTAACATCCAGAAAAGTATGAGAAATAACTTAGATATATGTTTCATGGTTTGAAATATGCTCTACAATATATCTACAAATCCAACATTCATTTTTAATTTATTTGTTTATAAATTCACAACAGTCGAAGTTGTCCAGATGTATGACCGATTGTAGAGTTTTTTTTTCATAAAACAATTCACCGAAATATACAACGCTAACATTCCATTGTATTGTGAAAACAGTTAATTTCTCAAAAGCGTTTCTTTGTCTACCAATCATAGCAGTGATTTTTTATGAAATACATTACTTTGATTTTATTATAAGGGAGTTATCTTTTTGTGTTGTAACTTTAGAAAGTGCTGTCTTGTAAGAAATCAATATAATCATAATGTGGTATAATTTTATTGCATAAATGTCTAATTTAAAAATATTCTACAGTTTTATGATTTAACATTTTTCTTCAAAATTTAAAAATAATCTCATTTATTAAGAATCTGATGTGTCATGATAAACAAAGCAGAATATTCTTTATCTATTTAATTTACTTTTGGATGATTTTATCTTGTTTCAAAACTGAGTAGCCCAGATGCAAACCTATCCAATTATTACTTTCTGATTTTTACCAGCATTGAAAACTTAAGTCAAGTACATTAATGAAAAATAAATAAAATTAAATTAAGTTACAGTTGTGCAGTAAAATGCCATCCCTGAATAATAATTTGGAAATATTGCTACCCCTTGTGCTGAATACTTTGGGGGGTTATATTTCCAATACATAGTATTTTGTGAGTTGGCCAATTTCTGCATAATTAAATTTTGTTTTTGTCTTGTGACTGTTAACAATGTTTTGGTGAAATATCAATGTTCTATAAGTAAGCTTGTTAAATGTTTTCAATTGAATTTTTGTTGTACAGCATATCTAATGACATTGGAGTGAGGATTATACAAGCAATTTTAAATTGAGAGGCTATTAAGTATTTGGTTTGGTACAAGTGAAAATTCACTCAAAAAGTTGGATTGGTATCACATTGTGTGTATGTGGAGTTAATAATTGATATTTTAGAATGTACAAAGCTTGTCGAGCAACAGTATAATGGTAATATATATGGTCGGGTGGTTGCAGAAGCTGAGATCTCTTTTTCGCTGTCTATGTGTGTGGGTTTAGAGGTGGTTGTAGGATCTGTAATGTCCGTATGTATGTTTCTAGACATGGATGTTATTTAGATGTTTGATAATGAAGACAGTATATAATCATAGCTGATATTGAGTGTTAAGATACTGCAAATAGATATGTTCAAATTACGCACTGTAATATTTTATACACCAAATTCATCTTACCACCTTTTAATAATATGACAATACGTATTATGTAGTTGTATTATAGTAGTGATAATCATAGTATGAATAATATTTTTTCAAAAATACACACCGCAATTGGTATTGTTTTAAAACTATTCTATTTTTTGTATTAGCGACTCAGTAGAAAGGAAAAATACAATATTACAATTTTATCTAATAATAATTCAAATATATTACTAACACAAACTTTACGGTTTTTCATACAGTAATGCAAAATAGTAATAAATGTGGAGTTTGGATGAATTGCCTTTGGAAAGAAGAATGTAAAAACATTGCACTTGTGAACTAAACAAGGAGCAACAACATAAATAACATTTGAATATTATATTCTCCTATGACTATATTTTAGTATCAGAACACATTTGATATGTACATAAATTTAGTTGTAGCTATTATTATAATGTCATCTATCATTTGTGTAAAGAAATATATTTATTTCATCTCCCATAACAGATATTTTCATGTATTGCTATTGTTCAATGCTTTTTAACACAATGAATATGGTATGTATGTTTCCTTTCTATGTACAAAATAATATCAGGCAGTGTCTTTGGAATAGTACAATGTTCAATAAGTTTATTTAAATATTTTGGTAGTTTGTATGTATGAGATACTTCTGAGATTGTTGGTGTAAAATATAACTATGTATTATAAATAACATATTATGGTATGTAATTTTAAAACTGTATATAAAATTGATTAGTTGTATTTTTGCAAGATAAAATAGTGTCGTTATTTTAATATTCTTCCAGCTTCCACCCTTTTTTGTTTTGTTTTTTCAAAACTGTAATTATTTTTGTATTTTTCCAGCTCATGATTCCAGAAATGGACTGCATTTTATTAAACAACAATACATTTTGTCATTTGATGTACTATTTTTATTTAACATATACCATGATATTCAGTCTCCTGTAACTGAGTTTGTCCAAAAATATGATAATGTAATTCAATTCAATATATTCTGTGATTTTTATTGTATCGTCTTCATCTTATATAAGTAGATATTGGCATTAAATGATTGTTGCTGACATAGGATATCTGTCGTTAGATGTGATATTAACTTTATAGTATATCCCATCATAATTTTGAGTTAATTGGTCTTATTTCTGAAGTGTGACTTCATTGTTTTAATCTAATTAAAATAATTTTATTTATTTTAATATTCAAGATACATTTGCAAAAAAATATTGTGTATGGCTTTTACCACTCCATATTTAAACAGTCAAAATAACAATACATAACACATTTAATTTCGATGTAAAATATTTTTTTGATTACTCATGTTTTATTTAGTTTAGTTCATTAATAAAAAGAAACAGTAAAAGAGTACTTGCTGCTTAAAGTAGGTATTATTTTCTTGTATTGGTTTGCAAGAATATTATGTAGGAAATTTATATCCAAATATGTAAGTTCAAAATAGTAAAATCTACGTAATAATGTAAGTTATTTTTAAATTCAAATTTGTTTATCCAATAACTGCTTTCGTATTTTAGAGTATACTTTTGTTGTATACACAATATTATCTTGGGTAACCAAGTTTATGGATAATTTAATACATTGGAATCACATGCATGCAGATGACTTGATAATGTGACCTATTGTTTCATCTGCCTAACATGTTATTCTTCCTTTTATTTTTAACTCCAAATGTTTGATTCTATCACTTTGTTTTTCGTAATATAGTATATTTGTATTCTGTGTATAATCATAAATAATTAATAGTATTTTTTATTAGATAAATAATAAATGTATTAAAATAAAAAAATCTTATTCTTTTTTTAAAATCCTTTGTTGAGTGCCGCTCATAGGAAATAAAAAATATCTATACATGTCCAAAAACAGTTTTGCCCCTAAAATGGAAAAACTGTAATCTAATAAAAAAAATATAAGAATATAAAATTTGTGAAGTGAAACTTGCAATATGTTTTACCTATGATAACTATAGACCATTAAAGGTCTTGTCTATGGATTTGCTTTTGCTTGGGGGCAAACAGTCAGATTGCGCAAATCATCCTTGTAGGATGTTATGCCATAAGAGAAAAAAAAGAAAGTCAGACGACAAAATAATAACAAAATCGACACTGACAGCTTTTTTGATTATTCTTTAGGCGTTCCACCTAATATTACACCGTAATCGTCTGTTGTGTTGGGATGCCTGATGCCCCTCAATGATTTTTCTGTGACGTCATCCTTTAATGGTCTATACATCAGAACGTTTGAGATGTCAGGAAGAGACAATGCAAAGAATGGAGTTTTTCACAGAAAGATAAAGAACAAGTGTATCCTTTAAATCCCAGCTAGTGGATTTGAATATTGTCTCGAACTCTTGCAGTTCAGGGTGGTCGCTGCTGGAACAATATCTCATCAAATCTTAGACTGACTTGAAGTCTGACACCTTTCCAGAGGGTCGTTAGACAAGAGAATTTTGAGTTGGTTGGAAGAGATTTCACTTTTGAAATAAACTCGCCTTCTGTATATACTTAGTATGAATGTATTTCCTTGTAGAATTCTTTGTAATCAATCTACAGTAAAGAATAAGTAAATAAATAAATGGGAAATAATGCTTTTAGGGTTTTCAAATAGTAAATTATTGATTTATGATCCAAAAATATCTTCTCATGTTAGAGATACTGATTATAGTAAGATTGAATTTGGTCTTGAATAAAGAGTTATAGATAAAATATCACTAGCAAAATAGTTTAAACCACCACCTCCTATACTATAATACAATATTATTCTATAGGTAGCGGTGGTTGAAGCAGAAAATTGTTAAGAAAATAAATAAACCAAGGAAATAATAAATGTTATTTTCAAATATTGCTGTACACTATGTACATTTTACTACTTGGCAACACTAAGCTAAACCATAGATATTCATTAATGACGTTTCATATTTTGACATTTGAATTGTGAATGAGTGAATGTCACAAATATCAAGTTTTATGATTAGATTGATTAGTTGTGGATTGTAGTGTACAATATAACAATTTTTGGTATAAAATAATATCCATCTGCTGTTATAAAGTAAGGAATAGTTTGGCAGAATGATTTTTGTTATCTCATTTTAAGAAACATGCATTTATGATATAAGATTATCTTCAGGTTTTTCAACATTTCATTAATAACTACAATATTTTATTCCAGAATTTAATAAAATATGGCTGAGGCAGTATTTAACGATTCAACTAAAGGTATTCTTAAAACAAAGAAAAATTATTTTGCATGTATATAACTAATATTTAAAAACAAGAAAATAATTTTGGCTTGCCTCTGATTACAAATACTTACGTATGGTAAGGGTTTGTGTACATACAGCTTTTAAAAATAATAATTTACAGAAATATATTGCCTAAATGTTTTTAGAGATGAAAGTGGAACCATCCAGTCCATCGGAGAGAGATCAGAGTATTTTTTCACGGTGCAGTAGTACTGGATCACTTCACACTCCTACTTCTTCTCCACACAATTCAGGTTGGTTCCAGTAATTATCATAAATTTAGTCTAAATTTTCATTGTCAAGTGACACAGAATTGCTTAAGTATAGATAGAAAGATGGTGGTTTAAGTATAAAGGGTTTAGAGTAGACCAGCGGAGTCGGTGATCAGTAATTTTCAGAAAAACATTTCTTGATAATTTCAATATTTATGAAGCATTTTGACATCGATCGATAAGCTTCTTTCGACTGTTGATAAGAACTTGTTTTACTTTGTAACATTGATTTAAAAAAATGTATTCATCATTCCACGGAGCACCTGGCAAAGAATTGTTCTCCCACTCTTTTCCATTATGTTTTGAAAGGTCCTGAAAAAGGCGGTTGTTTGAAAAAATAAAAATATTATACATCTTAAATTCAGCAATGAGGTTTGCCACCCATTCTGAATATCTTAAATTTTTATTGGTACGGAGAGGACCATTGCATGACAATTACATGCAGCTGATCTGCTGGCTACCCCACTTGTGGAATATGCGGTGATGGTATTGCAGCAGTAGTAATAGTATTCATCATATCAGTTTTGTAAAGAATTAGAATAAAAGTCAGGATGGAAGATAAGAATTTTTGAAATGTTAGTTGTAAAACACGACAAATTATAATATTATAAACACATTAATAACTAATCACATTAAAACAGTGTTGTTAAAATGATTATCACTATTAAAAATAATGTGTGTTCTCTCCCTATTCATGATCTTATTGTAAATTTATCTTTAAGGTCAGTACTACAACCATTATAATACACATATATACATATACATAGATACCCACTTAGTTATCTTATGTAATTGTTATATAATGTTGTTACACTATCTTTTCATAGCATAAAAAGATTACACGCATTACTATTAGGATAAAGATGACATGTATAATAAAGTGGTTTTATTAATACTAGCTTATTAAAGGAAAATAAAATTGTTAAATATTGTATAATTAAGGGTATCATATAACCGTGTCAACATATTGTATTACTTTTATTGAACGAATGCTCATATTTGCATTTATCTGTATCTTAAAACCTACTCTAAAAATATTGTTTGTGTTCTTTCAAAATATTATTTATGTTAAAAAGAGATTTACTAAGAGGAAATACATGGACACTAGTTGAGAACTAATTTGTATTTTTTAGATATGAATTATTGTAGGTCCTGTAGTCCAATTTCGAAGTTATGTTTTATTTGAATCAAAACAGTAATATTTCAAATTTTCTGATAATTGTCACCTTGTTTTTATTTGTACCCAGCAAAGAATGGTCTCCCACTCTTTACCGTAAGTTTTCGAGTATCCAGTAAAAGGCAGGTGTTCGAAAAACTAAAGGCATTTTACTTCTTAATTTCGGTGATAAGGTTTGCCACCCATCCTGAATGTCTTATTTTTTGTTGGCGTGTAGACGACAACTTGCATGTTAATTACATGTAGCTGGTCCGCTGGCTGCCTCATTTGTGGGATGTGCCATGATGGTATAATATAGTTTTTATTTGCCCATTTTCATGCAAAAGTTTTCGATTTATTAAAAATTGTGTTAAATTTTTAATATGAATAAATTAAATTAGTATTGATTTTTGTTATTTGGAGTGATAATGCAATATGTTTATGTATAATTATGTATTGTTATTCAAAAAAAGTATTTGACAGTACAAAAATAAATTAACAAAGACATAAATTTCATATAATTGCATATTTTAGTGTTATGCCCTGAATTGTAACCAGTTCAATATAAAAACACAACATACAACAGATATATAGGGCATCAAAGTAGTTCTATTATTTTAAGGTAAGCGTTTATTTTAAATTTTGTCTAGAAACTTTTGAAAGCTATTTGGTGAATTTATAATTTTCAGAGGATGAAGATGACAGTGGTGATAAATCTTCCAGTTTGAGTTATAAGGAAAGGCGTAGGGAAGCTCATACACAGGTAAATATAATATTTCAATTTGATTATTATTTATTACCTACTACAAGATATTGATCTGTTTTGTGAAGTCCCCGGCAAAAAATTAGTCTCCTACTTTTTTATGTAAGTTTTCGAGTGTCCAAAAACTGTCAGTGTTTGCGAATCATCATTATTATAAGTAAAGTAAACCATTAATGCTCTATTCAAATTCAAATATTTATTTAAAATATTCTGCACCTTTAATTTATACATACCTACATTAAGTTCAATATTTTCAAACTGATAATTTCATTTTATAACCTCTAAATTTAGCAAAGTTTCAATAATTATAATTTGAGTCTGGCGAAAAAATCAAGGTTATCAAGGTGTCAAATTATTGTCGTTTTGATAACATTTGGAGAACAAAAATACTAACAGGAATAATATAAGTTAAGTAAATAAAAATCATAAAGGTTTTTCACTTGTAAGATTAGATAAAATGATTTACAACTTTTCTTGCTATCTACACTTTATGTTATGAACATTTTCATAATTCTAGAAGAATTCTTATTGCGGTTATCAGACTTTTTCTGTAACTTTATTAAGTTGTTTTAATATTAATTTTATATGATTTTTTATTTACTTATGGCTTTTTAATATTTCAGGCTGAACAGAAAAGAAGAGATGCAATTAAAAAGGGATATGATTTATTACAAGAACTCGTCCCTACTTGTCAACAAACTGACCTCTCTGGATATAAGTTGAGCAAAGCTACGGTATGCATTATTTATACTATATTTATCAGTTATTTCACTGTACATGGTGGACTCCAAGCTTTTATCAAATCTTTTACAAAAGCAAAAAAGTCTATTCTTCTTGTCCGTCTTTGGGTTTTTGTTATCAACTTATTTAGTCCAGCTTAACTGATTATATTTAAATTTTCGAAATTTTCGAGAGAAACTTTGTGGAACGTCATTTTATAAAATAATAAAATTAATGTATTGAACACTGTTTTACTTCCACTTCACTTTATTTAAATGTCAGAACGTTTTCGAACATTAACTGTTCATTATCGATGACAATGCAATACTGAGCTCACTTTAACAAACTACCTACACCAAAAGTTTTAGAAGTGGGGATGTCAGTGTTGGTATCTGAACATTCACTACATTATTCAAATTCTTCTGTATTTCCAATGTCTCTAAAATATCTAATTTAAAACCCTTTTCACACTTGATTATATTTATTTTACTTGCAAAGATAAAAAAGATGCATGTTAGCAATACACTTGTTTCCTGAAGATGAAGTAGTTTGTCAGTGGGAGGTCTCAAACCTGATGTCTATCTATTGCCTCCTTAAGCTTGTCAATGTTAATTCCAGTAACAACATTTTTTTACCTTGCATGACAATTATTTGCTTTATCTTGTTATCATGCATATTATTCTAGGTTCTACAAAAGTCAATAGATTATATACAATTCCTGGCGCAAGCTCGTCGCAGAACAGCCACAGAACATGCTGCTCTGCGTAAGGAAGCAGAAGCACTGAACATCATGAAGAATGCCTACAAACAAATGCTCCAACACAGACCCCCTTCAGCTGGGCCTGGGGTTGTTTTATCAGATGCTGATAAATTTAATTTGGTTAGTTACATCCTTTTTTTTGATAGAGTAAACTGTGTAGTACTTCATGGTCTTCAGCTTATTAAATGACAAGTATGAAAATGCATAAAATTTAATGAAAAAGTAGTACTAGTAAAACAATTTTCTGAATATGATCTATTTTATTATTCTTTTAAAACACTGACTTTGGTATACATTATTTTAATTATTAATTGGTGATTGCATATACTATTCTTGTTTTCAGTTCAAATTGATAATTGATCACTTGTTTGAGTCATTTGAGTCGTCAGTGTCGATGGATAATTTTACGGACCTGTCAACGGGTGTTTTCACTTGGCTGGAGGAATATTGTAAACCAAATGCAGTGAGAACCATCGTGGAAGCTGCATTGGCTGAAAATGGGATTCAATAAAAAATCACATATTATTGTTTTTTAATATTTTATGTATATTATGAAAATCTAAATCACTCGCAAACGAGTGGATGGCCTTGAGACAAATAGAATAGAATATTATGAAAATTATTTATGTATATAGAAAAAAATATTATAAAACCAGAATAAATTATGTTGTCTTATTGTTCAAATTGTTTAAGTGAAATAGCTTTGTAATGTTTGCATTTTTTTACGTGTATATATTTCCAATGTGCCTTTGTGTGAATGTAAAATTTTTGTATATTTTTTTCAAATTTTCGATATTCAGATTCCTTAATATAAAAGTTTGTTTAAATTTAAAATTTGAAGAATGTAATATTTTTGTGTTTCTTATGATTCATTTAATTTTATAAACATTTGAAATATCACAACAAATGAAATATTAATAAAATGCATACAATAGAAATGTACATAAATTAGTTAACATAACGACATCGTCAGTATATCAATTTAAATATTTGATAAATAAAGAAATTAGTTTCTAAATCGTTACATTATAATGATACTTTCAATTAAATTTTTTAAGTTTCCTTAATTCTTGCACAGAAAAAAACATTTTGTAAATGATTCTTGTACAGAAAAAAAGAGATAACAAGATTTTAATATGTTTGTTAAGTTTGGAAGCTAATTAGCAGGTTATCTGAAAATAATTCCAAGGAATTTTGTAAAATTGTTGGATGTATCAATCACCCAGTTTCATAGTTCAACTTCTGAAAATTTTTCAAAATCTTAAGTTTTTGAAAACTTATGAAATAACAATATTTTTTATTTATTTATCTATTCTTTTTGCACATCATCATAACATAACAGTGTTAACAAAATAATATAAAATTTTAAAAACTAGGACGATGTGCAGTGGTGAGATTATCACTATAAAGTGATTCCTTCTATCTAACCATGATTTGATTCTATAAATAAAAAAAATGTTAAGTTTATATATATTTTTTGTATTGTGAGCACTTATTTGTATGTAGTTTTGGTAAATTATCATAGTATTTCAAAACTTTGACATGCAGCTATCTTGAATTTTTAAAATTTCAAGTTGTTAGTTTACGGAACTGGGCGATAATTATTAAATACTTACTTTAAAAATAAATTGATTGTAAATATTTGTAATAATATACCTAAATAAATTAAGAAAACACTGTTAACACTACAGTGCTCGCGTGGGTGTTTACATAGTGTCACCCACTATGTAAAATTGATAAATAATTTCTGAACGCACTGCGATACAGTGCTGTTCTTTTAGATATTCCTCAAATATGAGACATACTTCCCATCAGCAGCACAACAGTCGTCACAGCGCATTTACAGCTGCGCAAATATAGCAACAAAGTTCCTGGGTGATGCATGTGCCCCGCGCGAGCTCTCGAGAAACGAAATATCACGAGTGAAATACATACTTATTTTGTACGTAAGTTGTTATTTTCCCGATTGCGATGATATTATGATTGAATAGTAAGGACATAATATAAAACATTATAACGAGACAAGTTTTTTTGATAATTTAGAATGTTCCTATAGTTCAAAACGGTGCTGATCTCAACAAGTCCAAAATATGTTATTTTTATAGAAGTTTATTGTTTTGTTCATAATTATAAAATCTAAAACAATTTATGTTGACCTTTAACTGTATATGGTAAAGATAAAGCTGATGTATAATATAATAACTTATTTTTCTGAATACCGTTAAATTTAATACTCAAAATTTCTTATGGTGACACATGTGCCCTGCGCGAGCACTCAATGAGTACTTGGAAGGCAGGAGTACTGTAGTGTTAAATGAAATGATAAAAATAACAAAATATGATAAATCGAATGTATGTTTGATGAAATTCAACAAGTGCCATTTTAGTTTATTTAACTCTTCATATTCTATGATATACAAGATTTTTTTTAGTATTCATTTTGGACATGTGGATTCATAATGTTTATAATAGTTAATTAATATATTTACTACATAGAAAACCTTAGAAAAAATGTTGTAATATTATTACAATAACCACATAAGCATTTCACTACTAAATCTTATGGACTATCACACTACAATAAAAACAACAGATAAACATTTTTTTTTAAATTTATCAGGCAATTATAAAGTTGTACTGACAAAAAAAAAACACATATTTAGACACAGCTTACTATGTAGACATATCTCAAGTTAGTCTCAATTAAATGCAAAACCTCATTCATAATACAATTTTTATCCTTGGATAAAACAAAACCTAAGTTTTTTCAATTTGGTTCTGGTTCAACATATACCAAAAATATAATTATAAGAGAATATATATATTTTTTTATTTATTTATTCCAAAACAGTAAATATGTGGAAACAAACAAAAAGATCAACATTATGGAATATACTGCCCCACTAGACTAAGATCTATTCTGGGGCAAATATTTGTAAGAACTAATTTTAATCAAGTATAAAGTTGAAATAATGCTCGTTTCTGTGAATAAAGTGTCAGTTAGTCGGATAAAGTGTCAATTAGTCGGATAAAGTGTCAATTAGTCGGATAAAGTGTCAGTTAGTCGGGTCTAAGAGTTAGAATAACACTTATTCCCTTTTCCTTTTCCAAGTTTAGTCCAAGAAACTTAATTGAATTGTGTTCTTTCATATTGTACAGATTATTTCACCGTGTTACATAAGTAGAAATTATGAATATTATTTGTGTTTTTAAGAATTAATGATTATTATAAAAATAATAAAAAAATATGATAAATACCTTTATTTATTTTCTTAGATGAGATAGTGTATATTTATTTAAATTATCTAGAAGATATCGTAGAAAATTCATATAAAAACTGTTTTAAATTATCTTGTTCTGTGTGCTGTATATTCTATTTTGGGAACCTTAGGATTGTCTATCTATCTAACCCCTAAATAAATATGCAAAGACAAATTCATCTTTGTGTATGTATTTAGGGGTTTTTATCTATGTGTCGGAGCTAAACTACAACATGTTAATTTTGACCAAAATGCCTTAAGGCAGTGTTTCCCAAACTATGGGTGAATATTGAGTGGGCCCTGAGCATTAAGTAGCTCCATGACTCGCTACTAGAGAATCTGAGCATTACTAATATTTATGACTTCTCTTCTCTAAGACGTGGGTCCCAAGATTGGAAATTTTTGATAGATGGGTCATAGCCCAGTCAACTTTGGGAACCACTGCCTTAAGAAAATAGTGTTCGTTGTAGTTTTCTTCATAGCCTTTTAGCCAGTTATGTTTTGCTGTATCCATAGTTAAAAAATTATGTCATATTTTTGTTAATCCAAAGTATAGCCACTTAAATTTAATATCTTATATTAAAAAAGTGATGTATAAGGTTAAAAAAAAATTGAACAGACATACTGAAAAATAATGCCTCATAACGCAGTTTGCAGTTTCACTCCAACATGCAAATATTTTAAGACAGATCTATGAAAACAAAAAAAGGGGTTGCATACCATACCTCCTAGCCTAAGACTGTGCATCAAGCATGTCAAACTCAAATCCTAACTCGGGCCAAATAAAAAATTAAAAGTTTATGTGGGCCACAAAAAAAAAGTTTATACTGTAAACTAGGTTTATTTTGAAAAGTATAAAAAAAGGTAAAATTAATAAAGAGTATTTTTTTGTACCGTTATGTTTTGTACTGCTAGTGGGCCGCAAAGTTATACGTTGCGGGCCGCTGGTTTGACATGCTTGCTGTACACCATTATAAAGAACATGTTAATACCCCTATATTTTAGAGAAATTGTCTACCTACCTAATTACCTACTTTATATGACTATTCATTGTTTTCTAATATCTCCATAATCAATTATATATATTTGGCTACCTACATTATTACAATATTATTTTGGCAAATATTTTCGCTTTGGTGGAATGTTTTATGTACACTTTTACCTTTTTGCAACTAAGTATATTCCACTCGTAATTTTAACCAGTGGGTTTAATATAGTTTTCAATTACTTTAAAATAAATGACACTTAGATGACATTTACTTAATGAATTAAAATACAAGCCTTATACAAAATATTGTCAAATAAGAAGAAATTATCATTTCATTAATTGTATCGGCATTTACTTTGTAACATTTCATTTTAAATTATCAAATAAAAAAAATAAATATTTATTATTTTGTTTTGTGTTACTGTTGAGTATGACTAATGCACGACCGGTTTCGCGGACTCCGAGTTCGCATCATCAGTATAGATCAGCACCTGATGATGCGAACTCGGAGTCCGCGAAACCGGTCGTGCGTTAGTCATACTCAACAGTAACACAAAACAAAATAATAAATATTTATTTTATTTTATTTGATAATTTAGAAATTATCACAATTATAAAGCAAAAGATATTATCTTTTGCTTTATTGTATTTATTGCTTAAGGATGTGTGACACAAAATTCACCTCTAATGAGTGTGAAAGTAGCCTGAAGATGGTGAGATAGACTTTCATTGAAAGATTCAGGGTTTAATCCCAACACTTAACTCATTTCATCTTCATGATAGAAGCGTATTACTTTATTTGAAGAATTTTGGGGGTGTACTAAAGAGTATCCAAATCTAGATGTATCTTAAAATAACTTCTAAAGTTAGAAAACATTACTATTATATATCTAAACATTTTTTTTATACAAAAGTGATAATATAGCTAGCATAGACTTATCACTATCAAGCATTGTCTTCCAATCAACTAGGTACATCTTCAAATAATACTTTACATAAAACATATTTTGTTTCCCAGGATGTTATGTTGCCTAATAGTTTTTGAAGCATGTTGTTTATCTTGAATATACTGGTTATTGAATATGTTTTGATAAAATGTTAACTAGGCCATTATGTTTATACAAAAATGTTTATCTTCCATGAACAAAACAAACTGTTATTTTATGTGCTATGTACTGTACAAGCTTAGAAAAATGTTGAATGTTTTATTTCATAGCAATGAATAGTTAGATTTAATATATCTATGTAGAATTATCAATATAATATGCCTATTATGTACAAATATTTATTATTAGAAGTAATCAGATGGTTATAATATGACCACTATAATCCATGTTTCGTAGTATATACAATAAATTATTCTTACTTAATATTAATTGTTTTTTTCCTTTCCTTATAGGGTAACACAAAATTGAAAAAAAATATATTATAATTATTTTAGTACTGATGTGGATACATAAATTCAACCCATCATCAATACCAAAAAAAAAGTTGTGAAAAAAGTGGATTTTCATATATATTCTTTCATGTGGCATCCTCTGTAGGGACAAATGCATCACATTCAATACGCATTACTAAAATTCTTTGGTTCTTTTTTACACAGATTTTCCACAATTTTTCATTCTAAGTTGATCTCTACATACATATATAGTAAGAGTCGTACTTCATTTTATGTCACTTTGTACATTTTCTTTCATAAATATCTTATTTATTCTTTTTCATCATTGCCCGAAGAAAAAAAAACAAACAATTTTTTTACAAAAACTTAATAACTATAAGGAAAAGTATCTACGAGTCATATTTTCTCCGTCTCAGTTGGCTGACTGGATATGTGTGTAATATCGGCTAGGGGCACACTTTCCCTATCACCTCTCCGCCTCTTCTTATTCTCTTCTATTCCCTCACAGCACAGCTGTCTGAAGACACAAATGTAGCACAGCAGCAGCGAGGCCATCAGGAATATTCCAATGATTACTGTCACAACTAGAAGAAGACTCAGTTCACTATCTGTCTCTTCGTGAGAAGGACTTCTGTGGGCCATTTTTGGAAGTTTTTAAACCTGCAACAATGAAAAAAAGTGTGTGACAGTGAGTAAATAATTATACTTGTTATAGGGTACATAAGTTTTGTTTATTTTGGATTTTCTGTAAATTTGATGCGTCTGTTGATGGATGTCTGTTCTCAAAGAAATGAGTAAAGTTTCCAACAAGATTACATAAGACTTTATTCATGTTTGATTGTTAGAAAAAAAAAATTCAATATAAAAACACTAAAACGTAAATAAATCCTTATTGAACATATAAAAAAAAATATATAAAACATTTGTAAAGTTAAATGATACAATTTCAAGAGACAAGCTATTGCTTAAGCAATCTTCCAGCCAACCTTTAGAAATTAAAACATAAGTGAAATACAAAAAAATAGGTATAGAATAGGGAACTTGCACTCGAGAGGAATATTTTGTGAAATGCATTAATTAGGTAGAAAAAAGGTTATATATCGATTATATTTTGATTAAAACTCAAAAATAAATATTTTTCATTTATTATTTTAATAAATAAAATCACGATTTTTCGCCCGCTGTTTGAACGCCATGTCGATGGTTATTGCATTTGTGACGTCACATGTCCTGAGTGATGTTTTGTTGTTTATCGTAATGTATGGGATTAACAATCGCTTGGTATTTGAGTCCGGTTTTTAACATTTTGGAAGGAGGTAAATATTACAAAAAGTTTCCAAAAAGATCATACAAATATTGTGTAGTCCAAGATGTACAAATATACCTAACTTATACGACACCGAATAAATTATTTCTACGCATGCCGATATTGTAAGCCTCTTACTGTACTGTAAGTTCAGCGACTTCTTTGCAGCTTTCTATATCTATCGTCCAATGACAAAACAAACAAAATCATTCACAGTATCAATATTGTTCTAAATGAACATATCTATCAAGTAGTGGATGCTTGTAGTGTCGACATTTGTTATTATATCCTTAAAATACTATATGATTTACAATAAAAATCTTTTGGTTTTGACACACAATGGCTGTCAGAAACTCACTCGTTGTGGATATATTATTTGTAGATGATCGATGACTCAATTCAGCCCAAGTTATAAAATTTAACTTCTGTGCTAATTTCAACCAACTTTGATTTTTTCCAATAACATTGGACAGACTTTTTTAGCAGGATGTTCGTTCACTCCGACCATGCACCCAGTACAGAAAAGTAATGGCGTATTTAGAACCTGTAATCACTAATCGAACCTAAGAATGATGGAAAATTGATAATAATTGCCATTGAATATTCTGTAATTATTACACAATGTTGTATTGCACTTTACAAATTAGTAATAACATTATACATAAGACAAAGTTATAGCGCCTACTGGCGGGCTTAATTATGCATGATAAATATTCGATCGCCCCTTGAGAAAATCGTTTTTCGTCATTATAACTAAATAAAAAAATAGGAACTGATGTATGTTTATACGTAAAAATTTAATCATATTGAAGTTTTTGGCAAAAAAAGCGTTCAAACCCAAACCACAACAGTAAATAACCTCGTCAAACCAATAGATATATACATACTACGAAATGTACTAAGCATTTGTAGACAGAGAGATCGAAGGGACATATGACGTCATCAAAATGGCGCATTCGGATGTGGCGTTTTCGCGGAAGTTCTAAAATCGAAATTTCAAAATGCTATAAAACAGAAACTAAGCAACGTATCGAAAAAAAAATTACTGATATGTGTTACTGATTACTTTATTTATGATTTTGAAGAATAAAAAAAATATGTGCAAGTTCCCTATTAAGCAAATTAAGTATGAATTTTTGATTCTTATCTATGAAATTACATACTTAATTAAAAAAAGTTTATCGTGTTCTCAGTAGAAGCTTTGAATGTGAAAGAATGAGAAGCCAAAGTAAGTTTTTACTATTTTTGAAATTCTCAGTTTCCATATGTTGATTTACATAAGTTTTTACATTGTAATTTTTCATGAATTAGAGAGGTTTGTTTCCACCTTGAATTCCCAGGAGAAATGTTATTATTAATGATGATAGGACTGCCTTTCTAAATACGTAAGAGTTAAGGTAAATACCTAATTGAAAAGGAAGTCGATGTATGAAGTAAATTATAATATAATAAGATTATAATTAATTTTATTAATTAAAGAAATAAGATAAAAAGAGATAAAACCTTGTTGGTTTTTAGTGGGTGGAAAGTTTCACTTGTAAAAACGATTATATGTATACCTATGTAGTGTATTATGAAACAATGCATTGAATCACAAAATAAAAAAAATGAGCTTTATCAAAATTAAAAAATATGTAAAGCCAGTGATATATGGGTATTACATTGATGTCATTGCATAAAACTAATGATTGTGCTTTCTTAAAGTAATTGAGCAGTTAAGGTTAATCGATCTCCTGTAATACCTTCATGAGTTAATTCATAACCCATAGGTACAACTGGTTACTCAATGTAACGCATCAATAAGTTGTCACAGTTTGAGGTAGTGTGACTTGATACATTTTTTTTTCAACACAATTTGTATACGTACAGGCCGACAACCTATATTCTTTAGATAAGAAGTTCAAAGAAAAAATTGGTAATGCGACCAAACAAATTTTGCGACCAATTTCATATCTCCCTCGGATCCTTCCTTGTAGATAGGTATATCATATTGTTGATTTAAAATACGCTTATATGATCATCCATATTAGAAGTGCATTTTTTTACAACAATGATCACCTATCACCACAGTTCATTTATATTAGGTATGTGAACACTTTTGTAGGTCGTAGATTCTAAAATTTGATAATTTTTCTGACATCGAAAGTTCTACCCATCCATCGCCAGACTTTCAAAAAGGTATAGGAATTTGAAATATTTTAAATATTTTCACGATCCCTATTTTCCGAAAGAAACCATTAGCATCTTGATGCTGTGGAGTTACACATTGAAAAGAGACCCACGTACCTACTCTCGGATATTTCAGGAGTAGTAGACTATTATTGTTAATTTTGTAACATGTTTTCTAAGACAATTAATAAACTATACTTATTAGGTCAATGATAAACACCGACATCTTGCGCATTAAGAAAATCTTGAGAAAGACAAATTATTGTAGGAAAACTCTTCTATTTATTCTCTTGTAAGTCATGAAAAGGAAGGTTTCTATAGAAACTCATACTTGTCAAATATATTTGTGGCTTTTTATAAAGGGTTTTATGAATTTTAATTTATTCTTAATTTGTACGTAAGTAGTATTTCAAAGAGATGAGGTTTCAGTAATAGATTTTACTCTGATTGCTTTTACTGTACATAAATATGTGTATAAGTTTAGAATATAATAATATAAAATATTTACCTATTGCGTTTGAAATATTTGTAATAGATTGTTAAATTGCTTGATTAATTGCCAGAGCTGTTTAGATATTGGTAGGCATGTCTTCAATTGTTATGCACAAGGGCACATCTTATTTTTTTTCTAGTAGGGGCAACAGATCCCATCATGATTTTTTTAAATTGTTAAGGAAATCCGGTGCAATGCCAAAGACTTTTAAAATCAAACCTGAGACCTTTTAAAGCTCCCAGTTTTACGAAATCGCTATTAAATCTATTTATATCAATTGAACAGTTTTCGAAAATAAAAACGGACAACTGCCAGTTTTGATGCCATTTTCCATAATATAGTGCCTACATCCATTTTTATGCCCACTTTAATGCTATTTTAGAGTTGCCCCTTTCCTGGGTACGCCCATAGTTATAACATATATTATTATAATCAAATTAAATTTACTTGATCAATAATTCTGGATCTAATATAATTACGTCTATTATAAACAAAACTATAATTATTGACATATGATTTGTGAGGACATGGTTGACCTACATTAATAACTTATTGCGTAAATAAGCATAAAAATATTCAACGTGGTCGGTAGCTTGGTGGGAGAGTTTCAGATTTTCAACTGGGAGATCCCATAGGCCATATTCGAATTTCACTACCAACTTTCAGGCTATTAAGACATAACATCTTCAACGATGAGGTATGCCACCCGTCCTGAAGGCCTTAACTTTTATTTGTATGGAGAGGGCAGCTTGCATGTTTATTACATGCAGTTAGTCCTCTGGCTTTCCCAATTGAAAGAAATACCGTGATCTGATGAAATTAATGAATACCTACTTGTTGTTGGAACAACCTTCATCATAAAATCGGAATAGTTTCAGTTAAAATTAACTAGTTCCCTTCATAACATTGATATAACATCTTTTTGATATAGGACCATTTATTTTATTTGATAATATGTTTTAATTGCACGCTAAAGTAAATGAACGTAATTTAATAAATTAAAAAAGGTTATACTGTGAAAAAAGTAAATGTTATACAGAGGTAAAAAATCACAAAAGTATATAATATATCATTTACCAAGAATTTTATTTTTTCTTATGGTTAAACGTATTGTTTTGTTATAACTGAGTAGGTACTTACATTCATTCGTCGTTAAAAGAATGAGGTATCTACTTATTTGCAAAGCTCTCAAAAGTTTACGATACTTTTTTATTGACGTGAATAAAATTCCAAGCGAAAAAATATAAACTACAAGGAACGTGAACGACGTTTCAAAATGGAAAATGTATGTATATGTTTTTGTACCTATATAGGTATACACATTAAAGTAACGTGAATTCTCGTTAATGTTAGCTATACATCAGTCGATTCTTGATTCTAATATAAATTTATAGCAGTAGGTACGAAACGTTTAATATAAATCATTTGATTGTAATCGAAAACTGTTAAATTTATTTTCTATTTTCAATTTTTCAATGATCCACATGGAATGGGACAATATTATTATTTAGCAACACGTACGCAATGAAAATATTTTAAATAATATAATTTGCAACAATGACACACGATTACCATCTTTGAATTTCAAAAAAGAGAATTGGCGACTAGCATAGATTAAGCTTAACACACCATATTTCTGAATTATTAACTTACTTATAGCTAAATCACTCATAATATATTAGGTGGAATACCAAACAACAAAAAACATACTGAAAATCGCAGCACGCGTTTTATGGTGTTGCGGTATCACACACTCACTCACTCACTAGTCAGCCATCTCTCCACTGCTGGATATAGGCCTCTTCCAAACTCTTCCAATCGTTGCGGTCCTGTGCCCTCTGCATCCATTTCCTTCCCGCGATTGGAGTAATGTCGTCAGTCCATCTCTTCAAGCGGTATAATAATGTATAATATTATGGTTTATAATTAGTTCAATATTCTTTTAGGTAACAAATTGGTGGTGAACAATGCAAACGAAAGAAATCCTTGAGTCACATTTAAATATTATTAGCGTGAAACATCAAATTTAATTAGAACATGTAGAGTAGCAGATTAATAAACGTAGTATCTATACACTTACATATACCTTATTTAAATATAATTATTTCATAGATACATACCCGAAGTGATTGGAATATTTTAAGTTGTATTCCGTCAATCATGTAAACATAATCAATTAAGATAAAAGCTTAGATTAAACACGAATCTCTTAACTATGAAACACGTGCCAAAAGGAGGTAGGAATGTGTAAAGAAATGAAATAATTTGTAATTGTTAGGTACGAACCGTACATATGTATGTATGTATAAAGATTGAAAATATAACAGCAAACACTAATTGACGATTTGCAGATGTTTTTCAGAATCAAGCTATGAAAAGAATTTGAACATACTCTAATACACATTGAAAATTCAATACAAAAACATTTCTACGAATATCTTTTTTTAGTGAAGTTAACCAAGAAATCATATTGTTTTCCATGAAGATTTTCTAATATTACATAAAAAGATATACACCATCATGACATTCATCACACGTGGGGTAGCCAGCGGATCAAATGTGTGTAAAAATCATACAAGTCACCCTCTTTGTGTCAATAAATGTTTAAGACATTCTAATTCTTCAATTTAGCGATGAGATATACATAAGTGGTAAGTATATCTCATCGCTAAATTGAAAGTGTTTAATGTCTTACATGGAGTGCTTTTACGAATATCCGCCTTTTACAGGAAACTTGAAAACGTACAGAAAAGAGTGAAATACCTATTCTTTTATAATAACATTAAGAGTTGTATCATCCTTCACTATAGTATGGGTTAGTTTGGAAGATATTGCGCTTCTGCGATAAACTCGCCCATTGCACAAATTTATTTGTCTGGTTCTACAATGTTTATATTTTAATAATGTTTGTTTTTGTGCAATAAAGATTTTTATTATTATTATTATTATAGTAACAACATTTGTAAACATTAGATTTTATAGGAAGTTAATAATAAAACATAATTATTATACCATTACTATACTATACCCTCACGCCGTGTCCCAGGTGGGGTAGGCAGAGAGCACGGGACGCCATGTTAATCTATCCTTACATATATCTTTCGCTTCATCTACATTCACCCAGTTTCTCGTACACGCAGGTCGATTCTTTTAACTCAACACGCGACCGTTCTTGAGATTTTGATTCACGTGGTCAAGCCACATAATTCTTGGACGACCGCGCTTTCTCACACCACCTCCTTCAGATAAATAAATATTATTTTTAACTGTAAACATATTATCCATTATTTATTTATCTCATCAAAATTATGTCCCCCAGGATTCCCGGCTAAAAATAGGTCTCCCAATTTGTAAGTTTCGAGTATCATACAAAAGACAGATGTTCATAAAGCACACAATTCAGTGTGATATAATAATGCAACCATCCTGAAGTTAATCTTTATAATGAATTATCATATGTCAATTGATTGCGAATTTATTATATTTTTTTTAATAAACTTGAATGTAGCTAGATTTTATATTGATTTGAGATTATCTCAATAGAACACCTGAGATCAAATCAGTTGACTCTTTATAAAAACGTATAATGATATCTTTCTTCAGTGATTTTATTAAATTTATGGTTGAACAGATTCATATCTGAAATATTATAAACCTACTCATTAACGTACAAACTAATGAGACTATTCCATGCTTAATCAAGATTTTTCCTTTTTTTGTGGGAGGGAAACCCCCTGTGGACACCCAGTCGTTCAGATTTTAGTGCCTCGTGTCAACAAAGTGACTATTTTTTTTCTAAATGTTAGGGGGCAGTTAAGCTCAACTCGACCGGTTGATGCAAAGGAGGGATCTCTCTTCAGCAATTTAGCGATATCTAAGATGCTGTTTTATCAAGGGTTTGACTTCAAGAAGGGGGAAGCTGTCCGTTTTACGACATATTTCCCATAATTGAGTATAATTTTTGGCTAGTTTAATACTATTTATTTTATTCTTTACCGTACATTGATAATATAAAATTATGTGCTATAGAATTTGATACATAGAAGAGGAGTTTATTGTTGACATAATTATGATATCTTTCGACCAACCCGCTACTAATTTTGAACTTTTGAGAACTATCTTGTCCTAGACTCCTAGTATAAATATTTCTCTTAATTTGCCGGTCTTTTGATCTAATCTTATCATTATAGTAAGGTAAAAGTTGGTTGTTCATTCAATCCAATTATTAGATTTATAACAACGCCTTCAATCTCTCCAGACGGCTTTCTTCTTATAGAATTTATACAATATAATGATATAATAATTAATAATGGATAAGCTTTATTGTTACTTTGAATAGTTAATATTCGTACTGAGTGATTGTTGTAAGTGATAAAAGTACGATTATTTTTTGTAGATATAATTAATTTAAAAGCAATCAGACATCACAATGAGAGAATTGTGTTCACACAATATATATATATATATATAACACTGTGCAAAATTCAATCAGAAGAATTAAGAAAGTAAATATTGTAAACAGAATATAAAAGCTTCTTATTGCAATATATTTGTCTATCTATACCATCACGGCAACTGCAATAAATAGGAAAGCCAGTAGACTAAATAAATTTCAAACATGAAAGTATTATTTAAGTTTTAGAAAAAAGAATAAAGGGAAAAAATATATGCAAGTGAGACGTGGACATGGTTAAAGAAGGATGAATGTGACATAAATGCAGTTGAAATGAGATCACTGAGAAGGATGTGTGGTAAAAGTCTGAGAGATCGTATGCGTAACAGTGATATACGAAAGGAATGTGGAATGAAAGTTGGTGTAATAACAAGGATGAATGTAAATAAGTTAAGATGGTTTGGCCACGTGGAAAGAATGAATGAGGACAGAATGACTAAGAAGATATATTTGGCTGAGAGGAATGGTGCTCGGAGACGTGGACGTCCGAGGATTAAATGGCAAGATCATTTAAATCAAATCCTACAGGACGGTCACGTGTTGAGCACGTTGAACAGGAGAGCATGCATGAGGAATTGTATGACAGTGACGGAAGCGAAAGATGTATGCAAGGATAGAAAGAAGTGGCGCTCGATCCTTTCTGCCTACCCCGCGAGGGAAGCGGCGTGATGGTATGTATGTAAAAAAAAATAATATGAATTCCCTCAAATTTGAGCAGTGTTCGTGCTTTGAGGGATAGTTTCATCATTATATACATGAATGTGTGCTCAATCAAAGTAAAGTAAAGAAATATAAAATTAACAAAACAAATAACAAAAAAAATAAGTAAAGAAATATAAAAAATAATCAAACAAACAAAACCAAAACAAAAGTGATTAAAGTAAAACAACATTAAAAAAAAAGATATATCTGGGTTTTGTTATAAACCCAAATACAACCTTATACACCTTTCAAACTAAGCTAAAAGCTTGTGCCGTGAAAGAAGAGTTTGCCGGCACCTGGGATCGAACCACGGACCCCTTGTTCTGAAGGCCGAGACTCTACCTCCAGGCTACCGAACTTATTGTAAAAACAACTTAGATATTATGTATGTAAAATCTTTAAAATAAGGTTATTACTGATATTTAGGTAGGTACCCAATTCATGATTTTTCCTTTTTGATTGCAAACATGACAAGTATTTTTCCATTAATTTTGTATCGAAAAATAATTATTGCTTTTTGCCCATAGCTTTGTTTGCAGATTTAAGTAAATCGTTTTTATAATTACATCGGAAAATTATTAATTAATATTACTCAATCAAAAATGTTTACTATTTACTAAATACATTTTCCATTATAGATATTCACAGGTATTGATTTATTATATATTCGCGCAACAGCGTTTCTCAACATTATAAATTAATAACACACAAAAATTGCCTATATTTCTCCTATATTGGATAGGAAATCTTCCTCTATTTTTTTTACCTCCACAAAGTCTCCACTCCACTACATATTTTTTGTCCTACATGCTTCGCTCATACCATTTATATCCATCCATTCATCCAGAAATCATAATCTTAATCGTATGAATCTAACCCTCTTATGGAATTATCTTAGAGCTAGTTTCTTGTCTGCATAAGTTGTCAATGTACGTTACTGATATTCATTGTTCTAAGCGTTACCTGGTAGATCTCCCTTGTGGGACTTATCCTTAACATTTCTTTTCTTTCTTCCGCATTTTTTAAATTTCTCATGCAAGCCGTTTTCTCTTACTCAACGCGCGGCCATTACAAACGATTTGATCCTAAAAGTGTAGAAATAATGTGTCCACTCTAAGATCGAACTCACGACCATAGCTTATGAAGTAAGTATATTAGCCACCGGTCTAACTGGAAAATTACCATATAATGTTTGGACAGGTTTTCTACCTTTTAGTTTGTTCATTAACCAGCTAAAAATATGGATTTAAAGGGCAGTATTTTCTCATCCACTTACTGATTTTAGCTAACGTACCCACTTAATTATTTTTCTCAATTCTCGTTGTTTTCAAATCAGTCACAAGAACAAACATATTATAATATCAAGATAATAATAACAACCTTTTAGTGATTAGAGGTTTCATTGTGATATTAAGTTTTGAAGTAATGATTCAAACGGTTTATTAATGAAGTACCTACAAAATGTTTGATATCTTCTCAGAATCATTATCGCTAATGATTGATATTTTGTATTTATATCTGGGCCCCTATTCAAAACACATTTAAGCGTTACGTTTTCGTTTCGTTTTCGTTCAAACAAGACGAGGTTGCGAGAACGCATCAATTTTCGTAGCTAAAATACACAAGTAGCTACGAAAATTGACATGTTCTCGCAACGTCGTCAACGTTTGAACGAAAACGTAACGCTTAAATGTGTTTTGACTAGGCCTAGGTACTGGTGAATAAGTATAGACAGAGAAAAATGTGTGTGAAAGAATTCAAAAGTAACTTTTACTTACTTATTTTACTGTTAATAAAGTCACTTGGAAGATAAAAAAACCGTATTTAGTTATTTTCCTTGTGACTTTATTAACTTCGCTCACTAGTATTCGGAGACTCTCGACTCCATCATGAGGCGATTAGATTTTTCTTACTTCACATAATTTTTTTTTCAATTCAATTTTATTATCTGAAAGAAACAGTGTTTCGCTCATAAGATTACTTTAAGATGAATTGAAACAAAAACACTTTATTTAGTTATCTTTCAAGTAACT
Organism: Athripsodes cinereus; assembly: GCA_947579605.1. NCBI lineage: Eukaryota > Metazoa > Arthropoda > Insecta > Trichoptera > Leptoceridae > Athripsodes > Athripsodes cinereus. The sequence continues at coordinate 9,628,615 of OX388315.1, forward strand.
TCGCTCACTAGTATTCGGAGACTCTCGACTCCATCATAAGGCGATTAGATTTTTTTTACTTTACATACATTTTTTTTCAATTCAATTTTATTATCTTAAAGAAACAGTGTTTTGCCCATAAGATTACAGAGGAATATATTTATAACAATAGCTATTTCTCGGTCTTAATTATAACACACAACGTTCATCAGTGTGGTTATTTTAAACGAAAATTAATCCCTAGAATGAAACCATCACGTCACAGGTATAATTATATTGTTTACCGTTTACCGTGAGGGTATTTGCGGATGTATTTAGGTTCACAGGTTACATATTATGTAATTATAATCCTAAATTCAACCCTATTTTAATTACTATGAAGTTCCGATTTAGAATATACGTAATTCTTGGTATGTTTTGGGTCTCAGTGTTTTTTATTTTGCATAGATTTTTTGACGACATATCCACGCGCATTTTATAACCAAAATCTCTTGTTTGGGTACGCAAATACATTGAAGGACCCACCGTCCACCCGGATACCGCAGAAGTCTGGGGACTTCCATTTATCATTTATTGGGTACGTAAAAGAAAAAAATACTATCACGGAGCAAAGATATACTACATTGGTAATTCAAAAAAAAATTTGGTTTTGCGGCCGATCAAACTTTGCAGCCAGTTTTAAACTAGCGTTTGTTGAAAAAGCTTGTAAGACAGTACATAATAAATTTTGTAACCCTCGGCTCGGCAGGATGTCCTTTATTTCAGCATTAGTAGGAAAGAGACCATTATCATCTTAAAGATATGGATTGAAAAAGCATAACATTATTAATGTTGGAACACAAAAAAACCGAAAAAATGTACCGCGCTGCAAATTTAGTATGTTTATGCCACGGAGAGACATTGTTTGTATCACACAGATCCAGTCTGGCTCTTAATACTTAAGTTTCATCAATACATTGTCAATGTTTGTCTTCCCAATCTCAATATTGTACGTGTTTCATCATCTTTTGTGTAGATATATTTGTATTAGGATATTTGACTTAATCTGCCTTCCCATAAAACGCTCGTTAATTAGAGAAAAAGTAAATGGGTAAAGTAAAATTACCATCCACGCATATTCTAAATTAAAACACTGTGGTAGGTACTTACTCTAATTTGGGAAAATACGTCATGTCAAAAATTTTCAAACCAGATCAACATATTTTTTCCTAACCTTTTTTTAAAGACTTGAATTATGTAAGCACTCTAAAAATATAGGCATTTGCTCGATTTTGTAGTAAAATATGTGCGTCATTGATGAAATTCATACCATCACTTCTTTACTCGTAAGTGGGATAGTTAGAGGAATAACTATATGTAATAAACATGCAAGTTGCTCTCTTTGTGTCATTGAAAGTTAAGACATTCAGATGAACGGCATACCTTCTCAGAGAATTGAATATATTGAACGTCTTAAAGATAATGTCTTGAAGAAGACACTCGAAAACTGACAGGAAAGATTGGAAGACCAATTCTTTTCAGGGACTCTACCTAATAGCCATATCAATGTATCGAATATTTGAACTGGAAATTTTCCGAACACTTATTTAGAAGAACATGTATCTACCTATCTCATTTTTTTTAGAATGTATTCACATATATCATCAATAGCATATTTAAAAAAAAAAAATAACGTAATTTATGCAATTTTATTATTCCCATAAAAACTTTTTACCTATGAAAATCTAGTCTATATGTAAACATACGTGTACCTACCTTAACCATTATATATAATTATGTGTCTTGAGGATATTGCGGAAAACATACATTTGGTTAGTTCAAAATATGAAAAGACTCTAAAAAGAAAAGACAAAATACGGAAATGTTTAGTTGAAAAAGCTTCTAACATTTATATACCTACCATCAATTCCTTTGGTGACGTATTTTTAAGGTGACTAACTTTCTTACAACGAAAATGAGGACATTTTTTATATTTGGTAAATGAATTTTAAATATTTAGCATCTCTTCGGTTCTGTTAAGCAAATATTTTTAATGAATAAAATTGTTCTTTTTTATCAATTTCTCAAAAGTGATGATTTGGTTGACTTTTCAAAGTAAGGTACTGTTTAGGTCTGATGAATTTTAGAAAGGTTAAGGAATTTGAAATATGTCATGATATCCTCAGTTTTATTGAAGGAAATTTTACAACTTTGTTCGATTAGTTTTGAAATATCAAAAAGGTGGACAGAACTAAAAAAAGAGCATTGTCCTTCCAAAAGGTGGACGGTTGGTCACTTTAGTATCTTGTTTGGGTTTACGCATGTGCTTAATTAACTTCTTACTCAAAGACGTGGGAGATGAACAAATAATAATATGATATGTGCTTAATGAAAAATCGAACATAATATATTACTATCCAATGGTTGGAAGTAATCGTCATACAAGTATAGAGAATTAGATAGTAATACGAGGATTAATCACAGATTTTATTACTGAGGTTTCAATTGGTACCCACAAAAGTTTTTATTATGGAACATATTGTATTGTCTTTGTGAGAGATAAAGATCCTGGCCAGGTAATATTTCAGGAAAATATTAGGTTATTTTTGATATTGATGTATTAGAATATAGGTTACATTAAAAGAAACTGACGGCATGCTTTGTTTACGCAACAGGTTTTAAAGTTTTCGAGTGTCCTGTAAAAGGCAGGTGTTCGAAAAAATTAAGACATTTTACATCTTAAATTCAGCGATGAGCCTTGCCACCCATCCTGAATGTCTTGATTTTATATTGGCACGAAGAGGATAGTTTGCATGTTCTTACATGCAGCTGATCTGCTGGCTACCCCACTTGTGGGATATGCCGTGATGGTATAGTAGTAGTAGTTTTTAATGTCTCACTTAGCTACTTCACATAATGAAGAAACTATAAAATATACCTACTTACTATGTACCGATCCACCGACCACTCAATATGGTGTTACCACAAAATATCGCCACAAAATTTAGTTCTTTATGTATGTCCCCACATTTGTTACGGTGTGAGTGTACTCGTGTACATGGTACGAGTATGCTTGAGATTTCTGACTTTTTCATGCAAATTTTCATTTCAAATTTTCAAACCAAATCCACAATCTTATCTTGTACAATGTAAATAAATAAGCTCCATGAATTACGCAGTCATGCAAGACGACATGCGATACACTGGTATTTTCCATGTATGAAATCACTCTACTGTGTGCACGAGATCCTTATTTGGAAGCACGTTACTGAGAATGGGTGGCATGCCTTATCTGTGGGTTGAAGATGTTTAAATATCTCACACGTGATGTTTTTCAGAAAAAAAAACCCACACTTTGCTGGGTCTATACGGAAAAGACAAAGAGTGACACGCCAGATAAAGTTCGTGCACAATATTCTCTTCGCTTCTTTTAATATTTACACTTTATTTCAATCTAAAACAAGATTTTGTCTGAAATAAAGAAACATGTTTTTTTTTATTTTTCTAAGAGTAGGTAAATAAGCCTGTAAACTAATACGATCTCAACTTTGAATATACTTGAACAAAGAGAGTAGATTAATGATGTGAGATCTTTGCCCGAATAGTTATACAGGGAAGTAAGTAATGTAGATATAATAAGACTATGAACAGCTGTTGAGGTGTACCCGAATCTCTAAGCTCGTAGATTATCGAATTGGTGACCCCATTGGAATAATAGAAATAAGTATTAACCTTATCTGTATTATCAATTTCATATTCCTTTCCTTTCTCATACAAACATTTCCGTGAATCTAATTACTTTCAAAACAATGACAATGAAAAATCTTACGAAAAATAAATTTGAAAAGAAAAATTTGAAACTTGATCTAGTTTAGATATTTTTCATCTGTATAATATAGTAAATATAAAAGCTGTATCGCTCATATATTGAGTGGAATTAAAAAAAAAAGTAAACGTATAAAAAAGAATATTATTTTACATGATTATATTTTTGAAATATGAATATCATTTTATTATGACGCAATTCTTTCTTTTGTCTTAAGAATATACAAAAAAATAATTTATATCAAATTACTTACCATGCCATCATACTTTTTTATAATTGTTGAATTTCAAAGAAATTCAAATTTAATCAAAATGGTATCAATATATTTCAAGTATATTGGAACACAATACAAACTAGAAAGTATAAAGTATTACGTAAAATGCTAGCTGTTTGTTATTTTAAACTCTGACCCTAAACTGAGTGCTTGCAGCCCGACATAGTATGAGTATTGGGGAGATGTTTTATAGTATTCTACATTTGTAGTGAATTGTCAAAATAAATTATATTTTTATGACATTAAAAAAAACATATATGACGACACTTTATACTTATCTAATACATAACGTAGGAAATTAATTCATTATTATTTTATAAATTTTTGACTTAATCGGATGTCGGAGACTGAATTAACCCACCTAGAAGTGTAAATTTTAATCATATTTTTTATTATTAAACTACTCTAGATTAATCATTCCAATCTATTCAACTTCTAAACGATCAGAAACATTCTGTTCACTCCGGGAATCAAACCTACGATCCAAAGTTGAATTGATTAATCTAGAGCAGTGCTGCGCAACCGGTGTGCCGTGAACTGAATACAGGTCTGCCGCGGTCAAATACAATGTGTTTGAATTTTTACAATTTTTCATTATGTATTTAATACACAATGACAAATTGCTTTTCAAAATATTGTAAAAAATAACTATTATATTAAAAAATAATTATTATATAAAAAATAATTGTAGAATTTATGTATCAATTTAATGCCTATATTTGAGCTTTTGGTGTGCCGCGGATTTCTAGGAAGAATTTTAATGTGTCGCGGATTTCTAGAAATAATTTTGGTGTGCCGTAAATGAGAAAAGGTTACAGAGCACTGATCTAGAGTATTTTAGTAACCAAAAATATGATAAATTAATATTTCTAATACCATTTTATTGTTAAATAATGCTAATATCCTAGTACTATATATTTTAATATCTGTCACCATAAAGGACAGATGTACATAATATGACTATCTTTTTTGTCAATGCCAACAGTAATACTGCATAATTTAACTAAGTATGTCATTTAATGCACTCGAGATCCTCAAAAGAATTGTTCCCTATTCATCCTGCTTCTCTGTTTTATCCCCGTTGCTCCATTATATTGTTGTTTGAGTATTATTTTATTATTATAATCCAAACCACCAATTGTTTGAGAATGTAAACTGTCAGAAAGACACGTTTTGTTGAAATACTAAGACTTTGTATTTATCTACGAGCGACAGAGTTCGTGTTAAATTTAAATTAAATGTACTTAGATATATATATATATACCTTCCTACCAGGATTTTGATTAAATAAATAGATAAGATATTTAGATGGTCTGAACTGAAATCCCAGGATATACGCCCACATATTTTTGTATTCTGCGAAATTTGAGTATCCTGCGAAAAAAATAATTTATAAGATACTGAATATTATAGACTTTATCGAAATATTTATATTCTAAAAACACGTGTACTATTTTAAAAAATGATAGCGTCTTTAAAAACATCTTCTACAAAATTGACACTATCACGTTAAATATCAATACTGTATAAATAAATAGTAAACATTAAAAAAATCTAGTGTTACCGTTATCATTCAAAATTTCATTACTATTCTAAAAAGTGAGTTTCAGTGTTTAAATTTCAAACTATAAAAACGCAGCACTGTGTTCCTGAAAAGATCACTGGAAATTTGAACACGAGCTCATATTTTTCTTACAGATAAATCTTCAATTTCCTATAAAACGTGGCATACATGCGATATCATTATTTTATATTATACTGTTTTCTTTACACAAGATAACTTAGAATTGAATATCATTTCGTATATCAGATTTAGTACTAGAAAAGTACCAACCGACATTATTTTCTTGATTGAATGGAAATAAGGTTGGGAATATAATATTATGTTTTTACGTTGGTACTTCTTGAAGTCATATTGAGAGTAGGTACTTACTTTCGATAGAGTCACTAAATTTTTATAACAATTTATTCCTGAAATACTTAATATCTGTAACTTATATTAGGTATATAAAAAGAAGTACAATATGAATGTGTCTATTGATATAACAAAAAGACACCCTTTAAGATGCAAATTAGTTATCGATGATAAACCTATTGAACAAGTTGCATCATTCAAATATCTAGGGGTAGAAATATCTAACAATAGTGACCTGTACAACGAAGTAAGAGAGCAGACCAGTAAAGCCTCAGTTGTAGCCGGATGCCTAAAGAGTACCATATCGAGAAATAAACACATGCTAATTGATAGTAAAGTCCAAATATATAAAACCTGTGGTAGACCAATAATGACATATGGTGTCGAAACAAGAGCAGACACGGTACGAACAAAAAACCTACTAAGAACATCAGAGATGAAGACATTACGTGCTATTGCGGGCAAAACTCTCAGAGACAGAGATAAGAAATACTGAGATAAGGAACATATGCAACACGGAGGACATCGTAAGATGGAGTAGGAAAAGGAGACGATACTGGAGAAACCATGTAGATCGGATGGCTGGAAACAGAATCGTACATATAGCTGCTAAGGAAACACCAGTTGGTTCACGTCCCCGAGGAAGACCACCAAAAAGATGGAAAGACAGCTGGTCTTCAGCATCACAAGAGGCATCAACTTCTGAATTAACAGATCGATGATCTACATTACGAGGAAGAAGAAGAAGATATTAAAATCCAATATGGCTGAGTATTAGAAGATATAAAGACATATATGACATGTATCTATACGTCAGCAATGTTATGCAATTTCCCCAAGAGATAGTGGTACATTATTTCGTCACAGCTTAAAATATTCTTTTTACCCCCGATTTTGTTTGAGCTCCATAATTTATACGACTAATTTTGAATTTACATACATACCAAATGAGTACACTCCTGTTTAATATTATGTCTTTACTCTTTCCCTCGAGTTTGCACAAAATATTATTATTATGAAATTCATAAATTTATATTAATTTTACAACCATGAAACGGAGGAATGAAAAATTTACTCTACATATGTAAATGTAATAAAATACAATTTCACATAAATTTATTTTCATATGAAAAATGCAAAGTACTTCTTTCAGTTACAGTGGGTTCATATATATATTATTTTAGTTTCTATAGGTTTATAAATTCATATCTGCCTGGATAAGGTTTATTTCCTTTGCATCTGAAATTCGCTTTGATGTCATGAAAAAAAAATACTCAGCTGAAGGGAAAAAAATCGTTCTTTGCTGTTTTAAACCAAACTTCGCAAAGGTGCAAAAAATAGTAGATTTTTTTTATCCATTTTCCTTGACATTTCCACATATAATGGACACTTTCGTCCGTTTATAAATTTTCTATGTATCGCCGTTGCATATTTTAAATGACGTATGTAAATAAACTGCTTATTATGACATTAAAACCATTTTTTAAAGTGATTCTTAGTGTCAAACATCAAAAATTTGTATTTTGCCAGATGCTAGTAAAAAGTTTAAACAACAATTTTAATGCCCCAATGAACAGTATTTTAAGAGCATGCCTAAATAAAAATGTTGTCTCATATGCCGTTTTAACTAATATGTTCTTTTGTTTGTGTACTTACTACTTACCATACACACATTTACCAGATAAAAAACAGGAAAACAAATATCCTCTATAAAAATTTTCATCTTGCACAAAACTTAGAGTTTGTTTTAGAATAAGATAGTATGTATCTTCCTTATAAATAGAAATATAATAGACACATGAAACCATCTTCCAAAAAGTGTGATATTTTGCCTCCATCATTTCCCTCAACCTAGTTATATTAATAATAGTCGGAAATTTTTTACAAAAATATTATTCATAACTATCTAATGGATAATATTACTACTTTCAAGTAAAGTTCATTCAAGTCTTACCCAAAGAATTTCCAAATATCGATGTTTCTTCTTTTTTGAGCTTTGATGGTGCTGTGCTATACACCAAATATATATTTCCCTTCAATCGTTTGATAAAGAATAAAAATATTTGGCGGTTCATCAATTTGTTGATATTCAGATTTTCTCAGTGGGTGTTTTCAGAATTAGCTATGAATATAGTACATAGCTGATGTGGAAATCTTTGTAAATAACAATGATTCCTTGATCGTGGTAAATAAATATTGAATGAATATCTTAGATATTTTTAAGTCAAACATTGTTTCGTTTTTATTTCAGGTCATTCATCACAAATTATCTCCGGTTCAAGTATTTTTAACGAAAACAAACCCATGGTCAAAAAATATGAGCACAATAGATTTTGAATCAACATAATTTATATTTATTTATTTATTTTATTTTATTTTTACAATATTTAGAATCAAACAGTCGTTACACAATATGTAGACAATTAATACATTTAACATGTGGACCAGCGAAGATTCCACTCTTACCAGAAATGTCTTAATCTTGAGGAAAAAAAGCAAAAGTTAAAATTCTCTCTTATTAATCAAACAAAATTATAGTGCAAATAATAATTACGATTTGTGAAAATAGATGACTAAATTATAATAATATTGTTTTAAATGGAGGATACTTGTTTTTGACCTGTGTATTGAAAAGGTGAATGAAATAATATACAAGTACCAAAACAGTTTCGACAAAAAATAGTTTTGAAAGTATTATTTGGTGATTATTAACAAGAAAAGAGTTTCGATTTTTCAATAGTTTTCTTATACAAAATTATATTTTGATGCTTTGTTTTTTACGAATACATTTTGCTTACATAATAATACACGTCATAATGCCGACAATATTATTTCTTATATAAAACAATACATTGTAAACATGATTATATCATTTGAAATTAAATGCCAATACACTTTCAAGCTTATTTATCGGCGCCTTGAGCGGTTTCCCCATCACTTTCCTCTGGATGTTTTAAAAGCCGAGTTGCTGAATCATCCAGGCTCAACGAGACAATTTTTTTCCAAAGTAGGGCTTAGGGTTTGCCAGAGGTGCTCCCCCCGATAAATACTTTCCAAAAATCACAAAACCCTTAATGTCTCTTGGAAGAGATACTCAGTACAAGCATTACTCACTACTAAATAACAGTTACGTATCGCTACGTACTAAAACTCAATACTAGGGACAACATCTATAACTTATTATCTAGTATTCGTACCATAATAATAATAATAATACAAATACAGCATGCAGAAGGCCGTACTTCTATCGTCCACCAGGATAGTAAGAAGGTTTTTGTCCCTGTAGCTCTGTAAGTGATCTCCCATGATTGTACTATTCCATAGAACATCATGGAAGAATCAACTCGAATAATGTTGGGGTTCTACATTTGAATATACCTACCTAAATTTATTTTAATATTTTATGGTTTTTGTTATTTAATGTTTTATTTAAATTTTATTGTTAATCTTATATTGTGTTCAAATGTAGAATCTAATATTGTTTTGTTTAATAAATGAGATATGAGATAATAATAATAATAACTAGACAACTAATTTATGATGCGCCATTTTGTGGAAAAACCACCGCAAGGGCCCATTCAAGAATCATAACACTTCCTGAACAATAGGGTTTTTAACCTCGTCTTGAACTCCTCCACACTCTCCAGAGTTTGCAAATCAACGGGAATTTTGTTCCATAGCAACGGACCAGCCACACAGAAAGCACGGTCAACATAGTTGGCCAGACCATTAGAAATTAATCAGTATTTATCGCTACATATTAATTTATTCAATAGATCAAAATTATGTCTGATTATGTCATGTAATAAGTGACATGTACTAACAATATTTTTAAAAAATCCGTGTTTGATTAACAAACTTTGGCACACTACATTTTATTTTTGGAGAATGGGGAACTTTCACAAAAAAAAAATCATTTCAAAAAATAGTGCAGAAAATAAGAAAAAATATGGTGCTTTTTATATTTTAAAATGTGCATTTTTAAGGCTTTTTTTTTTTTTTTTTATTTATTTTCTCGAAGGGAACAAACAGTCAACACAACAAGTATTACAACAATTAAAATTAAATGAAATATAGACCACAAGAGTCCCCCTATATTACCACAGTTTAAAAAATTCAAAGCAACTAAGACACAAAACTAACAACAAAAACAAAGAAATATAACAATAAGATAGGATAAGACAAGATAAGAGAAAAGTTAAACATAAAGTTAAACACTTTTATCACCATTTGAAAAAGCCATTTTCGCACTTCGCCGCAAAAAGGTCCACTCGTGGCGGAACACTGTGTGACGTCATCAGCCGCTACAAACAGTACTAAGAGTGAAATGTGTACCAACAAAACATAGAGCCTAGCGACGTTACAATGTGCTAACTCAATAACAGAAAATATGGATTTTTAAAATGAAAATTTTTATTTTATCGTTTCTTATTAGGATATACGTGATATATAGCGTATATGTATTTATTAATATGAATTGATAACATTTATTCTTATTCCTCACACATGCATGTTCTCCATTAATACATCCCAATGCATAATTATTTTTGTTTTCAGTGGGGTGTCGGGGATAGTTAAGATTTCCTGATTTTTCAGAATGTTTGAGAGTGTCTTAAAGTTGTTTATTTTTGTAAAAAAAGTACATCTTCAATGTATGTGGTGTAGAGGTTGCCATCTACCCTGAATTCCTTATATTCTTATTTTACAGAGGACAATCTGTGCATTTATTACACGCAATGTAGTTAATCCACCATCTATTCTAGTTATGGGAAATTTTATGATGGCATAGATAGATAACCATTTCCATACTCACTCTAGTTATCCTTATTATACTACCACTACGTTCTACATTGTAAAGTTTTATATAAAATTATATTATTCACTTTACGATTTCAGCGACTAACGTTTCTGCATACAATGTTGGACTCTTATAATATTGCAGACGACATTCTCATAATATGACTGCCATAAAACTTCATACTCTATATATATTTATTCTGATTTCTGTACAACAAGGACGAAATAATGTAATTTTTGCATAGTTCCAAACTTCACATATGGTAATATTCGTGGAAAACTGTATCGTTTGTATTGGATGCCTTTGATATGAAAACCGTAACACGTATGTACTCGTATGAGATGTTATAAAAAAGGCGATGATTTATAATCCAAAAATATTTTTACAAAGTTGAATGAGAATATAGTGAAACCATGAATATATTATAAGCTTTGAAATTGAAGAAGCAGTTTAAGTAGTTTAGGAAGGTGGAAAATTAAAAATGTAGAGTGATTAGAAGATATTATGCATTTCTCAAATTAACGTAGTATTTTTTCCCTTATTTTTTATTCCCTAACATTAATATACAAGGGCTGACAGATATGTACATAATGCATACATGCTTGTAGAATACGAACAAAAACAAATAGCAAGATCAGGCAAAATGGGGATTAAAGTACATACAATTCTCAAACTTTCATGTATATTTTTATTTTCATCACAGTCACTGTACAAACTTACATCTTTCTTCCACATTTATAACAAGTTTTTTCAATTTGTCAATGATAAAAAAAAGTTCTCGATTTTAGTCTTGACAAGAGCTTTTACCTTATCGTCCTAATTTCAAAGCTTATTTGATAAATAGCCACGGCAACTGTTTCCTGAGTGACACCAGGATTAAAGCTAGTTAAGTACGCTGTAAATAAAATTATTGATGAAAAACTTTTAAAAGACAATGTAAACATAACGACAGGAATAATTGATTTGTTTTTTATGTCTTCATGATAAAGGTATATATAGAACAACTGAATATAGCTACTAAGCTTAATGTTGTTGGGATATTTGTTATAGCGGATCAATTTCCTTTGAAGAGTTTTCAAACTAATCTGGATAAAAATAACAGAAAAATATTAGGTATGTAATGTACACTTATTTTTGTTGATAATATCGGTATTATTGATGGAACAAAGAAAGGTTTCACCTTTAAAATGTGTTTTTCAAATTATGGTGCAAACGAAAAAAATAATCTTTCTCTCTATTTATTAATAATTACTCTGTTGAGTTTCTCTGAAAAATAGAACCTTTATTCTTCTCTGTAAAATTTTAGTGTCCTCTAAAATACTGAAAATCGTAAATATTCTCGAGTTATACATTTCAGTATTCTTGAATTTAACGATGACGTATGGCATCCAACCTGAATGCTATATTTTATTGGCAAGATGATTTGCAGTTGGTCTGTTAGTTGCCCCACTTTTGGGAAAAGCCGCGACAGTACAGATTAATTGATAGAGATGAGAATAAATTGAAGAGTAATGAATTTTTAAGATTTTTACCTACGGATCTTTTTTATGTGTATCACAAAGTTTTAATCTTATACTGGTAAATTAATAAAATTTAAACAAGCGTAATAAAACTTTTAAAAATATTTTAACACATTTTCTTTATGAAGTCCAAACATAGTGAAAGCTCATGCTAAATTTAGAATATTATTTACAAGATTTGAAAATGTGTTTCCCAGAACTAAAAAGGTAATAAACAGTATAGTTTAGAGTAGTAATGAAAACTTAAATGAAATAAATGGCGTAGAAACTTTTCTCCGACTTTTCTATGTTGACATTGTATATAGTACGTCCTCTAACTTAATAAATATCTAAAGAAATACAAATGAAAGCCTGAAGCAAATTTTAGATTAAACAAAGCTCTTTATTTATTTGGTTTTTATCAATTATTTCAAGATACTTTCCCTGAATTCCACGCCTTTTATTGATTCAGTTATCTGTAACAGGCAAGTGTTCGTAAAAATAAATATATTTTACACCTTTAATTCAATGACCAGGTTTTCCAACCATTCTAGATGTGTTATTTTTTGTTAGCATGGAGAGGACAGCTTTTATATTTTTCACATGCAGCTGATCTGCTGGCCACCCGCTTGTGGGATATTCCGTGATGGTATTAATAATAGTAGTAGTAGTAAATTTTTTTTTTTTATTAAAAACTAAGATATATTTTTAATTTAAAAAAAACACCAAAAATTTATATGAAGAATTATTTGGTAAACGTACTATGGGTAAAAACAATCTTCGGCAATCAAAACTAATTGTATATTGGAACACCAATTAAGTTTCCTTCTAAAGGAGTTTGCAACTTTAAGCATACTGAATTATGCAACTGAAATATCTACAAACTTAATAATAATAATAATATGCAACAATATGACTACCATTTTTGATTATATGACTTCCTTATTTGATCAAATATGGAAGTTATATTGTTAGAATATATACATTTGCGTTCTTTAATATACAAAAACCTTTCTTTCTATAATTTTGACCAGAAAATATTTTAACATTACGCATGCCTCGTCGTTCACGTTCGCGTTACGCCAACTCGTTCACCTGAATTTTATCTTATTTATTAATTTAAATGCATGTTGTGGTGTTTTTGTATTTTGTTCTTAACTTTGATGATTTTTTGAAACCCTTCTGGTAAATTTAGGATCTTCACTGGTCCACCTTTTGCTTTTGTAAATTGTTATCATGTACTATAATCGACTGTCTGATCCTGTATACATTGTAAAAATAAATAAAATAAATGCCAATCTATGAACATATAGATTGGCGTAATATATGTATATACATTGAGTAATAAAATCCTTCATTGTTGACACAAAAATATCCCCCGTAGGTATTCTCTATAACTACTTTCCAGACAAAATAGTAAAATAGACAAAACAGAAATAATTTAAGTAAACGCATACCTATATATAATTAACTTTAAGATAAAAAATTAGACCACATCATTCCCCTTTTTCTGTCTACCAATTGTGGAACGTTGCGATATTAAATTACCAGTTGAGAGAAAAGTTATGTAAATATATGAAGCGAATCATAAAATTAATTCCATTTGTCAAATATATAATATACAAAGTTATTATTTTTCATTCGAATTATGCCCTCCAGAAAAATACCTCTACGTTAATATGTAGAGCAACGAAAAATCGGACTTGCGCATGAGCCTTTCTTCATAAAGCATTTTTCCTGTGATGACGATTTCACAATATTGTAAATATTGAGGAAAAAGTCCATCAAATTGCACAAAAACACTTTTAATGTAACATGTTTGTTATTATTTCGTGGAGCAACCAGTAAAGAATTGGTTTTCCACTCTTTTACGCAAGTTTTCGAGTATCCTGTAAACGGTAGATGTTAAAAAAATTATGATATTTTACATCTTAAATTCAGCTATGAGGTTTGCCACCCATCCTGAATGTCTTGATTTTATATTGGTATGGAGAGGACAGCTTGCATGTTTATTATATGCGTCTGATCTGCTGGCTACCGCTCTTGTGAAATATGCCGTGATGGTGTAGTAATAGTAGTAAATATTTGTTGATTTTCGGTATTTCAAAACAAACCTAACCAGAATAGAAAAATTAATAATTATCCAATTAATATATACTTATTTAATATGAAATATTTTACATATTGAGGAAATGGGCCTGCGATAAAAATAATTACCTACCCGATACATAACTCTAACATTTTTTTCTAAATTTTCACGTAGATATATTTCTCCCCAAAGCACGAGCTACGCTCAATTTTGGGGAGTAATTGTATTAGGAAAATAAATGTATTGTGTTATTGTTCGATTATTGTAGAATGATATTGTGTTTTTTTTACGCGGCGGCAGAATTGCCATCCACACTTCTCAGCATTATACAACCAGATAAGTCTCCATATGATCAGTCATGATCACACAAAAACTTAACAGTCTAATGCCGGGAAAAATTCACCTATCCAGATATACAGGACATCAAAGGATTAGGCTCAAAACGCGGGATCAAAATACCAGCATTGTGCCTGAAATATCTGTGTTCAGAAACCTTTTTACAATATTACAAGTGTTTATTATAATAGATTTTTGAATTTTAATGTACATATTAACCGGTAAATCTAATTTTTGTAAATTATTTATTAAAGATTTCGGAGTTACCCCTGTAGCTGACATGACTAAAGGTATTATATAAACGGACCTAGAATGCCAAATGTTTTTTATTTCTCCTGCTAGTTCTGTATATTTACGTATTTTTTCTGCGACGGTTGTTTGTATATTATGTGTATTTGGGACAGCGATGTCGATTAGGTACGTTATTTTATTACGTTTATCATGTAATACTAAATCGGGTCTATTATGATGTATTTGTCTATCTGTTATTATGGTTTTATCATAATAGAGCCTATAATTTTGATTTTCTAATACCTGTTCCGGGTTGTATTTATAATAAGGTATTACATTATTTGAGTTTAAAAGATTATGTTTAATAGCTAAATTTTGATGTATAATTTTTGCTACATGATTATGTCTATAAGTATACTCAGTTTGAGCGAGAGTGGAACAACCCGAAACTATGTGTTGAATTGTTTCCGGTTTGGCCAGACATTTCCTACACGAATCATCAATTATATTTTGATTTTTTATAATATATTTTTGATAATTTTTTGTATTTATTACCTGATCTTGAATTGCTAGCATAAAACCCTCGGTTTCCCCATACAATTCCCCAATGGTCAACCACCTGTTTGACGCATATTTGTCAACATAAGATTGGTTGAGATCATTGAGGTGTCTAGCATGAAGTTCCTTCCTACCCCAAGATTCTAACAAAATATTTAAATAGTTTAATCGCGGAAAACTGTTATTATTATTATTATTATTATTATATAATTTTTTTTTGATTAAATATGTATTCCGCATAACGAAGAACTTAAGTATTCATCCTACATATTATATTATGTTTTCTCGTAAAGGGAATTGAAAAAGCAAAGCATATTAATAATTCTTTCAGTACAAAAAATATTAACGTTAGTATTCTTGTTTATAAATAAATTAGCATACACTGTTATGATTTAATATAAATTTCTAATTAGTTTTTACTAGCATTACACCCGCTTCAATAAGAAACCATTGCCAGGTTTTAAAAGAGTTTTAGAAATCTTATATAAAGTTGATTATTTATTTACATGATAAAATGCCAGTGAATGGCTCGACAGTTTACTCATTTGCGTCAATCACTGTTACAAATATTTTGGGATTTTTTACTTTATATTTTATATTTTTGTATTATTTTTAAATATTGTATTATTATTGTTTTTAAATTTACTTTGACTTTTTTAGAAAATTTTAACTTTTACTTTTTTTCTCAAGACTAATGAGACTGAAAGACTGATTTCTAGTATCTTGGGATTTGTTACTTTTGTATTTTTGCATTATTTTTAAATATTGTATTATTATCGTTTTTAAATTTACTTTGACTTTTTTAGAAAATTTTAACTTTTGCTTTTTTTCTCAAGACTGAGACATTTCTGGTAAGGGTGGAATCTTCGCTGATCCACATGTTGAGTGTATTAATTGTTAACATATAATGTTATGACTGTTTGATTCTTTAATATTCTGAAAATAAAATAAAAATAAAATAAAAAATAAATTCACATTATTAAACAAAAACACTACAACTGAAACCTAGCATCAGCACCAGGTGCCGGTGTTACGTTTCAGTTAAATAAGTTACGGTTCTTAAAATATTAAACAAATAAAATTACAAACAATAACGGACCGGCAAACTAACGAAGTAACCACATACGTTTATAAGTGCTTTACCTCAAAGTGTCTTTTCGCCAACTAAAGCAACTTTTTGGCTAGGACACACATAACATGACACATCCAGGACCATCGTCATAAATTTGTAACACAGATTTTTTTTCAGCTTTTTGCTTCAGCGATGAGGTTTGCCACCCATCCTGAATGTCTTGATTTTATATTGGCACAGAGAAGACAGCTTGCATGTTTTATATGCAGCTGGTCTGCTGGCTACCCCACTTGTGGGATATGCCGTGATGGTATAGTAGCAGTAGTAGTAGATTTTTTTTACCCAGGAACTTACTCAAATGACGCAAGTTTTCAAAGAGAACTTTGGATTTTCTGTTACAAGTTTGGTAAAATTATCTTTAGCGAAAATATTAATATATAGATGAGGATTATGAAGTACATCAATTCTAGGACACTGAAACTGAGAAATCAGCACATTTCTATTTGAAGGTACTTGAAATATTTTTGATTA
Source organism: Athripsodes cinereus (assembly GCA_947579605.1). Classification (NCBI taxonomy): domain Eukaryota; kingdom Metazoa; phylum Arthropoda; class Insecta; order Trichoptera; family Leptoceridae; genus Athripsodes; species Athripsodes cinereus. Next base: position 9,645,702 of record OX388315.1, read on the forward strand.
ATTTTTTCTTCTAAGAAATGTGATTTACTCGAGGCTAGAGGCGTATTTTTATTGTGTCACTTAAACTATAGCGTAGCCAGCAAAAATAGGAGCATTTCTGAATTCGTGGCTAAATATTAGTGAAAAATGAGTAGATTTGATTTTGCTCTTATATCCCTCAAATAATGTTTACATTTAAACACACTAAAATATTTATATGGGTATTGATTGAACACATGTTTGTGAGTGTGTTCGCCAGAAGCTAAGTATTTAATTAAGTAAGAATCGATAATGCTATTTATTTTGTGATGAATTTATCGCGAACATTGAAAAGAGAGAGAGAGAGAGAGAGCAATAGAGTAAGAGAGAGTGAGTGACATTATCGCATCATTCATTTGCATACATGTTATATACGCAGTACGGTGAGAGAAATTAAAATCATACATCCTTAGGTTGCAAATTCCGGGAATTTATTCAAACAGTCAAAAATAATTATTACCAAGCTTACTTAATACTCGTAATACTCTCTTGGGCAGCTGGTGTGACACAGAGGTAACACTCTTGCCATTGAGGCACATGGTCCCGGGTTTGATTCACGGCCAGGGCCAAATGAAAAATGCTCTATTTCAAATTGTTCTATTTCTGGGTGTTATATGTGTACGTGTTTGGTGCATTGCATATGTGTATCGTCACGTTAGTTCATATAATAAAATATTAAACATAACTTAACATGTAAAGACAATCCACACAAATCGAGCTAGTCCCAAACTAAGATATGAATATTGTATCATGGGTACTCACACGACGATTATAACGACGATACACGACGGATATTAATAATCATATCTTAATTTGTAACTAGCTCGATCTGTATAAATTTTCCATTTGTATTTTATATTAATAGAGCTAAAAAAACCATATTAGTACCATATTGTTGTCTAAATTTATTTTAATAAAAATTTTAATATGACCTTGTTAATCATTACAAGGTGTTATTTAAAAAAAATGGGGTTCATGTTGAAGGGTTATGTTCCATTTCATTCTCTTTTATTTAAATAATTATCCTCGGAAATAATATTTCTTCTCATTCCTTTTCTATGGTAATACAGAGAAAAAAAGTGAGATAGAACCCTTCTGCTAAGATATTATGTAAGTATCAAATCATAGGGACATGGTAAACATCTAATTTCGAAATGCATTGATCTTTTTTCCTTGCTAGTACATGAAAACATTACATGACTAAAAAATGTACGCTATCTAAAAGTAGTAGATCAATATGCGTCAATCTAATTACCTAATATTTAAACCCGTTCGTAAGTCCGTTCTTTAAGGAGTCATAATGGGAAAACAAATATTTTCTACGTCTTTTCTGATATAACTTGTATCTTAGCAGATTTTGTAATACCAGTCTTCGAATTTCGGTGGTAAGTTAACATTTTATTTTATAATACATGGATTTTTTTCTGTTAAATTGTTAATGAATGATTACTTGCCATTCTTTGAGTGGAACCTTTATATTGAAATAACTTTATTTCTCGGCTATTTTAGGAGTCCAAGGACTCCTATTTATCCGTTTGGGTGACAATTTATTTATTCTTCAACTCTCTCTAGTCTGTCGGCACCACTATGCCAGTGTTGGCATCTCCGACCCTACCACGTCAGTGGGCGGGGGACCCGTTATGTTACTACTATTACAATCACGACATCTCATATAAACGCGGTACCTGCTTAATGGGAAAACTTCATGTAATGAATATACAGGTCGTCTTAGCCATAAAAATATATAATCAGGATAAATGGCATTTTATACACACTGAATAAAAGATGTTAAAAAAAAAGTTTCTCATCGGGAATATTCAGGTGGAGGGAAATACGACTTTCTGTCAGCAATTTCACATTTTTTATTACTGAAAGTGTATAACACTCATAGATTAAAATGGAGACTCTTGAGAAATGATGGTGCATTTAGGAACGCAGTAAGGGTTTTGCAGACATTAGGAAAGATGGGTCAAGGATCCTAGTGAAATTTTTGTTGTGACTAGTTGAGTATTTTTTTATTCGTTCGTACGACTGTCACACTGAGATTAACTTCTTTTCGATAACTTTTTCATTGGCTCGAATCATATATTTGTTCCTCCACATGGCGCTTTTCAAACATCAAGCTGCGATTGAGGCATAATTGGTCTGCTCCTTCGCTTCATTGTACAAATCGTTATTGCTAGATAATTCCACGCCGAGATACTTTGCCGTTGCCACTTGCTCAACAAGCTTATTATCGATGGTCAATTTTTTTTGAGCCTTATTTTCGCTGGTTTCTAGTTTCATAAATACTCAATATTGTTTGCATTATTGTTATATAATTGATTGACGTCAGAAGGTATTCCTGGTATAATATATCCCTGCGGTTATTGTGGTACACACTTTTTTAGGCTTGTGACAAAGTTTTCTTTCTTTGTATTAACGTGAAATTGTAATAAAAATATTAAAATGAAGACAATATTATCATTCAAATATATTTTATGTAATGTTATACGATTGATTTTCTCAATTTCACAGAGATGGGTGGGAGACTTATCGTCTTCCAAGCACTCAAATGGGGTTGGGTTAAAATCTAGTAATAATAATAATTCTATCGGTAATTTGGGAGCAGGTGTGGAATAACTAATTCGTGGCATATGTATTACTACATAACAATGTGTAGGGATGTGGATGAATAATAAATATATAAATATTATTATTTACCTACTAATACTCCCTTCTATAATTATTTGAAAGCATACGAAGGTGAATTTATCCAATACCATTATTTAAATCTATACAGAGAAAATGGATATTGGTACCAATTATTCAATTAAACATTTTTCTTTTGATGTTGAATGGAGACCGAACGTCGATTTTTTGTTGTTGTTGTTATTTTGTTAAAATGTTAGTGAGTATTAAATACACATCGATAATTTGGTCAACAAGAATCATCATTGCTGTTTTTTTTAAAGCAATTGCATTATTGAGGAAATATATACATACCTACGGAATATATACATACGAAGAATCTTACTAAAGCCTTTGTATGGAGCATTCTGCTTTATGGTTGACAGACATGGACCATTAGCAAGAGTGAAAGCGGACGGTTGGCGGCCTGGTGCTACAGACGCATGCTGAAAATCCATTGGTCGGAACACGTCGAAAACGAAGTAGTGTTAACCAGGGTAGGCAAAAAAAGGCAACTTCTTCAGAGAATCAGTCAACAACGAGCTAACTGGATTGGCCACAACATCAGGCACCCAGGACTGCTCATCGCCATCGCGGAGGGTAGGACCGAGGGCACAAATGGCAGAGGCCGACCAAGAGATGCGTATATGGATCAACTGAATAGGGACATGAACTGTGGCTCATACGTAGAGTTGAAAAGACTGGCGGAGAATAGAGAGGAATGGAGAAGAAAATCCAAACTCGTTGCAGACCAATCCAATGGATTGTAACTCATTATATATACCTACATACATACAATACGAGTACAAGTAGATTAACATTTACAAAAATATCAATAACATGAACAGAATTTGGAGGGTGTCTGAACGCAGCGTCGGGATGAAACGCCGCCTGTTCAAATCCTGTAGAATCCCCTCATTCCTCTATATGGGTCAAGAGCGGAAGATAGGTTCTAAGTTTCGGAAACAAATATTTTAGAGGGGTTTTGGATGTTAAGTGATATGAACCTATCACAAACAATACTGTGCGTCAGCATACTCAGTAAAGATCTGTAGGCCCTGTAATACAAGAGTGATGATGGTCTTGGATAGGCCATGTTTTGATAATGTCCAGTGCAGAGACGTTCAGAATGGAGGGGGTCAGTTTCTGCCCTGTGCTTCCGAGAGGAGCATTGTAGGGCGAGATGATGATGATTAACAAAAAGAGATTTATAAGATTTTTCTTTATCTTATATTTTAACCACGGCATGAAAATTATAAATAATATTTTCATAATATATTAGGAGAATGCTTCGCATACCATGGACAGATTTGGTCAGCAACTCGGAGGTTTTGAGAAGAGCCAATTGCAGTACACAGCTGCTGAAGGACGTTAAGGTCCGTAAGATTTCATATCTGGGTCACGTTCTGCGGGGCGATAAGTATAGTTTGCTCCAGCTGATACTGATGGGGAAGATTGAGGGGCAGCGTAGTCCTGGTAGAAGGCAAACGTCTTGGCTGCGCAACATAAGAGACTGGACCGGGATGAGACATGTGGGGAGCTGTTCCGGGTCGCGCAAGATAGAGAAGCCTTCGCCAGAGTGATTGCCAACATCGGGGGGAACTGATACGGCACGAGAAGAAGAAGAAGTTTCCTTAACTTTTATTTGACTGGGAATATTTATAATACTATAGAATTGTAATAATTATAAACTAATTAACCTATATTAGGTTGTGTTTGTTATAAACCCAAATACAATCTTATACACCTTTCACAGTAAGCTACTAAAAGCTTGTGTCGTGAAAGGGGAGTATCGTCTATATTCGAACGAAAACGAAATGACAACGTAACGCTTAAATTTGTTTTGACTAGGCCTACTGGACTCTCATCATTACTATAAGAACACCCCGTCTTAAAATTCCTGCTGTTCCATTTAACTTTTAGACAGGATGTTGGCCGCTTAGATTGTTCGATTCATTAGTTTTAAGTAACTCTTGCCCTGAAGACACCGCAAGGCAAAAGCGCTCGGCAATTAGTATCAGCCTTAAGTCATTAATAACTGATTAAATCAAATGTGTAAATTAAAAGTGTTTTGAATATTACATTTTAGATTTTATACTGAAATGAATTTTCATAACGTTAACGCACCAACTTTAAATTTGATTAATTTCAATATCTTAAATATTAATAAAGATATTATAGATTATGCGTATGTGATAAAAATTTATTTTAAATATAGCGTTTATAAAATATAACCATGTAAATAATACACAATTATATAATATCTAAGGTTAAATTCTTGTACGGAATCAGAAATTGATTCAGTACCTAGATATATTGGTTCATTAAAATGTTTGAATAATTTAAAGCTTGCAATTAGTATATGCGAGGAATGAGGAGGAATTTAGAAAACATAAAACTTAGAGAAACTATAACAACAAATTAAAGATTCCTTTAAACCGAAAGTAAATATTTATTTAACATAGAGTTACATTAAGTTTCAATTATAAATTTATAATGTGAAGATATTGCGTGTTGAAACTACTTTCAAAGTGTATATAAGTTAAACAAAATTAGGGATCCTTATTAATTTATTCACCATGTTCAAATACGTATTGATAACAAATTTATGTAAATTCAATTGGAATAGTGGGACTTTCGACACAAGGTATTAATTTATAACAATATGTTTTTTACAGTATTAACATACGACAGAATGATTTTTATATGAGCCCACCATAATATTATGTCGCACCATATCTGGGTGTATCTATGTCCTAAACTTCGCATCCGGGTTAGTTGGACGACATCGCATTTTAGCTATAAATTCGCCCTCTGTACATTGAATTGTATAACTGATATTTACTTATATGACACTGTTTTATTTTGTAATATTGTAACCAATTTACAGTGAAGAATAAAATAAATAAATAAATAAAATAAACGACACATATGCATAACAGTATTAAATGTAAAATTCTGCACCAAGGAAGCATTCTATATTTACCGGCCACACACCAAAAATTATGGTTTCAAAAGGGAAAGGACGAAATGGGAATAGGTATGTGTTCTTCTCTATGCAGTATCTTTAGGTACCTACATGAAAGCGATATTAGGTTACCAAAGAATGTTGCGTTTATCTATAATACCATTTTGGCATATTTTAATGTTTTGATTTTTCATGACTATTCTAATTGTTTTGTTTCGACTAATTTTATGATTGTTATAGTTTGATTTCCAATTGCATTTGTTCTTCGCCAGTTGTTGTTCTGTGCCAACTGTGTTGTAAATGAGAATTATGTTTTGTTTTTGTTTTATATTTTAACATGTAAAAGGCTCGGATGTATGTATAAATAAATAAATAATAAATAAAATAAATAAATATTTCAAGCTGGGCAGCAAGCGTAATATAAATGCGAGTTGTCCTTTCTACGCCAATGGACAGGACATTTAGGATAAGTGGTCTACCTCATTGAAGATTTTTAATATTTTATTCGTGATGGTCGTGACACTCGAATATGCTGAAAAGGGTAAGAGTCCTATTCTTCGCAGTGTATTCCACGGATAATCATTTTTATTTTCAAATGAATGCATATATCATATTTGCAAATACAATAATTTCATACATTTTTTGGTTTAATTGGCGATTGAACACCTATTCAAACTTATCCACGTTCGTTAATAAAATGGTGACAGTCTACATACAATTTGGTCAAGGAAATATCGATCAACATAATGCTAATTGGCAATTAAAATGTCGCGCACTAAGTACAATAGTTAAGTAGGCCTAAGTAAGCAACGCATGTTTGTCAAACCTGTAAGTATACTAATAATAAATCATTCTCGTAATGAGCCCAAATGCCTAAATATGAATTACTTTGAATATTTGACAGATGTAAGTATTTTTCAATTATATTTATAGAATCTCGTAATCACATTAAACTTATATAATTACGAGATTGGCTAGGGGTTGAAATTTATCTAAAAAGTTCATATCAAATGACACTTGATTTTGGTCAACGGTCAACAAAACTTTATCAAGTAATAAAGTTCAATGCTAAAATCTAGAAGTTTAATTAGTTTTCTTCAAAAAGTTAACAAAGGGAGTAGCTAGTGAAACGTCATGATTATAATATTATTTAAGGTCGCTGATTCAACGCTTTCAAGTGTTCACAATAATAATTTATTTCTGAACTTTCGAAATGTTCACTTCAAAACACTAGTTCAAATGAAATAAAATTATAAATTTAAACAACCATTATTAAATCTAGCTGCAAAAGTAACTGGTCAAATATTTTATACATACTTTTTTTCACATTTTTATATTTTTCACGGTAACGTCAAGTTAGTGGAAATAAGTCTGTAATACTCTTCTTCTCATAGGGATGTTTCTTATGTACTAATAGAAATAGTGTAAAATGAAAGAGGGTTATCCGGGATGGGGTAACAGCGCACATTTTGTCTAAAAGTTTGCTCTGAACTTCTCAAAACATAGCTAAATAACAATATTCTCGACATTCTAAATCTGGAATTCAACTACTTTTGCACCAATACAATAAATAACAAAATATAGTTCATTCGAAATTCAAAAACTAATGAAAATTCAAATAGTATTTCGGCAATTATTTTTGTATTTGTAGACAATACTAAAATCAAACTCAGTATTTTTTTCCTTTTATCAAAGAGATACTAAGTAAAAATAGTCATGATTATTGTATATTGCTTTCAGATAAAGGGCAAACCAATCATAAATCAAATTTATATGGATTCAGTAGTATTAGTAGTAGAAAGACAAGAAAAGATAGACAAAAAGTAATATCGTATCGTTATCATTATTGTAAATTGGTTTATTATTATTATTATTACGTACTGAAAGGACGTATTATCTATGAACATGGAAAGATATTGTAGTTTTTTCTATGCGTTGATATCTTTCCAGTTTGAGATATCTGTGAAGAAATACTATCTATTCAATGGTCATTATTTTATTAATATTTTTTAAAGTGTTTCTGTTCTCATTACAACATCTCCAACGAGTGGAGTAGTTAATGAACTGACTTGGATGACACATAAAATTTCTCACTATAATATTTAAAGCGATTTATTACATCTCGTTCAAATACATACCTGTTTCTATGGCAAGTTAAGTACATAAGCATGAAAAGATAAATAAAACTTACGAGTGTTTAAAATAATCCTTCAGCAGCTCTAGGGAGGCACGCCTTGCATATTTTCTGTTTATGGTGGGTGTGCCTCGCCGCACCGCATAATCCCGGTTCATGTTGTAAATATTAGTTACTCTTCTACTCACACTTTTATCAGTTAGTTTAAATTAAATTCTAAGATCTATACATATGTTTATTTTTTATACTGTAGTGCAGTATAAAAAATATTAATTCAGATAAATGGTGCTGGAAGATGCAGTACATACAAATACTATACTATACTATACTATACCCTCACGCCGTATCCCAAGTGGGGTAGGCAGAGAGAACGTAACGCCACACAGATCTATCTTTACACACTTCCTTCGCTTCCTCCACATTCATACAGTTTCTCATACACGCACGTCGATTCCTTTTACTCAACACGCGGCCGTCCTTGAGAATTTGATCCACGTGATCAAGCCACGTGGTTCTCGGACGTCCGCGCTTCCTCACACCTTTTCTTTCAGACAAGTATATCCTCTTTGTCATTCTTACTTCGTTCATTCGTTCAACGTGTCCAAACCACCGTAGTTTATTCACGCGCATTCTGTCCACAACACTCTTCTTGCATCCGCTCATTCTTCTAATATCCTCATTCTTCACTCTATCACGCAGCGTTTTACCAACCATTCTTCTTAACGATCGCATCTCCACTGCATTTATTCCACTTTCGTCCTTCTTCAGCCACGTCCATGTCTCGCTTGCATACGTAAGTAACGGTACCAGAATGGTATTGTGCACCAGCATTTTAGCCATGTTCGACACATTGCCATTGCTGACAATGGGTCGAAGTGCACCGTTCACTCTAGCACCATACATACAAATACTTTAACATTTTCTTATACCTTTAGCACCTTCTTTTTGTTTACGGCAAGAAAATAATTACGGGATCCTTTTTAACGAAAGAGCACGTTTTATTTATAGAAACAAGATATTCTAGGCTCTCGTAAATTAGGGGGTGAAAAAATCTTTGGATATTTTCGGACATTATCCAGCTGTACCATCGTATCTCTCATATATCTCTCAAAAGAAACAGAGTAACAGAATGTTTTATGTTATTACTTGGTTTGGTATATTTTTACATATTTATGTATATATTATGATAAAATGTCTGAATGTCTGATGGATTTGCTCTTAACGCCATTTACCGTTCGAATATATCGCACAGAACAGGATACTTATTGTTTGCCGGGAACTCAGCGAAAATGTGATATTTTTGTAGCAAACTATAAGATTATAAAGGAATTAATTTTTTCATACCCTTATTAATATTTTATATTAGGTCTATGAAATTTTATACTTAAGAATATTATCATTTATGATCGTTATATAAATTAGGGTACAAATTCGCATATAATTGTGGGCTTTTTAGGCGCACTATGATGTGTTCCTTAATTACGTATTGTAAATGTATATCATGTTATAAGCCCGCATTAACTCTCGTTTGTTAAAGAAACACTGAAAAAAAAATAAGAGTAATGTGTAATAATAATATGTAAAGGAAACCCTTACCCTAATTATGTTCACTGAATCAGATAAGAGAATATACACAAATGAAATAATTATACGAAATAATGTACAAAGACATAGCATATATATTATTATTATTAGTCTAACTCCATGCAGATATTTTACGTAAGTACATATATAAGTAGGTACATATATCTATATTTATTAATTCTATTTTGTTTCTTTCTACATGTGATATATTTGACAATAAAACTTTCTCATCAATCACTATTCAATGCCCTTCCCGGCAGCCCTGGACAGAAACCATCCTCCAATATTCAAATTGTGCCAATTGAGCCGCCTCTTCACACGACATTCCTGGCACTTTGATGTGTATGGAAACAGTGTATTTTATAACGTTTTCCAAAATGTTCTTCATCTTTGTACATTCTTTTTTGCTGAGTATTGTGTGACCATGAAAAATCGCTAATCATCACATCTTAGTTCTAGTCAAAGTATTAATATTTTTTTTATTACAAAACCGTGAACAAGACAATAAACATCTTCTATTCATGATGAGTTCATCACCCATTCTAAGTGTCGTATATCGTGGTGGTATAGTTGTAATAATACATTTTCTGACGGAAAATTAATTATTGGACCGTGTTGTAAATGTGTCCGTTTTGAGTACGATGAATATGAGAGTATAATTAATTTTACGTAAACAAAGGACGTGGATGAAATTATTTCATTTTTCCATTTACCAACGAGTAGGTTACTTTTGTAAGGAAAGAGCAACGTCATAGCGTGGATTGATGAAAATTCTAATTCTAATGTTTTGTATTGTTTATTTCAATTTACAGCACGGGATTAAATTAACGAATGAACGACTAAACTCGAAGTATAATATAAAATAATGTTTCTATTCTCTCATGCCGTATCCCAAGTGGGATTGACAGAGAGAAAGGAATGACAATGCAATCTATGCTTACACACAGTCACTGTATATTTTAAATGACGCAAGTAATTCGTCGGTAGCCTGGATGTAGTCTCGGAGTCTCGGCCTCGTAAACAAGGGGTCCGTGGTTCGATACCAGGTGCCGGCAAACTCCCCTTTCACGACACAAGCTTTTAGTAGCTTACTGTGAAAGATGTATGAAGTTGTATTTGGGTTTATAACAAAACCCAGATAAGTATATCTTTTTTTTTAAAAAAAATAAACATTTTGTATCATAATATTAAGATAATATATTTGAAAAATAATATCAAACAGCAACAAAAAGAAAAACAGTATTCTTAATGTCACATTGAACAGTTAATTTAGAGTATGCCGAAACATAAATATTTAAAATCGCGTCGTTTGAAATACGCAACGATAATACTGTCAATATGAATAGAATTTCTCTAACATGCATCACGATTTCTCTTATTTAACACTCAAGAATTTTATCTACGTGGTCAGAATACGTAGTTCTCGGACATCAATGCTTTCCCACACCCCTTCTAATAATGTAACATAACATAGCATCACATAACATAACATTTATAAACAACTTGTGTACACTTTCTTTGACATCTTCTGTCTCATGTACAAACCATAGAAAAAAAATCATGCACTTTCTATTCACAATACCTCTCTCGCAATTAATGAAGTGGATATTTTTAAGTAACAACAATATATTGTTTATCTTAAAAAATACTCGTAAATTATATCAGTGTTAAAATCAAAAATTGATGGGCGAGTAAAATTAAAATCAAAAATTAATGGGCGAGTTAAATTAAAATAAAAAAATGATGGGCGAGTTAAATTAAAATGGATATCACTTATAAATAGTAAGAGAGCTCAAACGCGCGGGGGTGTATTTTCCAAATCTAATATATAAAAGGAAGTCGTGTGTGTTACAACACTTATAACTCAAGAATGGCTGTACCGATTTGAATGATCTCTGATTTGTTGGATTCTTCTCCGCCCGGATTAAACTATAGGCTATTAAAACATCTTACAAATTCACGGGAAGAAACAATATGAAGAAAATTATTTACGCCATACATTTTTAATTTCAAAAATAAAAACAATATGGAGAGTTATGGCGCTATTAGCGCCCCCACGTCGCCTGTTGCATTGTGCTAAAATAATCCGTAGGTTCTGCTATATTAAGAACCAAATTACTATAACTAATAAGAACGAAATGTGTACTAATATTTGTTTACTATAATTCGGTAGTTACATGGCAATAGGTTGTATCTCACTAAAACATAATTTTACAGGAGAGCAAAAACAAAGTTTGCAAAAGAGATATTTCAGCCAAATTTCGAGCATTATATATCAAAATGAAGGTAATTATTATTTCTACAAGATAGATGTAACATTCTCTTAATAATTTATTCTACAAGATGTATGTAACATTCACTAAATAATTTCTTGCAGTTTAAAAATATTTGAGTTTTTTTGCCATGTTGATGAAAACAATCTTTCTACATGTCAATAAGTGACGTCTTTTCTCTCTTTATTCTGACTATAAAGAGACATATCCTTTTGCCACATCAAATATTACACTATTTTGAGCATTTTATGGAACAAACTTGAAAACGCAAAAAATGCGAGATACAACCTATTGCCATGTAACAACCGAATTATTCGACTAATATTTATGTATCGATAGATCTTCTGTCACATAAATGTGGACGTGCACAGATTATATTTGAAATTGTATTTTATTTTTGCAGATGGAAAATTATTATTGAACCAAAAATTGTGCTATTAAAGATGAAAATAAGAATGTGTTCATATAGGTAGTTCTGATGCAAGATTGTGTAGTGAAATTTGCAGACAGAGAAGAAAAATTACGAAGAAAATTATTTACGCCATACATTTTTAATTTCAATAAAAAATGCAATATGGAGAATTATACAAAATCAACAATGAAGTTTTTTTTTATAGATTGGCCTATTTATATGATAATTTTTCTATACATTCTCAAATTAGAATCGTTATCCATACAATTTAACATCTGTAGTTCTGATATTTCAATTTTTAAAAAATCATGGAAAGAATTTTTATAAATTTTAAATGAATAGGTAAAATCTACCTGAAAAAAAAATTAGTACCTACCTACATAATTATATTACGTACTGCAGAAAATTTATAAACAAATCTGAGTTAAGTATAATTGTTCAACATAAATTGTTCATGTCGGCCGGTGTGGCGCGGAGCTCTTTCCTTTGCGTCACGAGGTCCCGGGTTCGATTCCCGGACAGGGCAAAGGGAAGAATGACCTTTTTCAAATTGTCCTGGGTCTGGGTGTTACATATATATGTATTTGTATATAGTGCATTGTATATGTGTGTATCGTCGCGTTAGTACCCATAATCAAGATTCATCTAAGTTTGGGACTAGCTCGATGTATGTGAATTGTCTATGTAAAAAAAATGAATGTAACTTTCGCAGTTTAGCGGCCCCACCCGTTGTCGAGTACTTTTTTTCCATAGAAAAGGTAATATTTTTGAAACTTGAGGAAATTGTTGCCATATGTAGAATTATTTTAATTTGCCGGCAAAAAAAATCCACGTCGAAAATTAATTTCCTAAAATTCCGTACATATTACTCGACAACGGGTGGGGCCGCTCAAGTTTCATAGATTTTTTTTCCTATAAAAGAATTTTTCAAAAATTTGGTGACAAAAAAATAATTCACCATATGGCAACAATTTCCTCAAGTTTCGAAAATATTACTTTTACATGGAAAAAAGTACTCGACAACGGGTGGGGCCGCTAAACTGCGAAAGTTCCAAATGAATTTTATTTTTTTTACACTATACCTTCGATGACACACTTTGACAATTACGGGAGTTTGTAAAGAGATTAATAATATTAATCATTCATAAAGTCAGTGGGAGAGGGCAGAAGATAGGGCAGGTGTCGAACATGTGTTGAAAGGCTAGGTTTGGAGTGGCCAGAGGTCCTGGAAGCAGCGGTGGACAGTTATCTCTGGAGGAGATACTTAGGGGCAATGGGTCCCCGACCGAACTAGGACAAGGGGAAGAAGATGTATGAATGATACCGTTCATTGATTCTTAGGCGGTACGAAGTTCGCCGGGCCAGCTAGTATTTACTATAAATAAAGAAAAAATGAAAGACTAAAAAAAGTCTTCATTTGAAAATAATTTAATTTACTTCTAGTTTTGACACTGTTAGTATTCAGATTAGAAAAGAATGAAATAGACTTGAAAGTCTTCAGAATATTTATATAAAAAATATATCCCGATTGGTGGACCTATGTAATATCGTGACAGTGAGAATGGCTTTCTCACTTCTAACGATTGAGTTTTACATAATATTATATTGTACAAACATGGTATCCAATTGACATGTCTGATTGTTTTTGAAAGTTTTTTTTTTATTTTAGATAAACTTTCACAGGCTATTTTTACATGATGCATCATGTTATGTATATTTACATAAATACTGATACATATAAAGTAGATAATACCTATTCTACCATTGAGTTAACTGCTAATCAGGCGTGTATACATATATTGTAATGATAAGAAATATAGATATTATAAACAAACATAGGCAGTGAGTGTTATTGTGAGTTATTATGAATTATCTGTAACTAGTATAATGAAAATTAATTAGAATTATGCGTAACATAATACAACGAAAACTAAATGGAAAATGAAGAGATAGAATGAATCAATACGAAAGTAATAATATAATTTCTTTTGGGAAAGAGATTTATGGAAATATTATGATGAATTAAATCTTTACGATGCCTACAATATTCAAAGATTCATTATTCGCTCTTCTCTAGGATAAATGCTATACATAAGCTTTCAGTTTTTCCTTTCAGAATATTTCTGTGTCAATCGTTAATTTGATGTCTTTCCACAATACTCTTAATGCTTAGATATTGTTGGCAAAGAAACGATGTATTTATGGAAGAGAGTTGAATAGGCCACTAGGAATCTTCTGGATTAAAACAGAGTTTTTTGTTTAAATGCCATACAGGACTTTCTCAAAATATGATCCGATCATTACAATCGTCACTCTTGAATTGCAGAGACTATAATAGTTTTTTGCAGAGTGTTTAATATTCATATCACCTTATATCTAACATCTTATTTAGAAACTCATTTTTAAATTAACAATTTAACCTACATAAAAAATTCTGTACCTGAAAGCCATTAGGACTCAAGTGCATTTTTGACAAAAATGCCAAAGTTACGAAAAAAGCGGAAATAACACAACAGTCGTGAGTCTAAAGTACAGAAATGCTTAGGTTCTATGATATAGGTTCTATTTAATAAGCTGTATATACTTAGTACAGCTTATTTCTAGTTGGAATTTTTTCGATGAAAAAATTGAATTTGAAAATGGCATTTTAGTACTTAAGTTAAGACTAAATGGCTCTCAGATACAGATTTAATCTCAGAAAATAAGTTTTCTTATTTCGACAAGTTTTTGTATGTTAGACAACACTTTAATGGCGAAATAAAATGACAACACATTACTGTAGAATCGGTGTATAAATTATCGACATTATTTTACGAGCAGCGGTATTTGTGTGAAATTCTCATTTGAAGAATGTGTCACATAAACTTGGTTTATATTGATTCTTAATATTGCATTTCCTAGATAATATCATCTAAATAAATATAAAGTAAATTCTAAGATAATATATTTGACAACGTCAAATGTAATAAATTTTACAGTTATTAACACCATAAACAAGGTGTTTAATAGTTTCTAAAAGTGTTTATAACCTATCTTGTATTTGCACGTAGAAGTAGATACATCAATTTGTTCTAACAAAATGCATATTTAGAACTCGTTTACTAACCATGGCTAATAAAAGAATAAAGTTTTTCCTGATTCAATCAAAATTTAACTCAAAAAGAAATTACTTCAAAAAATCATACCGAAAATTTTCTATAATGTCATTGTTATGACTATACTTCGACACTATTACGCTATATCCCACGAGTGAGGTAGCCAGTTGGCTACCCGCTTGCAATAAGCATGCAAGCTCTCATCTATGAATCCAAAATAAAATCCATGATGGGCACCATGTTGAACTTTTCAAATTACAGCTATGTAATGTTCTTTGGTCAGAATGCATCAGAAAATACCAATATTCAAGAATAATTTTAGTAAGGTATAAAGTCGGAACAACGTAAATCTCGTTTAACTTAATCATATATAACTATTATAACAGTTGTTATTCCGTGATTATGAGTAACTATGTTAATATTATCTCAAACCCACATATTAATTACTACGAATAGCTATAGTAAGTGCCTACAAGAAGTTTATGTTATGTTGTGATATAGTTTTATCATAATTATTTCACATGGTACGTGTCATCTTAATTCTCTTCCCACTACTTAACATGTTTCGCTAGTAATAATGACTCTCATAATATTAATACTCTGACATGTCACGTCAAAAGGATTTAAATAGCAGATGTCACAATGGTTTGTACGTGTTTGTGAATAGTAATTACTAATAATGTACTCAAACTAAAATTATATGAAAAGCTGTCGTTTCAGCAG
The DNA here is from genome assembly GCA_947579605.1 of Athripsodes cinereus. Classification (NCBI taxonomy): domain Eukaryota; kingdom Metazoa; phylum Arthropoda; class Insecta; order Trichoptera; family Leptoceridae; genus Athripsodes; species Athripsodes cinereus. The sequence goes on from OX388315.1 coordinate 9,661,579, forward strand.
TGCTCTGAACATTGAGTAAAATCTCTTTTGTCGGAAATATTCTTTTATTATACAAAAGTAGTTCTTTATTTCTTGCATGGGACAAGCTTAGTCTTCATTAGGAAAGAAAAAAAGAAAGCGACTAATGGAATAAAAATAAATTGCTTTTGCGAATGCGATGATTTCCATCCACGAGGTTTAACAAAAGCAATAGTATTAAATTTTATTACGCACTTGTCTCAAATTACCATTGACATGGAAAACGATTTGAGGTTTTTATTATAGACAGAGTGTATTAAGTTTATTTGAGTAATTTAGATTTGTTTCCATACAAGACTTACTTTATTTGATAAAAAGAAATAGCAACAGTCATAAAATAATATTTTCGCCCACCAAAGCTCCTCTCAGAACAAAGGGAATACATAATCTGGCTCAGTCTACCTTGGTACGGGCTCATGCCCAGTTAGGTAGACATTAGTGACTTATCTTTTAAAATCTGTTTTGTAAATAAAATAAATAAATAAATAAATAAAATAAATAAGTATTACATACATTCATCACGTGTTTCTATACTTATGAATGTTTTTTCTTATTATGAAATTAGTTTTAGGACCTATTTGAATCAACTTAAAATGACATGGGGAACGTTTTGTCACCTTCAAAATTGTGTTATTTTAGATTTAAACTTTATTTTTTTGTATTTCGAGTGGATTTGAAAAGTTTCTGGATAAGTTTTTAACAAAATTTACATGAAATAAATGCAAAAAAAATTATAGAGAGTAGTCACGCTATTCACTGGACACTTTTTTAATTTAATCATTTGATGTACAAGCGTTTTCAATTAAACTTATTTCTAAACTTTATCTTCAACTATTTGACACGTCACGTTTCATTAAACATGTCCTTTTTATTAAATAAAATAATAATTTCACAAAATGTTCATTATTTCATTTTGCACTGCAGCAGTCAGTTTAATCGTCATCGCCCTCAACGCTCCTCTCGGGAGCACAGGGCAGAAACCAGCCTCCTCCATTCAGAGCGTCTCTGTGCCAATTGCGTCACCTCTTTCCACGACATTCCTTGCGCTCTGATATCGTTGTCATAGGAACGGTGTATTGTGAAAGAGGGACGCCCGGGCCGACGGAACCCCTGCGGACGGAAAAACAGTGCTCTTTTTGGCCAACTATCATTAGGCATTCTCAAAACATGTCCCAGCCAGGACCATCGTCTCTCCTGTATTACGGAGATTACAGGTCTCTGCTGGGTGCGCCGGCGCACAGCATCATTTGTAACATGTTCATACCATTTGACATCCAAAATCCTTCTAAGACACCTGTTTTCAAAGCTTAGTATCTTCCGCTCCTGAGCCTTGGTTAAGTGCCAAGACTCACAGCCATATAGAAGGATTGGGATGATGTATAGTTAGTTACAAAATTAAAACCTTATACATAATTGATAGAGGTTTTCATTTACGTTTTTCAGTTTTCATAACTTGTGGATATTTTTTTACAAATAAAACCAGCAATCAACAATATATTTCAATTTTTTTTTTAATGTAAGTTACTGTTGTGTATATTATGAACATCGCCGAGATATATTCTGTGCTCGTCACTTTTTCAAATTGCTCAATGGTATCATATTTAATCCAATAATACTGGAAAATTTTAACATATATGTTCCCGATGCATATGGACGTTCTCGGCATCACGATTTTTTTTATCAGCCTCAAAGTAGAACAAACATATTGGCAAAGTCGCCAATAGGAAGGGCTATTCAAATATTTAACGGTCTGGCTAGACACATTGATATATTTGGCGTGTTTGTCAGGAAGATTGAGAATGTGTTGTAATTGTTGTGTTGTTGTCTAGATGTTGTTAATTTTCTTCTGGGATCGCATTGGCCTTCTGCTGTAATGATCCCTGTAAGAATCGTCTCTTTGTCAGTAATAATAATAATAATATTAAATATACCATGAATCTTTAGAACGGCGGTTTTCAATTATTGCGCTAGCTGTATGCGCCCATATAGTTGTGCGTATAATACTACAGTCTGGACAGCCATAGTTAACACTTTTCTTTTATTTGATCATTCCCCTCATGTTGGGCAGAAGACTGCTGAGAGAGACGTGGACTGCTGCTCTCAGGAGACGTGGACTAAAGTGGCATGCTACACGGAAGACATAATGTTGCAAAAGGAGAAAGACGAGCGGCTCATAAAGCAGGTGTATTAAAAAGAACCTTTTTGTGACCCTAGATAGACCCCAAGGTAGAAACTGGGTCGCAAAGAAGAGGGGAGGGGGGTTTAAACCGGTCCGGCACTACCTGGCCTGGAAGGCTGGGTGTCCATGACGGATTTTCCTCCACAAAAAAAAATACATGTAATATAAAGTCGCCATCTCCTTACCAATAAAAAATAAGACATTCAAGATGAGAGCCATACTTCATCGCTGAATTGAAGATGTAAAATGTCTCAATACGTGCTGTTACACGAATACCTGCCTTTTATAGGAAGCTCGAAAGCTTATTAAACGCTTCACAATTCAAGGCATTCGGAGATGTGTGGGTTTCAAGGTGGGATCTGCTACGTCAGCCGGGTTTCCCACCCACTGACGTGGTAAGGTCGGAGATGCCAACACTGGCATAGTGGTACTGATAGACTAGAGAGAGTCGTAAGTTTAATAGATTGTCACCTAAACGGATAAATAGGAGTCCTTGGACTCCTGAAATATCCGAGAAATAAAGTTATATCAACATTGTTGTTAGCTGAAGTCTTAGAAAGGTCTAACTTCATTAATAAAACATCTTACTTTCTATGCGATGGAAGGAATATTGTTGTCATACTTTTCATTTCGTTGAGTATGTTTGTCCATATACTTGAACGTATTACAAACTGTATATCATAGAGGTGGTGACTTAATAGAATGCTAATCACAAGTATTAAGTTTTGATACGAAAATAAGATGATGACTCTATTACCTATATAAACAATGGATTATGCGTAAGGAGATTATGAAATATTGTGAAAATGTTTGTACCTATTTCCAAATAAATATGTAATTTTATTTCTATAATGATAAATAAATAATAAATAAATAAATAAAAACTTTATTACATATAAATTAACATGTAAAGGGCGGATTTATCGCCTATTGGCGATTTCTGCCAATCAACCCAACTTTGACAAATAAGTGAAATATAAATATAAAAAAAACGTATAATGTACTTGATGTACGTGTTAAGTATAATATATACATACATAAATATAGATAAATAATATAATATGTAATACATACGAATAAATACATACATGCATAGAGCCATTCACACACAAGCATACATACGCACACGTTACTAAGAGTAATTATTTATTCTAAACATCTCATTATCTACCCCACGATTTATATCTTTCACAAGTGTCCAATTAGCTGTTTAAGTTTGAAATAAATCTGTCATAATAATTATGTGAGTGGAACAAAGAGAGTTATAGTATAGTATTCATTTCATTTCATTTTATTTGATTTGTTTTTATACATTTTTATATTTATTACTTTATTTTGTTACTTACGTTGATTTTTTGGTCTTGTTTAGTTCACTTAATCTTAATTAATTCATTCACCTGAATTTTATCTTATTTATTAATTTAATTGCATGTTATGGTGTTTTGGTTTTTTTGTATTTTGTTTTTAACTTTGATTATTTTTTAAAACCCTTCAGGTAAATATAAGATCTTCACTGGTCCACCTTTTGATTTTGTAATTTGTTATCATGTACTATAATTGACTGTCTGATCCTGTGTACATTGTAAAAAAAAATATGTGCATTGATGGAGGCCTACTGTTTACAAAGATACCGTTGTGGTCTGGAGACTTCCATTTATTCGAAATTCTACACATAACAAATCTTGTCCACACCGGAGACGCCATAATGGGATGTTATAATTTTATTTCATTTTATTTGTGATTTTGTTTTATTTATTATTATACAAGATAAATAGAGATTTTGGGACTTTGTATTGTCTCAAAGTTTCTTTTTATTCACCCATGAAATCACGCAGCGGCGTGCTTTCCATATAACCAAATATGCAACGCATGCCCTGCAAAAGATAAATAATCTGAAAAATTGTGCATCACAGTAGAGTAGAATATTATTTTAAGATTCATTATTAATTTCTATAGTAATAGTTAATCATTTTTAAGATTATTTATTTATTTTTAGGCAAGCGGCTGCTATCACGGCATAAGTGGAGTAGCCAGTAGGATAACTAATAAAGATGTAAGTTATTTTCTTCGTGTCTCATTCATCTCAAAGTCTTGGCACAATAGTTGTTCTCATTGTGAATGAATAGTGAATATTCCAGTTAGTTCACTACTTCCATGTATTCAACATATTATGTTATATATTATGTAGAGATAATACGGGCTAGGGTCAATATTTAGATTGGTACCCTCTTGGGAAAGATCTATCAGAACAAAACAACGTAAAGTACTTCGTCCTTAAAAGATTTCTGTTTTTCCTGAACATTTCTTTCTGCTCTACAATACCTCTTATTCCAGTCACTAAACAAAAAATATTATTTTACATTATTTTTTATAACTGATTAACATTAATTTCAATTTTACATTCTACGGTGTTATACAAGTCTTTCTTTTTTAATAGATATATAATATAATGCATCTCTGCGAAATAACATAGAGGATATACTTACCTACCTAAAAGGGGGTTGTCAAAAAGCGCGGGTGTCCGTGAACCATGTGGACCAATTTCTCAAGGACGGATGCGTGTTGAGTGAGAGAAATCGATGAACGTGTATGAGAAATTGCTTGAGTGGTATTTAATAGGTATTTTATAGGCGAAAGAAGTCCGTCAGGATAGATCTATATAGTGCTCTGTTCTCTCTGCCTATCCCACTTGGATTACGGCGTGAGGTAATTATAATAAGTGTACGATAAAATTGATTGAAACATCTCTATTGAAGATCAGGGTTAAAGGGAGACAGAATTAATACACTGTAAAAATAAATATTACTTTCAAAGATTATGGTTTCAGAAGACAGAATAAATAGGTATACTGTAAAAAGAAATCTCTTTTATTTTAAATATCAGGGTTTCAAGGAGACGGGAAAATAGAAATGTATCTTGGGGACTTTTAGAATGAATCTTTGACTAATCTTAACCAAATGGGAGAATAAGTAAATATTATATTTTATTTATATATTTTTTGATACCTTCTATTTATGGTATGTATGTTGCATGATTTATTTGATTAAGATTAAGATGGTACGGGCACATCTTGAGACTACCACAGGATAACATGATCAAAAAGACAATGGACGTAGAAGTAGGACCCAGAAGACCAGGCAGACCAGTGACCACCTGGATGTCCACAATTGCCAGGGACATGAAAGGCAAAGTTGCGCTCGGAGGATGCAGGGGACCGGAAAACTTGGAAGATGAGGACTAGGAGAGCCGACCCCAAGTAAATGGGATAAAGGCGAAAGCGAAGAAGAAGAAGAATATTAGATGATTTATTTGGCGCCTTTTAATGGAGCATCCATCTAAATAATGTCATGTACATTGTAAAAGGCAAATGTCGTAAATTGTTAAAAAAAAGTAAATATTGTTTACAAACGAGAATCTAAATTTACCTACCCAATTAAAAAAAATGTATAACTGCATGTCCAAAATTATATAACAAAATATCATAGTAAAGTAACTAAATAATACAAAGTTCTTTGACTCACCATTAACTCTAGTAAGCTAACATTCATAAGGTTGCCACACAGAGACTTACTAAGCTTCATTAGAGATAAAAATTATGTTATGTGGTTTCAAGAGAGTTTCTCGTATATAAGCATTAAATGGCGGTAGTATTTTTTCAGGAAAATTACGAACTAAATTATATACCTATTCGAAGTACGTTATTTTTATTTTCCTCGGTTATGCTGGATAAAAACAATTACCTTGTAGTTTTATAATACGTGTCACGGCTGAAATTATTATAATATTATTTTGTCTGGCTACATAAATGGGATAATAAATGTTCATGTTTTCAACCTTTTAGCTGTAAACATCTGTTTTAGGTTCATTTATTTCAAAAACAAAAAGGTTTCAGTGTGACTATTTATCTTTCTGTACTATCATGGAATCTAACACCAATGGTTTGAAAAATAATTATATGTAATAAACATACATGGCGCGATTACATTATATTCCTTTTTTTATTTTTAGAACGTGTAGAATTAGAAAAACAACAAATATTATAAAGTTGTAGATTTTTGGAGTAGTTTTATTATTTCTTTTTTAGGGCATGTTGCTAGACTCAAAGAAGGACAAAAAGGGTGGTAGAGTGGAGACCTCGTGAAGACAAAAAGAGTAGAGGAAGACCTTCCACACGTTGGTCTGACGACGTTAGAAGAATCGTTGGTTACTGCAGGGCTACTCTTGACAAAACTAAACACGATCTTAATCTAGTCTTGATCTTGATCATACGACGCACGAAGTGACTATTGGCCAAAAATACACGCAAACCGATCGCGCGTTAGCGTAGCGCGGTGTTTTTTTTACCATAGTCCCTTCGTGCGTCGTATGATCAAGATCAAGACTAGATTAAGATTGTGTTTAGTTTTGTCAAGAGTAACCCTGCTGGTTGCAGAAAGCCCAGGACAGAGATGCCTAGAGACACATCGAGGAGGCTTACGTTCAGCAGTGGACAGGAATAGCGTATAAGTAAGTTTGGTTTTTATTTGGAAATAAATAAAATATACATATACTTATTCTCAGTGCTATAAAGATGAATGATATACACTTCATCGCTATATTGAAGATAATAAATATTTTGTATGGGATGTTAAATGAATGTATTTTATTTACTTGTATTCTTTGGACTTTCAAAAACTTAATGGGAAGAGTAGGGGATCCATTCGTTTTGGGAATTCCACAGAACAAATTAATCATACCTATCGTTACAAATTGTAAATAAGTTATACAGTAAATTGGGCAAATAATATAATTCGTCATTTTGATAATGTTGAAAGTTATTGATTAATATTAATTACGTAGGTAATTGACTAATTAAAATGAATCTCTGATACAAAAGAGAAAACAATGTTGATAAAAACTTAGATATTGATTGATGGGTAGTACTCGCACTACCATTATATTGAATTATTTATTAGGTTTTATTATGTTACGCAAATAATAATATTAATAATAATATGTACGGTCGTGATTTGTGTCCGCCGCGCTGTTGGGATAAGAGAAAGATAATAACGATATGATAACGAGTCCTGTATAAAATCAGAATATATTAGTATAAAGAACGATAAGAGAAGCTGTTGAGACGGCAATAATTTATTTATTGTAGGTAGTATTGGCGTATATTTATTTGTCGAGCAATTGAAATATTACCATAACGAATATCAATTAAGATTAAATTTATAACGACACAAAATTTGATATAACTAATCAGATATCTCGATTGGAGAACCACATTTACACAATGTAACATTGTGCGAAATGTAATCGAAAGAAGTGAGAAAGGCGTCCCAATGCTTACGAATTGACTCTAGGCTGACTTAAGTGATCTCTTTCGGTGTCCATGACAACGTTCACCAATTCCACCATTCTCACTGTCACGATGTAAGGTTCACCAATCGAAAAACCAATGTAAACCATAGAAGCAATCAAGATGTCATCCTGCACCCATTCCGGTTAAACAATAAAAAAATAAAATTTAGTAAATATTCCAAATAAAATTTGATATTTGGAGTGAGTGTAACCAAAAATACCAGAAGGTTACCAGCGGATTTAAGATGGAACTAACCTACTGCCACATTCAGGGGTAAGCTGAAAACATTGCTTTTCAGGAAAAGTTACAGCGTCCTTGAGATGGTCACGGATCATTAAACGGCGCCAAATACAAATTGTTCATATTATTGCATATTTAAATACGAATTTTGCCCATAAATATTTTAAAAGCATGGAAGTTTAATACTCGTGTTGTAAGAAATAATCCTTCTTTTATGTGAATTTCAGAAAATTTTAATAATATGAAAATACTTGTTTACTTGTAAAGGAGAGAGAGTTAATCTCTGAGATGATATAGGATATTAAACATGTGTTTAATAATCATTTGGAAGTTAATATTAACAATTTTTAATATACTCACAATAACTTCCTCTTGGAGCAAACAGAGAGAATGCGCAATATGGTGTATTTTAATAACTGCGTATAACAAAACGTATATCAAGAGTAATCAACCGAATGAGTTTGTAAATAACGTCTGTATTGTACCTAACGTGATAAAATTTGTTTAATGAAAGTGTGGAGGAACGTATGAGATTACGCCCATTCAGGTCAAAATTAAACATGATATGTTTTAGGCACTTTTTTGTCCACATGTTCATTAATTTTTTTAGCAGATTTCAACTCAATTTACGAATATAATGTATTTTTACTACTTCATCATAATGCCATATTTCACAAATGGGATGGCTAAAAGATTTACTGTTTATAGTTAGCATACAGGTAATTCTCTCCACGCTATATATAAATAAAATAATCAGGATGGATGGTCTATTTCATTCTTTGAATTGAAGATGTTAATCGTCTTCTATGCGAGGTTTGACGAATGCCTACCTTTTACATGGAATTCCTACATTACAGAAAATAGTGGGTGATTCATATCTAAGTTATAAATGCAATACATATATTGTTTCATCAATCAAATAGTCATTCATGTCATTTGCCCTTTATTGGACAAAATGTTAAAAAAAACTTTATTGCACAAAAAAATCAACCATGGAAAAAACATGACAAAATTTTGACTGAACAAATATAATATTATAATTGTGCAATGAGAAAGTTTAAGGTGGTATTGGTTTATCACAGAATCGCAACATCTTCCAACTAACCTAAACATACAAAAAAAAAATTAAAATAATCATTTGTATAAGTACAATTCAGATCGATAAAATAAATAGCACTATGACTATGTCATAAATTATTTGTTTTTGTGAATTTTAACAAAAGTTCAAAAGACTTGTTCAAAGAAATTATCCTGGTATTTGTAAGTTAAATTTACACATAAAATTTCCTAAAAATTTAGAAAGTTTGCTATAAATAAATCACTCTTCTTGATACTTTTGTTGAACTTGATAAGAAAGAACGAAAACAAGAGTGTAGATTGAAATGTACTATTGAAATAACAGATAGTACTATAAAAGTTTACAAAAAGTTAATTTCACGACAGACATTATCGAATTTACTGTAAAAATATACTCGACAGAACGTAAATATTTTACGAGAACGTAGATATCTTAAAATAAGAAAATCTCCGATCACAAAAAGGTATGAGTGTACGCTTATTTAAAAGTGAAATAATTTTCTTTCTGAATGAGTCATTTCAGATGTTGTTTTGTCAGATCCTACCGACTTCGCCAGTTTGTTTTGTAGGTACTCTGGTGGGTATATAATAATACACGTAATGTGGATATACACGATATATTAATAATTAAAATGTACAGGTTACAATATACAGAGAGAGATAGAGTGAGATGTGTATCGTGCAAGTGTCGGATAATCAAAGAGGCCGGCTACCGGCTTACACTCGTTAATATAACCCTGCCTATCTGTCTAACATGTGGTGTTACCAACATACAAAAATACCACACTTTCCCCTCTCTACCCTTAGCAAGTGCTCACTCACTTGCTTTATACAATTAAATTAAATTAAATAAAAGACCCCACTTACCTAATTCCTCTCTTTAGGGATTTAACACAAAGGGACCTAACGTTTTATTTTTCTATGAAATCAACAGATGGCCTACCAATTTATTTATCTAATTTACCCTAAAATTTTCCTCAAAGACTCAAAAGATGGCTCTACTCTAAAACTACTAATGGTGGTTTGAACCTATGCTACATATTTTAAACAAAAGATGGCTCTACTCAAAATATTAATGGTGGTTTGAACCTATGCTACATATTAAAATATTTCAACTTAAGTATTTCACATAATACACAATTCTTAAATATTTGAACTTAAATATTTTAAATTACACAAAATAAAAAATCTTCTTTCTTCCTTCTCTCTCTCTCTCTCTCTCTCTCTCTCCCTCCAGGGATCAGCTTCGAGGTCCACCATAGCCTCCAAGACACAGAGATGAAGTTTCTCATCGGTTCCTGAGACGGCCTGCCCACGCATCCTTCCTGAAAGAAACAGAATCCATTAATGCACCGGAAGAAATTCCCTCGAGAGTGGGAGAACCAGCTGATTTATCAGAAGTATCAGCCATGTCTGCCCATGAAACCCTTCTATCAGTAATGTGATCCGTATGTCTTCTCCATACTTGACCCGTCTCTTTTATCCTGATCAAATACGTTCTGTTCCCTATTCTTTTCTCGATAACACCTAAAACCCTCTTATTTTTACTCGATCTAAAATCTCTCGTAAGTACATAACTACCCCGTTTGAAAAACGAATTAATTTTTCTGCCTTTACTACACTTTTTCTGATTATATTTAGACTTCTTATTCAATGTTTCCTCGACATGTTTATTAAAACCTAACCAATAAAAATAACATTTACCCAAACTTTTTGTTTTCTTAATACCTAAGTGTAAATCAAGCAAAAATTTTAAAATTATATCTCTCATATTTTCAGGAATTATCAATCTATTCTTATAGAAAACACACTCATTATACACACATAAATTGTCTCTCAAATACCAATATTTTAATAAATCACCTGTTAATTTATTTTTATTCGGCCATCTTGAATTCACAAACTCACATAATTTTGACAAAACATCATCTGATTTTGTATTTTCCACAAGTAATTTACTCTCTAATTTGCAATTATTAACTACAAAATTTATTTTCACTTTCTCGATCTCTGCATCATAAATATTATTCACATATATTATATCACTCACATCTTCATCCTCGCACTTAAACTTCGAAAACTGTATACCAAAATTTCTTATAAAATTTATACCCAACAAAATATTCTCGCCTTGTTCCGTAATAATAAATTTTATGTCACAATATTTCCCGTTATAATACGTATTAAACAACTTACTACCTATTATTTTTAAATTATTTCCATCAAATGTACACAATTTTTCATCACATTCATCTAAGTTAATATTCCCAAATTTATTTTCTAGAAATTTCTTCGGAATAACACACACAGTCGCCCCGGTATCAAGGATACCCCGAAAAGATTTATTATTAACTTTAAAATCCAACATAATATAATCTCCCGAATTTTGTTTGACAGAATTTAAAACGCAATTAATTTTGTAACATACCCTCGCAATGTGACCCATTTTTCTACAAATTTTACAAACCTCGTTTTTAAATTTACAATTATTTTTAAAATGATTACCTCCACAAGCAAAACATTTCACATTTTTATAAGCAAAGTTTCCCTTATTATAATTATTATTTTTGTAACTACTTTTATTACTAAAATTAGAACTCTTAGAACTTGATGTTGAACTACCTGTACTAAAATCTGAATTTCTCGAATAAGATCTACTTTTATTCTTTTTAAAATCTCTATTGTAACCCCTGTTTGGTGATCGTGACTCGTGCTTATACTTTTTCTCACTAGTTGTTGCAAAAATTTGACCTCTCTGGCTACCTACCTGTAGCACATGTTCATAACTTGCCGCAATATTAACGCATTTTGCAAAATCTTTTTTATCGCTATCTCCCTCTACAAATAACTTTTGTTTTACACTCAAATTACATAAACCAATAATAAACACATCTTTTAATTCATCATCCAGACGTTTTCCAAAATTACATGTAGAACTCATCTGTCTTAATCTTAAAGCAAATTCGTTAACGTTTTCAGATTCCATCTGTTTTGATCTTAAAAATTTCTCTCTAGATTCATACGTGCACTCTAATGGCTTACTTTGCTTTTCAATAACCTCTAGTATTTCTTTATATGTAATTTCCCCAACTAATCTTGGATGTATTAGATCACATACTAATTTAATAGTTTGCTCGGACAAGCAACATAATAAATATGCTCTTTTCTTTTCATCTGACAATTTTTCATCATCTAAATATACCGCTTGCTCCCACCTCGTGCGGAACACTCTCCAGTCCATTGTCCTGTGACAAAATGGATCTATTTCCCTCAAGTTAGGCATGCTAACTTCCTACTCAGAAACAAGATGAAAAAATGTAACACTTATCTCTATATCCTGGCAAGCTGGTTGCCAAGAAACTGCTCCGTGGATCTCTCTCAGGCGTCTCCAGCCACTCCCAGCTCCAGACCAGCTGCCGTCTTTGACCCTCTAGTGATTCCACTGCTCTTTCCACGTGATTATCGACCTCCAAGAAGCTACAGACCGTCACGGCCGCGTCCACTCCAGATTATGCCTCAAATGCCCTCTGGATCTGCGCCTTCTCGTTCCCTCACTCGTCTCGTCGTGCCCTCACTAGCACGTGGTTTGTCAGATGCCTCAATGCATCCAGCTGTCTCCAGAATGCCTCAAATGCCCTCTGGATCTGCTGTCTCGTCCACAAATGCCCTCAATAGCTTGCGGTTGTCTCAAACGGCCCCACATGGAATGCTTCTCACTTGCAACAATACACGCCTCGTCTCTCTGTATACCCCGACTAATATTAAATTCACAAATTACCCACAATATTATTAAAAAAAAATTTAACTGCAATCCTACGTCTGCGCCAGTTTGTTTTGTCAGATCCTACCGACTTCGCCAGTTTGTTTTGTAGGTACTCTGGTGGGTATATAATAATACACGTAATGTGGATATACACGATATATTAATAATTAAAATGTACAGGTTACAATATACAGAGAGAGATAGAGTGAGATGTGTATCGTGCAAGTGTCGGATAATCAAAGAGGCCGGCTACCGGCTTACACTCGTTAATATAACCCTGCCTATCTGTCTAACATGTGGTGTTACCAACATACAAAAATACCACAGATGTAATGAACAAAACTATGAAAACATAATTAAGAAACTATTGTTATAAATGTACTCACCAGAAGGTAAAGACATGAGCGTACTGAATGTATAAAAATTATTACTACTAGTATTCCACCACGGTGTATCTCGCAAGAGAGGTAGCCAACAAAAAAATTATATATTCAGTTCATCGCTGAATTATTATTATTTTTTTAAATTTATTTATTATTCCAAATAAAACATACAAAATAAACATAAAGAACAATATTATGGAATATATTGCCCCACTAGATAAAAATCTGTTCTGGGCCATTACTAGAAAAAAATACAAATATAAAAATACAATTTTTAAAATATAACTAAGAATATATTTTTTTCATGTTAACTTGAATATTATGAGTTTAAACAATTCAAAATACATAAAAAATAGCATGTCATACTTCAAATCATTTAGTACGTGCAAGTTAGATTATATATTTATTTATAACAACATATACGGCACAAGGCCATTAAACATATACAAAAAAATCACAATTAGTTCGATGCAATACAACAATCCTTTCAAACGTAGTCACATTTACTTATCACACACACACATACACGCAACTATACAATGCAGCAATATTAAACTATAGCACCCGCCAGTATACAAACTTATTTTATAACACTTACAGACTATGCACATCAAATTAATGTTTAATATCTTTAATTTTGCAAGCATCTGCCTTTTACAAGGCACTCCAAAACTTACGAAAAAGAGAGGGAGACCACTTCTTTGTCTGATGCTCCACGGAATGTAAAAACCTATGTGGAACGAATGGGTGAGTAAAGGGTAACAAAGAGGATATACTTGTCTGAAAGAAGGGATTCGAGGAAGTGCGGGCGTCCGAAACTACGTGTGATTATGTAGATCAAATTTTCAAGGACAGCCGTGTGTTAAGTAAGAGGTCTCGATGTGCGTGCATGCGAAATTTCATGAATATAGAAGAAGCGAAAGAATATGTAATGGGGTGTTCACATTTGGCGAATATCGCCAGCCGAATTTCAAAATATAACGCCAGGCGAAAAAACAAAATTCGCCGTACGCCCATTGATCGTCACACCTGTTCACACAAGTCCACCGATATAGAAACGATCTGTCAGATGCGCTTTGATTTTGACACTGTTTTCAAAATGGCGTCGAGATGGAGATCGCGAAGTGTTTATTTTTAGTCGAAAATATTATAGTAGAGGTTATAAGGCGCCTTTTAATTAAGGAAACAAACGCCACAAACCAACAAAAAAGATAACAGCTGTCACGAAGCGGGAAACATTATAAAATTTATAGGTTATAAAGCTTTTATCATAGACACAAACGCCGCGCATATCTGCGCATGTGCAAATCGTTTGATCGCCCGAGAAAGTTGGAAGGTGGTCAACTCGAGACGATATCGTTTCTACTGGTTTTTATCGTTTCAGACTAGCTGTCATTTTGTTCACACGGTTCAAATGGCTGGCGATATTTTGGTGCCCTAGCGATATTCGCCAAAGTGAGAACACCACATAAGGACAAATCTTTATAACATTCCAATCTCCCACTTGCGATACGGGGTGAGGGTATAGATAGATAGATATAGTATAAAATACTGTGGATAATAACATTAAATATTATAATATGTTTATTTTGCTATACTGCCTGTAAAAGATAGGTCTTGTTGACTGAAATAAATTGCTTTATAATAAAGCGAGTCAGCGTCTTGTAAAGAAAAGTTTTTTTAATATACTGACAAAGAAACGAAGTCATTGTTTTGTTTCAATATTGTACCTTATATTATGTGGCTTATTATATTATTATTATGTCTTTATTTATTTAATAAGAAACAACACAAGACTTTTACTTAAATAGGACATCCAAGATATAGGACATATTTATTTTATACTATTATAAATTATTTAGATATTTCTAACATAATAACAAAATATCAATGATTTGCAGAGTGCAAATCCTATTTAAAAATACTATAAATAGGTTTATAAAGAAATAATTAATAAGAGTAAAAACATAAGAGAGATAGGTACCTACCTATAATTATATTTTATGAGACCGATGTTTTCTTTTTTCTTTGATCTTTTTTATAAAAAGAACTCAAAGTCTTGAGGTGATTTTGATGTCCAGAACTGATAAACGAGACAAGATTCCAGATGCGACTCTCTTTAATAATGCGTTGGTACATCTTTCAAATGATAACGATTGAAACATCGATTTAATGGCCAAAAATTGTTTGATATGGAAGAGGCTTTACTTACACTGTGTCCAAATGAGAAAAGTAGAAGGGCACCTGATGTAATAATTTTAGGATGTTATGTATCAAGTGATGACGTATTTTTTTGACGTAGATTTATCAGAGAACGTAAACAAAATCTTTATCAATTCGTATTAAGTCCCCTTTCCGAGAAATGTATTAAAGTTATATGTATATTCTTTTAACAGGAGTAAACATGGTATTTACTTGACCGAAAGAATTCTTATTTCTAATATAAAATACGATCCAAACTTATTCCAAGAATCAAAGTAATAAGTGTAACAAATGTCCATAACAGACTTGATAATATAAAGTATGGACGTATTTACTTCCACAACCAATATGTAATATGTTACAAACTCTTTTATATTATAAAATCTTTTTATTTTTTAGCTTTACTTCAAATGAATTATAAGGTGGCGAGTGCAAGTCAAGGACATACTATATAAGTATATTCAGATGTGTCCAACACACTTTTGGTTTCACACCTTATTTATCTATGCCTTTACTTCACACATTTGTCTGCTAATAATGTGCAGCAAGATTTTTATTGGACAAATTTTACAAAAAAGGTTACCTTACATATGATTACTGCGTGCCTAACTAATGTATCTAGAATCGTTCAAAATATTTTATATGTTATACAAACGACATGCAAACGGTTATATTTTTGACAAAAATCATCCTATAAATATCATATTGCAATATATTCAATAATGATAATAAATTTTCAATAATATTGTTCGTGAAACGGTTCACAAATTGTTATAAATTTAATAATAAAATTTAACGAATTTGATGAAATATTTATCCAAGATAAAAACGGACAAATAATTGCCATTTAAACGATCATTTATGTTTTGTTTGAAAATAAAAATAAAGAAGATTATATTATGCATTAAATTTTAATATACGCTTAATTATCAAAAAATAATGATATGGGAATCTCAATACCTATTTACAACCATGCCAATCTCACTACCATGTTCTATTAAAAAATTATTTAACCAACATCATACCAATACCAAAAAATAATACCCCGATGGCGTAAAATTCGAATTGAACAACGTGAAAGGTTTCAAAAGATCGGAATCAAAAATAAAATTTTATTAATATCATATTTTTCATGGAATTTTAATATAAAATTTGTATAACTTTAATGAATTCAAAATATTGCATGTAAAATTAATATCCATTGTTTTATGTTTCATGATTAATGTTCCTATCATATTGAAATGGTGTTTCTACTATAGATGATATTTAGAATATTTTCATTAAATATATTTTAATAACACTTTGTGATCTATGTAAATAAAATATTTGATAAGGTTTAACAAAGAGTAGATGTCAATCATATCAATTGAGAAATATTTAATAAGTATCCATTTTCTTTATCCTTCACTTTCTGTCAAGGTAATTGAGAAATATGATGTTCATATTTTTATTATTTTTTCCTTTGAAAATATGCAGAACTTGAACTATATTTTTAATATAAAATATTTAAATATGAGCAAGGTGGTTGCATAATAAAAAAAAATCATAATGTTTTGGTAAAGACACTGTATGCACATAGGGTTAAACCCTATGGTTATTTCTTGTAAAGGCAATTGGATTGGATTTAATTTATAGAATCGCATACGTTTACACAGGTATTTAAAAATATGTAATATATTTTCCGTGAATATCAAAAATGGATAATATTGATCTGACCTGATGGATGTGGTGCTCTATTCCCTTGATATTATACTCGTAATCTACCAAACTATTTCAAAATCAATTAATTCAATAACAAAATAAATAAGTTGGTATACAATTATACATATCATCCTTCATCTTCATTCAGAATAAATTTCCTTTGGAAACATGAACCTTGATAATAAGTAAATAAATAAAAATAATCAACGAATTCGATTTCTCGTGTAACGCCATGAATTCCAATAGTTTTGACTTGATCTGAAAGTGTAATAGCACATTCCGCAAACAGAATAATGTTTACTTAGCAACTTCTCTGTGTATACTCGTGTATGTATGTACGCCTATATATTATGCTTTTATCCAAATACGTGGTTTCATGACGTAATCAAAGTACAAGAACATTGTATCAAATACAACTAGGTACCTACCTACGTACCCAAAGGGTAAAACTTTTTATTCGAAACAGCAAAAGAGAGGCAGGTTTACACCGTTAATACAACTCTTGTGCGATTTCCCAAATACGGTTTTGCGGTTGATTCGAATACTTTTATAATGGGCCACTTGCAGTCGTGGGGGATTTTGATAAAAATAATCGACTTAAGTAAATTGTAAGTCGGAAAACACACATATGTCAGTTAAATTTTCTTAAATATCTAAATTATGGAGAATTTTCAAAAATAAAATCCAAAATTTTTGACGTTTGGCAAAACACGCTAAATGGCTTTTGACAGCTGATGACGTCACGGAGTCCCGTGTGTGTATGAGATTATAATCTGTGGTGCGAAAGTTATTATAATTCACTGGACTCCGTGACGTCACAGTGCCACCATATCGTTTTGATCACTCCGAGAAAATACAATTTTTAAATGCAAATATCTAAGAAAATAGTGCAAAAAAAATAATTAATTATGGTTGTCTTTCTTTCATACTAATATACAATTTTATATACTAAAAAAATCTGCAAACTGCCCATTATTGGGTTAGTACCATTTAACAAATCCTGAATTTGTTATGCACAAAAGTGTTTGTTGAATATATCGTGTCAATTTATCTTTCAATTCATTAACTATTCCTTGTTATAAATATTTTTTGTTTCTTGTGATTTTTAAGAAAAATGTGCAATATTTCATTTTCACATTCTTATGTACATTATAAGTTCTGTATTTACTTGTTTCTCGATTTTTATCAATTTAACAGACACTAATAATTGGCGCAATCGCGGGTTTGCGTTAACAGTTGAATTTTAAAGTTTTGCTAAATGCGATTTCACGTATTCACGGTTCCGCTGAAATGTGCTGCTGGCAAAGGAATAATGTTATTTATTTAAGTACATTTGAGCTCACCGAAGAATCAAAGAGAGTTTTGTTCAAAGGAAATCCACTTAGAGAAAGAGAATAGATATTGTATACTTATAGCTAGTACCTACTGCTTCTGAAAGTCATCCCATCATTGTATATGTATGTATTATAATCATGTCAGTTGTATTCATATACATACATGTGATATAAAAGTGCTTCATACAATTTGAAATATACATGCACTTTTTTGTATTGGTAAAGAAACATACGTGTAGACCGATATACCGACAATCTACGAGTATCTGTAGTCAAGAATCTATTGAAATCAATCTGTAGAACTTATTTTTAAATTCGAATTGAAAACATGATTTATTAGAAAGTACATTATATATTTCAATCATTGATATTGTTTGGTTTAATCTTAATGTGTTTTATTTATCTATCTTATCTATTTCTTTTTATTTATGCACAATGTTACGTTGTGTAAACATGGTTCTCCAATGATTTCTCCAATGTTCTACATCTGATTGGTTATTAATTTTTCATTTAATTTAATATTTTTTTTTTTAATTGATTGGCTGGAAGACGTTGCATTGCAACAAGTCTGCCTTTCATATGCATATTGTAAATATTTTTTCCTGTTACTGTTTATTACATATAAGATCTGGGGTGGGATCTCCCATGGAAATAGAAGCATGTCTGCGTCGACTCCAGTATCAGCGACCCTCGGGTTCACCAGCCTTAATGCCTAGAAGAAGTTTCTGGGCAACTCAACTTTGCTTTTGTTCCTTAATATTTTTTTGTAATGTGGAAAAGAAATGATTTTGTTTGTTTTTGTCATATTACTGTGTTTGCTTCTCTCGGCTAGAGAGACATAGAAAGAACACAGTCAAAAGACTCCACACAGTTTTTTTGGTCGACCAGTCCTTCAGACTTCCAACTATGGCACCTCCGGTGTGGAAAATATTTGTTATGTGGATAATTTCGAGTAAATTGAAGTCCCCAAACTTCTCACGTTCTCCTTCAATGTTTATGTTAATAAAGATTTATTTATTATTATTACTATTAAATCATCTGCTTTTACGAGTTTATATTTTATAACGAAGATATAAGAGCGTTAAGAATATCTTGATATGAGACTAGTTTCCACAAATTTTCGTGAGAGTTGAAGTGCAAAGTAAAGATAAATATTATTCTATTAATTTAGTTAAACGATTTATTTTATATGTACCTACCTACAGAAAACTTAGTATGTGACTTAATTAAAAGATTAAATTGTATGCAAATTTCATACCGAACTAGTCAACACACTTTATCTTCATTCAGACGACAAGCGAATTACAAAAGCATAAAGTTAAATTAAAAATTAAAGTTTACAAGCTTAAATCAACGCATGGAATTATAATTACTATGAATAAAGTTTTGTTCGCTTTATATTACCATGTTTAAAGAATAAAGGACGCACAATTACACAGCTTTTGTTAAACCACCACAGAAAGTTTACAGTTCACATTTTCTGAAAGCATATTATTATTAATGCCACATTGTATGTACTCTTGTTATTTATTTATTTACAAATATTTACGGCCAAAGCCTTTTACATGTTAACCTCTGTATACATACAAAACATGTAAACAAAGGAAAGATCTGTTACAAAAAAAGACACAAAACAATTAGACTAAAGAAACGAGAGTTTTAACAGACAATATAATATTAATCATGATATATTTATAAAATAAGATACAAAATTGTTAAAAAAATTTGGTCAAGACATTACAAAGAGAAATCAAAGTGGTATAAAAATGTCAAATATAGTAAAAAGTTATTGTTACAATACTCGTATAAATAAAACTACGGGCCTTAGATCCACATCATTGATGTCTCGGTTTATTGTTATGATCTCATATCGTAAAAAAATATTAGGTACTGGTTATCCTATGTCAAAGTTACATGTTTAGTAAAAAGGAAAATTTCTATAAAATGTTTTGGTAGTGTAGATTATATACTATTATTCTTATATCGCTTGTGAAGAGCATTCTGAGTGGAACATAATAATGTCAAATATTATTTAAAGGAAAATATGATGAAAGATAATTAAAAAATAACAATAGGTATAATTTTAATTTTAATTAAATAGGTTTCCTCTTCACTTCCGTCTGTGTTGTAATACATTTCATTCAAAGTCACAAACATACAAAATGAATTTGCTTGGACAAATTAAGAAACATGAAAATGCTGAAAATTGATTATCCAGTATAAATACCTAATCTAAGTACTAAATACCCTTATAAAGTGAATTGCATGCCCTCTGTCGGTGCGTTTCATGAAATTAAATTGGTAGTTCAGTTTCATATAAATTAATATGGAAGTGTTTTGGTCGTTTAGTAAAAGAATATGTAATGTGAAACTTCCACACATTTTCACGGATCATATTAATTTAATACTTAATAAAATTCCAAAATTTTTGTATCCAAGCACAAAATTCTACATTGGAACGCAAACCACAAATGCCGTCACACTTAACAAGTTTTAATTTATTAAAGTCTATTTCTATTATATTCTATTAAGTCTTTTCTATAACGATCTATTTAAGACCGTAGATACTAATTTGATGTTTTCATTTAGTACTTAACATTAAGACTTTAAATTAACACCCGGTTTCATAAAAAATAAAATTTCTTTATCTTTAAAGTGTAATTTGGGTTTCATAAACTAACTTAAAATTAAGAACACCAGATGTCATTATATATAATATATTTTACAATAACGCGAAGCAACTGTTGTTTATATAAATTATCTTAGTAATCATCACAGCGTAGCGTAGCAAATAAACAATTTTGACATTTTGGACTTTTTCAAAACCCGTGTAAGTTAAAGAAACTTTAAAAATTAAAGCTCACTTTATCGTTCAAGTAACAATTTTTATTATGAAACCGGTCGTAAGACCGTTTTAGAAATACTGTTGAGAGTGCTTTGAAGAGATGTACAACAATCATAAAATGTTTGTAGATAAAATAATTTTATCACGCAGGAAATTGAACGGATGTTGGTTTATTGAAATATTGTGATGTGATTGAAAACGCAAAGGGTGACAACTTGTAGATTTGATCATGTCGTCATGTGTTATCAATACACATAATAGGTACTTATGTTTGCCAAATCAATCGTATTCAACGTAACTTTTGTGTGATACATATATTTATTCTATGATAGTAAGGTCAAAGAACTTCATAATAGGTTAAGCTTATGACAAATGTATATGCTAGGCTGTCATATTCAATAAAGAAACGTATAGGGAATAGATTAATAATATGCAAGTATGGCTCTCAATTAAACTTTGGTTATGGCGGCAAATATCAAATAAAATAATATTATATTCAAATTAACTCTTCACGACAACTTGATAATTATTCACTTTCTTGTATTTTACCAATGGTGTACCAAGAAGAGGGGGCAGCAGTTCCTCTATGAGCACAAAAATTGCATCAAATTAAGAAATACATAGTATTTAAGTATGAAAAAATGGTATCATAACGAACAACTGCTCACCTCTTCCTCTTCTAGATGTCAGATCTAGTATACATTGCATAAATGTTGGGTATTTAATCAAATTCCTGTAACTAAAATAAATAAGTTTTGCTTCTGAGTTGAAAGTTCATGATCGAATAACCAAATGTTGAAAAGTGGGATACTCTCCCATTAAAAAAAATGGCATCTGTTTCCTAGTCCCTTTTCCTAACTATTCTTCTCCTTTGTACCACCTCTTTTCCTTTCCTTAAAGATTTTTGTGAAAGTTACATGAAATTGGGTTATTTGGAAGAAATCTCGCCTCTGCTATAAACTGCTCAGTATATTGATTGTTTGATCATATTTAATTTAAATATATTTTTGTGTAAATTTGCTTGTAATCAATGTACAGTGAAGAATAAATAAATAAAATTAAGAAAAAATAGCCATGGCCTTGTACTTTATTCTCAGTTCACGGGCCTAAGACTTTTTACAGTTACACGTAATCATTTGCACGACAGTTTAAATCGAAATCCATCTTATTCATTATTTCAGGATTCTAAAATTTCAGAATGAATACTGCCCTAAGGGAATATTGAACTGCCGAACCTTAATTTTGTATGTAAAGCTACGATTATCTGATTTTCAGTTCTTTATCTACCTATCAAATGGAAACGTATTTTGTGTGGGTTACATAAAAAAGATTTGGATCGTATAATTTGTGAGGGTGACCTATTGTTAACGGAACAAAAGTAAATAATTTTGAGCTTATAGATATTTCCCTTGTTCGAGAAATACTTTGATTCTGTATAGATTTGATACGGTTTTCATATATTCGTAGGTATCTATGTACGTACATAGAAGCTTTTCTACCTCATCTAACTCATGAAAGTTCTTCTAGCGAATATGGGATGGATTAGAATTTCACTGACGTAGAATGATTTTTTGTAATAATAATAATTAAATTTTATTGTTAATCTTATATTGTGTTCAAAATGTAGATTCTAATGTTGTTTTGTTAAATAAATGAGATATGAATAATATTACAACTTTATTGACAGAACATAATAACCTAGTTGTACAAACACACATAATAAATGAAAACAATGTTCTGTCAAATGGCGGACTTATTGCAGTGCAACATCTTCCAGTCAACCATTTGAAAAAAAAATAATCGTAAAAAAGAATATACATACACACATACATACATACATACATACACATACACATGCATACACATACAGATAAAAATAAAAACTTAAATAAAAAATATAAACATGAAAATAGAAACATACATAAAATATAAAAAGATATAAGAAAAAATATATAAGAATAATAAAAATTAATTAATCGTTATATTTTAAAATCCCGTGGAGCACCCGGTAAAGAATTGGTCTCCCACTCTTCTGCTTAAGTTTTCGAGTGTCCTGTAAAAGGCAGGTGTTCGAAAAAATTAAGACATTTTACATCTTAAATTCAGCGATGAGGTTTGCCACCCATCCTGAATGTCTTGATTTTATATTGGCACGAAGAGGACAGTTTGAATGTTTCTTACATGCAGCTGATCTGCTGGCTACCCCACTTGTGGGATATGCCGTGATGGTATAGTAGTAGTAGTTAAAAGGTGAATCTGGATTACAAATAAACCCAATGAATATTTATTCAGAAATACATACACGTGTGTTGAACCTTACGGGTATTACGTTTAAGCATCTCTAAACAGATGAAAATCCGGCTAGGCTATAAATAATTTGATTATTGGATATGATTTGTTTACTCACATTGTTGAATTTCATACTATAAAAATATAACTGAGGCAAGTATGCTTTTTGTAAATAATATTATAAAATATCTTAGAGGTATATTGCTCGCTACAATCTTTACAGATGTGATCATTTAATTAAAATAAATTTGTCATGTTATTAAAATCGTCGAAATTCTCGTACCAAGCTACTTTCAGTTTGTATTCAAACCGCATACATATTATCTACATATTATTTTCATCTTGTACGTTTTATATTTAACATATGTGCTTTGATACAAATATTAAAGACTGTATCAAAAGGTACACACGGTAAATTTTTTTTTTATTTAACAGTTATACTTTTATTGCCCCCGTTGGATAAATAAGGAAGTAAACAAATTCTTCCATTCAGAGAGATTTCATTATAAAAAATATAACCTTCTTTTTATTTCTCCACATTTTGATACGACTACTACCATAATATTTCTACCGTGATTCCTAAGACCCTCTCTCACAATACTTCAAATAATAACCATGTCAGACTAAAAAAAACTGTAAAAGACCACTTAAATGCCTTATGCCTTGTACAAAAATATAAAAAAAATAATGAAAATAGAAAATAAAATAACTATATTCTTCACTTAGAAAGTACATAGAGCAATGCTATAGTTTGAGGTGATACTTTAAAATTTACTTAACTTTCTTAATACAGGTTTGTTTTTGCCCTCTGATTTCACGAACGAGAAAAGTAGTTGAAATGAAGTCCTATAAAACGTTATAATGTTAGAGTATCAACTATGTTTAGGTATCATAATAACTTACATCCGGATTCATAAAAATATAAAGCTCTTCGATCTTTAAAGTGAAATTTGGGTTTCATAAACTTACTTTAAATTTAGAGACTTAAACTGAGTTGAATTTCGGAACACTAGATGTCATAAAATACAATATTTACAATAATGCGTGACAATTGTTATTGATATAAATTATCTTGGTAACCATCGCATCGAAAATTTTGGAAAAGTATAATATTGATTTTGACACTTCGGACTTCAACTTTATTTTTAATGCAACCCGTGGAATTCAAGGAACTTTGAAACCTTAAGTAATTTTATCTTTTTTATGGAACCGGCATTGAACTTTTCTGTAGAATAACAGGATGCAACTTGAGCTATGTATCTATTAATGGACATTTTATAAACATATTTAGACAAGACTGTTGTCTAATTTTATTTTTATTAATTAATATTATTATTCGAAAAAGGTTTACGATTTTTTGGTTTATTACTTTACCTTTGGGTGGACTGCTAAAAATAAAAAAAACTGCAAATAAAAAAAAAATATTTAATTCATTTTTAAAGCTATGTTACTACACCACCTTAGAGATAAAGTAGATACTTATTTTAAACTTTCAAATAATTTGAAAAAATATTTAATTCATTTTTAAAGCTATGTTACTACACCACCTTAGAGATAAAGTAGATACTTATTTTAAACTTTCAAATAATTTGAAAAAATATTTAATTCATTTTTAAAGCTATGTTACTACACCACCTTAGAGATAAAGTAGATACTTATTTTAAACTTTCAAATAATTTGAAAAAATATTTAATTCATTTTTAAAGCTATGTTACTACACCACCTTAGAGATAAAGTAGATACTTATTTTAAACTTTCAAATAATTTGAAAAAATATTTAATTCATTTTTAAAGCTATGTTACTACACCACCTTAGAGATAAAGTAGATACTTATTTTAAACTTTCAAATAATTTGAAAAAATATTTAATTCATTTTTAAAGCTATGTTACTACACCATCTTAGAGATAAAGTAGATACTTATTTTAAACTTTCAAATAATTTGAAAAAATATTTAATTCATTTTTAAAGCTATGTTACTACACCACCTTAGAGATAAAGTAGGTACTTATTTTAAACTTTCAAATAATTTGAAAAAATATTTAATTCATTTTTAAAGCTATGTTACTACACCACCTTAGAGATAAAGTAGATACTTATTTTAAACTTTCAAATAATTTGAAAAAATATTTAATTCATTTTTAAAGCTATGTTACTACACCACCTTAGAGATAAAGTAGATACTTATTTTAAACTTTCAAATAATTTGAAAAAATATTTAATTCATTTTTAAAGCTATGTTACTACACCATCTTAGAGATAAAGTAGATACTTATTTTAAACTTTCAAATAATTTGAAAAAATATTTAATTCATTTTTAAAGCTATGTTACTACACCACCTTAGAGATAAAGTAGATACTTATTTTAAACTTTCAAATAATTTGAAAAAATATTTAATTCATTTTTAAAGCTATGTTACTACACCACCTTAGAGATAAAGTAGATACTTATTTTAAACTTTCAAATAATTTGAAAAAATATTTAATTCATTTTTAAAGCTATGTTACTACACCATCTTAGAGATAAAGTAGATACTTATTTTAAACTTTCAAATAATTTGAAAAAATATTTAATTCATTTTTAAAGCTATGTTACTACACCACCTTAGAGATAAAGTAGATACTTATTTTAAACTTTCAAATAATTTGAAAAAATATTTAATTAATTTTTAAAGCTATGTTACTACACCACCTTAGAGATAAAGTAGATACTTATTTTAAACTTTCAAATAATTTGAAAAAATATTTAATTCATTTTTAAAGCTATGTTACTACACCACCTTAGAGATAAAGTAGATACTTATTTTAAACTTTCAAATAATTTGAAAAAATATTTAATTCATTTTTAAAGCTATGTTACTACACCACCTTAGAGATAAAGTAGATACTTATTTTAAACTTTCAAATAATTTGAAAAAATATTTAATTCATTTTTAAAGCTATGTTACTACACCACCTTAGAGATAAAGTAGATACTTATTTTAAACTTTCAAATAATTTGAAAAAATATTTAATTCATTTTTAAAGCTATGTTACTACACCATCTTAGAGATAAAGTAGATACTTATTTTAAACTTTCAAATAATTTGAAAAAATATTTAATTCATTTTTAAAGCTATGTTACTACACCACCTTAGAGATAAAGTAGGTACTTATTTTAAACTTTCAAATAATTTGAAAAAATATTTAATTCATTTTTAAAGCTATGTTACTACACCACCTTAGAGATAAAGTAGATACTTATTTTAAACTTTCAAATAATTTGAAAAAATATTTAATTCATTTTTAAAGCTATGTTACTACACCACCTTAGAGATAAAGTAGATACTTATTTTAAACTTTCAAATAATTTGAAAAAATATTTAATTCATTTTTAAAGCTATGTTACTACACCATCTTAGAGATAAAGTAGATACTTATTTTAAACTTTCAAATAATTTGAAAAAATATTTAATTCATTTTTAAAGCTATGTTACTACACCACCTTAGAGATAAAGTAGATACTTATTTTAAACTTTCAAATAATTTGAAAAAATATTTAATTCATTTTTAAAGCTATGTTACTACACCACCTTAGAGATAAAGTAGATACTTATTTTAAACTTTCAAATAATTTGAAAAAATATTTAATTCATTTTTAAAGCTATGTTACTACACCATCTTAGAGATAAAGTAGATACTTATTTTAAACTTTCAAATAATTTGAAAAAATATTTAATTCATTTTTAAAGCTATGTTACTACACCACCTTAGAGATAAAGTAGATACTTATTTTAAACTTTCAAATAATTTGAAAAAATATTTAATTCATTTTTAAAGCTATGTTACTACACCACCTTAGAGATAAAGTAGATACTTATTTTAAACTTTCAAATAATTTGAAAAAATATTTAATTCATTTTTAAAGCTATGTTACTACACCACCTTAGAGATAAAGTAGATACTTATTTTAAACTTTCAAATAATTTGAAAAAATATTTAATTCATTTTTAAAGCTATGTTACTACACCACCTTAGAGATAAAGTAGGTACTTATTTTAAGCTTTCAAATAATTTTAAGCAATAATTAAAACTACAAGATATTTAATAGTCAGTTCAATGATTTCTAATTATTGAGATAGCTTTAGAAAAGTTGTTATTTTGTTGTTCATGTACAATTGTAATTATGCTCAGGACAGTCAGGATATATCCTTAAAAACATAATGTTCTAAGCTTCAGACCATGATATTGAGAATAGAATAAGGAACTACAATTAGTTTAGTTCATACACCATACTGGTGTACAAAAAGTAGTTAGAATTCCATACTGAATTAATGAAAAACGCACGTTTTTAATCTACTATCGTTCTTTCTTATTATGAAAGAAACGTTTTTCGTTTCCATAGAAAAGTATCAATGTGTCATATGGGATTTCATAAATAGTTTAACCATTTTATTAAAAAATAAACGTAGATCAAACACTGCTAGCGATTAACCATTAGCCAAAAAAATGTAATACATTTTGTAAAATAAATGGAGTTTCATTGTTTGCCCAAATTGATCTTCGTTTGATAATATGATAGAAATAGATTTTCCCTTCCATGCGCCAATAGACAGAGGACAAAAATTCATCACAGGATAACTCATCAAGGGTTTAGCTTCCTTACTCAGGGTTTGCTAACCATCTTACAAATTAGTGGTATGTTTAATGTATCATAGCGTAAGTAATATATTTATGTGATTTTAAATTAAGAAATTTCAGTGTATAATATAGATTCGAGGTAATCTGTAAATGAAAACACAAAACCAAATTGCCTTTAAATATTTCATCGCATAGAATACTAAACTTTCATCAGAGGTAGTAATAATATCAAAGCTAAGGTAATTAAATAGGCACGTGACGATTAGCTTAAATTGAAGTAGTAGTTTTAATTATATTCGATCATGAGTAAAACATTAAGCTTCCTTCCTAGATCCGATTTACTTTGTTGTATACAAAATTAAGAAAGAATAATAAACAAATTAACTAAAACTGTATAAACAAGATGCCAATATCTGTTTAAAAATACGCGTACTTAATATAAATTTGGATTCGTTGTTGAAACAATATATCGTTATTTACTACTTCTACAAGATTTTCATAAAACTCTTGGGGAATTAATAAATTCAAGTTTTATGTATTTCAACAAATTCGATGTGAATTTTTACCAATTGCTATCGATTGGTAATATCAATAACATAATTATAATGAAGAAACTTATTCCCAGTGATTATTCATTCTTAAAAATGTGTATTTAAAATCATCATGAGCTAAGTGAATTTAATGCACAGGCCTAGAAGGTGCAAGACCTTGTAGGAACTATTATATAAAATCAGCTGATCGGTAGCCTTTTGGTAGTCTCGGACTTTCAATCGGGAATGCTGGCCTATTTTTTTAGTATAATGTGTACATTGCCTATTGTGAGTGCTTGGGTGTGTTTCTGGTGTTTGATATTTTTATTCAAAAAAAAGAAGATAGAGAAAAAGGGACGGAACTCCCAGAGCTCGCCACCCATCCTGCATGTGGCTGGTCTGCTAGCTACTCTACTTGTGGGATATGCTGTGATGGGATGGGATAGAACTCCCGGAGTTAATATTTAAATGTATGTAACATGTGTACGAACCACATGGAATCTTAACGACTTTCATTTAAAAATACATAGTGAAGTTAATGAGAATATCGCTGCAAAAAATGTTAATGAGTTAATGAAATAGATTATTCATCAAATAAACCAACAAATACAACTTTTCATGCACGTTACTTGTTGATCAACAGGTTTATAGACTCATACACGAGTTAAAGCAAACTATCCTTATTAAAACAATATGTACCTACCTATAATTAATGTTACAGCTCACACAACTCGAACATCTAAACAAGAAATATTTGTGGTTTACCACATGACTAGGTTCTAAGTACATATTAATAATGTGTTTCTAGCATGAAACGTCCATTGAAATATATATCTTGGTGTATGTTTTCTCAAAATTGATGAGAGAACACAAGATGGATGGCTGGGCTTATCCAGGATACTTTGATATTCAACAAGCTTTGGTATTATGTTGTGTATCATCAGAGAAAAAGATTGTTACAGTCCAAAATTTCATGCGTCCGATTAATAATGGGGTATCCGTTTTATTAATTGAGAAATCATACCCAAGATCTTTCGAGTCCCCGTTACAGTTTTAATTTTCATTTCCATAAGGTTTATTCTCTATAAAGATTTTATAGAATAAGTGTCCTTATTGTTTTATCATAATGCTAAATATTTTAATTGAATGACCATGTCTTTTGAAATTAAAATTAATAAAAATAGGCAACACTCATATTTAGTACTCCCACAGTGACTTTACTAATCTAATATAGGTATTTAGTTAGTAACTCGTACGCTAAAAAAGTAACAAAAAAATTTGCAAATATAAATATCCAATAAGTTTAAATGATCCGGAAATGGTAAAATTGCTATTTATGTCATCTATACAATTTGTGATTATCATAAGAGCAAAGCCGATTTCAATGCTAGTAATAAATAATGCACGATAAAATACACGAGTTCCTATTTGTGCATAGGTACCTATCTATATATTTAATAATTTATACATTTGCTTCATAAATAAAAAGCAAAATGGAACCAATAAATTCTAGTGAAATATATTCAAATGATGCTTATCAAAAAACAAGATCGTAAAGAATGATATTTGCTCCATTTTTTTCTCCTTCCTTCGCCTGAAGTACGTAATAATTTATGTGTGAGTCTGACAGATTTTTAATCGGGAAAATAAAAATTTAATACGCGTCTTCGAAAACTTATCTATTTACTTACTAGCTTTCAACCAGGCTTTATATAAACTCAGCTCACAGTCAAATGGACAAAAAGCACACCAAAATATCCTGGGAGCACATGAAATGTTCGTGGTTAGATGGAAGAAATCACTTTATAGTAATAATCTCGCCACTGCACATCGTCCTAGTTTTTTAAATTTTATATTATTTTGTTAACACTGTTATACAATTATGATGTGCAATAAGAATAAATAAATCTATATTAAAATCTCCCTACAAACCTGTGATGGAAATAATTTAGAAAAAGTGAGAATTGAACAATTTTGTCATTAAAATTTTACCATTGCACCTATTTTTAGATTGTATAGATGACAAATACGCAATACCAAATTTAATCGTCTATGCTGCTATAGAGGATATGCATTATAAACATTCATACATATAAACGGATTCAAATGTTATATGGGATTAACGTTATCGCCTGAAGCACCGTTATTTAAAGTTTGTGGTGAATGTCATTAAAGTTTATGAAGGGTACTTCGTTATATTACAAAGTTCAGCGAAGGGCAGTTAATCTCTCTGTAAAATACATGTCAATACAATAAGGAAAGAAGGAAAAATACAAGGCAATTGTGTGAGTTTGATATATTTCCAATAATTTATGGCAACTGCCCTGGCTCTGGTCTTACAATTTTTTTTTTATTTTTTCAGGTTTCATCATTTATTTGTACACGCGTACATTTATATCTATCTAAATTGCCAGCAGTAAAATGAAAACAAAAGTCATGAAATATGGGTTTTGAAAATACCGGCTAAATAATATATCTTATTTGCGGATTTATTTATCCATATAAATCTTTTTCACAATGATCCATTATTCAATGACAGAAAGATCCCTATTGTGGGAAATTCAGATTGATGTCATCCATTCTGAAAGAATTGCGGAGAGCTGGAATTGAAAATTGAAATAAAATTATTTTGGTCCTATTTGGTGAATTTCTTTTTTCTTTAATAAGCTGAATAATATGGTCAAACTTTTTTTGATTTGGTAAATTGTAGTTTGAGAATGAATTCGTATTCCGCATGTTTATTTTACTCATACGATCTCATCAAAGTTCGAATCGTAATATAAAAATGTCAAGTAGGTACTTATACTGAACTTTTTAAATGAACAATGGGAATCAGTGGTGTATCATTTATACAACAAAATAAAACAATATGTAAAAAAATATTTTATTGAAAATATGCCTAAAGAATCTAAATTTTTAATACCTTTATTTACTCGTTACCGTTCAAGTTTAATATTTTTTTTAAAAAAGACGAATATATTGTGGAAAAATTTGGGTAATATGTTTGTTTAGCTCAGTGATTCTCAATGTGGTCCAGCTGGATCCCCAGGGGTCCACGAATACATAGTTAAAGTATCGGATATTCGGTAAAAGCACCAGATATTGACATAAACAATAGTCAGTACAAAACCCCGTGACATTGTAGAAAAAGGTAGGTACTGTGAGAAATTATTCTGTAAAAAAACCGAGGAGTTTTCGAAATATTTCAAATTCCTATACCATTTCGAAAATTTAGCGACTGGGGGGGGGGTAGAAATACAGCGGGTCTACTAGAACCAGCAAATTTTTGAAAGTGGTCCATGAGTTTGAGAACCTCTGGTTTTGTTTAACCAGGGGTCGTCAATTATTCACTTTGAAGATTTACTTATTAAGCAGATTAGAAAATCACACCTCAGTATTTTACCTCGACGAACTTTCCGATTCAAATTTTGAAATTTCGTAGAGTTTGTAGAGTTCGTCGGTAGCCTGGAGGTAGAGTCTCGGCTTCGTGAACAAGGGGTCCGTGGTTCGATAACAGGTGCCGGCAAACTCCCCTTTCATGATACAAGCTTTTAGTAGCTTACTGTCAAAGGTGTATAAGGTTGTATTTGGGTTTATAACAAACTAAACCCAGATATATCTTTTAAAAAAAAAATGGTAAAAAGATTTCAAAGCTATATTTAATATGATTTATTTAAATCACCAGTCAAATCGATATTTGCGAAACCAAAAACTTATTCATAACAAGATATCACACGTATGTGGAAGTCAGCAGACATAATTAATAAACTCGAATAATTAATAAGTCGTAGTAAGTATCCCTAATAAAATAAATAATACCTACATTTAAGAAGGGTGTGGTAAGTATTGTTGTCGAAATCTAGTTAATGAAAATAAATAACAAAGATAAATTCAAAAAAGGAAAATCTTGTTTAAAAAAGTTTGTAAAATAAAATTAACATATCATATTTTCAATAATAAAATTAGAAATAAATAATTGGCTAAAAATAGAGAGAAAAAATACGTAAATATACAGAACTAGCAGGAGAAATATAAAATATTTGGCATTCTAGGTCCGTTTATATAATACCTTTAGTCATGTCAGCTACAGGGGTAACTCCCGAAATCTTTAATAAATAATTTACAAAAATTAGATTTACCTACCGGTTAATTTGTACATTAAAATTCAAAAATCTATTATAATAAACACTTGCTA
This sequence comes from Athripsodes cinereus, assembly GCA_947579605.1. NCBI lineage: Eukaryota > Metazoa > Arthropoda > Insecta > Trichoptera > Leptoceridae > Athripsodes > Athripsodes cinereus. The sequence continues at coordinate 9,694,301 of OX388315.1, forward strand.
TTGCAAAAAAGTTTTTGAACACAGATATTTCAGGCACAATGCTGGTATTTTGAACCCGCGTGCTGAGCCTAATCCTTTGATATCCTGTATATCTGGATAGGTGAATTTTTCCCGGCATTAGACTGTTAAGTTTTTGTGTGACCATGACTGATCATATGGAGACTTATCTGGTTGTATAATGCTGAGAAGTGTGGATGTCAATTCTGCCGCCGCGTAAAAAAAAAAAAGAATAAATACTTATTGCCGGCTTTGCGACAGTGTGGATATTTTTTGTTTCACACTTTGAATTTTTTTTCACTAACTGATTAATAAATAAATAGTAGTATTACCTTTGAAAAAAAAATCTTCAGGAACTCTTTTTATGTTGATCTTCAACGGCTATCCATGTTAAATGTTATGCTGACGAAACTTGACAGTTTGTTTCTTAATCGTATAACAAAAAAAACAGCTGTTTATGAAATAATTGAAACAACAACAAATCAAAATAAACTTATCACTGAAAAGTATTTAGAAATAACAACGAATGGATTCAATTTTTCACAGTAAATAATTAATTATAGTCAGTGTTTTATTGATTGTTATTAAAATACATCGTTTAAAATTAAACAGATCATTATAATATTCGAACAGCTCGTTATATTCGAAATAAATCTGTCAATCTGAATTAAAATAAACAAAAACGTTTTCAATCAACAGTTAGCGAGTTTATTTTTCAAACAATCAAAACATTTACATATAATCAACAACAAGTAATTTGACGAAATATGCCGACGTAGTATACTCGTAGTGTGCTTCGATCGAACCGACCACTCCACGCAACGAACAGAAAACAACTGAATGAATACAAAACAAATGTAACTCGAGAGTGAAAATCTACCGAGATAATAGTTAACTAGGTACTATAAAAATTCACCTTCATGGATTCTTGAAGAAAAAAATAAAATAACCGATCTCTTAAACTGTGTAATTTACTGACTATCTCCCTGTCATAATTAAATCTATAATATAAGATAGGTATTTCTATCTCTCTTCATATATAGTAGGTATATATTGTCTAAAGAAAAATCAGTTCCATAAAATTTTGTGTATTTTCAGTAATGCGTATCTATTAAAATCCCACATTTTCCCTTTATTAGACTGTTTATTTTAACGTTACATGTCGGAATATTATCCTGAGGGGCTACCCTCGACGTAGTATTGTTTGTGTATTAGAAATATCAACATTATATTTGTTATTAAAAAATAATTGTGGTCTTCACTTAGTTGATATCTAAAAGGGTCTTCAAAATAATTAAAAATCCTTATGGTATTTTTTATGCTTGAGCTGAGAGAGCATATTTACAAAAGCTTGATGCTTCTAGCTATTACTGGATGACATTCTAGATTAAGACGGCATCAGGAGTAGCCCCTTGGATTTAAATACCTGTGATAGTAATAAAAAAAATATTATCAATGTTTTTTATATTTTCATTTTCTATTATAGAGATATATCTATTTATGAATTCTATACAGATTAAGAGGTGTATTTTCTATGAGAATTACACATACCTACATACAATATTCGTACGATCGAAGTATTATGTTTAAATAAAATCTATTGTCATTTTTTTTCACCTTTTAATACCATCCCGTAACGAGATAATACCTGATTTTCTTATTCTATGAGATCTAACGACTTTATTTTATACTTTTCTTTTCAATCCTTTATTTGCGAACTCAATTCCTCAATTTAAAAATCTAATAGATTTTCACGTATAATAAAAGACTTTTTAAAGATGTACTTATTCAGATTTTCAATGAACGTAAAACTTTAAAACCTTTTCGCAAAATGAAATATGCTTGTGTCGTGAAGAAAGAGTAAGTCGGCAACAACTTGTGTTCCACGAATCTCAATCAATCAATCGCCACAACACTCCTGCACAGGGTAAAAACCGAACTCCATTAATCACAGTGTCTTTGAGTCAATTGAATCACCATCGCTCCAGTATCATTTGCATGAAAGTAGTGTACTGTGAAAGAGGGATATCCAGACTGTTGGAAATATTCTGAAAGAAAAAACTGTGTTTTTCATGATCAACTATCGAATCAATCATCTGAAAAAATCTAATGATTTATCATGGGTAGATATGATTAGGTATTAAGAGTCATTAAACTGAGAAAAATACTATCGAAATTTCACAACGAATCATTGGTACGTAGGTACTATCAGATTAGGACAAGAGATAGTACAAACGATTCATTAGTACGAATCTATAATATTAACTTTTCGCAAACAAATCGTTGGTAAATTTACCATTTTTATTCTAATTATTATTATAGTCATTAAAAATATCTTTAACATTAAATGTTTTGAATGAAACTACACTTTTTCAGAACAGATGGTTTCAATTTGCTGTACAACATTCAGAGTATGATGTGCATGGTACTTAAATATAAAAAGATATTTGTTTTTGAGTTCATTAAACTTTTGAGTAGATTAAAAAGTTGTGATTAACTTTTTATGAAGTAGCCAGCAGTATAATGAAAAAAATCTATGACGAAAACCACCCCTGTGTCATAAAAATCATACATCTGTTCCCTTGTACCTACAAGTTTTTACAGTTTTGAATTACTAAGTGAGAGCTGGTATTAATTTTATATGGAAATGAGCGAGTATCATTGACGAGGAATACTTCAAGTATTCCACTTTTCATACATATTATATCATGCTACGAATTACCTACAACAAAAATTTAAACGGGAACGAAAATACTTGAACACGGTTTATAGGAAATGGTTGGCAATGCTTATCGCTAAATATTTTTCGTATTGAAAATAAACACTAAAACAATATTTTTAAATCACTCGCAAACGAGTGGATGGCCTTGATAAGAATATAATAGAATATTATAACCTATTTCGAACATCATATTTTTAATGCCAAAGTGTCTGACTATAACTTGAGTAATGTTCTAATTGGGTAAAGAAATGGGTTGAATAGCGATAAAATTAACTTTCAGTATCCCAACAGGGGTAGGAAGAAAGAATGGGACGTTAATTTGATATATTCAAAATCAAAAACTATTAATTATAAGGTTCACTATCTCTATTAAATTTATTACTATGATGGTTCAATGAAAGTGTTATTACATGAAATTTACTAACGACTTTAACAATATTTTGAACCGCTTTATTATAGGGTAGGTATGATTGATTGAAGGAAAGGAAATATGAAACTGATAAATTAAAGTTTTCTCATGTCACTGACCTAAATTTCGACGGTTTCTCTAGTTCATACGTAGGTAAACGTGGACCTAAATTGCGACGTTTCTCTAGTTCATACGTAGGTAAACGTGGACCTAAATTGCGACGTTTCTCTAGTTCCTACGTAGGTAAACGTGAAAGACCACTTAATACGGGGATCGAAGAATATTTAACTAGGTAGTTATAGATAAAAAACAACAAATTTATCTATCCATCTATACCATCACGGCATATCCCACAAGTGGGGTAGCCAGCAGACCAGTGACCAGCAGGCCTCTGAGTCAATAACACATTTTCACGTTACGTTTTCGTTCCGTTAGCGTTCAAATGTAGACGATGTTGCGCCAAAGTGTTAATTTTCGTAGGTAACTATTGTGTATCTTAGCAACGAAATTGACACTTGCTTGCAACTTCGTCTATACTCGAACGTTAACGTTCTCCGTGCCAATATAAAATCAAGACATTCAGGATGGGTGGCAAACCTCATCGCTGAATTTAAATGTCTTATTTTTTCGAACACCTGCCTTTTACTTACTCGAAAACTTATGGAGAAGATTGGGAGACCAACAAATTTAACTTTGCAGAATAAGCAATCTTTCGATAAAAAAGGTTTTAAATTATAAAAAGAGAGGTTCAGGTAGTCATTCGATATCGGGTGGATAGCCAAAATGGAAAAAAAGAGAGGTTAAGTATAGAATATATAATAATATGTAAGATATCCAATTATTAAAAAAATAATTCTACTTGACGATTTGTTACTTAAAATTTCACATTTAACTAACATATCATCATTTCAAAACTTAGCCATTAGGTAACAATATTATAATTTGTTCTATCGCATCACGGCATATCACACAAGTAAGGTAGCCTGCACAACGGTCGCATGCAAGCTGTCCTCTTTATTATTCTCCGTAAACTGGGTTTGCCTTTTGAAGACGGCAGTTGTATGTTTCGATGTTATTTTCTATACTTCAATATTATTCTTGAATTAAAGATAAGCGTCCCGGCATTTGAATTTGTCATTGGGCTTAACAGTTTGAAATCAAATAAGCATGTAGTGCTGCATCAAAAATAATACAGTACGTTCTATACATTACACCTAATAAATAGTATTGAATCAATTAAAATTTGTTTTGGTTTCCTTCAAGGTCTATGACGTGTAATAAAAACTTGTGCATTATACCTATAGAGGTACAAATCAAACGCTTGATAGATGCATTGGCAAATAAAATGAACTAATGTTCATTGATCACTTTTATTTAAATAACATTTTCGTAGATTAACGTTTCATGGAGTCTTTGGCCAAGAATATGCTCTTATATAGGATTTTGAGTGTATTGTACTTACTTTACTTTTTGCATGGCTTCGGCTTGTATTAATTTTCTTAGCTAAATTGCTGCGTTCGTTAGTTCTTCCAAATCAAATTCTTGGTTCCCGTCCAGATAAGCACTGTACCGGCTCTGGGGTCGACCTATGTATGTCCATCCAGTCTCCTTTATAATTTCTACCTGGACACTTCTCCGCCAGATGTTGGAATGTCCTGTAAAAGGCAGGTAAAATATTACGAATAAGACATTTAACACTTTCAATTCAGCGATGAGCGATCTTATTATTATTGAGATTACAAGTATTTACTTTATTTGATACATTTGTTTTCTTAAGTGAGTAAAATCGACATGCATGTAAGAAAAAATATGTATATGAGTACAGAGAAAACAAAAATTAGTGTTCTAAGGTAAGTAGGTAGGTACTCCATATTGCCGTGATACGGGAATAGACAGAGAGATGGAAAATATTATGACGTTAATAAAAACAATCGATTTTCATATAGATAACTTCTCTGTAAATCTCGTGCAAGGACATTGAAAGGATAGTGATATTAATTTTAGAAATACTTAAGATCTTTGAAGTAAAACATAAGCATTTGTTCTTAGAAGGTTATAAGATTCACAAAACCCTTTTAAACAAAGCAAACATCTTGAAAACTACCAACCTACTGAAATGCGTCATACAAAATATCGTTATCTAACCCTAATATTTTTCATTTTCGTGTATAAATGGAAAATTATTAAACTTGCAAATGATTATTCATCGACAGGTCACGTTTTACAATGAAGAATTAATAATATTTTTCAATAATTAAGGAAAAAAAAACTACCGAATTTCAAATGATAAAGATCATCTATCCAGATCGTTCTTATCAAGACGAGTTATCTAATTGAATAAGTTTATTTATTTTTTTATTCAAGTCGACAGTGTTGGGAGTAAAGCCTTATAAGTCTTCAACGTCTTTAGAAAAAGCTGTTTTCAATGTAAAATATCAATTATTTTTTTCATAAGGCCGTACCAGGTTTCTGCGGTATTGGCGATCACTCTGGAAAATGCTTACTGTTCGAACAAGTTTTCCCGCTTGCACTCATTTACTGAAAGAGAAAGTGTGAGTAAGCGCGGACTTCCGACAACTACATGGCTAAAACATGTGAATTATATAGGATGGCCGCGTGTTGAACAAGGTAAGATAAATCAACACACATAATTATAAGAGAAATTGCATGAATATTGAGGAAGAGAAAGAAATATCTAAAAATAATTATATTAATCGAAATTCGAAAAAAATAAGACATTTTACATCTTAAATTCAGCGATGAGGCTTGCCACCCATCCTGAATGTCTTGATTTTATATTGGCACGAAGAGGACAGTTTGCATGTTTCTTACGTGCAGCTGATCTGCTGGCTACCCCACTTGTGGGATATGCCGTGATGGTGTAGTAGTAGTAGTATATTAATATGGCCTTACGTTCCCTGTGCCTACCTCACTTGGGATACAGGGCTAGGGTATAGTTGATATACGGTAGGTACTTAGTCATAAACATTTTACTATAATCATTTTGTCCAATTAATAATATAGATTTTAAGATACGCCTATTGCACAATATCATTTATTTATATCATATTCAATAATTCTGTAATCGTTTGTGTTACTTACTATACGATAAAGTTTATTACAATAAATCTTTCACTTATTGCTGTTTAGATTTTCAAAACTATGTTTCTTTCTCACTTTTTAATAAATATATTATCTATTATGTTACTCTCTCCATCTGTTCATATGTAATGTACCTACACACATTGTCGTTACACGAGTCCAACCGCGAAATATGGCTTGCAATACGCTTCATATGTGTGTTCAGCGACCGTTAAGCAGATAACAAAGTGGAATGGTAAAATATTGTTTATTACATACATACTGGGACCCGGAACACAGAAGAGGTATTTACCCGGAAAAGTAATGGACACTTAAAGTAAATCATACGATAAAACCGATTAAAGGGGAAATTGGAAAAAAATCCCATTTTTATTTATTTCTCTGATATTCTCGATGGCATGATCATAAATAATATTAACTTGAAATGAGTGATGGATTCTTATTTAGGTTTATAATATTATTAAAATAAGTTGTCTGTTTTGACAAAGCTTGATGAACAACTACTCTTAAACGGCGCCAAGGTAAGATTGGCAGCAGGTTTGTTACATCGTCAATCATTCTTCAAATATTTTTACAGCACGTAGATAGAATAGTAATAACAAATAGTGAGTGAGTTGTATCAAATTGCGATACCCATTGCGACACCCATTTGATAATTTGTACGAGTATTATACTAATACAGATAGTTTAATGGGTTGTAAGTTGACGCACAAAGATTACAAATTATTTGTAAACTTTCGCTACTTGTATTAATTTTTCTCATTTCAGCGGTAGGTACATATACTAGAAAAATATTAATTCTTTAAAATAATTGTTTTTTATTCACTAAGTACAGATCGAAATTAAATAAAATTTGATTGAATGAAGAATTTTCCACTATGTACTTAATTATCACCTAATAGGTCTTTGAGAATTTATTTATATGATATTTCCAATCAATTTACCAAGAACGTACCTACCCAGGATGTATTCTGGGGGGAGAGGGGGGGGGCTCTCTCTCTCTGGTTTCAATCCTGGGATTGGTTTGCAGCAAATATCTCTTTAATTCTTCTCCTCCACTCCTCCCTGTCTTGTGCGGTTCTTTTAAATTCTGCATATGATGAGCAGCGCATGTCCACCAACAGGTCCTCCAGGTACTCTCGGCGTGGGCGTCCCCTAGAGTTTGTCCCCTCGGTCATACCCTCCATTACGGCATGCAAGAGGCCTTCTTGTCGTATTACATGGCCGATCCACCTTGCACGCCTTTCTGACAAGATCTTGAGCAGGTGCCTTCCTCCTTCGATTCTTTGAAGGACTTCTTCGTTTGTGATGTGGTCTCTCCAGGAAGACTATTAGGGGGGGCTAAATAACAAAATATGATAGATCGTAACCTTAAGTAGGTACTATTTTTGCCTAAATTAATACTATTTCGAGATCCTGGAGATGCCCATTCAATGCCCAATAAAGTACATAATCATTTAAAGTTTTTTTAATGTAATATTCACATTAATTTTTATTGTTTTATATAGTAACAATAATATTTAACTTTGTTGTACAAAATATAACAAATATGGGATCACAACATGGTTTATACAAATAATTTTGAACAATGGCCGAGTTTATCGCAGAGACGCAACATCTTCCAACTACCACCAAGTTATAGACTTATGAGTTAGGTGATATTTTCATTACCTACTACTTATTTCATTTTGGAGTTAGTAAAATGAAATTTTATAGCTTAACGAGCGTCTAACCTTCCATACCCGTGAGTCAAATTTACTAAACGCTTTCCGCTTTGATAATATTATAATCTTAAAATAGGTAGCTAGAATATACGTAGAAAATTATATATATGAACTGTATAGATTTATCATTTTTCATATAAAATGTTTTATAAGGCGATAAACTTAATTAGACAGTCTACGCATTCACTTTTGCTACTCATATTTACGAAATGTTAAAAATAAGAGTTATTTAATTATTTTTACAATGTATTTAAAATTTAGTTGTAGAAGGGAGGAGAGGAAGGGGCAGAGTGCCAATAAGATGGAGCGACCAAATTAAGGAGGCCACACAGAGCTCACTTCACGGGGCCTTACACATGGCAGAGGATCGCTCAACATGGAGACAGATGGTCTACAGAACGAGGCATGATGGTCGCGATCCTCAGGATTGAGGGACCGACAGAAATGAATGAATGATGATTTAAAATTTTATTTTCATGTGCGTATTATCCTTCTGGTATGGCTAAGTATTTTAAAAACAAATTAGTTTTCCATACTATGTTATACTGTACCCTCATATCGTATCCCATGTGGGGTAGACAGATAGAACGGAACGGCGCATAGATCTATCCTTACATACTTCTTTCGCTTCTTCTACATTTATAGTGTTCGTCGGTAGCCTGGAGGTAGAGTCTCAGCCTCGTGAACAAGGGGTCCGTTGTTCGATACCAGGTGCCGGCAAACTCCCCTTTCACGACACAAGCTTTCAGTAGCTTACTGTGAAAGGTGTATGAGGTTGCATTTGAGTTTATAACAAAAACCCAGATATATCTTTTTTAAAAGAAAAAAAAATACAATTTCTCATACATGCACGTAGATTTCTCGTACTTAACAGTCGGCCGTCCTTTAAAATTTGATCCATATGATCAAGCCACATCATTATCGGACACCCGCACTTCCTTACATCCCCTCAATTATTGTTCAGTATTTTACTGTTGGTGAATGACTTAAGGTGAAGAAAAGCGTTCTGCGGAGTATCAGGTATTGAACACTACGCCCGTTGGTATTATATTATTGAATAATAAATCACCAATATTGATTATGTATATTATATTTTATAACACGAAGAATGTTCAGACCTGGGGGGGTAAAAAAGCCACTTTATGTGAATCATAATAGAATGATATTAGGAATTGTAAAATGATTTAAAGGCAACATTTCAAAACACATTTTAAAATATACAATTTCAGCGGAAACTTTTATATTTTTTGTAACACAATTAAGTAAGAATATGAGAAGCAGAATATTCCTTCTCATATTTTAATGTAATAAATAAATGAAAATTAAATTGTAACATAAGAAAGATTCTCCAATAATTATAATTATTTTTGATCCAATTAAACTGTAATAAATCCCACCTTCACTATCATAACTACGTAAGTAAATTGAATGTACCGAAATTAGGTACCATCGTTTCACTGTTCACTCCAGCAATAATAATAATTGCTATGGACAATGGGTTTTCATTAAATAAATTACGTATTGTATTAGCTGTACCCGTGTAATATCTACTACGTGTACATACATAACTTTGTTATACAAGTGAACTTATTAGAAATATAATTATTGCTATATCCTATCAGTAGATAAATTTACCTATAAACTATAAATGACTTTTTTTTTTTTTTTTTTTTTTTTTTTTTTTTTTTTTTTTTACGCGGTGGCAGAATTGCCATCCACACTTCTCAGCATTATACAACCAGATAAGTCTCCATATGATCAGTCATGATCACACAAAAACTTAACAGTCTAATGCCGAGAAAAATTCACTTATCCAGATATACAGGATATCAAAGGACTAGGCTCAAAACGCGGAATCAAAATACCAGCATTGTGCCTGAAATATCTGTGTTCAGAAACCTTTTTACAATATTACAAGTGTTTATTATAATAGATTTTTGAATTTTAATGTACAAATTAACCGGTAAATCTAATTTTTGTAAATTATTTATTAAAGATTTCGGAGTTACCCCTGTAGCTGACATGACTAAAGGTATTATATAAACGGACCTAGAATACCAAATATTTTTTATTTCTCCTGCTAGTTCTGTAAATTTACGTATTTTTTCTGCGACGGTTGTTTGTATATTATGTGTATTTGGGACAGCGATGTCGATTAGGTACGTTATTTTATCACGTTTATCATGTAATACTAAATCGGGTCTATTATGATGTATTTGTCTATCTGTTATTATGGTTTTATCATAATAGAGCCTATAATTTTGATTTTCTAATACCTGTTCCGGGTTGTATTTATAATAAGGTATTACATTATTTGAGTTTAAAAGATTATGTTTAATAGCTAAATTTTGATGTATAATTTTTGCTACATGATTATGTCTATAAGTATACTCAGTTTGAGCGAGAGTGGAACAACCCGAAACTATGTGTTGAATTGTTTCCGGTAATGACTAATATTGTTATTAATACCTACAATGTTATTATTATATTACATGAACCCTTTTAGCAGAAGAGGATGAAAATATCTGTAAATTCAGAATAATGCTGTATCAATAGAAAAGCAAAAATACGAAAACGTTAGTTGAGGCCGAGGCCGAAAATCGTGGTTAAAAGTTTTAATGAGGCCTACATCCAGCAGTGAGAAAGGTACTAAGTCGGTAACAATGAATGTTCTTTATATCCTTTGAATATCACTCTCATAATAACAATGAGAGGAGGAGTGTAGAAGAAAGTCCAAACTCGTTGCAGACCAATCCAATGGATTGTAACTCATTATATATACGAGTATAATAATAATACTTCAAGGACTGAAAAAAAATAGTTACTCATTTTGGCTAACTTTTATTGTGAACCTTTTTAATTTATTTCAAAAATTAATTTTATATTTCCGTAATAAATACCATTGTGTCTATGAATGTTTAAAATATCTTATGTTGTATTTATAAATTTTAAATAAAACAAGATGTATGTAATAAATATTAATATTAAATATATCGCCAGACATCGTTGTCTTTAAAACTTATAATTCTTAGATTACGATAAAGCATCAAAATAAGTTAAGGTGGTCTGTACCCTGATGGTAGAGTCTCAGACTTTCAATTTAAAGATCCGGGTTCAATTACGCCTGCTGCTGACTTACTACATCTTCACGATACAAGCATATGTCTAGAGTATATTTGGATTTTCAAATCCAGGTTCATCTCTTTTAAAAGTTAATTTTGCTAATGACATTCAAATAACTCAAAGTTGTTGTGTTATGCAAATACCTAACTACACATTAATTTCAAAGTTTGTAATACTTTTGTACAGTTATGGTGGAAAACACTACTCCAGTTTAAATGCAAATAACATACTACTTATAATTAAACAGTAAAATATTGTTTGCCTCACAAATAGAGCTTTTTTTTTTTTTATTTATAAATTATAATTTATTTGTTTTACAAAATATTTATATTTCTAAATATTTTGTAAAACAAATAAATTATAATTTATAAATTAAAATTTTGGAGTTTGACAAGTTGTGCACAAATAAAATCATAGAGCTTTTCTTGCTTTTGTAACAACGGTATAAGTAATATTATTTGATATAAATCAAAATCAGCTTCAATTTGTTGAATATAAGTTCAACTACGCATGTTTAACTCTTTTGTGTAAATCTTTATTAATATTCCACGTGTAAAGTAAGGAATTAAAGTAATTACTTCGTACCTACATGCCAAACTTCCAGATTTGATATTCACAAAGTTTCAGGAAAATTAGACTTAAATAGCGACATAATGATAATATAATTATAAAATGTTAATAATTATAATACTTTGTAAAATATTTAAAGCAATCCCAACATTTTAACACGAAGCATTATCATTATTTTCTGATAATGTTTCACTGGTATAATTATTTTTTATTATAATAACCTTAACTTTAAACTCTGCATAGCTTAGAATCAGAGATGTGACGTATTTGAAATAAAAGTACTTAAAATACAAGTACAAAATACAAAATACGTATTTTCATTTTGTATTTCAAATACCTTTTCGTAAAAAGTATTTTGTATTTTATTTGAAATACTTTTTTTGAGTATTTTGTATTTTACGCAAAATGCTTTTACAAAATACCTTTTTATTTGTTTGAAACAAAATTCTGTCATTAATAAATTGATATGCACGTATGCAAGCTTTTTTTGTCAATTTGTTGAATTACGAATACGTTTCCATTAAAGTACTCAATATTTGAGATATACACACAAATTGTACATACTATACTATACCATCACGGCATATCTCACAAGTGGGGTAGCCAGCAGACCAGCTGCATATAAAACATACAAGTTGTCCTCTCCGTACCAATATAAAATCAAGACATTCAGGATGGGTGGCAAATCTCATCGCCGAATTTAAGATGTAAAATGTCTTATTTTTTCGAACACCTGCCTTTTACAGGACACTCGAAAACTTATTAAGAAGAGTGGGAGACCAATTCTTTTGATATAGTCACTCCATTTATGACAATTTTCGCAGTCGTCTCATCTCTTCGAACAACCATACATTTTGTTTTGTCTTTATTTATTTTTATGTTGTATTTTGACAGTTCTTCCCAAGGCTTTATTCAACTCATCTTCATTATCTGCAAGCAATGCTATATCGAATCATGTCATCCCTTTCTCCATTTATCTATACTCTTGTCCAGTTCCTCATTTCGTCTATCAATTCATCAATGGCTCGCTGTATATAACAGTTAAAGAGTGCGAGAAATATTGAATACCCCTGTTTACACCTTGTTCGACTATTTGTAAAAAGTATTTTAAATAAGTATTTTGAAAATACGTATTTTGTATTTTGTACTTAAATACCATTTTGAAAAAGTATTTAGTATTTTGTATTTGAAATACAAAAATTCAAAAGTATTTGTATTTTGTATTTAAATACTTTTTTGAAAGTATTTTGCACATCTCTGCTTAGAATGCTCAGAGCTACTGGAATCTGAGTGTGCATTGGCGGCATTATTTTATTTATTTAATACATTAAACGACGTTTAAGCCTTTTAACATTGTATTGCAAAGTATATTTGATCACATTACATTACAATTATTTGTTAAGAGTCACATATACATACATTATAAAAGATATAAACAAATCTCATTCCGAAAACATTAAGAACATCAGCATTACATTGTAATTCATTAACGATCATAATAATCTGTAAAATTTTATACTTATTCATTTGTTGAAAGGTTTTATTTTTAGTTTCCTAATTTCAATGATTCTATTATTATTTATGCTTTATATTTATATTTCTGCCACATCACAGCCCTATGGATAGTGCGGTAAAAAAAATATTGATTGTGTTAAATATTACTTAGTTTGTCATTATAAAATTACAAATAGGATATTGTTTAAATAAAGATTTAAATAAATATTATAGTAGAAAGATTAATAATAAAAATAGAATAATTATAGGAGTCAAATGATTGATCAATATTCCATGTACATACGCAAGTATTTTCTAACAAAACTAAATGGAATATTTAAAAAAATATTCTTAACAATTTATATATTACTTATCTGGTAAATGTATCTATAGCAGTGTTTCCCAAACTATGGGTCGCGACCCACCGGTAGGTCGCGAGCGAATATTGAGTGGGCCCTGAGCATTAAGTAGTTCCATGACTCGCTACTAGAGAAACTGAGCATTACCAATATTTATGACCTCTTTTCTCTAAGACAGCTGAGGTGGGTCCCAAGAATGGAAATTATTGTTAGATGGGTCGGAATCCAGTCAACTTTGGAAACCACTGATCTATAGTGTTTTAAAAGTAGAATTTATTTGCATATTTTTCAAAATTTAGGTAATAAAAATAAAAATATAACACTGTATAACTTTCACTATTTTATAAATAGTGAAAGTTATACAGTGTTATATTTTTATTTTTATTACCTAAATTTTAAAAATGAGCTTTCATAGTGTTACCTCTTCAAAAATAGAAAAGTTATCATATTTTTCAATTATGATATTTATCTCATAATATTAAATTTCAGTATAATTCTCGTTATGTGATTTCTCTTTTCCTTTATCAACACATAGTACGCACACTTGTTATGTGACAAATTTTGTTTCATTAAGGAAAGATTTATATCCTCACACTAAAATAAAATCCAACTTCACTTTTACTTTAACGCGTTGGAAAAAATTACAAATAATTTATGTTCTTTTAGACTTTACCATATTCGCCATTTAACTAATAAATTATGCGGAAAATGAAATTACTCCCTATTTAATATTTCAACATTTCCTCTTAAAATTTCAACAGAACATGTTTGTTGGACTTGTGATCTTTGAAAAAATGGATTATATATTTTATATATTTTTAAGTCATTCTAAATATTTTTGTTTTATCTTATTAATTGGTAATTAATATGCTTATTATATACACAATCCCTTTTTTTACCCATTATCTTTCCTTTAACCTTTTATGGACTAGGATTGGTATTAATTATTTTATCTGCAATTTTGAAAAATTAAGATTTTATTTTTTGTGAATGTTAAAGATATTAATGATTTATTTAAATTTTATTTCAATTTCTTATTTTAAATCTAATTCTCACCCCATGTTCGTTAAATATATGGAATCAATTGAAGAACAAGAAAATTAAAATATTTAAATCATTAATTAAAAAAAATTTCAAGCGATAGACGTCGATATATATTTCCATAAAACACAAAATTTTGTAAATGAAGAGTATTATTTCAAAAACAATTAAAACAATTAAACAGCGTTTTTTTTTAATTTTATTTTAAATAAATAATAATAATAATAATAATAGTATTTATTTGTCAAAAATATTCACAGAAACATATGTAGTTACATAAATTTATTAAACATTGCACTAAATATATTTAAATCACCCTTAAAAAGACAAGTCTTGTGTAAAGGGGGATACATTCCCTGAAACGATATAGTATACTTAAATTAAACAATTTTCCAGTTTAATACATACTTTAAAAGTTTTTCTTTTTAATTGCTCGAAGATTCTTATAACACTTATTACATCTTTATTAATTACACATTCAATATATACGCATTAAATAATTTTACATACCTAATACATTTCCACAAAGTTACACCACACAGTATAGAATAAGAGTATTTACTATTATTTCGTTGATTGGCATTAACTTTGTTTAAAATTATATTATAATATTAAATGAATAATATTTGTTATCGTTTAGTGTTTCTATTGAGTATAACTAACAACGCACGATCGGTTTCATAGACTCTGAGTTCGCAACATCCAGGTTCTGATATATACTGAATAAGAAAATGTATAAAAGTTTAAGATGGAACTCCAAGAATTCCACACCTGAAACCAATGTTAATTCCCACCCTACCTAATGTATACAATAATAAATATTTTTCATTTTATTATACAATTTAAAGACAATTATTTTCAGTAGGTATGAAGCAAAAACGATTTGAAAATAAGGAAGTGCCTCTATCTTTCGGAGATATTATTATTCCGATAAAAATAGTAGTAGGTATGATAATATCTTATGAAGGGGGCCAAAGAAAGACGTAGGTAATTTAATATGTAGGTATTTTATATGAAGTTGTATGATGTAGGGCATAGAAAATGATCATAAATATTTATTACGAGCACATTCTCAATAGCTCCTTTCTAGCTCTTCTTAAAAAACGATAGCATAGAAAATAATATAATACCCTAACAAAGATACTCATATTATGATAAAGTACCTATGTACTTTACATCGACTTTCAATTTTGTGCATATCATGACGGTTATTCAAATATGCTAATATTCGTATTTTTTCTAAGAATGGAGCTTCAATAAAAATTATATCATACAGGAAGACGGGGTCATGACTATTTAACTATACTTGGAGACTGTTTTTGGCACAAATCATCCTCGTAGGATGCTATGCCATAAATGAAGGAAAAAAAAAAAAAAAAAAAGACGGGGTCAATGATCAGTCACATAATATTTGAACATAAAAATGAGAAATACTAATTATTTGAATAATTAATATACATAGTTGGGAAAATTGATGTTATTTTAAAGCAAATTTAGAAAACCATATAGGTATAAATTTTTGTGGTCATTTCATTTACTCATTCATATCTTTTTCTAGTTCTTTCTTCCTAGTAGCTTCTTCCATTGCCGTGTACAGACAGCTGGATGCGAACGTCAATCATCAAGCATCAAGCAAAAATCTTAAATCTTTCGGCGACAATTCGGAGCATTCTCCGAAGAAATATTCGAATGAATGCCTTCGTTACCATTCCATGAGACGTATTCAAATATGCTAATATTCGTATTTTTTCTAAGAATGGAGCTTCAATAAAAATTATATCATACAGGAAGACGGGGTCAATGATCAGTCACAAAATATTTGAACATAAAAATGAGAAATATTAATTATTTGAATAATTAATATACATAGTTGGGAAAATTGATGTTATTTTAAAGCAAATTTAGAAAACCATATAGGTATAAATTTTTGTGCTCATTTCATTTACTCATTCATATCTCTTTCTAGTTCTTTCTTCCTAGTAGCTTCCTCCATTTCGAATCATTTTATTAGCAGTACCAGCAGACCAGCAGCTAGCAATAAACATGCACGCTCTTTTCTTCGTGACAACAATAAAATAAAACGTTGAGGATGAGTGTCATCGCTGAATTTAATATGTAAATTGTCTTTTTTTATATAAAACACTTACGAAAAAGAACGGAGGGCCAATTTATTGCTGGGTGCTCCATGGATTCTCTGAAAAACCTTGTTTATGAAGTATTAATGTTCCTATGCTAAAAAAGCTTAGGTAACGTTGACTCGAAACTTTTTTATGTTGTGTATTGAATTTTAATAGGTACCCATTAATATAACACGTTCCGTTATATTGACGGGTATCGAATATTCCTAGTGGATATTATGTAAAAGTCCAAAGGCCAGTGTTCGGAAAAATAAAGATGTTTTACATCTTAAATTTAGCAATGGGGATAGCCACTCATTTTGCATGTCTTGATTTTATATTGACTCGAAGAGGGCAGTTTGCGGGTTTGTTACATGCGGCTAGTCTGCTGGCTACCCCACTTGTGAGATTTGCTGTGATGGTATGGCAGTGTTAGAATAAGGAAAATCATAAAACCATTATTGTATCGAATTTCTTTGTAACGTCCTATCAAAGTGAATTTGTATTACAATATATTAAATATCCTCATGTTTCCACGAATAAAAATAAAATAATAAATAAGAGCAAACGTCATAACTGATTCATCATCATACTATTTTCTTCTAAGGCTTATTGTATCATAATTTATTTTTTTCTTTCTGCGAAGGTATAATTTAATAACGCCCCGTACATTTACATCAGAAAGTACAATGAAATTATTAGCATATTTGAAATTTGACGTTTCCATTATTATGAGTATTTATTGGGAAACACTTCTTAATGTTTTATATTACGAATAATTTTATTCAACAGAAATTCACAACACAGAATTTCATTTGTATAATTCAAAATAAGTTGATAAATTTCAATTATTTAACATTTTTTTCTTTGTTGTTAAACTTTCTGTCAGTAATCTTCAACCCCATTCCATTCGTTAGAATTATTCTTCCATGTTATATTATTTAACTCTCAGATATGTTTTTGTACATATAAATGAAACATAATTTTCAGTTAATCTAAAACCTAAGAACAGATGGATACCTACTATTTTTAACATTCATAATAAATTTTCTTAAAATACGACACATATAAAAAAGATTAGAAAAGAGATTGTTTAATAGAATACATAAAAAATAAATTTATTGATATTTATGCATATAATGACATAGGTAGGATACAAATGATCAATATAACATCTCAGATTTTCACGAGATTTTTTACATCCGGGTATTGAATTTCTCTCACAGAACGTCATCAAAGCACAGAAATATACTCATAAGCTCATGAATTTCCTACATTTTTCAGAGTCCATTTATCAATAAAGACACATATTAATCAATGGAGACACAAATTAATTTATTTGTTTCTTCTAAAGCTTCAAATAAATAATATTATATTTCTAGCCTACAAATATTAAAGTTATAGCTTGGAACGCATTGTGTTGGCACCATTATTTCTAAGATTTTTTTGCTTGAATGTGAAAAACGCTATTATCGGTCTATTTACACGAATATTATAATTGTGAATTATTGAAAAAACAGCGGGTGGTATTTGAGGAAACAATTTTAAATGATAAAAATTGTTAATCATTGAATAAATAGTACCTATACCTTCCTACAAATTTTAACGTCGTCGACATATTGCAATAAAATTTATTGTAATATTTTCATATACATACATACATATGTACATACACATATATGGAGGTACTCGTAGATATATATTCTAGTATAGCCGAGATGAGATATTATAAAGCAAATATTTTTATTTTACATACCTAAGACATTTGTGAATGAATTATAATATTTTTTTAAGAAGGATAACCAAAAGTAATGAAAACGAGTAATGCCGAATTTTACTACTTACATAACTACTATCATTATCATCATCTCCGTCGGTCCCTCAATTCTGAGGATCGTGACCATCGTGCCTCATTTTATAGACCCTCTGTCTCCACCTCAAGCGTTCCTCCGCCATGTAGTGAATGAGTTCTGTGTGGCCTCCTTTATTTCATCGCTCCTTGCACGCCTCCCTTCTGCAGCCTCAGTAATTACTACTCTTTCCAGGTTCTCAGGCTCCCTTCTCGCAATGTGTCCGAAATATCGCTGTCTGCGTATAGTTGAGAGTCGTGTGGAAATGTTTAGCTAAAACAATAGGTATAAATAGTTTAATGTGACCATCTCATGATTTTATAGTCATCCAATAAAATGAAACAATTTGCATATTAACTATCAATTTAATGTATTATTTTATTGTGATGCCGGCAGTATATAGATAGAGAACAAACCGCAGTAATAATCACACAATCTTGATGGAGTTACCTTTTAGAGAAGGGTTATAATACTCGTAAATATCCGCAAATGAGGAATATCATTATAAATTTAAACAAACACATACAAGTCTCATTCACAGTTATGATAATAATAATAATAATCTAGACAATTTATTTAGCGCCGTTTTGTGATACGGAGTTACGAACCACCGCAAGGGCGCTTTTTTAGTTTTTCTTATTTATTTATTATCCAATTTCAATATATTTTAATATTTTAATTTATACTATTATAAAATTTTTAAGCATTTGTTATTGTCACAAATTTGATTAAAATTCGAGACAATTATGTGAGTTTTAATTGTAGGTATTATTAAATGTCAAAAAAATTATTCACTAATTCATATAGTTTTCCATACGTCCGCGTCGTCCATACCTCTTCGTCGCCATCTTTTCAAAATATCTCTTAAGAATACGAGTACAATAACTAAACATCTTTGGGTTAAACGAGAAAGTGGAGCCTAACTACTACTTTAATAAAAAGTCAAATATAATATCACATCCAAAATAGATTATATGAGTGAACATC
Organism: Athripsodes cinereus; assembly: GCA_947579605.1. Taxonomy (NCBI): domain Eukaryota; kingdom Metazoa; phylum Arthropoda; class Insecta; order Trichoptera; family Leptoceridae; genus Athripsodes; species Athripsodes cinereus. The sequence goes on from OX388315.1 coordinate 9,713,796, forward strand.
TGCATCAGCGCAACTTAATACTGTACCAGCATTCATTTGCTGAATCACGTAATATACACAGCCCTGTTTTTATGTTTGTATTTAATATTTAATGGCTAATCAAAACCATAACAATAAAATCTGTATGTATGTACATACAGATTTTATGAATGCTATGTAGCATCATTTAATTTGATATGCAACAGTTGATACAGTTTTAATTGACATCATGTCATATTATAACTAATAATATGTGTAATTGTGTATTTTATATAATAATACAGTTATTTGTTATTACCTACGTATAATCATTGCATTATAGATTTGTGCACGAGGATCAAAGATTAATTTCTAACAGAACCGCAGAATTTATCTTATCGTATGAAATAATAAGAAAACTAACTATATGTATAAAGTGTCGTGTAAAATGCTGAAAATAAAAGAGATTCAACATCTTTGAATCAATGTTGAATCATATCATCCATCTTGAATGACTTGCTTTTTATGATATGGAGAAAGCAATCTGTATGTTATATATAACATTAGCTACCATACTTTTGAAAAATGTCGCAGCGGGATGTGTTGATAGATTTATTTATTTATTCAACATTTATAATCATACAATAGATACAAGAGCACTGTTCTTCCGTCCGCAGGGGTTCCGTCGGCCCGGGCGTCCCTCTTTCACAATACACCGTTCCTATGACAACGATATCAGAGCGCAAGTCATATCGTGGAAAGAGGCGACGCAATTGGCACAGAGACGCTCTGAATGGAGGAGGCTGGTTTCTGCCCTGTGCTCCCGAGAGGAGCGTTGAGGGCGATGATGATGATGATGAGATACAAGTAAGAAATAAGATTATCCAACTAGGTAAATCTGTTCTAGGATAATACTAAGCTAGATAAAAATAGATAGATAGAAGTGTAAATATTTAATTATTGTTTTTACTAAGCATAATTTGTTGATTGTACTCAAGTGCATGGTAGACCTTATAATAGGTAGGTACATAAAGATTTTTGTTTTGGTGGTTTTTATTTCTTATTTAAAAAAAAAATATCTGGGTTTTGTTTGTTATAAACCCAAATACAACCTTATACACCTTTGACAGTAAGCTACTAAAAGCTTGTGTCGTGAAAGGGAAATTTGCCGGTACCTGGTATTGAACCACGGACCCCTTGTTCACGAGACTCTACTTTCAGGCTACCTACGAACTCTAATTTCTTAGACGTGTAATTTTAATTATAAAAGTATTTCTCAGTGGAAATCCAATTTTTCAGTTTTGAACGTAGAACGAACAGGTAAGGAAACCACTGAGACTAGTTTTAGCCTCCAAACTGTAGAGATGTGATTATTTTTTAATGACAACGAAAATGATTTATTGCGTAAATAAAGAGAGCGTAAAAATAATATGCGGTAAATTATACTTGATAATTTTCGATATCAATCAATCATTACCTACACTGAAATGAAATGAAAACTCATGAATATACATATATACCTATCACTTGTTATGTGATAGGTAGGTATATATATAAATATATATATATATATATATATATATATATATATTCATTTTTCTTTTGTACGAGTACAATTATATATCTATCGTTACCATTTCGAGATATTATCACAAAAGTGGGGTAACCAGTTTACTTACTAGAGTAGAATTCATGTTAGAGTACCCCGCTCATAGGTAAATGATTACTAACACATCCTTCGGTAATGAGTATGCTACACACACCACTCAATGCACCAGCCAATCACAGTGATGCTACTCGGATACTAATAGATACAATCACGTGTTCTGTAATACACATCTACATAATCAATATCTGTGACTGTGTGCGCAGTGGTGCTAGGGCATTTTAAAAAAAAATCAAGTCTACATACATGTAAATGGCATGGGAGTTGTACGAGTACCTACTCTCAACATTAATGAAAATTGAGATATTCATGATGTATTCCCCTTTCACGACACAAGCTGTATTTTAGCTTGCTGTGAAAGGTGTATAAGGTTGTATTTGGGTTTATAACAAACCCAGATATATCTTTTATAAAAAAGGCATTAACTCATCACTGAATAAAATATAATATGATTGTATCTGAAAAAATTTGCTCAAATACTTTTCTTCGTTAGCCATGAATCCGTTAACGAGAAAGTTAGCTACGCTGCTCTTAAATAGACATTTTTTTTTATTGTTACACAATTTTCTGTTTATTATTGTTATGGTTTATTCCAGAGAACTGTGAGCTAAAAAAAACGAATAAGCTTCCAGCGCGAAAAATAATAGTTATTTAATTTCGCCGGTATTTTTTTCAAAATGCGAGCAACGATGTTGATAATCTTTATCAGAGGCTTGTCTTGACGGATGTTAGATGTTAGAAATACATAAGCTAAAAAAGCGATTAACTCAAAAATTTATCACGATTGACAGTTAGTTAACTCGTTACCATTAATCGTTATACCCAAGTTTGATTATTGTAAACTATAATAGTGATAAGTTGTACAAGCAACCCTCATAACTTTTCAGATTTAATAAATGTAAGTAAGCTAGCAAAAGTTTCAGCATGAAATCGTCAAAGTGAACAACACCTGTAAGGAACGGATATCTCATAATATAAAACGAAGTTTATGACTGTCACATAATAATATTTCCTAATCTACTTCAGTTGTAACAAGGTAAGTTTGTTAATAATAATTAACAAATGTGAGTCGACTTGGTTTTGAGATTTTTTTGTAATCATTTTATAACGCTTACTGTGGTTTAATTTTATTTTGCCATATCAACAGATTTTTATAAACATATTGGAAAAATACGTTTCTTAAATTATAATTTGGAAATGGAAAGAATTATAATTGTATGTAAATTTCTTGAAAAAGATTGATACAAAATTTATTTTAAACTTTAAACTTATTTCATTGAAGTAAGTACAATAATTGTTTTAAATTTGAAAGCTGTAAAACAATGTTATTTGCTGTGTAACACATTTTGGGTAAAATTTTCAATTTACAGTTTTATTTCAAAGAATGAGAATTGGAGAAAAGCTTCGGTTCTACGAAATGCCTCGACAAGTTTTACCTTATTTCATTAGCATACGCATTTACAACTCATTGAGAGTTTTATATTCAGGAAATGTGAATAGAAAATTACTTTTCAGTAAGATTTTGTTTACGACTTTTTAAAACTTCGCCATTTAAATCTCAGAATGTTTTAGGTAATCTCAGAAAGAAGTGTGTAATTGATTTCCTTTTTTACTACTACTACTACTATACCATCACGGCATATCCCACAAGTGGGGTAGCCAGCAGACCAGCTGTCCTCTCAGTGCCAATATAAAATCAAGACATTCAGGATGGGTGGCAAACCTCATCGCTGAATTTTAGATGTAAAATAAAATCTTTTTTTTTAGTCAGATTTTTGATTAGATTGATTAGATTAGATAGATAGACAGACAGATTTAATCAGAAGTTTTTTTTCATATGGCGAAAAAACGGATGCAACACACCGAGCGTCCTTTTAGTACCTACTTAAAAAAGTATAATAATAATTTAAGAATGATGTAGATCAGTGTTTTCCAACCTTCTTTATACCATGCCCCACCTTAGTTTTCTCAAAATTCATATGCCCCACCGGCCACTTTTTTAATTAAACTATTGGTAAATTTTCAAAACATAGTTGGTAATATGTGGAAGTGCGGTGCCCCACCTTGGGAAACACTGATGTAGATGAAGATGGATGCCAAGAATCCTGGAGTGGATGCCACGAGAGGACAAGAGAACTGTAAGACAAACTGAAAAGAAGATGGGCTGATGTTATCGTCCAGATTGATGAAAGCAGTGGGTTCGATTTGCTAGAGATTGAAAGATTTAAAATGGCATGTAGCAAGACAGTACCTTAGTACCTATAAAAGATATTACCTAAGCAATAAAATGTTCCTCACTAATTTCCCCCGGTGATGTGTTGCGGTTTTAGGTATACCTATAGCATCTAAAGTTCTTGCTGTTGAATAATACCTGCATATCTTTATACAATGTTTTAATATGTTACTCTTTATTATAGTTTACCGCAGATAATCATTACCTACATCAGTGCATAGGATTAGGAATAAACAATAATTACCAACGTGCATAGTTTAAAAAAATGAAGAAAACTATGAATAAATTCAATCCTACTGTCTGCCTACAAAAAAAAATATATTTGTACCTAATTATCAATTCATAATTACAAATAAGTAAATCAAGGTTTTTTCTTTTGGCAAAGAATGGGTCTCTCACTCTTTGTGCAAGTTTTCGAGTGTTCTGTAAAAGGCAGGCGTTCGAAAAAATAAAGAGACATTTTACATCTTAGATTCAGCTAGAGAAGACCGCTTACATGTTAAATATTACTCGACTTGGGATTTGCCGTGGTGGTGTAGCAGCTATAGTAAATTCAGGATAGGTGGCATGTCTCATCGCCGAATTGAAGATATTAAATTAATCAGATTGACGATACAGATCTCCGAAAGCTCGTTATGAATATTCTTTATCATTATAGGCCGAGATATTTTCCAAGAATGTTACGTACCTACCTCTAGTGTAATACTATGCTCCCTGCATTGCTCTTCATAGAAATAATAAGCTCTCTATTTTTAATATCTATCTCTACTTTAATAGGTAGGTACTGCAAAATCACTCACTATTGGGTGGAATGCATAAATGATAATAAAATAATCTCTACTTTGACAATGGGCCACTTGCAGTCGTGAGGGATTTTAATAAAAATGATCGAATTAAGTAAATTTGAGGTCGGAAAACACAAATGTCAATTAAATTTTTTTAAATATCTAAATTATGGAGAATTTCCAAAAATAGAATCCAATATTTTTGGGCACTATATGAGATGGTAGGCCCCACTGTTGTCAAATGTGAGATTTCATAGCAAAAGTAATATTCACGAAATTGTTGCCATATGTAGAATTACTTTTTGATCACCACGTTAAATTATTTTTGGACACACCAAGTTTTTCGACACCGGCAAACTTTACATTCGAGCTAGATTTTATTTTTGCTGGTTTTATTTTATTTTTGCCGGTAAAAATAAAATAAAACCAGCAAAAATAAAATCTAACTCGAATACGATTTTCTTAAAGTTTATATTCGAATTAGATTTCATTTTTGCCGGTTTTATTTTATTTTTGCCGGCAAAAATAAAATAAAACCGGCTAAAATAAAACCTACCTCGAATATAAGCTTTAGGAAACTTGTATTCGAATTAGATTTTATTTTTGCCGATTTCATTTTATTTTTGTAAATATAAAAATATTTCGCCAAAAAATCCAAATAATATTATTGTAGCAATAATTTTCCTCCATACAAAACTATATTTGACATTGGGGCCTACCAACTCAATGAGTTCCTATTTTTGACCTTTGGCAAAACACGTAAAATGGATTTTGACAGCTGATGACGTCACGGAGTCCCATGTGTGTATGAGATTATAATCTGTGGCGCGATCGCGGGACTTCGAGACGTTACAGTGCCGCCATATTGTTTTTGATCACTCCGAGAATATTCAATTTTTAAAAGCTAATATCTAAGAAAATTGTGGTTGTGTTTCTTTCATACTAATTAACAATTTTATGTACCTAATAAAAAAATCTGCAAGGGGCCCATTAGTCATTACATATCCACTTTGGGCGTCTGTCGGTAGGGGTACCTGCCATTGAAAATTTAAAAAAAATGTAAATTCGAGGTTATCCTCGGTGTTTTTTCAACACCCTAATCTCAGAGTGTCCCGACGAGATCTCAGCTAAAAACCCTTGTTATAATATTATGTTATGTGAAAATGGCGTTTATATAAAAATAATGCTGCCATATTATCGTTAAAAAAATATAAGTGTACTGCCATCTAGTGATATTTTATCGAGTCATTTTAAATCTTCCCTTCACGGTAAGTGGTTTGAGTCTAATATGGTCTGTTATTTCAGCCCAAACCAACAGATGGTGATGAAGTAAATATTTAATTAAAAATATATATTTTCAACAAATTTTTAAGTAGGGATCATTGGGCATCTTCGTCCTATGCAAAAATATAGATGTTATATCTCTTCATATACTTAGATTATTTTTTTTATATTTTTTTTGTAATCCTCTCATAAACTGTCAGGTACTTACTTATAAGTTTCATATAAAAGCGTTTCATTATCTTAAAGGGTTAAGAAATAAAAATGATTGTTTATCTTGGCACGTTTTATATTTTATTTTATCAAAAGTAAAAACATAATAATATACTCGCAAATAATAAAAAATACATGTTTTAATTAATATTATTTAAGAATGGCATTGCCCATAAATAATACATAATAAAATAGCTAAATATTATAATAAAATATTATTGTCTATAAATTGGTATCTAAAAATAGTAGGTATGCAGGTATGTTTACTTTTTGCTAGGAGTCACAATTTTGCGTTTATTAATCAAACAAGTCCTGGGTGTGATAAAATAGGCCTATATATATATTGTATTCTATAGACACATTTTTAATCAAACAAGGCCTGGGAGTCATAACGTTGGCATATATTTTCTAAACATACTTTTAATCCAGTAAAGTCTCATAACATTGGCCTTTATTCTAAAGGAAATTCTTGTTTTGCTTAAATTGTGAAATTTAATGTAAATATTAAAACAGAAGGCACATTTGAATATCATTACCTATTTAAATTAATATACATATTTCATTTTTATGTAAGTATTAACAAATAATTAAAACGTAGATGTACTTACTTACATATATTTATGGTGATACTATTTTTTATAATTGTATAAATCAATTGTCATTTTTAATATTTTAAAATCATGATTTTTAACGTTTTGTGAACTTTTCATAAGAGTAAATTAAATATTACGCTTCACTACATAAATTTTCAATTTAGAAATGATAACATATGTTCGCTTCAACAATTTATTGTATATTTATTATTTACAAAATTATTTTGTAAAATTTGGATTAAGTATTTAATTAAGTGATTTTAATTGTACTGTGCCTATGGATTATGTTTTGAAATTTCCAGAAATTTTGCCATCCAGGAATTATAAATCATATAAATAAGTAATAACTTACATATTATGTTTTTAAACAACATCTTCCATAGTTTGTTATAAAATTCATCAAATTAAACATTATATTACATAATTTAATATGTTTTAACATAAACTTAAAGTAAAAATAGTACTGGTATAAGATAGTATTTTATTTACAATTTTTTCCTATTAAATACATTTAAATATTAAAATACACATTTAGTTTTATGTATATGTTCAATGATAACATAGTATTTTCATATAAGTGAAGAGTTTTATAATAAAAGCTTTGATTTTGTAAATGTATAAGCAAGAACATTTTATAATGATGATTACAATTACAAAACTACTTTCGCGTGAATAAAAGTTTTGTATAATGAGTTTTATGTTATTCGAAGTCATTTTACAGAGCTTTTAAAATTACTCAAAAGAATGTTATTTTGTAATGTAAGATTTGCTTTTTTCAGAAGATATCAATCTATGTTGAAAAAAGGAGATTGTCAAAATAAAAAAAGATTGAAAATAAATGTTACTATCAATCAATCCTTGTTTTAGGTATATTGTAGGCAATTATATTTCCATTTCTATGCATACTTTGTCCATTGAATTTATTTAATATGGCATTGTATGAAAACCTAATTCAATTTTCGATAACACAAAATATTAATTATTTTAACACTTATTCAATTGCTTTTTTATGCTAATTTGTAAACACTGAAAGTAGCAAGACTTACTTTGTAATATTTACAAAATATATTAAGTTACGTATTTTATGGTATAAGAAATAATATTTTTACAAAAATATTATAATAAGTACTATAAATAAAAAAAAAATTTATTCTGAAGTTAATCATAAACTCGTTTTAAATAAAATAAGATAATAAAATATAATATTATTTAAAAATTTACAAAGCGTTTTTTTTTATTATTAATAAAAATATATACTTAAAAAGCTAAAAATAATTTAATTTGTTATTTTTAAATAATCAAAACTCTCTTTAATATGTCACATGAATTAATATAAGTAAATAACTAAATAATAATAAAAATTTAAAGCGTCTCCAGTACATCAGGAGTAGATAACTATAAAATGTTTAAATACCTACTATAAAAAGTTATGGAGATGAATATGTCTGAAAGCTTAATTTGTTTTAAGGAGTTATACATATGTTTACGAAGTTTTTAGCACTATTAAGTTTAATAATCAATTTAACTTGAACTCACACAGTTAAAACTCATATTGTATTTTGACTTATCCATCATTTGAATTTGCAAACATGTGCTTGATCTAGAAAATAAAATGAAATCAAGTCGTACAAAGATTTTGAGATATGTTTTAATATACCTAACTGAAAATAAGTCTTGGATACAAAATTATTTTGAAGCAAGAATTCTGTGATTCACGGAATTAAAAAATCCTACTTATTCATAGTTTACAATAAAATAATATTATACACATTTATATGTTACAATCTTAAAATATGATAAATATAATATTTACAAAAATATTAAATAAATTAATCGAAGGATGAATGTATGTTTGCATTTATAAAAAATGGATGATGGATTTTACGATTTAAAATGGATGGTGGTGGAATTTACGATTTAAATTAAAAAATATAATGAAAACAGTTTTGATAAAAGTGATATCGTTTCATGTTATTTGCGACTTTTATCTGATTTGCCTCAAGGTAATATTGTGTTAATTTTTATATGATTATTAATCGTGAAATCACTGGGATATATATAAAATAAACGTTAACTTATAAAAATGTGTATATGCGTTTATCATTAGTGAATGAAGATCATGTATGATCAAATAATCAGTTTGATGCAATCTTATCGGAAAGCAATAATTGACAAATTAGTTAGATTGTTTTCAGTATAAAAATATTTCAATTGCAAAAATAGTTATAATTTTGTGTTACATAATTTCATAGGATAAAAAAGAGATCATTTATTTGATCATACTGAACTTTATCACAGATTGAAATCACTTTCTTTACATCTATGTACATAATAATTATATGTTCCAACAATATATTATGTAGGCACATTGCTTATATTGGATTCATAATAATCTTATTAGGTTTTGTCCTAATAAAATTCCAATAATAAGTCATGTAAACTAATGTATAGGTAAATAAATAATCAAAAAATATTACAATCAAATCGCACACTGTAATACTGTCATTGTATTGTATGTAAACATTATAGTAATGCCATTGAGATAAATAATAATATGTAGCTACCTAATTTTGTTCATTCATATAACATACTCTTTGGAAGGATGTACCTCGCCACTGAGTGTAACACTTTCACATAAGGATGAATACCATTTGTTAAAGATTGTCTGTGAGTCATCCAAAGCCAGGCTCTCAAAGGAGCAACGGCCCAGTGGGCCAATCTTTGGCTATCTATGGCCGCGTAGCACGACGCTACAGCACCATCCACTACCACTGTACCGGCCCTCGTCAAGGGGGCGTACACACCTTCATCTAGAACATTATTGATCTTAACAACACGCGCACCGATGGCAATTTGATCGTTCTCATCTGGTACTTGTAACACATCACCAACTCTCACTTTGGCCGCAAACACTTGTTCACCACTTTGTCTTAATAAGAGATGGGCTTCTGTTGTCGTAATAGTCCTATTGTTTTCTAAAATTATTGTAAGGAACCACCTCTTGGCTTTAACGTCTCTATCGAGGAAGGTTAACACTTCGGAGTAGATAAGACGAGATGACGACGGGTCCCTGGCGAGCACCATGTCTCCAGGACGAACCTTGGACAGGGGCACACGCCGTCCTCCCTTGAGCCGCACGACACCTGCAGCTGGGAAGCATCCACCAGAACGGGCTGCTTGAGACGACTCTGAAAATAAAAGAAAAATCATTAGTAAGATGTATTTAAAGTCAATGTGAAAAATTAAAACAAAGATAGATGTGTAAGGTACATTTAGGTACTATTAAATACGCATTCCGAATATGAACAAACATTGTCAGCATCAACAGTTGACCCAACTTATTTTCTCACACCAAGTAAACATGGATGACTACTTTTAGGCAAGCACCGGCAAGATGATTTACTTGAGTAAAGTTTGGTATAATGTTTCATTGACAATATCACGGAACGCCGACTTCTATCAGTTTTATTTAGAAAGGTTTTAAAGGTAAAATAATACAATAAACAAACAATGTTAATGCCTTCAGCGTGGGTGACATATGTCAACAGAAGAAAAGTACGTCTACAAATAATAATAACTTTAGTGAAAGATGTAGGTAATAGTACTTGTGGTATAAAAACATCCCGAGTGTTTTACAAGAAGTCTATTTGATTAAGAGGAATAATAAATATTCAAAGAAAACATTTCAATTGGAATGCTGCCAAATTAACATTTAGCAGGTATTGAATGGTTAAGCGTATATTAAACTTTCAAGTTTAACATAAAATTTCCGTTGACTTTAACTTAATAGAACAAAGGATGATATCCTTGCATTGAATTATGCACAACAGTTGGAGGCTGTATAACCTGTTAGCGGTAAGTAGTAGGTAGGTATAGGTATGTTGTACCTACTTAAGATAATATGTAATAAGCTTTCTGTGCTCAACAGGGTCAATACAAGAGCTTTAAAGTGAGAAAAATCATCACATATATATAATTTAAAAGTAACAACTATACGTTGATATATATTATAGGTATACCGGGAAAAAATTGTGAATACTAACGGGATAATCACTTTAAACGAATTTACCGAAAGTTTTTTTGCAAAACGTGATTTTTATCACCATAATTATCATCGTAACAAACAAATTAATGCAAAATTTTCATATTTAGAAATTACCATAGAAAAGTTTTTTTTTGATATTATACAACTTTTGATTTATATTTTTTAATTAATTTTCCATTTTTATGACTAATGAAAATTTTAGACAGTAGGTATGTATTTTATCTTATTTTCTCTAACAGTTCATACAAAAAGAAGGATATGGGTAAATTAGAACTCTATATAAAAATCTTTTTGTGGTTAATGAAAACTAGAAACGTTCTTAACTCATTTCTCGCCTGTCATTTTGTACAAATGTGAATATATTATAATGAGCACAGTAAAGGAAGAATTTTAATATGGAAAGTCTATACAATTTAATATTCCTCAAATTATAAAAAAATAATAACCCAATACCTTCCATTACATTAACTTAGAAAAAAATCACGAATTGAAATCTAAACATGCTTTATTACTACAATAAGAATCCTGCCATAATTTTTTTCAAGATAAATAAATAATATGCTATAATAGAACTAGAAAAGCGGTGTAGTAGAAACAGAAAGCGTTGTGTTTGTACACATACATATACAAATATTATAAGAATAACTTTGAATATTATGTTTTGATATTCCATTACAAAGATTAGAACAATATCATGAATGAAGGATTTACTGCAATAAAAATAAAAAAGAGAATCGTATGGAAGTCATGTTTCGTTACGCTAGTTATACGTTAAAGATGTAAGAACTCGTAAGATGTACATGTGGATGATTACGATTCAACTGGAAATAAAATTACAAAATGTGTGAAGATTTTGTGTTGAGAATTGATGAAGAACGCGATAATGGAGTAATGAGACTTGGAAACTGGTTGGCTTGTTACCGACCGATGATTGGTGGTGGGTACCAACGAGATCATATAGATACCCACATTACCTATATTATATCTAAAAAGGTAGCTCGAGGTGTTTTATACATCTACCATTTATACATACATAATTATACAGTGTTCTTTATATTCTTACACAAATGCAGGTGTAAGCCCACTGTGGTGGTAGGTATATTGCTAAATCGCTATGTATTTCATAGCATTGCTACGCTAACATACATACTGTACATTATATTTTTGGTTTTTATAAAATGCATTGGTACATTACTGTGCATTATAGTTTTATTTTTTATTAAATGCATAGGTACATTATTATTAATTTATTCAAAATTATCTGTTTTTGTTAACAAATATGAAAATAATTTATGTATGGCAAAGTGGGACATGATATGGTTATTTAAATGCATAATGAATTTAATAACAATTTTAGTAATATGCAATTATAGCGAAAGCGTGGTATTAATTTAATGAAGTGATTTAAGTAAATGTTAATAAGTATTCGGTTTGTCGAGTATCAATGAGAGTTAGGTTTAACATGCGTGTATGTAGTTAGATTAAAATGTAAGGAGATTATACTCAGAAGGAAAATAATAGTGAGATAATGGACTTCCAATTCATGTTATTGAAATGAGTAATACGTTGACAGGATATTTTCCGTATGGATGCGTGCCTAAAACGCGTTAAATAGAATTAAAAATCGATAACTACATTATATTATTATTGTTATGAAAGAAAGAACAATACTTTAGAGTCTTTGTATAAATCCTTTTGGCCATTTTGCCAAAACAAAAGGTAGATTTTTACCTTTGTGTTATTACACAATAACTAAAAATTGCTGTGATTTGTTAAGGGTTCTTTAGTGCGGCATTACTTTATATGGATAAGAGTATGTAACAACATATTATGGTAATGGCTTAGGAAAGGATAATAATATGACTAGTTGGATAACAGGTAGGATTATTACTGAGAAAATCGTATTTAGCAACAAATAAAAAAATAGTTTTGAACAATAAGTCACTTGTTTGTATTTCACAAGTTAATTCTTCATTTCTATTTGAAAAAAAAACAATTTTTTTTGGTTGGATTTGAAGATAAGAATATTAGGAATGAATAAGTACCAAAGAATCGTGTAAAGTCAAATAATATCTAGCAACCCTGATGCGGTATAATTTAGAATAATTATGATGTGAAGAATATAAAACTATACTTCATTTAAACAGCTTAGAAAAAAGCTAAATCAATAGTGATTGCAAAACTTCCTTCAAAGGGGTGAAAAAGTGAAGGTTGAAGAGTTTACTTATTTATCAAAATAAGCAAGTTGTTAATAAAAATTATTAAAAATAGCTGATATAAGTAAATAAATAAAATAAAGTAAACTTTATTATCTCCAAATTTCTCTTTAGAATAATGGGTCATTATTATAGTACATACGTGAATCCAAATCGAGTACAGGAAAATGTATTTTTATAATAATAATAATAAAAATCTTTATTGCACAAAAAAACAAACATTATTAAAATATAAATATTGTAGAACCACACAAATAAATTTGTGCAATGGGTGAGTTTATCGCAGAAGCGCGATATCTTCCAACTAACCCATTTTTATATAATTTTATGAAGAGAGATTTTTTATGAAAAAAGATTTGAAGTTACACAAACACAATAAATATTATGTAAGAGTACAGACAGGTTGTTAGGTAGGAGGTATTTATAAGCTCAAGCGTGTGGAGCGGTTCAGAATGAAAATAACTAAGGAGAGAGTAAGTAATGAAATATGATTATATTCCATTATAATATATTAATGTTTGTTTCTTATTTAAAGTGCAACGTTTATATCAATTTCGCCATGAAACGTGTGAGAAAATTGGTTAATAAATGCCCCCCTTTGTCTCGGGTCGACCTGAATTTGTGCCTCAAGGGTTAAAAGCGCACCAAAACTAACTGACGTATAGAACCTCCCATTGGACACCTCTTCACCTTGTTAGTAAAACAAAAAGAGATGGAAAACCTCGTTGAACACTGATTCCGTAACTTTTTCTTCATAATATTGAATATACGCTAAGCTACCATTAAGAGATATCCAGAAAATTATATGATCAACACGACCATATTCGACCGTTAGGTTTCGCGCTTGACCAACTTTTATAAAATGAAATATGTTCGTAGTTTGTAAAACTGTATAGAATGTAAGTAATTGCAATATCAAAACCATTTTTTGGTGTAATAAGCAGGTATTATTTATTTAATTTGACAGTAGCAATGTAAATAATCGTCTGTTGCAAATATTTTATATCTTCTGATGTTTGCTGGTAGACGATTAAGAAGAACGTTGACATAGTTTTTCATTTAAATAATTGAAGAGTGTTTTTGTTCAAATTATTTAATATATTATCTGCAACATCTCAATGTAAGCTTAATGATACTTAAGATGAGGACGATGTAATGTTACAAATTCAGCTCGCGGTAATACTCTATGTTCTTTATGAATCGCAGTCATTTAAAGAAGTCGCATATCAAATTAATGTAAGAATTCGAATCATTATTTAATGACGCCGTCGCAAAGTGGATGATGAATATTTGTGACAAAAAAGTTTGAGATGTCTGCGTTCCCATAGTAATTCTGAGAATCTTGTCCGCGGTACAAAAGTTGGGGGGTGTGCGGGTGCGGGGAAGCAGGGCCCGGGGGAGGGAGGTATCGGCGTGACCTCGGAATCTGGTACAAGCACTGGGCCGGGACCAGAGAAACTTTTTAATAATCTTTCAAATTCATGCTTCTGTTTTGAAGCTGGAATTGGCATGAATAAACAATACAAAAATATTCCAAAACCCAATTTACAAAATACCTGTACATGTATCTACATAGTGCCGAGAAACTCTTTCTTATTTTTTTATTGATTTTTTCCTTTTTTTTATTCTTAAATATGAAAGATTGTATTTTTGAAAAATTTGAATTTTCACATATAATATTATATACGTACCTTCAGAAATCAAATCCTTTTTTCTAATAAACAAATCTTTAATATCTATATGAGTTTTTTGATATATTCGTACATATTTGGAACGAAGAAAAATGTAAAAAATAACAAAAAATGTTTACTACTTCTGTAAGTTTATGTTTACTTAATGTTTTTGACAAAACCATACATCACTTTTATAGCTCTTGTTTCGTAATTCAACTTGCACATTAGGTATGTGGATGAGATATTCCTACAAGCGGAATGATTGAGAGCGCTATATTTTATTTATAGTTTTTACAAAATCATTTACGTCAAGTGTTTTAATATATGGATACCTTCGCTAGGCGAATGGTTTCGATATCAAATTAATAGATTCTTAAGTCATCTTCAACCAGTGGTCTGAGGTGATAAATAAATTAATAAGTTTTCATTGGCATGTCAGAATATTCAAACATTTTCTTTATAATATCAACTCCAAAATGTGGCTTATCCCATACGCAACTTCTTCTGCTTTATCAACTTTATCCCATGCTTAATTAAACAAAATAAGTACTTTTGATGCAATCTGATCATTATGTATGTATTTAGTTCCAAATGATAAACTTTCATGGATCACTGGTTGCCCAAAGACAGTAGAAAGCCGCTTGTTCAATACCGAAGACACCCACAGTATTGAATATTGTTTCATACTCTTGTAAATAAAGTATTGTAAGTATTTATAAAATACATTCATCGACGTCTACAATCTTCAAGTGTGTACCTGGGAACCTTAACGCATTCTATTTTTAATTAATTAACTAATTTAATTAAATTAATTTCTCCGCATAATTATTATTATTATTATCTCGACGATATAAAATAAAAGTTTGTACATATTTCTGAGACAGAGCCGGTCTTGTATTTTAATAAAATTGAGCTACGCGATAGCGTTGTCTAAAAATTGTATTAAAAATAACAATATCAATTTCTAAAAATGGTTGGAAATTTAAGTAATTTTAATATTTTTATGCATAAAATATGATGAAAAAACGAGATTTTTATTACTCAAATCGCGGACGTCCAGAATTTAAATCACATTGTCAAACCACGCAGTTCTCGGACGTCCACATTTTTTTAGCACTCCCGTTTTAAGACAGCTAATCCTCTTTGACATCATTTCATATTCTATGCACTCCACATGTCCAAGTCATCGTGACATATTTACACGCATTCTCTCCACAACACTCTGCACTTGGATACGCTCATTTTCCTGATTCTCATTAAGTACATAAAAATAACAACAGGGTAATTATTATACATGTTTGTAATATATTACGGGATAGTTTTTCTCCATTCCTTATTTCGAGGCAGTGTTGAACAGTGTCGGGTAACAGGCTGTAGTGACTAGTGAGTGACCGCTCGCATACCTCTAGAATCATCATCATCCCGCCATGGGGAGGCTTTAAATACATTCTATTCTAATAGGTCTGGGAGACTATATAGGGATAGAAGGGGGCAGCGGTAGTCAACTGCTGAAATATAACTTAGAAACGTCTACACCATTTGTAGGCACAAAAACTAATATGCTTATAGTCGATGTATGTTTATAGTATGAATAATTATGACAAATATGTTTTAATATTGCTAATTGAAGTAAACCTAAAATTGTTCTAAAATTTAATTCATTTTGATTTCATAGAAACCTTTCAAAAACGTGATTGAAATGAACTGAATAATTTAAAATATCTATATCGTAGTTTTAAAAATAGCAAGTGTCCAGGTAAGCAAATGTCTCAGAAATAAATATCACTACTTTTTTTACAATTTTTTTATTTGATATATTCGCAAATATACACACAAATAGTAAAAATATGCTTATCATACATAAGTATACTAAAAGACAATATCCATGTTTACTTATGGAAAGATTTTTTTGTTTGGTATGTTATTTAGTTCATGTTTGTAGAAATGTTTTGTACACCTATAATAATTCATTCAATATGTAGGTTTATTTCATAATATGGAATGCTGCGCCATGTATTATGTGAACCACAGACATTGGAGGTGAATACAACCATGTACATAATAAGTACCAACAACTATATATTACTACTACTAAAGAGGAAAGTACTATAGTTTGTAGTTTATACTCCGTAAGTACTTGGGAAGGTTCCTATTATGGTTTGTAAGTACTTAGAAAGGAATAAAGTATACTAAGTAGAAACAACTTATAGATACTACACATTATTATTGTTGGACGATGCACAGTGGTTTAATGGAGGAACGAGAGGTAATTTTAATTTGATTAGTGTTTGCTAGGAATGCTCTTTCAAAAGATAAATGTAACATCACATAATGTGTAATACAGTACAATATACATTATAGAGGTCGGGTATCCTGCTGAAGACAAAAATGCTTTTATAAATAGTGCATAACTACACAGAGCCATACTAGAAGACATTATCTTATATTATAATATTTTCCATTATGACCTTATTGGCAATTACAAAAAAAGTGAGTATAATGATTCTGGGTAGATAATATTTTGAAAATGAATTTGCTATGAAAATTTACCAAACAGGGCACTTTTATTTTTCCACATTATAAATCGCATAGTATTGTGTAGTGTTTAAATATCATGCTGCCATATCTATTGAAAAAAAAATATAAGACAACCAGGGCGCTGGTTTTCAAAAATCATTTCTTTGCGAACAAAGTCATAGTGTTAAAATGTATTCACACGGGGCGAATATCGTCAGCCGTTTGAACCGTGTGAACACAAATTCGATTTTAAACAGATCTTCAATAAACTTGAAACTATAAACCCAGTAAAAACGATATCGTATAAAGCTGAAAACGTTTCAACTTTTATTTGCTCAACTATGTTGGTTTCTATACCACCGTACCTATAGTCGAAACTATTTGTCGTTGGTCCATTGTTTGATGCTGTGTACTCGTGCATATTTTTTCGTTTTGCTTTTATAAAAATGTCGACTTTTCCTTAATTAAAAGACGTACCTATTGTATCCTCTACTACAACAATTTCTACCAAAGACACATAATACCTACGTTAATTTTTTTTTTTTAAATCTACGTCAAAATCAAAGGTGGAATGTCTGAACATGTTTCATGTTTATAACGTTCTACGGATATTGTCTTTATGCGAGCGAAATCGTCCGGCATCTGTGTCATTTCGTGTGATCACCACGTTGGGAAGGTCGTAAAATGGTGTAAAAAATCCAATCGGTGCATAATTAGTAATTTGATTGACTCAGACAAACTGCACTAAATTGATGAGGATCGTTCCCATTTTATTCAACAATTTATTGGAAGTATACAAAAGTACGATATAATATTTAATTTGATAGAGTGGAACCAGGTCACGATTTTAAATTAAAATAAATATGTAGCTACATTTCGATGTTGTCATTTTTATGACGAGTGATTAAACAAGTACACTTAATTTTAAAATTCGAATAAGAAAAAAAAACAATATTGATAATAATAATTGTCTTAATAAAATATACAATCTATGGTTTTTAAATTTTTGGCAAATATGGGCAATAATTTTATTGTTATTGATTATAAAGAAACTTGCATAGGAACGTATTATTACATATTTTTAATACAATTTGCATTTTATTAATTTGTATTTAAATATGCTATCGATTTTTTTTTCATTATTTTTGATACATGTAGATGCTATTGACTATGTCTTGATTGCGTTATGCCACAATGTTTCAAGCCTCACCAGTTAATATTTCAATGAATTTTAATAGGGAGATAATCATCGTTTTTTAAGTTTTTATGCCAACACTAGCAGTTGAAAGCGTCCTGAGTTATTAAAAAATATAGGCAGATATCACCGATAATTGGCTGCTCAAGTATCTTAGTAAGACATTTATGGGAAATTTGACAATATCCCCTATTCTATATTGATTCGAACTAAAATAAGAACGTTCCTAAATTTTATAATTAAGGTCACTTAAGTGTACATTGGTATTCTATAAACTCTAAAATATCATATAAAATACGAATTTTAGTTCAAGTGGACTTAAGTGACCTTAGTTATAAAATTTAGGAACGTTCTTATTTAGAAGATTCTTAATATAGAATAGGGGGTATTGAAAGTTGGCCAAATACAGCGCTGATCTATCGTCCACAAGGTTTCCGACAATCTGGATGTTCATCTTTCTTGATGCACTATTCCGATGACAACGAAATATACGCTCTGAAAAAAGGAGACTGGTTTATACTCTGTGCTGTCGCGATTTAACAAATTTATTTTTCAATTTTATGCCTTGATACATTGTTGCACAATACACTTTATTTTAAAGATCCGTATGATCAGCACCTGATTGGGCAGCAACAAGCAATTATTTATTATCAGTTCCATTTGGGGACCGCGTATAATTAATTAAATTCCTCCTACAAGATACTACACACATACACATAACCAATAAATTAATCAGTAGTAATACACTATAGCTGATAACATAAGACCAGTTCTGAGTTCTAATGGTAATACTATAAGAAAGATTCTTAATCAGGGGTGCGGGAAAGTATTTACAGAGGTGCGAGAAAGAGATTGCCATCATTAATGCAAATGAAAATGAAACAGAGAAATCATTGAAATGCAAATAAAGATTTACGGGTGGACTTACAGTTATAAAACAACCTCATTTCTAAACCATTGTAAAAGGAAACAGAACAGTAATTGAACATTGAAATAATGTACACGATTTTTATGTATAGGTACATGTTTGTTTTATTTTTTAACAATAAAAATATTTTGTATCATGGACTACCTAAATGTTAAATATAAGAAGGATATTTTTGACGAGAGTGTGAGATTACGTTATTATAATATCGAAGGGGGTGCGGACAATTAAAAAAGTTATGAACCACTGTTAGAAGTGGTGAGTAGTAATTTATTATTAAACTAAAAACAACCAAACCGTACAATGTTTTACACCTCGCAGTATACGGATGCGTTTGATGAATAAAGAACGGTCTGCATTAGATGACCTAACCATCATAAGATAAAATAATGTTCCCGTATTTAATAGTATCAATCATTGGTAGGTACATAATATGTTTTATGTAAGAATGTATGTATGTTTGTATAACCGCATGGTAGACAAATTTTCCTACATTTTTAAGACAAGAGGTGACAAAAAATTAGTTAAGCTGTTTTACGAAAATTTGGATCTATCAATCTTGTTTATGGATAAAAAAAATGTATATATTTTTCTTATCTCTGTCCAATATCTATCCTCATTCTTCCTCCAATGGATGGGGTAACCAACATACTTTTTACAAGGATATCAGAAATAGGTATTGTTAAATCTTTATTTGAAAATGAAATATTTTCCCCAACTAATGCAAATAAGTTTGCAACATATAAGTGAACGTTTCATCGATAGATTTCCATTCGATGACTACTAATCCCTTTTCACGAGGCTGGGTTAAAAGCTAGTATTATCTAAAGGAAGTATTGACAATACACAAAGTATTGATATGAAAAGTAAAGCGATTTTACATGCAGCAACGATCAAACTATATACTTATTCTCGTTATTATGGGTGTGTATGTGTACCTATGTATATTGCGTCGGCGCACACTTTATATACAAACGACATCAAATCATCAATAACGACAGAACCGCTTGTATGTATTGGTATTTTTATTCAACACATAATAATAATAATAGTAATATAATTCCGATATAGTTGTTGTCTGTAATACATACTGGTTCAGGTAAAAGAAGGTTAGGTATATTATTAATATGAGTGTAAATGTAGGTGTGTGCGTGTGTATGAATGCGGAACGTCTCGTTATGTTGTTGTATTTGTATGGCCTATTGGTGGATCATACAGCCAGTCGCTGAACACAATTCTGGACCACCGGGGTAGTTGGGAGGTTCTTCGGACTACTAAACTGGAAGGTGGTGGAAGAAAAGAGCCAGTGGATTCAAATAATATTATTATATATCTACTTATTTAACACCTATGTAATTACTTACACAACAATCTGACCAAAGAGGGGATAATTTATATAAGAGCAATACTTTTATACCTAGCTGCTTTTATATACAATTTATTTATTATTTATATATTTTATTGGTCATTATGATACATATACCATTTTATAAAGACATTGGGGTATATATTAGCAATTTAGTACACAAAAAGCGATTTTATCGCAGCACTGTGACTTTTCAACTAACCCGATTTACTAATTATGTAAATATTTGTGAAATATCTTCTTCATTTAGGGTGCTTTGCTATATAAGTACACATTTTTTATCAACTAATCCTTATCCATTTCTATGATGGACAGCAAAAAATAAACTTTTAGGCTAATTCAAAAACACATGAAAGAATTTCAAATAAATTTTTCGAAACAAAATAAGAAGGTATTTATCTTTAAAAATACATTAACCTGCCTGGAAACTACCAATCCAGTACGTAACTAAGGTAAATCGCTGCATCATCATCGTAGCATCAAAGCCAACATGAGAAATATTATGCACATTCCAACAAAAAATACATATAAGAGAAGATTCATATTTTATTATACCCATATATACCTACAGTTTATAAAAGTTCGTATTATAAACATTGAAAAACAGAGATAATGTACACACAGACATCAGTGGCGGAACAATGTGATGGCTCAAACATCGATGACTCAAACACACTCAGATAATATTATTAATTATAAGGTACCAATACCTCATAAGAACAAGCATCACTGATTGAGAAAACCATAGTACTGGAGATCAGTTTGATTGGTTTTATGGGTTTCGACACGAAAAACAAATAACCGATTGAAGAGTTCTCCACATATTTTTATTTATATGGATATAGCATGATATTTTAATAATAGAACATATTTTTTGGTATGAAATGACGTTAGAGTAGAGAGTGTATCGGATATATAAGAGTAGAGGAGAAACCATGTAACAAACTATATTAAAGATGTATCGAGAGGGAAATGTGAGTAGGTGCCACACAGAATTTATGGTTTTTGTTAACACCTATGTTGCATTATAAACTTAGTGTATTTAGAATCTTTTCTAGTTTATTTTGAATTGACAAATGATTTGCATATTCATATTCTTAACAACTTTGTGTTTCCTTTACGATATTCAAAATTAAAAAATATGAAAAACTTTATAGTATGTTAAGAAACTATACCACTGCTAGAGACATCATCGGTATGTATAGGTATTAGTGGTATTACAAACACAATCTGACATATATTAATAACAATACATAAAACAAGTCGAGACATTAAACAGATATCATCAACTCAGGAGTGATTCAATGGGAGGGGGGATGTTAGAGCTGCTGCCGAGAAATCAACTATTTATTATTAACAAATCGAAAACGAATATTTACAAGTTTGTGGAATAAAGATTCTTAGTAAAGTCTTATACAATGTTACCCATTTTGAATGTCTTATTATTAGTGACCCAAAGAGGGCAACCTGCAAGTTCATTACATGCAGTTTATCCGCTGACTATCTTACATAATTAAAATGCCGTGATGGTACGAGTATAAATGGATCGAAATATTCAATTAGAGTTTTTGATTGTCCAATAATGTAAAATAATATTTATTAATTTAATTATTTTCACTATAGGTTCAGCGACGACTCTCTCCACTTTTATGTATTATTTTATAGCACGAATATAATTATGTATAGCGTTAAAAATATTGTTAGATTATTAAAAACACATAATACAAACGGGGTTATCTACAAATTGTAAATTTTTTTAATGTTGATTATAGAATCATTAGTTATTTAGTATTAAATGGTAATTCAAAAAATCCAAATTATGAAAACTAATTAATTTTGACAAATTTTTCACATCTTGAAAAAATATTAATTTTTTTTTAATTTTACTATTTTACTCAAATATATCCTTCGTCTACAATTTTTCACAGAAATAAAATAGATTCTCTGAATATAATTATTATATATTATATATTATGTGGCGAGTAAAACAATTACAATGGTGTTATTTATTATTACATTAAAAATATTTTAATGTAATAATAAAAAAGGCTGTGAATACGAATTAATTAGACTGTTCATTTACATTTCCATAGCACCATTAAAATAATATCTACATGTGTGTGATACAAATACAACCACATACTTATATACATTTTATATAATTTTCTATCGTAAGATGTGAGATGTTTATAATATTGAGTTACCCTTGTTTTCTGTTAATGAACGATTTGTTACAATGGGTGAGCATTTTGAAGATGATCGATATTAGAATGTCGAAGAAATTGTTAATCATTGATTATATTTTAAGAAACTCAAGACTTAAATGTTGTAATTTATTCTTCAATAATTATTTAAAATATTTTTACTAGTTTAGACTGAACTTGAGAATATACAAATAATTTTATTTATATTTATATAATAGTTTTTCTTAGGCATACATACGATTACCAGCAAATCGGTTTGAAATATATTCTCAGATAGAATAATCAAATTCCAAATATATACACAAATTGTATAGTTATATATTATTAAATTAAATCAATTCGTTTATAAATTGCAAATAAACAAATCGTTCAACGAGTCGTACCTTGGAACGATACAGCTCTCTGAAAAGAATTGAGTTAAACCAACACTAATTATTGTGTACATTTTTTATGAATAATACTGGCGTCTAACGATGTGAAGCAGTATATTATGGTATATTACAATATATTTATATATGTAAATGGCTGTAGTTTTATTTGTATACAAACATGATACAGTTGTAGATAGATATAATGTCTGTACAGTTGGGTGAAATTATTCACGCTCTTATGCGTTTTACAAAACGAGGATTTTGTTTTAATTGTTATAAAGGATATATGTAATTATTACAAAAGATTTTTACTTGAAATAATGAGAGAATACCAGTAATTTATGACTCATTACTTTTTGGTCGTTTGCAATAGATACCTATAGTTACTTTTATATGAAAGGATTTGATAACTGCGTAAATTTACGTTTTATTTGCAAAAATAGTAAGTAGGTAAATCCAAAACATACTGATTATCCTGTCCATTCAAAAGTAAAATATTGAGGATCGATGGCAAACATTATCGTTGAATTAAAAGTATTGAATATATTATTAGCAGATAACTTTTATACTGGATTTTGTGGATGCTAACATATTTGTAGTGGCGGTTAGCTCCACTCAATATAGCACATTTTCATAAAAATTACGGGTTGAAAAAACTTAAAAAAAAATCACAAAGAAAAGGGAAGTAAATATCCATATAAGTATCTACACGTGCTTTGTTAACCCTTTCACTTGAGAAACTTTAGTTTAAAATCATTGACCTGATTTAGGTAGCGAGGTGAATCTTTCAAGGACTGTGACCTGTTGGTAACTGATATCCCAACAGTATTTAAACACTGACTAGATACTTTGTTACTACTTGTATTAGTAACAATATTGTGAAGAAGATTGGAATGTGTATTATTGAGACAGTGAAGAAAAAGAAGGTGTTTCCTGGATGTGGTTTGTGGTGAACACATTCGCACGATGACAGTATTTTTTATTGTTTATTAATGAAGAAGAATTAAAAGCAGCAACAGGATTAAATTATGAAATAATTTTCTTTAATTACAAAAGGAAAAAATATTATTAATGAAATGCAGCAATAATGAGTGATAATTTTGTTCTGTATATTCGAATAATATGTTCATATATTGCTTATTGTGAATTTTCTCTTAAAAGTATTTATTATTAAGAGAATAGACTAAACAAATCACAATGGAAGAAATTTTAAAGCGAAAAAGAAAGATCTTTAAAAAAATTGTGAATAAATAAATAATTAGTCGTACCTAATTAGGAAGAAAAACATTGTGCCTGTAATATTTGATACAGTTTTCCAGCGGTTGAAAATACTCGTTTTTCAGGGAAATAAACAATTTCAAGATATTGTAAATATTTAAGAATTTCACACCCTTAAAGGTTGATATTGTGTATTCTTTTCCGGTCAACTTCTATATCAAAATATGTCTGAGAAAAGTACGTATACCATAAATTATGGAAGTACTGAAATTCCAGATAACTGGTTTTTTTATTATTAAAAATATAAAATTGTTAAATAAGGATGTGCGTTATCAAATTGTAAATTAATATGATGAGATTTCAAAATACCATCAAATCATTTCCTGATTCGCATACAAGTAGATTGGTAAGACATCTCTCTGCAAAAGCTCGCGTGTAAGTATTTTTTTTATCAAGTTCATTAGAGTGAAAGATAATTTTCATGGGTAAATTATCTTGTTAATGGTGAGAGGTCGTACGTGGTTAGGAAGATTTTAAGTGATCCATTTTTTGTTTCAAATATCCTGTCGATATTATAATTGATAGAACTTTAAATTTAGTCACAAGAGAAAACAAAATAGGTACTAATTAATAAATAAATTTAAACGATTTCACCCTGATAGTATATTTTAGAGATCGGTTAGGTACTTGTCACAGCTATACGAGTGCAAGATAGAGAATTTAATTGAAAAGTGGAATATTTTTTGACGTAATGCTTTGAATTTGTGTTCCATTGATCTCTATAAGTGAATCGTGGAACTAATTTACTGAAGAAATTGACTAATAAGCTATAAATTCCTTAACATAAGGGACTTATGGGATAATTTTATGGATATACATTGTGCTGTAGAGTAATATTATGAATGAGAGTAACAGATTATACATACCTGATTTAACACTACAATGAATATGTGCACGGGCTTCGTAGTAAACCCAGTCGAAGCCTGCTTCGACCGCTAGCCTCGCCAGCATTCCATACTTGGAGCGGTCCCTATCTGACGTGGTGATGTCCACCGCCCTCCCTTCGTAGTGAAGGGAATCTGGGGCTAAATGCCCCTCTTCATCCCATCCTTCTGTGACCCGCAGTCGAACACCGGGCCATTGATTCATTACTGAGATCGCTAATGTATTCAGTCTCTCTTTGCACCTCTGGAAAACGAAAAAGAAATATAGTTGGTCAACTTAATTAAAATCAACAATTTACCAATCGACATAATTGATAATTTGGTAATAAAGTTAAAACTGCTAATCGAAAACTTAATTTCTTTAACATACAACGCCTTTACCGTTTAAGCATATTGCTAACCTTAAAAGTGTTTTGAGGATGGAAAAATACAAAAAGGTTTGAAGTGTTTGAACACCTAAATGAGAAATTCTCTTTTCATAAAATAAATACCCGCTTTTACAAAAGTTGTATATAAAAAATACAAAAAACGAAATTATTAAATTCTGAAAAATTTATGCTATTGTGGGTATGAGTGGTATTTGTCATATCAAATTATTAAGGAAAGCCGCCCTTTTTACCAGCACCCTTGAAACGGTCAAAGTATCGTAAAATGGTTCCAAAGAAACAAATCATCCAACATCATTATCATAACTCGTAAATAATTAATTAGGATTAATATTAAACAACTGAACTCATTAAGTTAAATATATTATTTCTTATGCAGTTAAGTTACTGAACATAAGTGACAACACACGAATAAATCAAAGTATATTATTATGTATCACTTCGATTATCGCGAATTTCTCAGTTGAGCCAAGTATAAAGGTGGCCATTATTATTAATATACAATTGAATATTGTATATTAATAAGTTTACATACACATTAAATGGTTCAGTGTATGCAAAGTTGTTGGCGTCGTATCGTTTTATATTACACACTCCTATTGTTACGGCAGCTGAAATTTTCCAGATTATAATATAATGTGTATTATATTATTACTATTGTCGACCGAATAATTACAAATGCGCTTATTGCATGTGGGTGAGATTTACCAATGTAACATATGTGGTTATTCTTATATTAAAAGCGTCACAAAATGGGGTGTTACAATAAAATAATGTGCGATTATACAGTATAACAATGTAAAGAGAAGACAGGTGTTGGTAAAATTAATGTAATCTAAAATAAAACACTTATTTGTAGTATATCCACGGTGACTTTTTATTGGACGCAAGCCGGCTTTCAAGACAGCCTGATGATGAGAGCGGAAGCTCTTGAAAGCCGGCTTGCGTCCAATAAAAAGTCACCGTGGATATACCTACTACAAATAAGTGTTTTATTTTAATTAATTCAACATGAATTTCCACCAAGTACCGTCGGTTGAAAATATCAATTTTAATGTAATCTAAATTAGAAGACATTTATTATACAACTTACAGTGTTCTTCGGATACTTCTATTAGGACGTTCATCTCTCATGTAATAAAAATTTCTCAAAACGAAGGGTAACTTTTAAGGAAATTTATTAATATGATAGTATTTTTTTTTTGAAAGATGTATCTGGGTTTTGTTAGAAACCCAAATACAACCCTACACACTTTTCACAGTAAGTTAAAAGGAATATTTTATTAGAATCGTAAAATTTTGATTCTCTCTAGAGCATAGGGTGGAAATCAATCTCCGCCAAGAGAATTTTATGTAAAACAAGTAAACTAAAAGGGATTTTAATGGAAATATATTTTTAATGAGTTTTAACGTGCTTACACCTATATCATTCCAGACGCATTTTGATGCAGATAGTTTTAAAAATAATTCGTAAATTGCATCAGGAAACTTCATCCCAAAATCATCAATGATAATAATAAATAAATGTTAGTACCTCAATAAGTACGTGCATAAATTAAAAAAATTAAAATATAACAGGTAGAGAAAAAACTACTTCTAGAGGGGAAGGTTATATGCACATTAATATTATGAAAAATGTACTGTTAGCAATAGGATGTAGTGGAGATGAGAATAAGGGTATAGATACTATTATGAAATGGCCAACGGAAACAGGCAATGGTAGCGTAGCGAATCAAATATTGAAATGTTTTCTAACAACAAAGTATTTGTAAATTTAAAATGCAACAGTTATAATACTATTATTCGAAATAAAATATTTATTATATTATGTATATTTAGTAAAAATCTCGTTAAATATTTTTGAGTAACTATTTAAAAAAAAAAAAAAATTCATAGACTTATATGAACAACGAAACCAGAATCTGAGAATGTCTTGAGAAGAGATGACCAACTGGTGCAAAGACGCTCTGGATAAAGGAAACTGGTTTCTGCCTAGTGTTTTTGGGAGAAGCCTTGAAGGACGATCGTTTAGGAGAAAATTTCCATTAAATCCATAATCGTCTACAATGTAACTCTGGATTTTAAGGGTCAATCTCGTAATGAATAAGCGATATATGAATTATAAATCAAAGTACGTAAGTCCATACTTAGGAATCTACTTACATTAGGTTTGTTCTGTTGTAACAGATTGGAACGTAATTAATTAGAAAAATATATCAAAACTATGTAATAAAAACTTGTCAATGTTGATGCTGTTACTCATCACTATAAAGCAGACATTTCACACTTGACAATTTATTATTGTATTTTGAGGATGAACGGAACGAATTGCAATACGCCACGTATATCAATATCAAATAAGACTGAGGAAATGAAGAAGTATTGCTAAATTAAATAAATAAAACAAATAAAATAAATATAAACATTTGTACCTGTTCCAAATACTTACGTCACATAACAACTAGTCGATTAGATACGTGCCTATTGGTTCATTGTCCAAACACCGTACGCGACAATATTTTGTTAAATAAACAAAAGAAGCAATATGCACACATTCTACCATTATTACAACAATATTAAACCGTGTTACAATAACTCATTTTGGTCCTGGAAATAAACGCTTTTGAAATTGTATTTTAAAAACCTCCAACAAATATTGAAAGTTAACAGCGCGGAAAATCGTGTAACATACCTACCTACCTTTCCAACATAAAGAATAATAATAATAATATATTTTTATGTATCCCGTATATACAATTAACTTCAGAAAACACGTAAACAAATAAGTTAAACATCAATAAAAATGTTTTTAATAACATTTCTTGTATGTGCCTGCAAATAGTTAGGTAGGTACTCGATTACAAAACAAAACTACAAACTGTGAATGTTTAACAGCTTGTCGTTCAAATATTATTGTAATTTTACGACTTCTACGACTTTCGGATGATGGGGTATGTAATTCATGTACAATATTGTTTACGAGTAGGTACGTACGGTGTATTGCAGATATATTTATTAGGTTTATTTGAAGAGCTTTTATTGTTGATATAAAGAAAAGCTTTTTAATAATTTCAAGGTGAACAGAAAATGATTGATTTTGAAGTTATTGATTTAACGTGATTAGATGGAAGAAATCACATTTTTTTTAAATTTATTCTTTACTGTACATTGATTAAGAGTAAATTTACATAAAAAAAACATTCATACAACTAATTCATAATTAAAAAAAAACATCAATACATTCATACAATAGTGATAATCCTACCACTACCTACACATCATCACATTTTTTAATGTAAATTGCTTTATTGATTTTGTTATGTAAATGATGATGTGCAGTAAGAATAAAATAAATAGATATATTTAGGTCATATTAGAAAATTTGGAACACAAAGCGCATAGAGCATACTAACGAATTTTCCTGAAAAAAGGTTTTGTAAAAAAATAAAATCCGATGGATGTATTTTTTACAATCAATTTTTTAATAGGTATGAAATATAACTTGATCATGAGTAGTTTCGCACCAAAATATACTTCCTGTTCACATCGAACGTAATAAATAGGTATACAGAGGACGAATTTATCGCAGAGACGCGATTTGTTCCAATAAATATTTTTTGTCAAATCTTAACTTCCAGTTAATCATGAAGGTATTGGATATATTTAATCATAAAATTTTTATTATCAAATAAAAAAAACAAGGAACATATTGATAATCAAAATATATGATCTCTTAGTTATATGCAAATACTATGCAAAATAATAATAATAATAAATTATTTATTTATTATTAATCCACTGTATTATGCAAACAAGCTAAATGTGGTAACAGACGTGTCAGATTGTACATGGAGATAATGATGTTGCAATAATCACTGTAATGCAATATAATAATATGTACACTTGCTTACTTTTACTTGTTAGTAATATCGAGTGACAGACCGCATGCTGCACTGATATGAAGACTTAATTAAACAGTAATGATCGTACAAATTCTCAGTAGAGAAAGGGTACACAGTAAAATATATTTTCAGAAAGATATAACCTTGGGGTTTACTTCACCGTTCCTATGACAACGACATCAGAGCGTAGGGAATGTAATGGGAAGAGGTGACGCGATTGGAGATTAACACAGAGACCTCATTTATTACAGGTGCCGTGATATCGATGTTTGAAAGAACCATTATTTTGGGACAAATTAAGAAAATTATTAAAAACATGCAATTTTTTATGATGTTGTATAATTTTAAAATAAATTCATATTTAAATGTACAAGTCTTGATGCTAATAATATCGAAGTATTTAGTTAAAAAAAGTGAAGAATAAAATGAATGCGGTTTGTATACAAATATTTTGTATACGATAACAATACGATTTAATTATAACAATTATTTGTGTGTATATACAAAAAAGGTTAAAATATTTGACAACACATTCAAGTAAACCTTTTCATAATCACTTGATGTGGAGAATCGCAAAGACAGTTTTCAATGTTTGGCAAAATAATAAAGGTGGAATAACGTAAAAAAAAAGAAGTTGAATGTAATACACAACTAGATAATTCCCAGAAGATTGTCGAATCCGTTTTCTTCTATTATTGAAAGGCACTGAAGGGAATTATCGTATTATTTAATAAAACCATTTTTATTTTTATGTGTTATAATGAATTTATAACGTATAAAAGTTAGATAAATCATATTTTTACAAGCATGACTTTCAAAATCCGAACAAACGAAAATCGATACTGGATTTGAGTTAGTACTTAGTTTCTACTAAAATACGGGTTTAACTGAATGTCTTATAGACATAAATACCAGATACATCAAAGTAATTATATGATATATTACTAACTTGATTTTAAAATGCGTTTACGTATAAAATATTTTATTGGTCTGTGTAAAATATCTAAGTAAATAAATATATTACAAACTACCTACGTTCAAATAATCAAAATCCCAAGTCACTCGAAAACGGGTGGTTAGCCGAGAATTTTTTTAAAAAATAATCAAAATATACATGACGTGTTTTACATTGGCTGAAATATCATCTATAAAATCTGTAACTGGAAATTTGTTTAAAAAATAATCCATATCTAAAAATTATAAACGAAGGAGATATAATTATTTTATTTATTGTTTTAAAAGTAAGACCGCTTTGGTTTCTAAGCTCTCTCTTAAAAATAAAATGTCTAGGTTTTGTCAGCTTATTATAAGCTTCAAATATGTGATGAGTAGATTAATGCTGTGTCCGTCTATTTATAAAAGGAATACCTGTCAATCTTCAATTTGTTCTAGTGCCAAAACAAAAGGACCATAGAGAATACAAACAACTAGATAGATATACATAACACAGTTTGTTTTTATGTCCGAAAACCAAGCAATTATGATTGTTGTCAATTCATTATTGGCACTTGAATAATAGATAAGTAACAATAGGGAAAAAATAAATAAATAAACTAAGTCAATGCTTTTTGTTACGTGAAGTATGGTAAAATAGTTACAGTTTCAAGTATGCTCAGGAACTCGTAGGTAATATTATTACAAACTCAATGACACCTTTAAGAAACCGTGTGAACTTTTGCTACGGTAACTCTACACCGTCGCAGTCTCCGGGGGTGACCATTGTTTCAATACAATATTAACATTGTGAAGCACATTATTTTATTCCAATAAATTCTATGAAACAAACAACATTATTTATGCACTTCGTTTTTCTTTTGCATCAATCACAATATGACTATTTCTATTTGTCTTTGTTTTCTAGAAATAATGTTCAATTTAATAATTCATGTTATATCTAACTTGGAACTTATGTATTTTAGTAATAGTAGAAGAGACGGATTTTTCTTTGTTAGAGAATACTGACTTTTTTCTCGGATAAGATTATAAAAAAATATACAACTTTGTAGTAGCATTTAAAATAAGTATTTTATATTTATACAGATTTAGAAGGTGTTTGGTAGGAAGAAAATAGAGTCATAAATATTATATGAAATGTAATTCGAAACAAAAGTACGTGAAGAGTTTCACTTTGAAGTGTTTATTTTTATACAAACCTTGTTTTTAACATGAAACAATAACTACTTACGCAAAGGGTGTAAATAATACTCAAAGGTTATTTTTTAATCTAAACATTTTAAGGTAATAAATTTCTTGCATGCAACCCTAAAATATAGTCCAGATTTCAAACTTGGTGGCGGAATGCATATAAAGCATTTGTTGTAAGATTATAAAACCATTAATATTGGGAAACTATTGTGAGAAAATAAATTACCTGTTATAGTCCTCAGTGTCCATATATTCTCCCACGATTGGAACAAAGCGATAAACACCTACATAATATATGTAATATAATGCAATATAATGTCAGAAACAAGGTTAACAAAACCAGCGGGAGTTATGGACACCGCATGATTTGAAAGCTGAAAACAATATTCGTTAAAAAAACTTTTGACTTTGTTCAATAGTTTCCGGTCTTAAAAATGTTCGAATCCTGTTTAAACGAAAATGAAATTGAAGTTTGATTCACGCACATTGAATAATTTATTTTTAAAACTACATAATTATGTAGAAAGTGTACAATAAGAAGTTTCCAGTAAAAATCTTTATAAAATATCTGAACATGTTCATATGATGATAACATATTATTTTATATGCATTTTTCTTTACTCAGACGCAAGTGTGTGTTATTGTTAATAAGCAGTTTGTTTTCAATATATCACAGATTATTTAATAGATATTATATAAGATAGATATGAATATTAATGAAACTACGGCTTGTTCAAACAAACGATCACGCCTCTTATAATCAGATCATAATAGCTATAAATATAAATTCTGCTTAACAATAAATAATTCGATGACTAATATTCATAATAAGGGAATAGATGCCGCTAAATAATATTGAATATAGATTCTAGCAACCGGAAATTCAAACCATGTACTAAATATCTATTCAAAACTACTTTGAATCACCGTGTTTTATTAAAAAGAGGTTTCATTCAGATTAAAGAGGTCCGATATACAAATTTATAACAAGCAATCCTAATTAGCATCAAAACATCGTGAAATGGACACCTTCTTAAGGCTTCTCGACAACAAGGTCTAACTAGGTATAATAAAACAAGGTATAGTTGCCTCAGACACAAAGATTCAATATCAGATTCCGTATATCAATGTGGTTTTTCATTCTACCTCAAATTCACTATCAAGGATGCCAACGTGGATTGTCTTAAATAAATATTTTTTTATATCCATTGTAAACTTGATTTCCTAAATTAGACAAAATAATTATTATTTTAAGGTACCAATAC
The DNA here is from genome assembly GCA_947579605.1 of Athripsodes cinereus. NCBI lineage: Eukaryota > Metazoa > Arthropoda > Insecta > Trichoptera > Leptoceridae > Athripsodes > Athripsodes cinereus. The sequence continues at coordinate 9,746,897 of OX388315.1, forward strand.
AAGTTTTTTAAATGTCATCGAAAATTAATACGGTAATGTAAAATGCAATTTTTGTAGTACCTATACCTATATCTTCCTTATTGCAGACTATTAAAAACACGTCAAATGCAAATGTAACAAGTGCAATAACCACACACAATTAGGTACACAGATATTTCTTCTGATTTCTTTAGTGAATTTTATTTAATTACATATAAGCAGGTGAGTATCGATCTACACCGTCATTTAAGTTAAATACCTAGTTCATCAACTTTTGCTTATTAAATAATTGTTCAAATTTACGAAATAAAAAAATATATACTGCGAATCACATACAAAACATAATAACCATCTGACTTATTAAGACCCGTGCTTCATTGAAACCGCATCAGGTGCTGCTGCTAGTAAAAAATCTTGTTTATATTTACCTTAATGATGGGAGCGAGAAACTGTGATTTTTATAAAATCATAATATAACCTACTATAGAGGCACACGATATATAGCTACCTACATTATATATCCAATCATAATGTGTTGGTATGCTAGATGTAGAAGCGTTTCTAGGCAGGTATCACCGATTTGTCTTATAAAAAAAGGATAATAATTTTAAAGACCCGCCCTCCGTAGGTGACCAGCCATAAAGTCGATCGTTAACTTCGTGGTTATCATGGGTAATATGGATGACGGTGTAATGGTTGTAAGAGGAGGAAACAGTGAGGAGGGGTTGGGTATACTTAATAGATATTGAAAAATCGGAAGTTATTAAAATACAGGTGTGTGTATGTGAAGCTCGTCGGATAGTCATCACATTTGTTCATGTCACAGGTATAGTGTACCTACTATTAAAGTAGGGTTTTTAATGCATTTGACGATTCCCATATATATATTTTAGTAATACATATTATAAACACGTAAGATTCATTTTTTCTTTGGGGCTTTGACATCAAACGCCCTTGTGATGACTTTGTTTCAAATGAACGTCATATTATTGTGCTTACGAATATTATAATATTTCTCATCGACTATTATTATACCTGACTACTTAATGAGAGAGGCATCAATATCTCCACTAGAATTATAAAGAAGAACGTATTAGTTGCATTTTCAGCTATATTTTATTTATGCAACATCCTTGTCTCCATCAAAATATGTTAGGTATATTTATAAATTCCATACATTTTTTACTATAAGTGTGTGCATGAAACTATGATATTATGCGCAAATAATATAATAAAGATAATGCGCTTATTTATATATAAGTGCCGAACGTACCAAATCTCAAATAATACTGTTATAATATATTGGTCTATGATAGATAAAAAATAAAATAACTCTTAGACAATGACGACTTTTGAATCAATATAGGTAGGTATATTGTATATAATAAATAAAGTACATATTTATTATTATTTACTAAAAAGGAGCCGCAAACTTTTCAAAATATTGAATCATATTATATTATTTGCAATCCATTGTTATGACATTGTTACTTGGAAAAGTAAGATGAGTCTAATCTAAAGAATATTATACAACGATAGATCACCAAGGAGGTTGTTATATCGCCATTGTGGAGAATAATTCTCAAAAGTTATAAGGCGTTGTATGAAGAATAATAATATTGTGAAAGAAATGAGAAATCGATAGAGCGAAAGGAACCACTTTAGAGAAATCATCGGACCGTGGAAATTCTATTAGGAGATTTTAAAATCCGTAATTGCTTTTCATAGAGAAGTAACGAGGCATATAACTACATCTAGTGTTATGGATATCGACTTAACCAAAACAGTTAAATATCCCATACCACGATCTTACACATTGTAAAAGCCTTCGAGGCGTGAGGATATACCTAAATATTGTTATTATTATTACATAAGTAAGCACTATACACAATATAGTAATGCTATATGTACTTGCACCTTCTCATTATCAACCGTATTACTCGTGAGTACAGAAATCTCATGATGAAATAAACGGTATATCGACGAAATAATCCTTCATCAGTATACACCAAGAATCTCACTACTTATTATACTTACAATATGCGTAGTAGGTACCTTAATGTTAAGAAAAATCAATTTATAAGAATATAATAGGTTAAAACATTACATTGAGATATTATTATATAAAAATTTGTGCATACCCGTATAATGTCCCGGTATAGAATAGGTCTACCACTCTTTTCTACAAGTTTTCGAGTGTCCTGTAAAAGGCAGGTGTTTTTAGAACCTCTTTTATAAGACAATTATCATCTACAATTCAACGATGAGGCATGCCACCCATCCTGAATGTCATATTTTTCATAAGCACGAAGAGGACAATCTACATGTTTATTTTTTTTTTTTAAAAAAAGATATATCTGGGTTTTGTTTGTTATAAATCCAAATACAACCTTATACACCTTTCACAGTAAGCTAGTAAAAGCTTGTGTCGTGAAAGGGGAGTTTGCCGCCACCTGGTATCGAACCACCGACCCCATGTTCACGAGGCCGAGACTCTACCTCCAGGCTACCGACGAACTCAAAATATTATTACTTGCAGTTGATCCACTGGCTACCTCACATGTGCAATATGCCGTGATGGTGTAGTAGATTATGATATTATATCTATAGAAGAAATAAACTAGAAAGTAAAAAAAGTTTGTCACATTGTACGCATTTGGGTTTCGCGCTTGCCCACTAAAACGTTGATAAAATATTTTCAACGCCGTGATGCTAGGATTTATAAATTTATGTAGGTAATAGTTTTTTTTTTTTTTTTATTATGACTATTGATTGGGAAACTTTAATAAAGTGCTTTTTGTTTTACAAATACCAATAAAATTAATGTAAGTTTTTAATTTTATCATCAATGTAGAAATGTATAAACTTTTTTATAGACATCGATTAGGTACGTTGTCGGTTATAGGTAGTAAGTAGGCAAGCCCTACTTCTTCCACGAGGAGAATAAAATTGATAACGCATATTAAAAAAAAGTCATCACTTCTTTCAATACTATTCTAGTAGGTAATAGGTAGGTATCTATGTATGTGGTGTATAAAAATTAGGGTCATTCAAGTTTTTGAATGGCATCAATTTGTGGTTTTTTTTGTTGTGAGGCGCCGGCTGTCACCCCTACTACAATATACTTACATAATATAGGTACAAATAATAATATAAAAACTGAATAATAAATATTATAATAATACAACAATATATTGTATATATAACATTATATTGTATAGGTATATATTATTATGGTGTATTGATGGAATGTTTAACTTTTCGGCTCTTCTCTTTAGTCTTTTCAACTCAACAAATAATAATAGTCAAACTGTGTAATACAATACAGGACTATAGGTGTATGTGCTGTTTCTGTGTACAAACAAACTTTACTAAGTACATAAAATATAAATAATAAAAACAGAATCGATCCTACTAAATATTAGAAAATGGGTGTGTTTAGGAGTATGCCTTTTTAATAAATTTGGTGTTTTTAATTGTATTGCAGTTGATTGATTATGTAACAAAATATAATATATAAAATATTGTGAAAGAGTGGAGTCATATAGGTATTTACATATAGTGAAAAACAAGTTATTAATTTATAGCTAGATTTTCATTCCTATTAATATTTTTATACCTTTGGGTCATAAATTAGTGAAAATATAATACTATATCCTGTATGAAGTAAGGTAGATATGAATATTATTTTTGTGTAAAAATAGAAAAAAAGAAAAACATATTTCATAGTTTTTCTTTATATATATATTTTTCAGCCAACCCAATATAAATGTTTTTTTCTTCAAAGTGATACTGTATCTATTTATGGATGATTTTGCCAAAAATCAAAATGTTGGTTAATTAAATGATAGTTAAAAAAATCATACATTTCATGCATTATTTCGTATTATTTTTTCAATTTATTTTTTTAACCCTTAAAACATCCCTGTCCTTGTAATATTTCATCTCCATTCTTCATTCAATTATTCAGGGTAGGTATATGTTTGTCCTCAAACCCAGCGCAGTGCCGCTCAAGAGAGTGAGAGAGAGAGCGCTCTCAGCCGCATACATCACCAGGCAGGTGAGGCCTGTAGACCACAGACGAAGTTGCATCCGATATTGTTGAAAATAATAACATGAATTACATACATACGATAATAACATTTTGATTTTTACATTGTAATATAATACGATATACGTATGACAATAAGATCTGTTTCCTATTATAACACTGATACATTTTTACCTACTATTTATAAGAAATAAGAACATCATTCATAAAATATTTCATACCACGCAATATGAACATATTATATTTTATTGCAAATCTACAATGAATAATTATAAGAATGAAGTCTACAAGTTGTATACGTGACTAAGAGCTTTTTGAAGGAAATTAGAATACGTATCTGATATCTCTCTCGAAAAATCATAAAAATATTCAAATATAATTTTTCCTAATATACAAATAATTAGTATATTCCATCTTTCAATAGAGCTCATATAATGAAAAAAGTATTTACCTATACGTAACATAATATTAATTATACAATCCTGTATATTTATTTACAGACATATTTAGATACTTATGTACTATAAAATTTCAATCTTAATTCTAACAGAATAAGAGGATGTTCTTTTCTGATTATTATGCGGCACGTGGGTTTATTATTTATATGTGATATTTCAAATTGCAAAAAATATTATCATTCTATCGCTTACGCGAACAACGGATAAATTTTGCACGCTTAGTTATTTACTATTTAAATATTTACATACAAGTCTTATTTATATTTTTACCGTTTTAAAATTTGTATAGATGAGACGTAATTGGATAAAACAATTTTGTTGCAACTACGTAAATTAATTCTTTGTAAATTTGATAATGTCAATTGGTGAAAAAGAAAGTCGTGACCATAAAAGGTCTAAAAGTTCTATAAGAAAACTCTACCACGTAATAACTTATAAATAAACAAATCTGTTATTAATTTCAATTAGTTTCAAACAATTCCTCGATACATGTACCTAGACAGACGTGGTGTGAACTTGTTATATCAACAATGTTTATAATTTTCCGTCCATCATAAAAAAAGTATGTATACAAACTACGTAAGTACAACAACTACGCAATATAAATAGTAATAATATACAAACGTGTCTTTCACCTTGTTATAAAAAACTTTAGAAATTATCGAATAATAGTCACTGTCGGCTCACTTTACATAAAGCGTCTTGGCGCCTCAGGCTATGACATTATAGGCAGTTTATTGATATAGTTAAGTTTTTAAAGTGTCGGTAATATTGGTGGAAGTATTACGTGTGTACTATCTGTGTATAATATATACTTAATATATTACCTACAAAACGTAAGTGTATTCACATTCACATAGCCTACGTTTATAATATGCTATGTATAAGATAACTCGTTTAATATTATGAGACGAATCATACGGCGCATAAACCAATAAATAAAATTTGAATAAGTGGAAAATATATTATCATCTATTTTGCGAAAACGGGATTATATTGAGATATGATTTATAAATGATTATTAAAAATAATATAGAGAAACAATACAATAAGTCTCTCGGATCAATTTTGTACCATTTGAGTTCGTATATTTCTACGAAATTTTAACGTTCTGTTATAGAAACGATAAAGTATGCAATGAGATCACCTTGTGGATACAAAAGGTGCATTTCTTTGACATTTATTAAAAAATATTTTGAAAACATGCACGATATTGTTTTATGCAGTAAGTACTATAACATATGTTACAAAATTTAAGATTGACAATTTATTATCCCTCATACACAGTTCGATCTCTATGTGGGTAAAATAATATTTAAGGTGAAAAAAAACTTTATCTGTCACCCCTATGTTGGTCGTCTAACAACGTGTCATAGTTTGTTCTTAAATGTGGCACCTTTTGTCGGTGAGTCGGACGCGTTCATTGGTCGGTTCCTTTCATCTGGCAATGGACAGAAAACCAAACAAGAGACAACTATTACGACTACAATAACATTGATAGATCACATATATGTAATATGTAGATCATAGATCTACCACAGTGACAAATACATATAAATCCACTACACTTTGTATGAATGGATCTCGTTCAATTTTATAAAATGCAGGTATACAATACATGTACAGTAAAACCGATACTGTTCAAAAACTCTTGTAAGTCGAAGAAAATATACGGTTCGAGTAAATTAAAAAGAAAATTATTCATAAACTTGAAATTGCTTGTACGAGTATTTCGAAGGAGAAGAAGAACAGCAGCGAGATTAAAATCATGTTCAAGACTTGACCATAAGAGCACGAATCATATTTTTTATATAAGTTGACCATTCAGAATGACCTACACCTTTATTGCTTGAAATGTGGGTGGTTAAAACCTCCTCTTTAACGAAATCAAAACCTCGATATTTCAATGTGTAGACACCAGATTGATGTACTTATATATCTCGGATCTTTGCGGATTTTCACGTGATCTCAAAAACCTCGACAAGTCGATTTTTCAGTGATCTCTTGAAATTTGACGCACCGTAATTCGACTGTACTTTGTTCTCTCCTATAATACATTGATCTACTGTATACTATTATATGATATATATTATAACATATTATAATCTGATCAGATAAAATTAAGAGTAGGTGTGTGATTACTGAATAACTGCTAATATAATACTTGGCAAGTAGGTACTGATTGGTTCACGAGAACCAAATTAAAATCATGTTTTTTTTTGGCATGTGCTTGTTTTTGGATACAGTTCATTTGTGGGAAGTACGGGCGATTGGATTACACGATGATAATAAATTTAAATAAAATATACAAATAAACACCAAAATGTTGAATATCGCTTATATTTTATTTGGATAGGAATATTTTTCGATTCAGTTATAATTTTTTAAATGGATTTCTTTACATAGTCATTAACATATTGATACTTTAAATGAGTAGGAAAAATAATCTTTTTGGTGGGTATATGAGAAAATATTTTGAGTATTTATGAGCAATGATTAGTGGCAAAAGAGCGTAGTTTTTTCATCCGCAAAATTTCTGAGAGGCCACAAAATTTTATAAATTCATAAATATCTGTTTTTTTTTACGTGAAAAGCGAAAACTTTGGCAGAAGGAAGGATGCTTTCTATTTTGCAGGATTTTATTTCACTGCATTTAATATTTTATATAATATAGTTTTGTATACCTATACGTGAGGTTGCAGTCGATTTCATCGGAGGATGTTTCTTTATGAAGAATAGCTATAACCATGTAGCTAGGTGCCTATAGATATGTATATTCATTCTGTCAGTCGGCTCTATAACCTGTTGCCGTAGTGTGTTGTCAGTATTATGGTGGACGAGGAGGGATGAGATAGTGGTGGAGGAAGAAGACATGTGCGGGGAGTGTTGTAGAAGAGCAGCCAGCAAGCATCACAACTTAGGGGAAATATTATTGTAATGAGCTAGATGACAAATTACAGCAAAGCTCACACTTAGGAAATGAAAAACAAATATATATGTTTTTTTTCATATTATTAATGCTTATTTGCAAAGCATTAATGCTTTATCATACAAATTATCAATAATTAAGTATGTACTCAGATTTCATAAATTTAATAATTTTTCCATCAGTTTTTTTTATTCTTTACGTCGAAAAGTTGGATATAAATCTTTTATATCCAGGTTTGATCATACTCTGTGTTTGTAGAAGTGACGGCATTGTTATAGTCTAAAAATAATCGCAAAAAAGTGACGAGATTAATATTAGTCTGTTAGTTACATTATACATTGATATCTATGTAAGTTTAGTAAAATATTTTTATTAAATTTTTAAAACTTATTTGTCAGTTTTAAATTTATACTTTATTAGGTACGTGCATCGTTCGCTAATATATTCTTAAAGTACCTACGTAGTACCTGAAATTTGATGGTTCTGACGAGGTCATATTTTGGGAATATTTTATGATAGCTAAAAATAGTATAGGTACATCAAAGATCAATACTTACTCTATGGTATATATTCTTTTTCATATTTGTCGACTAGGTATACAAATAACAATGACCGGAATGTCTTGAGGAGAGAAAATAAATATATTAAGCTAAAAATTGCCACCAGTTTTCTAAGTTCGAAATACAACATGTAATCTGAGCTAAGAACGAATATACCTACCTGTTGCTCTTGAAAAATATACAAGTTTTAGGTATATTCTAAAAAAATAAAAAGGGTTCAATCACTCCACTATTTACTCTAAACTTGCAGCAAGGACGGAATCATGATGATGATGATGATGATAAAAGTGGTTATATACATACGTACACTACATTATTATGTGTTGTGTTATAGATGGTGTTCATTCTGCTGTTGTAGGGGTGGGAAGGAGGTGCTGGCGCGGGTGAGGGGGCACACGGCCCGCCCAATATACACGGCGCCGCCCAGACATAACCACGATACAAACACCGCATGTCAAAACAGTGAACATTCCTAGCAGAACTCTGCGTCGATATTATTGTTATTATTAGTTTTTTCTTTGTTACTAGAGGTGTGAAGAGGAGGAAAGCGGTCTATTATTTCATTATTTACTCTAATTTAAGACACAAGTGAAATATTATAAGGTGACTAATATTGTTCAGAGGTTCAATTGTTTATTTAATTCATGTTAGTTCATATATTTATGTCATCACGGAATTTCTCACAATTGGGGTAGAGAGCACACTAACTGCACGCAATAAGCATGCATGTTGTCGTCTCCGTGCCAGTTTTATGACATTCAGGATGAGTGGCATACGTAATCGCTAAATTGCATAATTTTGTGTAAGTACGCGATAAAATAAAAAAAAAATCATTTTGAATGTACCTACCTAATTGTCTATGATTTAGTATTTTTAATTTAGATACAAATGAGAGTGTGTTGGTATTTATGAAACGTGGAGTAATTGACGATATTGTGGTGAATATTGCAAATATATATCGTTCCAAAATATACTTTAAAAGTTAAATTTCAAAAAAAATAGTAGAAGAAATTTAAACACTAAGTATAAACTTACTTGTAATAAAATGTATTCTAGAAGGTGTCGGTAGATACCCGAAAATGTTGCAAAATCGAACATGCTCCAGAAACAAGAAAGTTCGATTTCAATCATCTATATAAGATTAGATTAAGCAGGTAGCTACCTATATTAAAAAAATGTTGAACATTTAAACAGTGGAATCATACAAAAATTAAATACTTACATACATATTTTAAAAAAAAAACTGTTGATGAGTAGACTACCTACCTATTCACATATTATTTACATACTATATGTATCAGGTTAATAATTTCATTTTAATTTATGATGTTGATAATAATAAAATAATAGATACCTATTATTATTACACATTTATATCACAGGTATTGTGTTCTCATGGAGGCTCATAGTGTACCTGATAGAAAGCAGCTAACAAAGCTGGTATAGTGTTCCGATTGTACCTTATTATTATCACATATACCTTTTATCTCGTGTTATGATTATACCATAAAATATCATCGATAATAGTACTGTAGTAGCTATATCGGACCTTAATACACGCGAAATAATTATTGTAAAATGAAGTCCTACTCAAAAAAATCATTTGAGTAGTCTATATAGCCTGGCGGTCTTGGAAGGTTCAATCGAGAGATCCTGGATTAGATTTCTCCTACTGTCAACCTATTACACTTTCAAGACACTAGCATATCGCCTACTGTGAGGATATTCGGAGTGTATTTGGGCATATTTGGAACCCAGGTTTATCGTTTTTTTATGACTGTTTGCAGAACCGATTGAAAAAAATGCCCTCTATACGCGCTCTATTTTTGTCAAATATTTTTTTGCTGTTTCTGGTAACTTTGTTAAATGATATTATAATAAAAAAACGTAGATAATATAAACTGGAAAGTTTTTAAATTTATACATGTAATTTATTTTAAATCGTTCTTTTTTAAATATTAAAGAATCTTTAAAGGCAAACATATAGAATAAGGCCGAAAAAGGGAACACATTTTTAAATGTTATTTTTTTTTGTAAATGAAGTAGTTGTGTGTAATCCTGCACAAAAAAAACCGAGATAAATATTATGATACAGATATATATAAATTGTATCGTCATTTATATTAATTAGTTATACATTTTATGTCCATGATTTGTTGTACAAATACCAGCGATAATTAAAAACGGATAACAGAAAACGCATATTATATAAAATATCGTGTGATACGAGTCCTGTCAAAAGTCTCGCCGAAGATTGAATATCGCGTGGGATTGCTTAACACTATAACAGTGAACAGAAGGTCATTAATAAAAAATGCTGAGGAATCCAAAAGGCGAGATTTTATGACACGATATGTATTAAATCAATATTTTTATAATGTGGTTATTGTATTTTATTGGTATGTAAAAAATACGCATCAGTGGACGTTGCCCAAATACAAAACTAAATAATTATTGTGACGCGACGGTATAATTAAAACATGTTTAGAAGATTATTAAATAGTATCGTATTTTGATTATTTACATAAACTGTAATATGGAAAACATAAAATATGTAAAAAATTATATGTCAAATTGGGCACTGAATCTGATTTGAATAAAATTCATTATTTAATTAAATTAAGAGTGGACGCTATATTTGATTGAAGAAAAGCTATTTTCGAGCTCATTTGATGTAAAAAAATTGCAGACGCTTACATAGCACATAGCATCATACTTATAGCAGTAGGTATACTTAAAAACATTTAAGGCTTCGAAATAGTAAGTAGAATGGCATAATTTACTTTGAATTTTGAATAACGCCGTTGACAATTAGAGCACACTTATACATAATGCAATATATTTCACTTATTTTATAGTAACATTTTTTTTTTTAAAAAGATATATCTGGGTTTTTGTTATAAACCCAAATACAACCTTATACACCTTTCACAGTAAGTTTAAAGCTTGTGTCGTGAAAGGGGAGATTGCCGGCACCTGGGATCGAACCACGGACCTCATGTGCACGAGGCCGAGACTCTACCTCCAGGCTACCGACGAACTCGAATTAATAATAAACTTATTGAAAGTGAGAACATGAATATGAATCATCGACTGAAATCATAGACTAGTAACGCAATTTGAAGCTCCAAATAGAAGGTTCAGAGAAAGGCCCAAATGTCACCTACAATGACGCACTGGACAGGACCACGTGGAGAAGAATAAAAGAAGATAGACTCCACCATCATGTGGGACTAATAATTCTTCTTCGTCCTGTGCTATATCAGGTCCCCCCGAAGTTGGCGATCACTCTGACGAAAACTTCTCTGTCCTGTGCTGCCCTGAACGGGTCATCCACCGTCCTCATTCCGGTCCTCTCTCTAATGTTGCGCAGCCAGGACATTTGTTTTCTGCCAACTCCTCGTCTTCCCTCTATTTTGCCGTCCAATAATTGCTTAAGAAAAATAATAAGGTGATTTGTAAGTCAATACCTACCATTTTTCAAAGAAAGCAGGTTCCATAATTAACAACAAGAAAATAAACGTATGCTGTTTTATCCTCAAACATTCGGATATAAACGGCTTCGGTCATATTATTAGTATTGCACCACTTATTTATCTGACAAAGTCATTCAATAGCTTCTGCAGCAAAAAAAAAAACAATTTAAGTCTTTCGAGTACGGTAAGTAATAAGACTGATTCGAATTTATTATGGACCAACGAATCGATTTGACTCACTTCCTTTGTGTTTTTCGTCTAAAACAATTTGTCTATGATATGAATGGAAATATTATTTGACGTTTGATTTTCTCTGTTCTTTCAATGTTGTAGTATAGAGGGATTATAAAAATATGAATAAAAAAATCTTGACACCTAACATTAATAGGAACTTTAATAATGGATTACCAAGATAAATGGGTCTAATTTTGTTGTGGAGTGATATAAATTATTATCTAAATGAAGCAAAATCAATTATCACAATATAAAAATATCGATGTTCATAACATATCACTAAAATCAATTTTCGAAAATAAGCTTTCAAGGTGTAAATTGCAGAAAAATGGATATGTACGTTAAACAGTAGCGATGTCACACCTATAATAGATCTGAACAAGTTTTTAATAATATCCGAGAGAGGTAATTCCATCATAATACCATATAATTACTACGTATTAGCGGTAAAGTAAGGCCTACCTACACATTTATGGAATTTGCATTTACCACTATAGTATCTGACCAGTAAACGATTAAGATTTTTCTATACCCGACGTAGATTAGCAAAAATATTTTAAAAGTAGAGTTGTTTGTACTAAAAAAATGTATTGAACCATCCATACAACAGTAACTTTTTACAAGAAGATTTGTGTATAATCAATCAGAAACCTCGATTGGAGAACCATGTCTACACAATGCAACATTGTGTAAAATCTAATCGGAAGAAGTGAGAAAGGTGTCCCAACGCTTACGAATTGGCTCTAGGCTGGCTTAAGTGATCACTTTCGGTGTCCATGGACAACGTTCACCAATTCCACCATTCTCACTGTCACGATGTAAGGTCCACCAATCGGGAGACGCTTTATGCAAACCTTAGAAGCAACCATCTTTTTGGGATCTCATTTATCAGATCTCAAATAGATCGCGATCTTCCGTCTCAATGGCGCCGGAACAATTAAGTTCAATACTTTATCGGCTGCTAGTTCGACCAGTAACTTAAGCCAGCCTAGAGCCAATTCGTAAGCATTGGGACACCTTTCTCACTTCTTCCGATTAGATTTTACACAATGTTGCATTGTGTAGACATGGTTCTCCAATCGAGCTTTCTGATTGGTTTTGTCATCTGCACCCAAATCCGGTTAAACAATAAAAAAAATTAGTAAATATTCTAAACATTTGTGTATAATACCTATATACACTGAAAGGATTAAAGTGTGCTTGAATCCTTTCATTCTTAGCTCCTATTAGAAGCAGAAGATGTCTGCTCTCTTGTAAAAACACTGTGACTCTTTCCAACGCTTTTGTCGGATTTAAAAGAGTGATACTTTGAAGATCTTTTATTTTCAATAACAGTCACTCAAACTCCTCAAAAGAATCGCAAATTGGCTTTAGTCAACTACAATATTACCTACAAAGCATAATACATATACTTTTTAAAACCACCTATGCTTTAAAGAGCTTGCTATATAATATGTATGTAATACCTATGTAATTTCCTCCGTGACAACTTGTTTAATTCGTCACCTTTGCTGTCAACAAATGGAAGTTAACGAAAAAAAAACATAATTGACTTCTGCATTATGGTTATTAAAGATAGGTAATATAAAACGCAAGTGCATAAAAACTAGTTTCAATAATATAGCATATTATAGGGGATTGCAATCTCTGAATGGATGCAGGGAAACAGGATAAACTTGTCTAGATAATATCTCGATATCGCACTCAATAATAGTTTTATACACATTTGATATACCTAGTGTATAAAGTAATAATAGATACAATTCAATTAAGACTCAAGTGCAATCACGTAGTTGCATAGTAATAAAACAACTCTTATAAAGTTGTTAACATGACATTTACACTCATAATATTATTTGTCAAATGTTTTCATATCAATCATAATCATATATTTATACAATATTTACTAGTGCAGTATTTTTTAGGTGTCACTATTTACCATAGTGGTCAAGTGATTATGTAATCGATATTAGAAAAATCACTTGTGACTGGTTGCATAAAGCTCAGGACATATGGGGAAGGCTTATGTTCAGCAGTGGACAGGAATAGCTGGACAAGTAAGTAAGTAAAGTAATAAAAAATTAACGATGAAAAATTTAGAAATGGAGAGAATATTTTCATCACGTACCTATTCGTAGAGGGATGAATTTTTAAAAGTGCTGGAATGTAAAATGCTTGTTTTTTTTCTCTTTTTCAATCTATTCCCCTCGACTCTTAGACAAAAACCTTCTCCTTTTACACTTGTTTATTTCAATTGGAATACACAAGATTTTTTGATTTTCTTGGAAAATAAAAACTAACAATTTTGCGCAATAAATCGAATTAAATATAATATTGTTTAAATTAAGGCAAATAATCATTTAAAACAAATCTCTTGAAAGGCTTCTTGAGTCTTCTTTTGGAATCTTTACATTTTATTAAATCAATTGCAAATTTGAGAACAGTGATTTTTAAGTAATAATAATAATCTTTATTGCACAAAATTTGTATACAAAGAATAAAAAAAAACATGACAACATTACCACTGAACACATAACTTTGTGCAATGGGCGAGTTTATCGCTGAAGCGCAATATCTTCCAACTAACCCTTCCAAGTACCTACTTATACAAAAACGTAGTATCTACGTTGCAGTATAGATACGTAAATTTGTGCTCACAATTACTAGCTATTTAAATAATATGTATTTCAATATCACATCGTCACTCAAGACGTTATTGTCTCAAATCGTGAAAAATAGCAGAATATTTTAATATCACAACTAAATGATGTAGATTTTTGTGTTACGTAATATTTTGTCTAGGTCTTGTCTGGTGTGAAATGTTAAACTAAATAACAAATGAATAATAAAAATGACAACAGAGATGAATGAAATAAATATAGGTACTTCATTATCAATGTATGTTATGACAATCATGAGAATACTACTGTTGGTTGAAATGTCGTCTGTCGTAATATGAAGAATAATTAGGTATACTACTGACCACAGAGCTAGTATATTATATAGTTCTTCACTCATACATCCACATACGTGTCAGATATGAAATTTTATTATCATAAATTATTTTATATGTTGCATGGAGCACCTGGAAAAAAAGGTTTCCCAATTTTTTCTGCAAGTTTTTGAGTGCCCCGTAAAAGGCGCGTGTTAGAAAAAGTAAAGAAATTTTACAAATTAAATTCAGCGATGAAATTTGCCGCCCATCTTGATTGCCTTAGTTTTTTGTTGACACGGTGTTGAAAGAGCCAATCGAAAACTGGGTGCAAACAATAACAAAGGTTCGTGCAGGAGCCAAGGAGTATGTTTGCCAACTAAAAAACATAAAGATTGTTACACACAAAAAATATATAACTTACATCGCTTCATAATATAGAAGTATATATTATCGGTGTATACTCGTATAGGTACCTGATTTTTTGTCAGATTGACAAACACCTCTTATGTGATTTAACACACGGAGAGGACGGTCTGTATATTTATAAGTTTAGGTGGTCCGCTGGTTACGCTATTTGTGAAATAAGCCGTGATGGTATAATAGTAGTTGTAGTAGCAATTATTTTATATTCATTAAGGGTTTCCCACCACCTTTCTCTAGATATTTTATGAGCTTAATTCCTATATTGTCCATATTCAATGAAACAAAATTTATTTTAAGATTATTGAATATAAAATGGTTTTGTCGGTATAGATAACTCATAAATATACTGACGTAAAACACATAAATTTACTTTCATTGTGCTTGTAATTGATTTTATAAACCTTCTTTTATTAAATGGAAACCTCTGTATCTGTTTAATGAAAAACGTAGTCTATAATGATTATACTCTGATATGTCCGTATCACAATATACAAAAAATATACACGTATAAAATTTGTTTGAATTCCGATAAGAAATCCCACTTAGCTCATCGACTTGTCACTATAAATCTTATAAAACTCTACCACAAAAGTGTGATGTTTTGTAATTTGGTACAAAAATTCGGTGTTGATTTTTTCTTGTAAAATAAATTCTCACTCGGATGGTCATCGAGTCAAAACCGATTAGGTCCAATCGCTAACGAAATGCTGTCATTAACACAAAACAAGACTTGACAACACGAGTAGAAATGCTTCGAGACATTGTTATCACGATGGCTTTGTGTGAGCTTAATGTGATAAACCTTTATACACGAAGTTCGATTATTATCATACCTGTTCATTGATGCCTCAACATAATGCAGTGACGTCACAAGAAGCGCATTTCAAGCGCCATATTATCAAACATGGTTTTTATCTTAAAGCACCCACAGGAGTAAAATACAAATGGTGAGATTGTGTTACGTCCAATGCTTCACGGAGATGAATGGGGGCCGTAATAAAAGACGAAATACAAAATAAATTAGATATTTTCCATTTGATAAACTATCTTATAACTACTTACCTGCTCATAAAATTATAATATCATAAAACAATCTACAAATAAGATTTAATTATTATAAAAATACTAATTAAGAAGTCAATGTCTTTTGTGAATTTAAAATATTCAGTTAAATATTATAATCTACTTAACTTTATATGGTTTGAAACAAAAACATTTATAAATACATTATTGACTAAAATACCAAAGAGAGTATTTTGTTTCTTTTTCATTAACAGAGATTGTGAAAAGAAACATAATAAATAGTTTATTATTATTAATACTACATATGATTGTAGTCTACCTCTGGTCTTATAAAAAAGCTCCGGATGAAGAGCGTCACAATATTGTTTTGAATAATCTGTCAATAGGTAGAAATCGTGCTTTACGAGTATGTTGAATGATGTTAATATAATAAATTAAATGGAAAGATATAATGAAAATCAATAGTGCGAAGTGATTTATTATTGTATTGGTGATACTGATTATGTAAAAATGTCTAATTGTATTATGTTTGCGAATACATACTTTGACAAATGATATCAATGAACTTAAAGATATTAAAAAAAATATTGGAAGGAGTAAAAAACCTTGATGTAATTTATCCTATTAGATATTTATTATCCTAGGTATCTATTTTATGAACAAATTGTCAAACTAAAGAATAAACTTAATAACATAGATTACAGATAATTAAAAATGAGCTTGGATTAATGCTTAGTTGTATGAAATATTGAACTACCTTAGTCACCTATTTTTATAAATTAAAATTTCAGCAATAATTTTACCATTATTAGTAATTTTTAAATCTACTTGGTAAGTTACGATTAGAAATGAATAAGTATTGTATGAACTTTGTGAAGGATGGTACGACTTACGAGTAAAGAACCAACAATGATTTTATACGTTGGACTTATAATAGAATATACCTATAATATAAGCATCTATGATTTTAGTAATAATACAAATATATGATGTTAGTTTGAAGATTAGTTATTAATAACCTAGTCTCGTGTAGGTGCTCCGTGTCTTGTTATCTTTGAATTGTGACAAATTACATGTTACCTTCCACATTAGTTTCACTAAATCATTACATTACTCACTCTTGCTATGAGAACTCTACACATTTTACCCACACTCAGATATTATAGTGGTTCTATTTATACTCGTCTGAGGAATATGGATAATAGTTTCATAAAGGTAATAGTTTTATTCAAAAAAATGTTACAAAATAGGTTATCAGCAGTTTTTCAAGAAAGTTTTAAATTGTATCGGTATTTTTTCTATTTAAAAAATTATAACAAACATCCTCCAGATTTTCATTGCATTATATTGTCGTCGATTAAGCATATTGTGAATATTTTTTATGGAAAAGTAAGAGTCAAAGCTATGCTGAATAAATCAAGATAAACTAATCGTCAAATAAAAATATCCTTCTAAAATATATATTTTTTACGCATACAAGGTTCAGGCCATGTATGATAAATAAATTATATTTAACACCTTAAATATGATCGAAAAGTATTCCTTAAATATAAACGAAATATGAATATTTTAGGATGATTTTAAAATCTTTAAATCGATTTTTTATAGCGGTGTACGGATCTCAAATTCCGTTCTGAGGTACGTGTATGTCTAGAGCAGTATTGTATATCATCGGTATATACTTTGTATTACGTTGTTCCTATACGATCTATCTTCTTATTATATACCTACCTATTATATTCTGATTTCTTTAACCTCTCCCGATCTCTCTCTCCGCATTAGTACAAATATCGTATTACAAACTGATAGTTGATGGCATGACTTAAAAGACTTGATACTCCTAACATCGATCATACGAAATATTTCTCACGGTGCTGATGTTGTGCTGCTATTTGTCTCAAACGATTTCAAAAACAATAGTGCTAAGAGATTGAGTATTAAGTTTAAGAATTTTTTACTTTTTCATAGGATTTAAGATTTGCTTGCCCAACTGTCATTTGGTCATCATAAGGAGCATAAAGTTGCAGTTAGTAAGTAAGTTTGAACAATAATGTTAAAAAAAATTAAATTTGTATATGTATTTAACATTTGTTTTAGTACAAATTTTTTGATACAAATTAATAATTCGATGAAAACTTATTTTCACATTCAAAATATACTAGATTTTTTCGTGAATTATAATTCGTATACATTTGTTTTCTCTTGTATTCTGTGTTTTTTCTTATTATGTATAGAGTTAATTATTTTCGAGTACGAAGCAAAAATTAAAACAATAACAATTTACGAATATTTATTGTACATTTTTTTTTACTAAGTGTGAATAGTCTTTTATAAGTAGGTACCTACTTATAGATACGCGTATCCTGTGAGAAAATTACCTGCATTCCTTACAACGAGAATTATTCACTATTCAGAAATGTCATAACATTTGAAAACTATTAATAATAGTACTTGTGATATGTCAGATTGTTAAGAGGGGTCAGTATTATAATAATATAATAGGTATGTAGAGTGGACAACAGTATTGTACTCGTACAAGTATCTGTATGAACAATACTGGAATATAAGTCCGAGAGTGATAGTATAGGAAGGTACTTGTTGTTTATATCATAATGTAATAATATAATATTATCTCACCCACGCGTGAGTAATCTGTATAGGAAGTGGACCCGTATTATAAAATATTCTTTAGTACCTACTTAAAAGAACTGTTTAAACAATGATAAATAAGTTAACAGAAATATTAACAGCTGATATAGGTACATATAATAGTTTTTTCAATCATCATAGCATAGATGATAACCAGCATGTTTGTTAGGCACATGCAGTTCTCTGGTTACTCCGTTTGTGGGGAACCCATGTTGTATATTGTAGCAGTAGTTTTCAATTGATGGATATTATATAATCATTGGTAATATTAGTAATGCCACATCAAAGATTTTCAAAGCTATAAAAATTGCTGTCAAGTTTGTTCTTGTATTTCAACGTTCTAACTACTCCAATTTTTATATTTACAGTGAATAAATACCTTCATAAAAAAGTCATTGTTACATCACGTTGAATTTCTGTCTATTTTCCTGTGCATATCTTATCAATTTTACAATTTATTTCTATTCACAATAAGTCTTAAAAAACTATCGTTTCATAACATGGGATAAAAATGGTAGATGGATATGAAAATATTTTTATCTCTTTTTTATTTATGATTTTGTAAAATCAATTGTCAAAGTAGGTAATATCTTCATCAGTATTTTTCTGAGAAAATATGTAATATTTTTATAGACACATGCGGTTTTTTACTTTACATCAATGAGTCCATTTGCATGATCATAGAACATGTCGTAAAACATGATTGATAGAGGTTCATAGTTTTTTTTTTCTAGAACAAAGTTAATTTATTTGTATTATTTTATTATTAGTCTAGTGTTGCAAATAATAATAAAATAATATTTTAATTGAAATATAATCCCGATGTCTGATGGCGGTTTAAATCAATGACTTGTAATAAAATAATAAGAAATGTTTAAGTATATTACAAAGATATTTATCAAAAAAGTTCAGTGATTGACTATTCGCTCCGATATCAAAAGTATTAATAACGTCATAATCCTCCTGTCACATCCTATTAGTACGAGCCACTGCACTTAGCACAGAACACAAAATAATCAGAACACCAAACATAGTATATATGTACCTACCATTGACAATGCTCGAGACATTGTCACTTACAATGTTGATGAGGGATTACTACCGAAACACGTCTTTGATTCTAACCTGTCAAACAGAATTTTGTACAACACAACTATACTCTCGTATAATGGTATAGGTACATTAATACTACATATTATCATTATTAGTTTAGTAGTGTTGAAAAGAAATGAGAAAATTAAGGTTTCACTGGTAATTTAAGCGCAATATTCAAATGAGTATGCATTATTTTTTCTGTATTCAAATATTTATCTATGAATTTAGTCATTAAATTGATAATATATGGGTTAGTTGGAGGATATCGCGCTTTTGCGATAAACTCGCCCTCTGAATATTGGTTATATATCTAGTTTGAATGCATTTTTCTATAAAATTGTATATCTAATATTGTGATTAATGTACAGTGAAGAATAAATAAATATAATAAAAACGATGCTGCAAGAATTTGTATGAAAAATATGCTAAAATAGAAACTGACGACTTAAAGTACCTAATTACATTTTTTAAACCAATAATATTGTAAATATTTTTATCAGAGTCTAGCTGATATCACGCACCTACTCGACTTAACAATATACAATTTTTTTTTTTAATTTTTTTTTTTACATTTATATTAATATATATCAAATTACAACATACATACCTATAAACAATCTAGATATTTCAATTATTACCATCATGAACATTTAATAGTCTCACAAGGATCTTTGATCCTGTATTGAGACCGTCTCCATCTACACTGCCCTGCTAAGTAAAAACACAGTAATTACCAAACACATGTGTTTGGTAATTACTGTGTTTTTACTTAGCAGGGCAGTACAAGCAACCCCGCCATTCACGAAATTCTCCATTCACAATTCACATTTACAAATAATATATTTGAACCATGCGTTTTTGAAACAAATCGTGATATTTTTATATGAATATTTGCATATTAATATGTTATATAACATTATAAAATTATACTAAACATATTATCATATCCATAACTGGTTCCGAAGGAATGTAAATACATAAGTAGGCACCTACCGAGTTTGAAACAATTATGGTGTTTGAAAAGATTAAGAAACAACAAGTAAGATGAATCATATATTTTGGCAAGGTTTTATGATTATTCAAGGTCATGAAAAACATGATTTATGGAAATGAAAGAATTTTTTAATTGCAAAAACAAAAAACGCAATATTATTCTAAGCTGAGGAGACATGTCATGGGGTTTGTTGGGTATACTTGCGTTGATGTCTTTTAAGCTTAAATTATAGATTAAGCTTTTTATCGTTAAAGAAAGATACGTCACTAGTAAAAGCATTCAGTTAGGGTAAAATGTTATCATAACAAATAAATAAAAATACCATGTTATCAACCTTGGCGATTACTCAAAAATCTAGGTTGGTATGCCAACGTTAGATGCTTTTCATATTATAATATGAAGGTTCTTAGCACAGTATGTCAAGTGCCGGCCGGCGCTGGGAGACAATAATAAAGCTTAGCAGCATTAGAGGTGGTTTGACATAAACATAGAACAGTTTGAAATATTATATTATATAGGATAGCACACCAGACCCGGTGTTATGGGTGCCTAATAGATTCCGGACTGGATTTAAAGAAGCCCTGAGCAAAATAATCTACAGGCGCCCCTTTTCACACTAATACTGTTTTAGAAATATGACGTATTAGGTTTAAGTTTAAATATTTTAAATTGCTTTCAAGTTTATGCCTCCCTCCCCTATCGCCAGATTTACAATCTAGTAATCTAGAAATAAATGTCAAAGAAAATTTATTCAGATTTTGGCGTGATCAATTTTTCAAAAGTGAAGATCTTTGCTTTTTAGGCCTTGCTACCCCCTTCGCTTGATTTTCAATTTGGTGTAAGAGTTTTGATCTCTCCGGTTTTGTTGAGGTATATTTAACAAATTTACCAGAAGATGATTGGTCACGTTACATAGGTTTTCTAAAATTCTGCACCCCTTGAAATTTAGCATCCTGGGCAAATGACAAGTCTGCCCGTCTATAGCCCGGGCCTGGTACCTAACTAACATTATTAATAAGCATAATATGTAGGTATTTCATATATATAAGGACGCAGGAGACGTAAAAAACCTGCCTGTCAAAATATTTTCCAAACCCACACTCCTAACAATGAAAAGGTAGCCCGATATGTCCTACGTGGACCTTTGAATTATTTGATATATTATAATAAAAATATCGAGTCTACATATAACGATAAGATTTTTGTAATGAACATTTATTTATTCATTATTTAATGTACATAGACTTCAAATAATTTAACCAAAAATTATATTTTAAAATACTTAAAACATTATATGTATATATTATGATTTAAGAGTAGGTACCTACTCTACGTTTATTGTACGTCGAGTACCCAAAATACGTACTTTTTGTACGTACAATATATGCTCTGCGAAAAACCTTTTTCAAAAAAAATTAATTAATATATAAATTTCAAATTCCTGCCATCACATAATAATTCAATTGTTTGAAAAAAAATAATATCCGTGCTTTAATGCAAATAGTTCAAAGATTTTAGATAATAATACAAGTTAAAAAATATACTAGAAATAATGATTTTAACGTTGATAAATAAAACAAAGATAAACGAAGACTAGAGGCGTTTGAGATGTGAACCTATAGAAGACTATTAGGAATTTCCTGGAGAGACCACATCACAAACGAAGAAGTTCTTCAAAGAATCGAAGGAGGAAGGCACCTGCTCAAGATCTTGTCAGAAAGGCGTGCAAGGTGGATCGGCCATGTAATACGACAAGAAGGCCTTTTGCATGCCGTAATGGAGGGTATGACCGAGGGGACAAACTCTAGGGGACGCCCACGCCGAGAGTACCTGGAGGATCTGTTGGTGGACATGCGCTGCTCATCATATGCAGAATTCAAAAAAACCGCGCAAGACAGGGAGGAGTGGAGGAGAAGAATTAAAGAGATAATTGGTGCAAACCAATCCCAGGATTGAAACCAGAGAGAGAGAGAGAGAAATAAAACACAGTTAAATTAAAAAAAATTGTAACGTCATTTTTGACGGGAACTAAATCTCATATCTACTTACCTATTTATAGTAACAATACATAAGTAGGCATATACGATCATTTTAAGTCACAATACTTTTATAATGGAGACTATTATTGTAATTCATTTTTTATTTTAAACACTATTAAAATAATCTATTAGTCACTTCAGTTATTCTTGGAGACTATTTAATATAACTTATACAAATATGATACATATATTATAATGGAAGGCTAGTGACATTATGTTAAAGGTACTTGTCTTATTAGAATATTTAGTTTCGTCGGTAGCCTGGAGGTAGAGTTTTGGCCTCGTGAGCAGGGGGTCTGTGGTTCGATCCCAGGTGCCGGCAAACTCCCCTTTCACAACACAAGCTTACTGTGAAAGGTGTGTAAGGTTGTATTTGGGTTTATAACCAAACCCGGATATATCTTTAAAAAAAAATAATTTACCTTTGAGCTTTCAAAATTGTAGTGTTGGGGATTTATTCTTAAAATTTGTTCTAAGAGCATTTTTAAAAAATGAAATGTCACTTTATGGAGTTTGTTATTGTTTGGATTATATCAATTCCATGGAAACACAATTCTGGAAAGCAAATCATAATATAACATGGCATAATAATATGCACCAATGAGATGGAGTGAGCAGGTGAAGGAGGCAACGGGGGGGACCTTGCATGAGGCGCTGCGAATAGTCGCTGGAAACATTTTGTCCACACATATACAAAAATGATGGTCACGATCCTCAGCACTGAGGGAGCGA
Source organism: Athripsodes cinereus (assembly GCA_947579605.1). NCBI lineage: Eukaryota > Metazoa > Arthropoda > Insecta > Trichoptera > Leptoceridae > Athripsodes > Athripsodes cinereus. The sequence goes on from OX388315.1 coordinate 9,770,474, forward strand.
CAACAAAGAAGAAGAAATAATATGCAACTGCGTAGGGTCAACGTTGGCTGGAACACATGAGTAAAAACCATGAATCATCTATTATGAAATATTAGGTAGGTACTATGATATTTAGTGGTGATGGAAACGAAAGCAAAAATATGTTACCATGAGAAAAAATGTACATGCCTACTCATAGAAAAGTTGATGATTTTAGAAAATATGGTAAAATAATTCTATAGATACAATTTAGTTCAGTATTAATTAAATTGAAAGCAAAATGCATCAACTGTATTTGGTAGTAAATACGCTTGTTGGTTTGTTCTAATACTAAAACAAGTTAACTGTTTATAAACTTTGGTAAAAAAAAACTTGACTACTTATAATTCATTGTTCTATAAAAAAGCAACTAAAGGATACCTTCGAAAATATGCAAAGTGTCCATTTAATGTTTTATCCTAAACTTACTACGTAATATTCATCAAATAATTTCTCTAATGGCATTAAGTAGTCTCCGTATCAGAAAATCATTATTATAATGTCCCTATAGATATCTGTTTAATATAATAAATAATATCTATGCATTGTGATTTAATCTGAGTCATTCATCTTACGAGTCATTCAGTTGAGGAGTGGTGGTGATGTTTAACAAACTCTCCAAAGAATAATGCGCTTTGTATATTGAGAACTATTTATAGTCAATAATATTATGTTCAACACTTCACGTCATTCTCTTGTTAACTCTTTGGATTACATATACTAAAGGTAACTAATATTATACTTTCAGAGAAGGAATTTCATCTTAAGGGCGTGTAGAAATATCATAATTAGATTTTTTTTTAATATTTCTATTTATTTATTTATTCTTTACTATACATGGGCAGGGCATGTTGCTAGACTTAAAGATCAAAGATGAACAAAAAGGGTAGTGGAGTGGAGACCTCGTGAAGATAAAAGGAGTAGAGGAAGACCTCCAACACGTTGGTCAGACGACATTAGAAGAATCGTTGGTGAATGGTTGCAGAAAGCCCAGGACAGAGATGTCTGGAGACATATGGGGGAGGCTTATGTTCAGCAGTGGACAGGAATAGCTGCATAAGTAAGTAAGTATACTGTAAGTGAGTAAGTAAGTATATATTGGATAAGGAAAAGTATTGTTTTGTATAATAACAATACAGTTGAAAATGAAATAGATATCAAATCAATGGAGTATTTTGGATCAAGATTTTTAAGTATATGCAGTTTTATTGAATTTTCTGATGTGTTATTCTCTTATAACGATCTAAGATGTTAAAAGTATATTAAAATGAATTGGTACTAAACTGTGTTGATATCGACAAACAGTAAAATCTTTATAATGGATCAAAGATACGGGGATACAATTAATCACAGTATCTGTACAAATATAATAAAAATAAATTATTAACAGTCGTAAATTAACAAAATATTTAATGTGTATTTCATTAGCCAAAATGATGACCATCATCAGCAGTGGCGTAAACTTTATATCGCGACAAAGTGAGACTATCAATCAAACCCAACAATCATAATAGTTTAAGATGATCTGACTTAAAAGCTTACTTATTTCAATTTTAAACATTGATATAAGTAAACCACCCATAAAGAAAGAAATATTCCTAGAATTCATAAAGAGACCATTGTTTCGAGATATTTTAATACATTGATCCATGTCCTTTGATAATATTACATTTAATTATTAACTTATAATTACATTTAATCACCAAGCGTTTAATAGTATTGTTCTAATTATTATTAATAATAAAAACCATTATTACACAAAGTATAAATATGATAAAATAAAATAGTAAACAATGTACCTACGTAGGGGAGAGGGGGGCATAGTGGGGTACCGGGGCATAGCGGGGTAGTGCATTTTTTGAGCATTGTGGTCGTCATATGGTATGCAAAATATCGCAAACAGATTGATTACCAGTTGTCATGCGACCTGCACATGTGATAGACGCTGTTGTGTTGTTGTTTTTTTGTGTTGTTGTGAATTTTATTGAATATTATCGTTTCGTTAAAATATTTGACAAATTTAATTTTTTGTTTACGTGCCCTATCGTAAATATTTTATAGTGAAAATACGCCTATTATATGAGTTGGATGCTTTAAGATAAAAGGAATAATAAAAAGATTGGATATAAACAAAGGTAAGATGGTGTTGTCCTTGATTTATTTTGCACATAGCTTGGGGCAAAGTGGGGTATACTGGAAGGGGCATAGTGGGGTACTTTCATTTAGGTACCCCACTATACCCCATACTGTTTCATAATTATTGGAATAACAATTTATACTTCTTTTGTTTTAGTCAATATGGTTAGAACATACAAGAGAAAAACCGATCAACAGTCATGGTCCATGGAGTCTATGAAGAAAGCCGTTTTGAGTGTGGTTTCAGTAGAAATGGGATATAAAAAAAAGCTACTTATTCCCATCATGTTCCACAAACTACTCTTGAACGATACGTATCCAAGTACAGAGCTAATCCTGATGAAACTATGTTTCAAAAGAAGTTAGGCCATTACTTCACACTATTTTCCCCACAGCAGGAAGCTGAATTAGTAAGATATATTATTAATATGATAGAAAAGAGACTCCACGGTCTGACTTCGAAAGAAATTAGGAAGACTGCCTGAGAATGAATAAGCTGAGAAAAATCAGATCGCCCATAAATTTAACACGTGTAATGGCCTGGCAAGAGACGACTGGCTCAAATGCTTTTTTGAGGAGACACCTGGATATCAGCTACAGAAAGCCAGAAAGAACTTCAACAGCCAGAGGAATTAATTTTAATAGAGTTGCTGTTGGAAATTTTTTGATTTTTTTGGAAAAGGTCAGCGACAAATATAAATTAAATTCAGAGCGCACCTACAACCTGGATGAAACGGAGGTGTCGACTGTCCCCAAAAGTCATTCCAAAATATTGTCTTCACGTGGAAAACGGCAAGTCGGAACCCTCACTTCTGCAGAACGGGGGAAATTGATGACGACAATTGTGTGTTTCAGTGCAATTGGTACCTAGGTATATGAAGCCCGAATTGCTTGATAGATCACCGGCTGGATCTTGGGGTGAATGTCACGAATCCAGTTGGATACAAGGTCACCTATTCGTACTATGGTTACAGAGATTTATATGTAGAATGTAGTCTCAGTCAAATGAGGGATGGATAAGATATAGGAAATGTATTCGTTGGGCACACTGCTCATGTGCTGGAGAGGATGATGACGATGATGAAGCCACCCATTTGTGTGTAATATGCAGTGACGATTAAGTTTCGCTGATGCAGTCAGTATTTATACTTCTAGTTTTTAAGTTTTTATTTTCAAATATTTATATTTTTTCAATAAAGCATTCATTTAATTAAATAAGTGACTAATATGTTAAAGTTTTAAAGATACATCACAATATCCCACCTGGTACCCCGCTTTACCCCGTGTACGGGGCAAAGTGGGGCAAACCGCTTTCATAGCATATATTTATTATGTAGCTAAACTATTTATCCTATAATAAAAAGTTATTATTCAAATTTTGCGTTATTAATGACACAACTAATTAACCATTATTTACAAAGAAAATAATAATTCCTAAGCGAGCTAGACGACTTTATATGTTAGGTACCCCACTATGCCCCCCTCTCCCCTACCTATAAGTATGATAGTAACAAACAATTTTGTGCAATTGACGATTTTAGCGTAGAAGAACGTTATTCTTCGACCAGCTCGTCTAATTGATTTAATTAACATCCTACAACTATTCTATCTTCAAAACCTTGTGTGAATAAATTTACAATACAAGTTGAGGGTGATCGTTTCGATTTTATAAGTCAAAAGTTATCATCACTGGCTGTATGATTACAGTTGTAAAATGTTGAAATTCTTCTTCACGTAACGTAAGCTTATTGTGTATTATAATTCTCATGTTATTAACGTTTATTGTACCAATAAAATCAATATCATAAAATGACCAATTTCATGATAAACAAGACCAATAAAATATCTTATATTGAACCCGTGTATTATATCCGGAGATGTAGGTATTGGATATACAGCAACTATTCGGTATTCGGTCCTTCTACTTGACTGTATCTACAATCTAATCTAAGCTTTCTATTCAGTCATCTTATCCAGCATTAATTTGCTATTCGGTCAGCAAATAAGAGTCTCAAGCGACTCGAGATTGTAAATTGAAACAAGTGTTTCTTTCTAATATACATCATAAATTATGGGAGAGACGTCTTTCGACTTATCAGGCCATTATCAATCTCTTTCTCTTTCAAGATTAATTGAAACAAGCGTTTCTTTTTACTATAGATTATAAATAATGGGAGAGACGTTTTTCGACTTATCAGATTATTATCAATCTCTTTCTCTTTCAATATTGATAATAACCTGATAAGTCGAAAGACGTCTCTCTCACCATATACAAGAAAGAAACACTTGTTTCATTTGACCTAAATTTACTCTTCGGTTGGATAGCGGCTACTACATTGAATCTACTACAAACATTACTACTACTACAAAAAAATATACAGTTTTCAAAATAACGTTAATAGATAAAATGGACCAGTTTCTACGAGTAAACGAGTTTCACTTTGATTACCAGTTTGATAAAGTTGGGAACTAAAACAGAAAGATTCTCTCCGCAATAGAAGGTTGAAAAAAGTCGTGATGAGTGATCGAGTTTATTTTACAAGTCGCAACTGTGGCCGAGTAGGTATCTGGTAGACGAATATCAGCTGGTTCAGTTTAAGATATCCGTTATTCAGTATCCGACAAAATCGTTATCCAGAACATATTTTTTAATAAAAACACCTATACTAATCCATATAAATTAATTTGGTTTTCCGTACGAAATCAAAGATAAACGTAAATTACATCGCCCTCTGTACATTGAATTTATAATTGTTATTTTTATGCCACTATTTCACTATGTAATATTGTAACCAATGTACAGTAAAGAATAAAATAAATAAATAAATAAATAAATAAATTAGAATACACCTTCCTTCTGACTTTGTACCTTCTGTTATGAAATGTATTAATGTATATAAACATATGATATGGACCGGTCTAGTTAATGTTATAAAGTATTTACACCTGTTTTATATAGTATTAATAATGTGTGATATTATTTTCAAAACAACAAATTCATTTAAATATTTTTCTAAACTACCTGTACGATTATTGATTCACTTGTGAACCTTCAGATTGCACATTTTTTATTTAACACATCCAGCTTTATTTTTGTACATATTTCTTTTTAATATTTCATGCTACAGCTACAGATTTATGAACTTAATAAATAGAAATTGAAATCATATATACAATACAGCTTACTGTGAAAGGTGTATAAGGTTGTATTTGGGTTTATAACAAAAACCCAGATATATCTTTTATTAAAAAATAAAATAAAAAAAAATTGTGACATGATTAAAAAAATGCAATGATAGAGGTGACCAAGAGGAAGGCGTTGTCAGAGGTTTATTTGGTCTGGTGTATGTATGTATGTTGGATAATTTATTCGGCGCCGTTTAATGGAGCATCCATCTCAAGGGCGAGGTGTATAGATTTATGTAGCATGCTCAAGAAGAGACCTATATACAACTTTAAATGGACACAGGCAAAAACTTAAAAACAAAAATTGTTCAATGTCAAAAGTCACCTAGGCTCATTCTTTCATTTACAACATTCACAGAGGTTTAAATGTGTTTTAAAATAATACCTAAGCACTATAATATGCCATAATTATACAACCATTATTTATTCCAATATTTAAAAATTGAAAATACAATCCATATCCTTAAAACGTTAATATTTATTATTATTACGATACGACACAACAGGTCGTTCTTCATAAAAAATCATAATTGACCTTTGTAAAATCGAGATGTTATAAAAAAATACCTAAAAGAATATTCGCCCTTGTACATGAGAAGTTATAATATGCAATTTAATAATATGCTTGATCACATATTTACCCGATCTATTAGTAAATATTTAAGTCTGTTCATTTATATGTATGGATATTTATTTGCTAGCTTACACCCAATATAAAAGTAAAACATAAGTAAGCTCAAACATTTCTTGAAAACTTGTAACCTTTGAAAGTTTTCCTGAATAATAGAATGTCCTGTGATAGGTACATAGTTGGCAGAAAAAAACACTGTTCATTCGTCTATGAATTTTCCGAAACCTGGAACGTCTCTCAACGATAGCGACATCAGAGCGGCAGTAATATTACGGGGAAGGGACGAATCAAAGACAATATGAATTCAAGTGAATGTTTGTACTAAGTCATTTGCTTAATGTTGTCATATTTTTTTTAAATATACGTTTGCTACTTCTTCGTATTTAGCAGAATGTGTTTATTTCATGTTCCCAGAGCTTAACCGCGATTAAAACTAGTATTAAATTTAATAATATATGTTTATAATATCACATTCTCGTTATGTTTTGTCTGAGTATAACAATTGCAATATTAGAATTATGAGACAAAGCTATTATTTATAATATAAGTCTGGCGACATAAATTATATTTCTAACAATATGTTATAATTGTTTATAATTATGTAGAATCACCTTCTTATTATATGTTTATTATGGTATGTATGAAAATATACCTACTAATAAAATACTTTATTTATTGTATCAACCATTGTTATGAATCATAATACGCGTAAGTTTAGTTAAATAGGTCAGCACTATATGCCTACTTTTTCTATCAATAAACAAATGATATATTACAAATACATAAATATTCATCTCTATTACCCTACACGTAAAAGCATTTTAAAGTTAAATTTATAGGTTCCATTGAATATTGATGCCTATTTGTCGTGATATGAGTAGAGAAAATTCTCCAAAGAAATTTCTCGAGAACGAGAATTTCTCCTCTGATGGAAGAGAAATTTCTCTCCATAATTTTTCCTAGTAGTATTTTTTATTGATCATTGTAAAAATGATCAATAAAAAATATAAAATACACCATAATTAATTCTCCAAAAATTCTCCACTTCGAGAAATTAACCGAGAAATTTCTCGGTTATTTTCTCGAAAAATAATTTCTTGAGAATTCCACAACACTACCTATTTGTCGTTGTAAAAACTTGCATTTTACCCGAAATAATTCGTATAATCAAATACAATACAGAGATACAATCTGTAGAGATGCAATTACTCAAAAAGTGTGACGATTAAATTAATATAATGTGAATATTATAAATTGAATTTATTTGTTCTTGCAAAAAAGAGAACGGTTTAAAGTTATTTAAAGATTCCTATATTTCCAACATCATGAAAAAAATTCATCATTTCAATACCATTATGATATATTATGCATTTCGTCTTCAAGATTGAAACAACCATTACTACTTCAAGCAATGTTGTGCCAACTGAATAAACTTTTTCCACGACATTAATTGAGACTTATTAGTGGTAGTAAGACACCCTGATATACTGATCAATAATATGAAATATAGGTTTTATTACTTGGTTACTGGGTGTCGCTTAAGGTTGCTCAGCGACGCCCCGTCAACTATTATTGTCAAATTATGTCAACCATCGAATGGTTTGACATTAATAATTATTCGATCAACAGTCAGACGTTGATAATTATGTTAAATTATACTAAATGTCTTTGATATCGCGTGTAACGTGCTATAGTTTTCTACATTTTACTCGTATTATAATAATAATATTTTTATTGAGTCGAAGTTTATTTTGTAAAACTCCATGTTTATGATATATGGAAAAATCAATTGTGTTTTCTACGATATATATAATAATAATGCTTATATTTGATATTGATCAGTTTTATAAATCAGTATATTTGTACATTTAATTATAAAAAAATTACCCATTGTTTAATACTAGACAAGTGAATAAATTTCAAGACTTTTCAATTAAATATTTTACTTTTATGTAAAGCTTTTAGGTAATCTTTGCTATACATAATATTATATAACCCATCTTCAAAATCTTTTATTGGCTCGGTCAGGATGACTTGGATATTTTTGCATGCTACTAGTCCGCTGAGTACCCCACTTGTGGAAAATACCTAATATTTATAATGTGTGAATGATATGGCATATTTTTTTTAAAGATGTGCCTGAATTTGAAATTAACCCAAATTAACTCAAATACACTACAGTAAGCGATATGATTGTGTCATGAAGTTGGCAGCGGGTGGAATTGAACCCGGGTTACTCAATTTAAAGTGTGAGGCTTAGCCATTACGCTACCGACCTCTTTTGAAGTGTTCTTATACAGTTGCAAACTTTCAAAAGAAATACTATGTTATGTTAAAATTTGAGATAATAGTTTCATAAATTGACAATCAAAGTTTCAAACACGCAAAATAAGTTTAGTGATAATGCGGTACCGGCATCGTTATATTTCAGCTTAAAAATATATTCAATTATTCAAACTCATTCATATTTATACCATAACATTTAAACAAGTGAGGTAGTTGTGAATTAAACTCTCGCATGTAATAATCACGTAAGTCGTCCTTTCTGTGCAAATAAAAATTCAGAATTGGTGTCATACCTCATTGCTGAATTGAAGATGCTATATATATATATAAATAATGTCCTGTAAACGAGGATACCTCTCTTTTACAGGGCACACAAAAGAGCGAGAGATCTATGTTATGCTGGGGCCTCCACAGATTGTGCAATTATAAATAAAATGTTAATAATTATTATTTGTATGTATGTTGTATCTGTATGATGCACTCAGTACGTATAAGCTTTATTGCATGTAATCTCGCATTCCGTATTAGGTATAACGTATGTAATACTCTTTACCGCGCTACAATATAGGTATAAATATATACCTACATAATATGATGTATTAGTGATGTGCCGAATATTTTTAAATATTGAATATTAGTCTCGAGTTGTAAAAAAATGTCTTTGTATAAAAGGTGTAATACAGGAACGATGAGATGATGAAATATTGTATTTTGTTGGTATTTATTTTGTAAAACTCAAAAATTGTGTATTTAACCAAGATGTTTCCCATTCTATTTTCCATCCCTGCCTCTTTCAATAATTAGTTTTTTAATATTGTGCTGTTAAATTATTCAGATACTATAATTGGCGATGTAAATCATAAATTAATTTATTGTTTCATTCATTGTTAAAGCTGTTTACACTTCTACACAATCCGGGTGGTCGGTGGGTCTGCTTCAATGTAATGTTCAAGCTGTAGTATCTATTTTATTTATTTATTTTATTTTATTCTTCACTGTACATTGTTTACAATAATAAAAATTAACATAGAAAATATCATTTATACAATTCAATGTACAGAGGGCAAGTTTATCGCTAAAATGCGATGTCTTCCAACTAACCCGGTTATTAAAATCAAAAAAGAAAACAAAAAAAACAGACATAAATATACATACCTATCTACAGTAATATTATAAATATATAAAAAAAAAAAACAAAAATACAATAACAAATGAAAAAGGCACATGCAGGCAACAATGCAATCATATACATATATTGCAGCGTGCACATGCATAGGGGAAAGGGTTTTAGGAGTCAGATGCTAAATTCAGTGAAAGGAAGTGATTTTTGACAGCTTGTCTGAAAGTCTTGTGACTTGTCTTGTATCTAATGAAGAAACAAAACTAAAAAACTAAATGATCATATTATTATTTTATTTCTTAATCGAGAAATATTTCAAATTACATAACCTACTATTTTTTGCAACCGGAGGGAGGAGGGGGGGGGGTGATTTGAAACTTTGGTGTTTTTCAGGAATTGTGACATAAAAACGATAAAATAACCACGACAAGACGGTATAAGTTTTCGAAAGTTGGGTATTAACTACAATTCCCATGCCGAATTGTTACAGAATGATAATTGCATTCGTGTATGTCATAAATTGGCCATCTTGCACATCACTATTAGTACATACTATATCCCATCTCCATCCACCTTCATCCCGCGGCACATCAAGCCGAGTTATTGCCCATTGTTGCTGAGGTATGTCTCATACATTACATGAGTAATAATAATATGAGTTCTCTGTATATTGAGATCAATGTTAAACTTATGTAACGAAGAACCCCTCAAGAAAGTATAAAATTTATGAAAGACACAGAGCTTTTATTATTATAATTATTGGACAATATTAAAGTGTCGTTTACGTGTCAAAGCACCTCAAGGACACTGTACAATTTATAAATTCTAGGACATTACATCCACTTTTGATTTTATTTATCAATCTAAATAATTATTTTAGTTTTATGTTAAGTATTTGGTGTAAATTTTGGTACTGATATTATTAAATCAATGTTTTGAAGTAAGTTACAAATAAAAATAGTTCGATATTAGTGGTCAATTTAAAAACTTAAAACAATTTCTTTTCATAGATGTTACAGGATTAATAATAATACAATAATAATAATAAAACTTTATTGACAGAACATAATAACATAATAAATTGTACATACCCACATAATAAATAAAACAATGTTCTGTCAAATGGCGGACTTGAATATGAATACTCTCTTCCTAAAATTTAAGTATTCTAATAATGGAATAAATAGTGAAAGCTATCTTTTTTATTGTTACGAGTACCTAATAAACTCACTTAAATCGTAATTTTTCATAATGTATAATTTAGATTTAGTGTAAAAAAGTATAAAAAGGCTCTGAGAAATGGTAAAGGAATCGGTGATAAATATTTATTTCATAGAATTATTTGTGTAAAAAATAACTTGCGTTATTTTACAAAAGCGAACCGCAGTTTCAGAATAACAACCACGACGATTGTAATAAAATTACATTCATAAGAATAATTGAATATGTGAATATGTTGGTTGGCATGGAAATTATTACCCAATGAAAAAATACCGCAAATTTCAACATTAAGCTCAACGGAAGAAACGTTTTAAAATCTCTGGAACATTCATTAACATTAGTTCCTCACTAGAAACACTGCGTAACGTTGATTAGTAATTATCTATTTATTCACAGCATCTTCCACAAATGGGGTAGCATGTGGATTAATTTCATGGATACAGATCGTCTTCTCAGTTCTACCAATATATTCAGGATGTTTAAGATGTCTTTATGCACACCTTGTAAAAAGAAACTTTAGTTGACATACATATATTTTTTTAAAGTTATTAATTTCTTTATAGATACAATCATTTGCTGGAGTCATTAATTCATTTTTTAATACCATCAGTAGCGGAGAAACCAGCGAAATAATTGCATGTGATAAACACGTAAGCTGTCCTCTTCATGGCAATAAAAGTGAAGACATTCAAGATGGTTAAACACCCCACGGTTAAATTGAAGGTTTTAAATATATTTCAATTGGATGTATTTTAAATAGGTACCTGTCTTTAATAGTTTATTCTCAAACTCATGAAAAACAGTAATATATCTATTATATGCCGGGAACATCTTTGCTGGAGTCATCTTTGTTATATAAACACACAATATGACAATTCTATAAGACAATGAGTACCGCATGTTTTGACAGCATTTAATAAATATTAAATATTTTATCTATGGAAATAATAAAACATCAAAATTAAATGTGTCATACAAATATGAATTCATAACTTAATCATCTTCATTACTTATCATTGAGATAATGTTAACATAACGAGCAATTGAAATCTGCTTTATCAAATTCGTATGCAATACAATGTCTCATCAAAGAATAAATAATCGAACTACATAACATATCGTCGCGTGTGTTTGAATTGTCTTTGTGATGGATATAAGTTCCGATTATTTTTATAGGGTCTTTTACCTTTCACACGATATGTAACGATATATTTTTTTACTGATAAGTATCAATAAATTACAAACGCTTTGATAAAAAATGTCTGCTTGTCTTTTTTTGCAATACAGTCATGGTAAAAAAATCTTAATCTTATTAAACTTAATGCAGAATTTAACACATTTCCATAATCTTGTTAAGTTAAAATGGCCAAAAATATTAAACTTTTGTTATGAGGATGGGCAGGAAATAGGTCGTATGTAATATATTTCCTTACATGATTTTTTGGAAAAATAAATAATAAACAAATAACGCTACATTTCATACTTAACCCAAGACCTAATAATACTGAGGATCCCGCATCATATTCTTACATATTTCAGATGTTTTTCAAGAGATTTCACCCACTTGCATTTATTGCAATTATTTGCAAGTAATTTTGTAGTAGGTAGATTCGCTGTTTATCACTTTGCTAAATTATTAAAGAAAAATATGGTCTAGGGACAGCATCTACATTATACATGGACAGTTAAAGAATGGACTAGAGTCCAGATGTTGGAGGAATTGTTTGAGCTTGCACAGGATAGAAAGGATTAAGCAGAGTGATAATCGACGTCCGAGGATCTGACTCTACTCAAAAGTAAGCAGAATTTTTATTATATGTTAATTAATATACAACAAGAGAATCAGCAAAAAGATAGACGCCAATCGAAAATTAAATTGATAATATATCTATCATTATTAATAAATCTTAATACTGTAGTAATTATATGCAAAGATGATTAGCATAATGAATATATTATATATTATAATGATTCGCTCAAATTAATTCAATACTCAATTAAGGCAGTTTAGTAGTAAGGTAAATAAATATATAAATAGACATGCATGAATTATTTCATTGGTAAATAATGAACGATACAACATGGAGAACTATATATAAAATATATTTCTATCCGTTCGTAAATATATATTATATTTGTATGTAGGTACTTTGTCATCGAAATTGGGACAACAGAGGTAAAATAATACACTCAATACGAACTCTCGTTCTTTGGATAGGTTTTAGGCAAAAACATTGCACATTTCTTATTTATTGATAAAGATAATACAGTTTTAATGAGACCATGTAAGAAAAGAATAGAGAAGGATTTAGATTTCAGAGGGAAGTCGATGACACACCTTTTTGCTGGAAACTTTGTACGATAGGCAGACAATATGGCGTCCTTGAGGTCATGTTATAAGAAAACGGCACTTTACAAATTGTCAGGCAATATAAATGTTTAATTGAATATGGGCAAAAGGGGTGATAAGCTTCAAGTTTTAACAATGAGAAAAGTTTTTAGCATATTTTCCATACAAGTAGGTACCTTTACGTAAATACTTTTCATATTTGATATGGGTGTCATTTTAACTTATGTATTGGCACATTTTCTCATCTGTTTATATCATCACTTACGATGTCGGGTTAAAAAAGCTAGTTAGATATTATTATGTTTGTTGTTATTGTTGTTATTATATATATATATTATTGTTGTTATTGTTGAAACCAGTTCACGATCGTGTGTATGAATGAAAGTTCGTTATAATATATTTTGGCAGAGATCGACACAATAGGCATTTAACTTTTATTAGCAACATGACACAAGTCATAATAATATTATTAGTAACAATATAATGGGTCTTAATACATATTCGCATAATAACATGCACTTATCTACTGGAAATTTCAACTGCTATAGAATTATGTATTAAGTGTAGTTACAACAAGAAAATTAAGTTATTAAAATGTAATGAATAATCTTCAAGTCAAACTATTGTATGCAATACTTATGTTTCAATATTTCATACAACCTGTTACATACATCCATTTAGAATGTTCCTAGGTAATAAAATCATAGGTAAAAGCCCCCTATATCAATATTTCAAAAAAGCTTTTATTATTTGTAGTTAGTCCGCTGTCTGTATAGTATTGCTTTTTGACACGTAATTTTTTTTTGTGCGAACCCTGTTTTGATTTAACTATTCATAGTATAGAATCTATGTAATATTTCATCAAATGATTTAGAATTATCAGATTTGAATAAACTTTACAATACCCCCATATCGGTCCCAAATAGATCCGGAAGGGAGGACGGAACTCCATATTGATCTATTCTTACATAAGTTTTTCGCATCCTCAATATTCATACAGTTTCTAATAAATAGACATCAATTTCTATTACCTACTCAACATCATTAAAGATTGTTGAACACCGACGTCTGCTCTTTCCCACACCTCCTCTTTCAGACTAAGAATAGTTCACTCATGAATATAAAACTAAAAACTAATTTAAAGACTATTCATATTTGTATAATAAATCATAATCATAATTGCATATCATTCGTTGATTATAATGCAGTATTATGCACTAACATACAATGAAAATTTATACCGTCAAGCTACCAGAATAGATACAAATGTCATAAAGCAAACTGTGAATAAATAATAAGTATTGTGATTCTAATTAAGTTACACGTAATCATTTAGCTTTATTGAAGGTTTATAGCACTTCTGAGAAGTGTTATATGCGAACAGTTTCAAACCACTTTGAGTAAATAATATTTATTACTATTTATTTGTATGTAGAGGTATGTGTACTTGATAAAATTTAACAAAGACTTCGTCTAAGTTTTGTGTATGTAAATGGAACGAATTTATTTCTGAAATAGTGTCTGGTGGTTTTATGCGAACGATTGGAACCTTTTTCACTTTGTTGTATTTAAAAAAAATCTTTGATGTAACAATATCTAAACAAAGTTCAAAAATCTATGTAAAACTTTTATGTCATCAAAGATAAATAATTAACAACATACTTTTCCGTTTGGTTGCAAAAAGTTTTCTTTCACTTACTTTATTTATCTATAATACTAAGCTTTTGATGGAACATATTCTATTAGAAAAATATTGTGTTTATACAGCTAAATTTTCTCCTCAATAGATCCTATAGATCTTAATTAAATTAATAAATGAGTATGTTTGGCCTAAAATGTATATTCCAAAAGTTTTCATGTTTATCGAGAATTTTTTTACTAGTGAGTATGTCAACAATTATTTCATTTGCCACTTTGCAATTATTGACTTGCAGTAAGAATATTATGATGAAAAATATGTTATAAGTAATTTTATTTGTTAATGACAACGAAGTAATAATTTGTTCTATAGAGAGATGACGTGAGTGCCATTTATACGGTATTGCTTAATCAATAATAATAACATATGACAATGTTTATAATAAAAATGCGAATTAACCGCATACTGATCTGTCTATAAGAAATGGACTTTATGAAAGAAATTAGATGATTTTGTTCAAAATAATAAAAAATGCGTCTAGCAAAGAATCATATATTGTTGTTATATATAATTGGGACATGAACCTCTGTTATATAAAGAGTACAAATAAAATTTCTCTATTTTAATGTGCACTTTGGCGACGATGATTTAGATTCTTCTAATTTTTTTAAGCTTTTTCCCTCTTAGAGAGGACTTTCTCACTTCACACCCTCTTAAAAAGGAAAGTCAGATAACATTTTTTTTTAAGATATATCTGGGTTTTGTTATAAACCCAAATACAACCTTATACACCTTTCACACTAAGCTAAAAGCTTGTGCCGTGAAAGGGGAGTTTTGCCGGCACCTGGGATCGAACCACGGACCCCTTGTTGGCCGAGACTCTACCTCCAGGCTACCGACGAACTCAAACATATATTATAACTCAGAATAGAAGAAGTAGTTTTCAGATTGAATGAACGAATGAGTGTTCTAAAAATTCAATATTAAACAAATGAAAGTTTTCATTTTCACATGAGAATCAAATAATGTCATATTTTTTTGATTTATGACTGAGATTTAACCTCTGAATACTTAAGACAACGAGTAAAAAGCACATAACACAGAATATGAAATATCAAAATATTCACCAGTAAAACATGATCACTTTCTACTCGAAGATATAAAAAAAATATGTAGGGAAAAATAATTTGTTTTGGAATGCCAATTTCACGATTCATTTGCAACGAGGTGTTTTAAATTTAATTTCATATTTAAATCTGAAAATAAGAAGGCAATGGATATTCATGTAGGTAGGTTGTTTCAAAAATGTGGAACTTAATTTCCTATTATTTTTCTCTTTCTTAGATAAATAAAATGCCAATCGACTATCCATCCATACGCACAACTTTTTTACTTTTATCACATTAGTAATATATTTTCATTTTAATTTTATATCTTGTATACCTATGAGTATTTATACAATATGCCTTAAGCGATCACCAATTCAGTTCATTTCTAACAATTTTTTTTTTTTTTTTTTAAATATATTTATTTCCAAAGAAGGTACACAATACAATATTATTTACAATAAACAATAAAAAAATAATCACAATAATCTTCTATTCTACCTCCCTATTAGAGATATCTCGTGTATAGGGAGGGAGCATAAACCAATTAAAACACACCAATTAAACATTAAATACTTTTTTCATTTACTTATAATTATTTACACACATATACATATACATACATATACACACATACATACATTTAACACAACACACATAACTATACTTAACTATATTGTCTCACCATCCATCATTCACAAAGACTCACCAATTTTTATTAATCATAATGTGATCTTGCATGTGTATATAATCCATAAAATAAAATTTAAGATTGAAACTTCTTAACGAGAGATGCATAATTATGTAAATAATAATATAAACAAAACGCAATAAATAAATTTTAAAAATAATTTAATTTAATTCCCTCCCACGCTCTACAATAGATTATCATAATTAATATCATATGACTGAGGCGTTATATACATTTAATATGACATATTGTAGCATTATCTACGTTTCATACAATATATTGTTCATTCATTCATTCTATCATACCATTTCCCAAATGTGGGGTAGCCAACAGAATAACTGCATGTAACAGACATTCCAGTTGCCCTCTTCTTGCCATAATGTGGATCGGAAGAACATCGGAGATCCCTATTTAATGACTCTTATAAGATTTCACCAATACCTACATCCAGTTTTATATATTCAGATGCTGGCATACAAAATCTTAACGATATTACATGACATGCTTACTTCCCATGTGGTTTGATTTTGATCCTTATCATCATTCTGATTTAAATAAAAGTGCCTGTACTTATTTATTAATTTCTGACTCCATACATTAATGTTTGATTTATTTTATGAAAACGTTTTATAAAGATTTTTACATATCATTACCTGTTGTTTTTAGTAAGACTATAATTTTTTACTCAGTTCTCTTGATAATGTAAAGTTTTCTTGACAAAAGCTCTCGAGCATTATATAATTATTATTAGTGTGAAAAAAATAGTGTTGTTGTTTCGATACACTTTTAAAACTGAATTTTATAAAGATGATGCAAGTTTTTATTTCTTAAACTAATCCATATTTTTGATAAATTTCTTGATACGTATATTCTATGGTTTAAATAGTTTCTTATAATACTTTGTTGTTGATTTTTGCTTACATTTTATTGACCATGCTATAAATTATTATGTTTCTGTGAAATGGGACTGTCCTTTTAGTTTCATGACTGTATCGATTATGCTATTGATAAATTCTCGTATTATTTATTGACAATTGTTCATCTGCTTGGAAACGAATCTCCATACAACTTGACTGTTATTAACTTTAATTTATTACGTACTATATTATTGTTAATGTCAAAGTAATCAAATTTTCATATTTAAATGATATTTAATTAAACAGTTGTTTGTCATTAATAAATGATGACCAGTGGGGTTTCTCGTTGAATGCCAATAAAATTGATTATTATTTTCTTTAATTGCAATAGTCACAACATACAATTCTTTATCGTTTTCAGTAGGTATGTATTGTTGACATTGGGGTCTTCCTACAATCATAAGTATCTTCATTTATCCAAAAACTTAATTTAAAACTTTTGCAACTCTTTTCACTATATGTATATTTGACATTACATAAATAAATTATAAGGTTTACCTAATACAATTTCCCATGAAAGTTATTGTACATCCTTTCTTGCAATATTAATTTCTTTTCAATACAGTATTTCAAACTGTACGCCTCAGCTCACCTGTTATGAAAAATGTTTAACATAAGAGCGGATAAATACTAGTGCCTCGATTTTGATATACTCGAGTATATGTAAAGGAGTTTTTTTATGTTTCTTTTCGGAATTGTGAACTTGTTTGTAATATTGCATACTACTATAACATATAAAATTAGCATGCATGTGCTAAGTAACAATAAACTATTCAAACCGTTAACATTTCTTAATAATATGATTACCTACTAATAAAAACATAGACATCATCGCTAGTCAGCTGACTACCCATACCTTTCTACTAATAGTTGGCTATAACTGTGGTCAAGTATTTTCTTATTTATGAATGAAATCATTTAAGAAGTAATTTCCTTGAGTAACCTAATAAACGCCGAGTGTATAATTTATGTCTTTTCATCCCATTGTAAATTTAGCTTAAAGGGAATATAGAGCGTTCTCAGAGTGTTTGTCGAGCTTTTCTTTCTTTCTCGAAAGGAACTTTCGTTTATCATTCGTCAAGGACTCGTAATAACAAATTTTAATGTATTATTGCAGGGTTTTGTTTAACAAACACATCAAAGTATTATTATCTTTGTCCGTTCAAAATACCCACATAATTATTAGTGAGTATGGGAAAGTTATGTATTCTTACACCATGCAAACAATTCTGAATGAACATCTTTATAGGCTGAGTGTTAACGAAACATTTTCGTCATAACACAAACGGTACCTTTGTGCCTTACAAACAAAAATGTTTACCCAAGTTGTTAGCGAGACAAAATCATAATATAAAATGTTAGTGAGTGTAGGTACTAATACGGAGACTTCACAATTGTAACGCAAATTGATACAACTTTTAATATTTGTTTACTCTATAAATAATATCATAATACCTATATAGTACAAAGAGCTATGTTGGTCTTGTATTGTGTTAACCGAAAGTGATGTTTGTATCTTTGAATGTAACAACACTCAGTCAATATTACTATAGCGGTTGTAAAGGACAGCAAGAGAAATGGGTACCTAATTTGTAGTTGTACCTTCAACCGGCGATGGTTCCACCTTAGGAGCGACAATGTAAGGTACCCCATATACATTCAATGGGTATATCTTTCATTTATGGACATATATAATATTCTTGAAACAATACAGAGTAGCTTTATTATTTCACGAAAATAGAGAAAAGAAGTTGATGTTTTCCATGCGAAGATAGTTTCGATAATTCCACCGCACTCCCATGAGTTCAACCCACCAGCCTCTGCCATTAACCATGCAATAGGCATTGTATAAATAACTTCTTAGGCATTACGAACAAGATAACACAGCATTGCGCATATTGAACTAAAAGGATCTACTAGATAGTATGAGAAATTATTTTTGTATCCATACTACATCTTCTGGGATGTTTTGCAATATTATTTCAATAACACCCTATTTCCCATTGGCCAATTTATTTATTTTTATTAAATATTTACAAACACTGATGTGAAGTTATTTTAGGCCTTTTACTCTAAAAATAATTTCGATACAGTGAAACAATTGCCTGATGATTCCATACCTCAAACCAATGGCTTGTGGATGATGAGAAAGTATAAAGAACACTGCACAGTGGAAAATGTAGTTACTATAGTCATTCTGTTAATTCATGAGGAATATTAATATTTTATTGTGATTATTGTTTTGTTATTTGTTAGTGACAAATAATTATTTTAATTTTTCATTTTGCGACAAGATGACATCTTACGGTGAATTGGGAACAGAGTGATTTATTATAGTAAAATATCAGACTTGTTCACTATAATACTCGTAAAATAATAATATTATAATATTAACACTCAAAAACACGCGTTTGTTTTCTCTCATAGTAACATGTTTGTGAAAAATCCTCAGATGTAAGTTAGTATATGTAGGTAATGGATGCTACTATCTATCTAGCTATACCATCGCGACATAACATGACATTTCCCACAAGTAAGAAAACCAGTAGACTGAATGTATTAGACATGCATATCGTCCATACATTCAGTCCGTATAAACATTAAAGATAAAAAGCATAAGCTCAATTGGGGAAGTTAAATATATTTATACGTGATGTTTTTCGAATACCTGCTTTTGATAGGAAACTCAAAAACTTACATGACTTAATTTAAAGAATTGTTACAATAAATTTTCATTACTAGGTATTAAATATAAATTAATGATTTTATCATAAGAAGCAATTTACACAGCTAAATATATATCTGCTTAGCAAATATTAAGAAAATTTGTAACTTAAAATTAAGCATGATGAGATTATCGTATCACGGAGTGTTAATTTAAATATAAATGCAATAGGCAAGTATTTTATTAATAACTTGTATGTGTTATGATATATTGAAATAAGTATGGTTAAGTGAATAAAATTAATATGTATTATCATAGAGTTTGATTTAGTAGTAAACACACCCACACAGATTTTAAACACAAATAATAAATAAATAAGTAAATAAGACGAAATGGATATATTGTGTATTTCACACGACACCCGCCACTAAAAGGCGTTTTGATGAATGATTTCACCAAGATTTACCATAAATGTTTAACGCTAATTTTTTAAAACGTTCGACGAATTAGCGACCGATTACGTGGTCACCGATGGCCATGCAACAAATTAATGATCAGTACAATACTTAATAACATCGTGAGGCGAAAGATATATTTTATTCTAAAGCACAAAAAATTACAACTATTTAAACATTTATTTCACAGGGAGAGATACATAGTTCCATGGAGTCTCCAGCAATGAAGAGGTCTTCCATTTTTTTCTGTAAGTTTTCGAGTGATCTAAGGTAAACATCACATCTAAGGTATTCAACGTTTTCAATTCAACGACGGAGTATGACGCCACCCATCCTGGATGTCTTTTCATTTATAGCATAGAGAGAACAACCCGTGTTTTCATTAGTTGCAGTTAGTCAATTAGCCTCCCCAATTTTGAGAAGTGTCGTGATCATTTATAGAGGGAGATTTTTATTTATTTGTTTTAACAAACAATTTCAAAGACAAAGAAATACATTCAAATTAAATTGAAAAACAAACGACGCGGAACACCGCGTTAACAAACGCTCTTGCCTTTGAATCACGAAGTCCTGGGGTTGATTCACAGCCAGAATAAAATTTAAAATGTCCTTTTTCGAATGTTGGTGGTTTATGTTTATGTATTTGGTGCATTATATATGTATATCACCACGTAAATGCGCATAGTACACGATTCATATCATAGTTAGGGACTAACTTGATCTGTGTGAATTGTCCAAATGTATGCATGAATGTAAATACAATCAATACACAAGTTGCAAGTTTATCGCAAAGGCGCAATCTCTTCCAACTGACCCAACCTTGAGTGGAAAATCAACCTGATATGGAATAAGTAGATACTTAATAATAAATATTTATCCAAAATACAGCATAAAATTTTCATTTCATTATCATAAACTTATTTACATAGCCTATTATTAAACACCAGACATTTTTGGGGTATAATTTAAATAAACTAGGAGCGTATAGCTATCTTAGTTCATTAGGAATCCATTAGAAATATTATTAGATGTTTAATATGTATATACATATTATAGTAGTAGAAGGTACTAGACATAGATAGGTAGAGTAATAAGTATAGTAGGTAGGTTTGTATTAGATGTCTGAGAAAGATAATATTCAGAACAACATACATCGGTAGGTTAGGATAATATTACTTGGTATCGATTTCAGTCATCATTCATCGCATTATTATCTGAATTAAACATAAATCTTATAATATAAAAGTCAACATATCATAATAATGTAATAGCTGTATGTTTGTGTTGTTATATCCACCTTGTTATAGATATGTAATACTGCCTTGTTTTTATATAAAAGGTTCATGTCCGTTTCGACTTCTGTCCGAATCTGATATTCCTCAGGAGATACAGTTTATTAAATCACGAGTTGGTCGGAATCTATTATAAAGATAAGAGAAACTTCTTCTTGAATGAGCGAGACAGAGACGATGTTAACAAATCAAACTTCGCATAACGCAATAAAAAAACACGTTTTGGAAAGAGAGAAACATTTTTTTATAAAGACCATACGCAACTCGGGCGAAGATCCGGCTATCGAAGATATTCATCGTCTCGAATGTCTTCGATAAAAGTATTAAATAGGCGGTTTACGTGATGATAGAAAGAGAGGGGTAGAGAAAAGAGAAGAATAATAACTACTCAGGTAGACATCTGGATACGTATTCTACAACAAATAATTTTATTTATAAAATGTTACACCTCTCACTCCCACATAGTACATAATTTCATCACGAAATGAGAAAGACGCTTAAAGATGTTGGGGTCAAAAAATCACAGGTAAAGTTCAACCGATCATCGATTCAATATTGTATTAACCTGAATAATAAATGGAACAAAATAATAGTGAACAGTAATGTTTTATACAATTAGTAATTCTACTGCACGTCTGCTATAAAATACTTTGCTGTTGTTAGGGAATCAAATAGCAAACATCAAATAGTAATAATCTATCACAAATCGTTTACAAAGTGAGATATTAATAATAAATACTGCGAAGAGAAATATAAATTGATGATGAATCTCGGAAAACGCATACCTACGTGGAAAACACGTGCTTCGTAATATTGACTTCCAATTAGAACCTTTTAACAACTTACTGTAAATAGGCATGATGGAAAAATCATTATTGTTGAATATATTTAACATGGCTCGTAATACAATTTGTATCGTCGCTCAAATCTACAGACTTTTATAATAATAAAAATATTACAAATAGTGTAGGTAGTTGACGGTGTTTAATATTTTTGATGTCTAGACGCAACAATAATTATATTACAAATTTAGTACATTTTAGTAATAATTACAATAATCAAAATAGCGTCAATATTGCCTAATAGTTATAATATCTGAATAATAAATGATATAATCAGTAGTAATCAGATTTATACAATGCTGTAACGACACTAATTAAATTTTAACATTAATCGTAAAACCGTCACTCACAGATAATTAATTAATTATTTACAGTGTAATGATAGGTTTGCATAAATACGAGTTAGCACATTCACAATACTACATAATATGTAGGTATTCAAAAATTCAAAAATATAATATACATTACCAGGTACACGGATTAATATAATGGTAATCCGTGAAAATAGTTACAACATATTATACATTGGTAGAAAATAGTTACAACATATTATACATTGGTAGAAAATAGTTACAACATATTATACATTGGTAGTTGATCCGCTGGCTACCCAACTAGTGGAAAATGCCGTGATGGTATGAATGAATATTATTTTGAGATGTTAATATTACTGAATGATAATATAGCCAGCACGGTAAAGATAATTCCTTAAATAGGTTAAAAATATGACAGTGAGTGTCTTTTTTGTTTTTACCCTAAATAGTTCTTATTGTGTCTTACAGCTTACACTAATGACAAATTAATTAATTTGCGACGTTTTCATAACTAACGTAGATAAAAATGCATACCTATCATCCTGCTTTTGAAATAAGCTTTTTTATAGATACAACATTAAAATACAATAATATAGTCGCGCCAAAGACAAAATCTAATTTAATCTAACCAGAATAGCAGCAAACATAGAACAAATAACTATAGTATTTAAATACTTTCAATTATAAATAAATACACATTTCAAGACCAATTGTTTGATAGGATTTTTTGTTGCAACCTTACTACAGTACTACATTTCTTAATAGATTCATCTCTTCTGAATATTGTTATATACAATATTTAAAGAATGATTTTCTAATGATTTAATATCGTTTTTATACTTTATTAACGCACTAATAATATATTTGTGCTCATTGTTTATTTCTTATCAATTTTTCCACGGAAATGATGCATTTGTTATAGTCAAATATTTTTTTATAGATAAGTAATAATCAAAATGAATAATTATATATTTGAATGATTAAAAGTTATATGGAAAACATATTATAAAATCTCTGCTGAATGTACATACTCATAGTATATATACACAATATTTACATATACATGTTGTGTTAATCACAATATGGAAGATACGTTATTAACTAGAGCAATTTAATTCAACACATGTAAGTAGTAGATATTATTATGTATGTACTATACAGTACTCTTGAACACGATCATTAAACCTTGTTAATGTGTTGAAGTTGTCTTGTCTGTAATCAACAAGAGACAGAAGTTGTTGTTAAAGCTGCTGTTGGTTCGCAACAGTTGTTGACGCGTCACGTTATAGTTATTATTATAAGTAATGAAACAGATACCAAATAACGGATACAAGCAGAGATTCTTAACCGGATAGTTGAATATTTGATCACTGTAAATATGTACGATGTTTAGAGCGAGTTATCCGTTGTGGAGTAAGACAAAGTGTTTCACATAGTGAACGAATAAAAATATTGTTGAGAATATTACTTAACCAATACCTCTTCTCTACAGCCAGCAGATTGTGCCAACTCTCTATTGTAGGAAACTGGAAAGGTGTTCTGATACTTACGGATTGGATTAGGCTGGTTTAAGTGCACTTTACCCATGTAACGTTCATTAATCCCACAAATGAGTTGGTTTTCGTTGACGGCAAAAGGACAATTTGCAGGTTTATTACATGCAGTTTATATTAATTGTCCTAAAACTATGTATGATTCTTTTTCTCTTTTTATATCTGTCATCTATTTTTATGTATGTTTTCTTCTTCTATTTCTATGTCTGTCATATATTTTTAAATATCTATGTTTTCTTTTTCTATTTTTATGTCTGTTATATATTTTTAAATATGTAGGTTTTCTTTTTCTCTTTTCATGTCTGTCATCTATTTTTATGTATGTTTTCTTTTTCTATTTTATGTCTGTCATATATTTTCAAAAGCCTAACGCCGTATTTTGTTATAAAATATAATAAAACAAAACTGTAAGATGTAAACGACTTAGCTATAAATGTGATATAAAAAAGTCTAGGCAATGAATTGTGACAAAAGTTCAGTGTATCTAAATGCTTTATTAAAAAATTGGTCTTACTGTGTCTTTCACTTCTGACAAATGAATAAATTTGCGATGCTTTCTCAAAATTTTCGAAATACGACTATCCGGCTATTTTTATATATCCGGCTATTTTGATATATAGCTATTTTGATATATCCGGCTATTTTGATATATCCGGCTATTTTTATATACCTATAGCTATTTTGATATATCCGGCTATTTTGATATAGTTTTACAATTCGGATAGTGACCAGATATCAGATTCAACCTTAGTTCTTATTATATACCTTTGATAAGATGGCGAACCAATCAAAAGAGCGATCAGCGATTAAATTTTATATCATTTAACACGTACTAGTGATAATTATTATTTTTATTCATATATAATATTATTATTATAACAGGTTGTCCGAGTCTCAGTATGTATGTGTTAAAATTAACCGTGACTGAACCGCCTGCCTTATCAAAAAAAACTTGCAGCACTTTTTTTACACAGTAATAGATAAATTGTTGTTTGTATATGTACATGTAATAAAATGTAAAGTGATAGATTTCAATAATATGTAACACTTCAACCTAATTGACGCCCGTACTGACAAAAACTTTTATTGGTACGGAGATGACGATTTACATGTTTATTATTTACAGCTCGTTCGCTGGCTATCTCATTATTTAGACTTTGTTTACTAACCATATCTAGTATGATATCTACTATTAAAATGCTCACCTGCAATTGAATTTATAACATTGCTTTTTTTTCTATTCTTAGACATATACCTCTTTAAAAAAATATTTATTTAATTATCTTGAATATCAATTATTGCTTTACATTACTTGCTTTTTTAACTATGATTCTGTATTCATGTATGATGTAAATCAACTTAAGTTGTGATTGGTTTTTATTTTGTTCAATATTATTGTTGTGTTTATTATGTAATATCAGCTGTAACTTTAAGTTTGAAATAAATAAAAATAAAAAAACGATTGCGAGCTACCCTGACTCAAATATCAAATAATAATCGATATAAATACTCAACATTAATTGAAAAATGCCTTACGTCAGTTGGTGCGATTTAATAACACTAACACTACATTAACTAACTAACATTAACACTACACTACACAATCATCATCACGGCATATCCCATAAGTGGGTAGCCAGCAAACGAGCTGCATATAATAAACATGCAAGTCGTCTTCACTGTGCAAAAAAATTAAGACATTCAGGATGGGTGGCAAAGCTCATCGCTGAATTTGAGACGTAAAATGTCTCGCACACCTGTCTTTTACAGGACATTCGAAAAATTACGGAAAAGAGTGAGAGACCAATTTTTTGCAAAGTGCTCCATGCCTTTTAATAACCATGTGCAAAAAACCATTGATAACTAGGTTTTTTGCCAGAAATAATATCAGGATCATGTCACAACAAAGCTCATGTCCATTTGCGAATAACATGCCACTTAAATAGATATAACAGTTGAAGCAACAATTATTCTGTGTTTGTGAGTACCTACAGATATATGAGTATGTGAACATCTGTAAAAAAATAGGACTAATATGAGAAATCAAAAATCTTATATCTTCATCTATATATATGTACATTGTACATATCTACAACAACATGCAAGTAAACTCGAAAGAGATGACTGGTTATATAATATAATATTCGATAATATGGAAGGCTTCGTTTTTAAAGTTTAACATTTACATATTATCACTTATCTTATTAAATTCAATAAAATTTGTGTTGAAAGGAATTACCTAATTGATAAGAAAGTGAAAAAAAAAAACAACAGAACAAACTACAAACGGTCCGAACGCTTTGAAATAGTAATAAAAAATCGATTCTCGTATTATAATTCTTTGGAACATAGATAAGATATTTTTGGAGGTAATATGTATGTATTATTATTATTGTTACTAAAATCACACCAACACCTTTTAACCCTCAAATCCTGTGAGCAAACACACCTATGGTCCTATATAAATTATTGTTGTAAGTATAGCACGCGAGGCTATTGAAAAGGTATTTTGTGGGTTATAATATTATGGGGAATGGGGAGCGATTATCTGAACACAACATGACAACCGTTACAGGAGATAAACCTAATGGGACATTTTTACATAAACACAAAAAATGTCCCACGACGCATAAACAAGAGGTAAAAGGGATAAATCAATACATTATAATTTAATAAATATTTTACTATAATTTTTAATTAAAATTTCATTTTGGAATCAGGTGGGTATAGAAATATTTTTTAAATATAATATAAAGCATGCATTCGAAAAACTCTAAATTACCTATTCCATTTTACATCTTGCATTCAGCGACAAGATTTTCCACCTATTCTGATACTCACCAGAACCAATTACTGTAAAGATACATTGGTAATCTGGGCAAGTGCTTATTTATACTTTGTAAAGTTTAAATCTCCCATTCAGGAATTATGTGTTTCAAATCTATCAGCCGGCTTATTCCATGTATCTTCACGATATGGGACGAGGACGCTATAAGTAGAAAAAAGTTCATAAAATCTAATGTGAAGTATAAACTTGTGTATAATTTAATTTATAAATAAATACATTTTTACATATTCACTAAGATTACTTCTGTCATAGTCAGAACCGGCACGAGATAAGATCAGACCCACCCGACCGCTCTGCACGGGGTGACATAACACCGGCGCTAATAATGTTGAACTGAATAGAAAAATCTTTAAATCTCTATGGTTTAGCGCTCGTTGTTGTAACCCTAGGTTTTGGTGTGGTCTCTGATATATGACCATTATTTAATAATATCGGTATCTTTAAGATATGTTGTTTATGTTATTTTTTTATAGATGCTCTTTTTCAAATAAAACAGTTTCCCTTCTCTAATAGCCTGCGACAACTATTTGTTATAGTTACATTAGAAGTCAACTATACATTATAAATATGTTTTAAAATAAATCTGATACAACGCCATCGATTTTTTATTGAAATTTATATCTAATATTATATTGACTATTTAAAATGTAATAAATTTTAAAATAATTTGTACATTATATGTGTAAGTAGGCAGGTACATATATTATATTATTAAAATTGAACAGGGTGTTATAAAAACATGAAGGTTCATTTATATAGTGATGCATCGTATCAAGAAATTTTATATTTATTGTTTTCTTTTTTTAATCTATGAAACCAACTTAAAAACTTTGAACATTAAATATTAAATTTGTTAATATCAATGCGAGGGTATACAACCAAAATGCACTAAGTCATTTTAGTTTTGAGATGACATGGTGGCAGTTAAATGAAAAAAAAAAAATGTTTAGATCAATACGAATTCGCCGTTTATTATTTGAACTTTAATTAAGATGATATTGGTAAATGACTTTTAGGCTTTGCAAACAAATTCAAACATAGGAATAATGTTAATTACTCGAATAGTTTTTGACAACTTTTGTAGCGCTAGTCTGACTTAGTGCATTTTGGTTGTATACCCTTGTATGAATATATTTTTCCCACAGATAATTTTTTTTTATTTTATCATCATAGTATTTCCCAACAAATGGGCCAAAAGCATGCGGAGCATTTTAGTAGATACACTTCCTAATTTCAGTTGCACGTATGTTATGTTAAACTGGCATAAAAATATTTAATACTTAATAAAAAATAGCGTGTCACAATATATTTTATGGTGTTATATATAACTAATAATAATAAATGATTCAAGGGAATATGATGTAAAAATGCACTTATGCAAAATAATAATAAATTAAAAGGGCGTCCGGTGAGTAAATTGAATTTAAGGATAGAGGCAAAAAGACATAAATCAAATTTAACACAAGAGACGATCAACCAACACCACAATATTATTATTATTATTCTTTCAAGCAAAAACTAATAAAGAATTGAAAACGACAATGGATAAAAGGAAATATGTATTATTGAAAAAGAAGGTTTACTATTTAACAGGAGTGGTGTCAAGTATAAACTTAACCTATTAAGATTATTACTCAACAGATTTGAATTGCAGATTGTCCAAACTCGTTTAAGTAGGAAACAGGAAAGGTGTTCTGATGCTTAAGAATCGGCTTAGGTTGAGCAGATGTCGAACAAAATGGTTTGAAACGGGAATTGGAGGGATCTGTGAACATAGCATGCTGGAAGGGCACAAATCAGCATAAGCCGTTTCGTATAATACTTCAGAACATTTATTTTCATACTTGGAGATGTTTGTATAATCTGTTAGTTGTACAGATGAGGTTTTTGTTTAATAATATTGGTTTTAAGTATTTTTTCACTGAGGATGGACGTATTTCGAAAAGCTTTTGAAAATATTTAATACTTTAAGTGAATGATGGTGTTTTAATTTAACCAAATATTTAATAATGACAAACTTTCACAATGTTTGCTCTTCGAAAATAAATAAAGTAATTGAATAATATTCTTAACATTTTCACTAACGCAAGTGTAAAATCAATTATGAATCGCCATTTATCCAGTTTTTACGTATATATGTCAGTTGAATTCTACAATTTCTTGAATTTATGTGACTAAGAGTATTTTCAGATACTGGTATATTACTCTGGGTTACAATGTACAGCTCGGGAGCTATCTCTGCAAAATATATATGTTTATATTAGACATTATAATGATAGTGCCAATTTTTAGCTAACTAAACACATTGGACCTCATACATATTACCTATATGGGTTATAAAAAATCCTCTTTATCAAAGACAAAGAGGATATACTTGGCTAAAAGGAGGGGTGTGAGGAAGCGCGGGGGTCCGAGAACGACATGGCTTGAACATGTAGATCAAATTCTCAAGGACGGTCGTGTTTTGAGTAAAAGAAACCGACGTGCATGAATGAGAAATTGTATGACTGTGGAGGAAGCGAAAGAAGTATGTAAGGACAGATCTAATTGGCGTTCCGTTCTCTCTGCCTACCTCACTTGGGATACGGCGTGAGGGAATAGACAGATAGATAGAGAATAGGTTATAAAAAATATTTCTCGCCGAAACTTGCGAAAGCGAAATTATATTTCTACATAGGTATATAGGACACCTTAAACTAATAAAGAATAAATAATCAACGGATTTATGAAATATTGTGTGAATTTTTTTGTAAGGAATGTGAACGAGGTATCAGGCAGTTGCACATTTTATTAGATCACTAGTTACAGCCCATGTCCGCACGGCGGGCGGGCAACATAAATATTTACGTCGCACCTCTCGTTTGTCAAGTTTTTTTGAGATCCCAAATATTATCATTCTTCCCTTTGCAAGAGGCTAAACATACCGCCCTCTATTCACCTATATCTATTACAAATAATAATATTATATATTTAAATGTATTATGAAATCTAAGTCAAAATGCTCATTTCTATTTTAATAAACCGACATTTGGTTTTTGTGTGGTTTTGCGATGAGTGTTCTATTATAAAAATTGATGCGGTAAAACATTTACTTATTATTACCTTCCAATACTACTTCTCAAATTCGGTTCATAAATTGAATGAAACAATGCACAAGAATGCTTTGAAGATTGTATTATTGAAAGAAAGTTTTCAAATGTACCCAATACCTACCTATTTATTTCGACTACTGTTTATGTTTTTATCTATTCTCTGAATAGAGTACATAATATTTGAATAATATTAACTTTTAAAAATAAAAATTACCATGATCCTCGTTTTTATCGATGAATCAATTATTTGAATTTTGAGAAATAAAGTATTTGATTGATATTGAAGATGCCTACATTGTTGTCCAAATTGTTATATTAATAAAACACATTTATAGTGGATTTAAAGTTAAACAGTGTTTTTAATTATAGTGATGTTTAATAAAGTATTTGTCAATACGTGAACTGTTGCATTAAGATTGTCAAAAATTGTATCTTTTGAGTAAATAAGTAGCTACTTAAATAACTAATGCGAATTAAAATATTGATAATAATGCAATTGGGAACGTGCTCAAACTAATCAAATATGATAATCTTATCGTTTGTGAATTTATTAAAAAAAATAATTATGATAAATTATGATAATAAGTTTGCAGTTACCAGGTATGTATTGATTTTCATGAATTAATTATAATACGTTTCGAAAAATCTTTAATTAAATGTATGGATGAAGTTATTGATCACTATCCCTAATTTTTATAAAAAATATTTTGAGCGTTCTGAATAAATAAAAATTATATTTCATTCTTTTAAATAAATAAAAAATATGTATAAACATGCGCTTGTGAAGATCAAGGAAAAAGAGAATTAGTATAAAATGAACTCTAAGGACATAGCTATAGCTATTTTCCTATTGACCTAATCGTATCTTATTGATATTTATTTGTTCTCACAAAAGTCACAAGCAATAGAGGTGAATGCTTAATATGTGAGATAAATATTTTATTATATTGCGGCGTTTGTTTGTTTTATCAGATTTATATGACTATTGTAAAACAATTATTTCTAATAAATTATATTATTAACTGGTCAAAACTAAATTATACCTACCTATTATTTCTACCATCGCATCGTTGAGGTATTTTTTATTCAACAGAATGTATGTATATTATTTTTTATCATTGTAAGTTTATGCACTTATCCAACAATATTGGACCGATGGATTAAGAATGTTATGATACGCAATGACGAGATTATCACTACAATAGTGATTTTTTCCATCTAACCACGTTATACTTAAACAAAACACGCCCAGCAAATTAAAAATGCACAATAAATAAGAAAAATCGCTAAGAGTAAACCGAAAAAATAAAAAACTACAACACACACATCCAACACTCCAAAGTAACTGGTACTAATAGGAGACAGATGCTGAGAGTATTTCAGCAACGAGCAGCATATATTGAAAATGATTGAGAATAGAATTGGGGATGTTGTATTATATTTATATATTTTTTTAAAGATATATCTGGGTTTAGTTATAAATCCAAATACAACTTTACACCTTTCACAGTTAGCTAAAAGCTTGTGTCGTGAAAGGGAAGTTTGCCGGCACCTGGGATCAAACCACGGATCCCTGTTCACGTGGTCGAGACTCTACCTCTACTCGTAATAATACCTACTGTGGAATAAATTTATCATTTTTTATATTAGTTGGAAGTAGAATGATAAATATGTTGGTATAATAATTTAAAAATATAATTAATTTGCGTTTAATAGAGTATGTAATTCAATTACCATCTCCAAAACAATAAAAACAGGCATCGCCGTATGGATCGCAAAAATCCATATATTGAGAGGGTTCAGGTTTTTGATATCTGTTTCTTCATTTTATTTTTTATTTATTAGATATAAAATCTCATCAGTGGATGCGGCACGATTGTTTGTTTTAGCTTTTATGGTCCCCATCAGCATTTATGATATTATTTTTACTCTAATTTTACAACTCACGCTGGTTTATAAGTTTTATAACACATCATCATCATTCTACCTATAAATAAAACAAATTAATCATGGTAAAATTAGTCAATTATTACTAGACAATCATCTTATAAATATTAATAACAGTATTAATAATCAACAGATTCTCAGAAGAGTATGTTAATAAAATCACGTATTAATTAGCGAAATTATTCATTACTTACTTAGTTATCACTTTGTATAGGAAAAGGAAACTAACTCTAAATTGGGCAGGTATCTGTTTTATTATTTTTACTCACTTAATCCTTGATTTACTAAATATATAATTTACCACGTAAATATATATAAATTTGCGTTATAAATTTAGGTATAATCTGCATAAAATAGTTCAGAATATCTATGCGACGTTTTTATAAAGTCTTGGTCATTTTCCTATAATAATTGATCAAAATAAATGCAATCTTCATCGAATATCAGAACGTAAGAAAAATCAGAATGAATTGACTAAATAAAGGTAAAATTTCTCTGAATGGAAGTGATTTACTTTTTCTAAAAAGTTTTACGATTCAATAGAAAGTGTTCATAATTCATACAGTTCACAATGTTTGTTCCTTTACAAACTTGACATTGTCTTCTTTGCCGCATTCGAACTTGCAACCTTGAATAATCCTGCATTAATTCACAAGAGATTTAGTGAAGGGACATAGTGAACCTACCTACCTATCATCTGTTATGGAAGATAATATTGATATTGTTTTCAATTAAAAATAATTCATTTCGTATTGTCTCAGGTTTATGAACAAACCTCGCATATGAATGTACAATGTATTGTCACGTTTATTAATATAGTTAATGTATTCAATTAAAGAGGGGGTTATCGTATAATATTATATTATAACTTGCAATATATATCTAGAAAAAATCTGATAGTTAAAAATGCAGTAATCAGCGCACATTTTTTAAAAATTCAGATATAACGAAAGTACTAATTAAAATACACCGCAATTGTTAAACTTATTGCAGAATGGGATGGTTTAAATTTTGATCATGGAAAACATTTTTTTGTGACACATAGTTGATATGACAATACTTAATATTACATCATGAAGAATGCTGAGAAAGACAAGGGGCCTTTTAACTTCCAATAATCTTCATAAAACTGTTAAAGAGGTAAAAAATAAGAATTATTTTAGGACCGTATTTCTGAGATGTTTTCCTGAAAATTTATTTAGTGTAAATATTTGAAAGTTGACACAATTGTATTAAAGGATGAAAATTTAAAAGACTTAACAGTCTTATGTGAATACCTTGAACAAGAATTCATATTTTGTCCAAGTACAGCAAGGTGGGTAAAGTGAATATTGTCATATTTATTTTACTGCATCTACTTTGTATAATAATAATATTATTAATCAGGACATTTTGTATATTTACTTACTAACAAACAAGAATAGTATTCAGTGACCTGTCCACTATTGTTCTACACGACCTTTTATGGAGTAAAAACACAAATCATGCCGTGTTCAAGGGTTTTATGAATGCATTAATAAAGTACACAATATGAGAAATATCTAGTTGTAATATTTAATTTCTGTGACTACTGCACTTGCGCTTGCGCATATAATATGCTCAATCCACAATATTCGTGAAAATATCTACAGACGACAAGATAGAATTTTGTATTTTGATATTGGAATGCGATAGCTTATGATAGTTTCACAAATTTCATGAGCCTTTCAATACCTGGGATCTGAATTCCGATGCACTACAAAAAAAAATAAGTAGTAATACGTCATTGGATGAATTATTTTTCTCAATGAGAATGACAATCTTTTCTTAGAATAACTTCTATAAATAAATCATTACTAAAATATGACATGCATTTTATTAAATGATATCTGGGAATGAAATTAGTTACAAAGATTGGAATCAGAAAATAGTGATATTTTAGTGGTACAAAAAATGTATCAATTTAACAGTATTAGCATATGTCTTTGGTGTAATGAAATACAAAAATTCTATCAATTCCTCAAGGCATTGAATATACGGCACGAAATAAATTATTATAATATATTCATTGACAATTATGAATCACATTACTCAAAAAAATTAATTGAATTTTAATTGCTAATAATTACATTATTACTTGAGGCGCACCTGTGTAAATAAAAACACCGTTATCTAACACCGAAGTGTATTGAAAAATATTGAGCATTGGTAGGTGGTAGGTACATAGCGCATTTATTATTATTTAAGAAAATACGTAATAATATAAGCCTACTCTTATAGTTATAATATGCATTCTATTCTTAAAAACATTTAATAATTGATTTACGAACGTATCGTAAAAACGCAAGGAATCCCATATTTATACATCTATTTAATTTCATAATATTTATCTATTTATAGATATTTTCTTTATAAAACATGTGTAAAATATTATTACATATTCACATGTGTAAAACGTATTGTAATGATATTTGATCATCTGCTTATTGAATTTATGCTGTAAATAAATTATTGCAAAAGAGAATAGATGCTCGCAGGAACTTTTAACCTCTATCAGAAACAGCTGTCACAAGTCAATATGCCTAATAATAAAGCGAGGTGGTCGGTACTCAACTCAGTTACCTGATAATATTAAGTAAAAGTGAAGTAGTTTCGACTTTTCAACTATGAGAATAATTTATTACGCACAATTTTACGTCATGAGTATATGTTACTAGAATAAGCTTACTACTTTTCAGGTAAGCTATATAATTAAAAAATCCGTTGAACTGAAATGCATATTAGATACACCAAAATGATATTCATATAATTATAATTGTTGTACCTACACTAATTTTAGAATAACACGATATGATAGGGTGTGTGTCAAATATTATTTTAAATTTTGTTTTTTTCTTTTGTTGTGTATTAATGTTTTATATATTTTTTTTGTAAGTAAATTTGTTTTTACAAGGTTTATGTCAATGTGTCGTGGTTAGATGGAAGAAATCACTTTATAGTGATAATCTCGCCACTGCACATCGTCCTAGTTTGTAAAATTTTATATTATTTTGTTAACACTGTTATGTAATGATGATGTGCAAGAAGAATAAATAAATAAATATCAATATAAAATATTAGTGATTTTCAGCACTTTTTTTCAATGAGATATAATTACATGTGAACTGATATAATTATATCGTTAAGACTTTTTCAGTAGATACGTATTTCAGTATATTATTTTTAGTAGATGCTATTATTTAATTTAAACGTGTTGTTTATAAATTTCATATTTAAAGCCATTTAACATGAAAGTCGGAGTGCAATGAACTTTAAAAATATATCTGCAAAGTGTTTTTTAAAATTATAAATATTATTTTCTATTATAACCACCTTTCATCTAGCAACAATAAACAATCAATTAGAGATGAATTTATTGATTTTTTCTGCTTTCCAATTTGATTCTAAATTTATTAAATGCCATTCTTATTGTTCTCAGAAAGAATATTTTTTTAATACATAAGTATATTACTATAAATTATTTTTTGGATGTTTTATATTGAATAATTGATTAATATAAACACTAATAATAAAACATCTAGATTTGAAATAATTACCATCAAATAAATCTGAAATGCATTATCTACGTACTGAAAATCTCAATCATAAATGAACAATACTAGCGGAAAATCAGAAATGATGTAGCTTTTATATATATTGTATTTTATATGGATATAAAACCGTATAATAATATTAATCATTTGATCAGATATGATTATAGTTTTATTTATGATAATGAATTCGAGTCCGTTGATGCCATCTTTCGTGAGAAAATACAATCTGGAAACATCTCCACATAACATACGTATAACCAATACCGGTTTCAAGATAATATAATATAATATAATATTGAATAAGGCTTCCACGGTGCTGCTGCTGGTGCAACTCTCTCGACCATTCGTGGAAAGTCGAGGAAATACAGTAGAACAATAGGTAGAAACTACATTATAAAAATGATACCCGTATGAAAAAATAAAAATCGAGTGCTCTGTGCGAAATAACTAGAACATAACGAAGATGATAATGATTTTTCTAAATTATGTTCAGTACATATTATTTTCCTTATGGATATCTTCGATATTTCAAAAGATAGGAAAGTAATATCTCACAGCATACACTATAGGTACCTACTGATCAGATCAACCTTGATAATGCACATAATGGTATTCACAAATAGATTACCTGGAAGAATGTTTTTATTAAAATAATGAAAATATGATTACAAAAATAGTACGTAGACTTCATCTTGAAAAATGTTTTTTTTTTATCTTCAAAGTTTCCAGAATTCATATGTATTGATTCAGAATATAGTTTCTACGATTTAAATCATCATCATCGCCCTCAACGCTCCTCTCGGGAGCACAGGGCAGAAACCAGCCTCCTCCACTCAGAGCGTCTCTGTGCCAATTGCGTCACCTCTTCCCACGACATTCCTTGCGCTCTGATATCGTTGTCATAGGAACGGTGTATTGTGAAAGAGGGACGCCCGGGCCTACGGAACCCCTGCGGACGGAAGAACAGTGCTCTTTTTGGCCAACTATCATTGGGCATTCTCAAAACATGTCCCAGCCAGGACCATCGTCTCTCTTGTATTACGGAGATTACAGGTCTCTGCTGGGTGCGCCGGCGCACAGCATCATTTGTAACATAATTTGTAACATAATTTGTAGCATAATTTGTAACGATTTAAATACCATAGTCTTAAGTGACTCAATTGGTATAAAATCATTTTGAATAGAGGAGGATTTGATCGTAAGAGCGGCGTTGAAGGCCAAGAAATAAACTCCGAAGAACATGGTTGGCAATTGCATCGTTGCTGTGTGTTTTCTCCTTGTATGTAATATTTTAAACATACAGTATGAAAAAACCATCATGAAAATTTTAGAGTCAATAAATAATATTACTAAATAGCAATTTTATTCTTGCACAAGGCAGACATAAGTGTTCATTGCAAAATAAAATACGGTCTGTAGGTACCTACCTATAAGTCTTCTAACAGAGGATTGTGGGTAGAGAGAGAGAGAGAGGGAGAGAGAAAAATATAATATAATGTTTATTGATATTGATATACCTATGTGTTATTATAATATAGTTGATAGGTAGGATGTATAGGTCATGTATCCATATCGGTAAAGGATATACCTGAGAAACGTCTAACCATAATTTAAAATCAAAATGGCTTCTTCACGGTATTTTACCACACATTCAATTTGTTGCGTAAACAAAAGATGCAACAACATCAACGAATCCTGAGAATGCAATGTCCAGAGCGAAATAATAAAATGGAATGATGATGATAATAATAATATTATAATTTGAAAATTATTATTCGAAAATAAAAACGACGACTACTAAAATATTTCGACCAATGAACGTGAGGATTGAAACAGAAAAATATCAATATTTAGTAATGTATATAATATATGTACGTGATAGGAATTGATTTATGTAGGCACTCGAAATGATGATGGCCTTTTTGTAACATGGATTCCATTATTATTAGATGTTGAAAGATTCACAATGAAATATATTATAATAATGATAGCAATGTTTTAAATAATAATATGTACCTATATCTTATTTTTAAACATCAATAATTCATAATAATAGAAAAGAATTGGAATGTTTTTAATATTTCTTTACCGTAAACACAGTCGGCCTACTTTCAACTGATCTATAAAAAAATTTCATACAGACGCTAACAATTTCGCGATAAGTTAAACAAATACTTAAGTTCATAACATTTTACTTAATACTGTTGATTGAGTTTCGAATAGGGAATTCAAATTTAGAATTTGAAATTCCGTACAAGTGGGATTTTTTAAATTAGCTATATGAATCACCTGCACTTTTAAATTTTTATATGGATATGTCGATAAGGGTTTAGTATAATTTAATTTCTATTTAGCTTTGAAGAGTAGTGAAATTACATAGATACAAAGGTACTAATATTTTTAGAGTAAATTTACTAATGCTTGCAGACCTCTAATATCCGAAAACCATGCTTTTTATCTGATAGTCACAGACGCACACGTTGCAAAATTAAGGCATGCAAGAATAAAATATATCGATTCCCTCCCTTAAATTCAACATGACTTTATGGGGCCGAGTATTCTGATACATTTACCTTCACACATCTGATTATTTTTAACATTTTTGTTTAATTTGCAGAATGTTCTCTTAAGAATATAACCGCAGTGTAATGATTGATGTGTAATTATCTTATTTTCTATTATTTGCACATGGTTAATGAAGTACCTACTTATTCCATATTAATTTAATTATACTTATTACTATACTATTATTATCACAACCATTCATTAAGTATTTTTAATAACATATAGGTGCCTACTTACATCATTCATATGAGAAGATTATTACGTAGATAGGTAAATACACATAACATATGTCATATTTCCCGTTTTCTTAGAATACATATCACGTCTATCTTTGTAGATATTACACATTTTTATTCTTTCTATGAAACGTATGATAAATCATTTCACTATTTACCCAACGTGATAATCTGATGCATGTTATCATCATACAATTAATATTGTACCTATATTAAGTAGGGCAATCCGCAGGAAATGAAATATATAAATATGAAATTCATAAGAAAATTAGTCATTTCTCTACTATGAATTCTATATTTTAATTCAAAAGAAAATTTATCATTACATATCAATTATATTAAAACTTAAATAATTTCACACTTTTTCATCCAAACATGCAACTATTAGTTATGGTCATTTTGCAACGAAACAGGCTTTTATTTTCAGTCAACCATCCAGCATCATCGCATTTATGGCGGATTACAACTCTTGCTCAAGAAACTATTTTTCAATTATTGTATAACCCTACCAAATGTCTGAAAGGGAATTTTAGAAGATAGGCAGGTACTACTACTGTCTAAGAACTACGTGGTTTGATTATGGACACCAGATTTTTAAAGGTTGACATATTAAGTAAATAGACAAGTGTGTATAATAAATAGGCTACATCAGTGTAAAGGCGTAATAATAAATTTTGGAATGAAATGACATATGTATGTAAGTGTACATACAACTATCCGAACTATCATTGTGTTTTTCACAATAAAGTGTAAGGTTACCTTGAAAATTCGATACGAATGGTCTAATTTTCCTAATGTGTTAGCAAAATATATATCCTATGGTACAGTAGTACCGTATCTGTCTTGTTTACTAGTTTTATATAATAAATATATTATATATTGGTACGAGCTCAGTATCAAATTAGGATATTGTTAAGTATGTATACATAAAGGAAACTCTTCAGTTTTATACATATTTTAGAGTAGCATAACTAACCCAAGATCAATATTGTAGGCTCTATGCGAAAAAATTACTTAGCCGCAAGGTCTGAAAATACGAGATTAATAATACTGAGTTTACATCAAAACTTTAATCAATTTAATATTCAACTATACGATTGAGGGTCATCCATTCCTTTACAAGTTATCAG
Source organism: Athripsodes cinereus (assembly GCA_947579605.1). NCBI lineage: Eukaryota > Metazoa > Arthropoda > Insecta > Trichoptera > Leptoceridae > Athripsodes > Athripsodes cinereus. The sequence goes on from OX388315.1 coordinate 9,810,286, forward strand.
GCAAATCAATATGATTTAATAAGCAAAAGGAATATTTTTCAAAATATTTAAAGTGCTGTTAATTTATTACTTACGTTTTGAATTGAACACATCTGACAAACATTGTTGTATTTACTGAAGATATTAATACAACTGAATTTATAGGTAGGGAGTCACTCCGCGCTATCTGTATAAATATCTACTATTATTCAGGTAAATATTATGTGCACCTACATAGAAATATGAGAGAATACGTGTTTCTAAATTTAGCAAAAAAATATTCAAACTTAAATTTCTCTTTTCTACAACGTGATAATAAGTACTTATATCTAACTTATAATTACAAAAAATTTAAAAAAAAGATTTTTTTTCAATTTAGTCCCTTATTTCAATATTCATATATTTTCAATCTTATTTTTTCAGTTTTTAAATAATGATTGAGTAATTTAATGTAATGTAAAAAACCTTTGCAGGTTTTCATAAAAAGAATGGAACGATTAGTTTTTTCAAATGAACATTGCTCTTCAAACAGAATTTTATAATCCTTCCCCATTGAGATGGATACTCCATTAAACGGCGCCGAACAAACCATCCGCCATTCATTCATTAATATACCATGTTACCTCGCGTTGAAATAGAAAGTATTATTAAAATTAACACGTGCTACTCTTATTAAGAGTTTATTGACTAAATAATGATATACATTACCTACTGAAAAATAACTAGAAAACAACAGTTTATCTAAGTATTTATGCAGTATAATCCGTGGCAAAAGCCGAGACGTGAAAATTTGACTTTATAATAACTACATATTATGTTCTTTATGTATCTATATACATAGATACTTACATTAATAATTCAGTAAGCATAATGAGATGATCCATGTTTATAATCCTAGTACAAATAGTTTAGTCTATTCGCAGTCCGTTCACTTGTATCTGGGTAGGTACATATTTTGTTCTCATACATCTATGTACTGTTATAGACGTACTAGAGACTTATCCAAGGAAACATTACACTCTCATTCCATATTCCGCGACATCTGCATGTGGAGAAATCCAATGCAAGGAATAGATAACTCATCATCATCATCATCATCGCCCTCAACGCTCCTCTCGGGAGCACAGGGCAGAAACCAGCCTCCTCCATTCAGAGCGTCTCTGTGCCAATTGCGTCACCTCTTCCCACGACATTCCTTGCGCTCTGATATCGTTGTCATAGGAACGGTGTATTGTGAAAGAGGGACGCCCGGGCCGACGGAACCCCTGCGGACGGAAAAACAGTGCTCTTTTTGGCCAACTATCATTGGGCATTCTCAAAACATGTCCCAGCCAGGACCATCGTCTCTCTTGTATTACGGAGATTACAGGTCTCTGCTGGGTGCGCCGGCGCACAGCATCATTTGTAACATGTTCATACCATCTGACATCCAAAATCCTTCTAAGACACTTGTTTTCAAAGCTTAGTATCTTCCGCTCTTGAGCCTTGGTTAAGTGCCAAGACTCGCAGCCATATAGAAGGATTGGGATGATGCACGCATTGAACAAGCGACATTTTGTCCTGATGCTGAGTCCAGACGCCTTCCAAACTTTGTTCATGTTGTTGAAAGCCCCGCTAGCTGCTCCTATGCGGATTGGTAATTCCGACCGGAGATCACCCTCTGGCGTTATGGTTGCTCCCAGGTACCTGAATTTACTAACCTGAGATATTTGGGAATTGCCAACCATTAGTGGGGTGTGAGTACTCGTGCATGTACTATTACATATGTACTCCGTTTTACCAGCGTTGATACGAAGGCCAAGGCGCAAGGAATTTTCATAAAGAGCATTAGCGTTGCACTGTAATCCGTCCACAGATGTATCAAAAAGGGCTAGATCATCCGCATATTCAAGATCGTGCAGCACTCCCACAGACGTCTCACTGTTTTCACGCTGTGATAAAGGCACACCGCCAGGGCCCAGAATAGATTTTCTGAGCAGGTAGTCCATAATTATGGCAAAGATAAAAGGTGCCAATATACAGCCCTGCCGGACTCCAGTGGTGATCCTGAAGGTGTCAGTTGGACCACTTGATGTTCTGACAGAACATTCAGAGTCCATATGCAGGGCTTTGATCATGGTTACCACCTTGGGCGGGATGCCATACGCGGCCAGTATTTTCCATATGGTTGGTCTGTGGGGGCTGTCAAAAGCTTTTTCGTAGTCAATGAAGCAACATGCAAGCGGTGAGTTGAACTCTTGCGACTGTTGGAGTACACATCTGGCACAAAAAATTGCGTCCGAACAGGACTTGCCAGGTACAAACCCGCATTGTTGCTTTCTCAGAGATGCCAACACTGGTTTTTGAATGCGACTCAATATGATTTGTGAGAGAACTTTACCGGGCACACTAAGTAGTGTGATGCCACGGTAATTTCCGCATTCCAGTGGGTTTCCCTTCTTGAAAAGTGTCACGATGGATCCATTTCTCCAATCTTTCGGGCAGAGCTCCTCATTCCACACCTTGTTAAAGAGATGGTACAGTGGGTGGATAAGCGCATTCATGCCATACTTAAGGAGCTCTGCGTGGATTCCATCTTCACCTGGGGCCTTGTTGTTTTTTAGCCTTTTTACAGCTGCCTCAATCTCCTCATGTGTTGGGGGGGTTTCGGCTATCCCAGATACCTGTGGGATATCTAGGTCGCTAACTCAACAGTGTCCTATCTTTTCATTCGTATGAAAGGCACCCGTTCTGTGGCTGAAGACGTAAAAACATGGCTTCGTGCCCTCGAGATTCAAGTCTAGTGGTCATAAGACGAAGAAGATGTCATGTTTTAACAAATTAGTGACTACCAATTTTCATTTCACTTGTAATATTTTAGTTTATTTATGGATAATTGAAATATATCAATTCATTGATCCGAATGAATTTTTAAATTGAGAAACGGATATTTTCTTGTATAGTTATTGTAATTTTTGTATATTATAGCTGCAATATCGACAGTATAGTAGCTCATATGAGTGGAGCGAAGTATATCCGCTATCCTTCATTTCTCTATTTTCGAATACTGTCCTCATCAAAACTATTCCATACTTTTCGATCTCAAATACATTGATTTCCCATAACACATGGATTATGTCATTCCGTATATTAGCGTGTACTGGCCTATATTATCGTGGATGTATGAACGATATGAAATAATTGTTAGCAGAAGGGCAGTGTGGTTGATTCACCCTGTCGAAATTTCTTAAGCATTCACGCGGATACTAAAAGAAAATAATATGTTATGTACGATTTAGAACAACTTGGGTATCATAACATTATTTTTAAAGTTCACAAACGTTATTATTATAAGCAGAATTTGCACAGCGTACTTTATCTACTTCGTAGGAACTTCTGATAAAAATACCGTTTCTTTCAACATAGCAACTTTGTATTGAGAAAGGAAAGAAAAGATAAGAAGCATAATAACTACTGGAAAGACTGTTGATAAATGAATGAGTGTTTTACCTACGTACATAGTCTGAAACACTCGTAAACGAGTGGGTGGTTTTGAGAAGAATAGATACGCACCTACTAATGTATATGTATACACCACCATATGTATAAATTTACGTTAATATAAAACACAACCTCACTCAGCTGATTGTAAAATAGTGTAAAGTTAAATTAGTGTATGTATCCATAATACGAGAAAGGTTCGCTCCTAATCAAAATCATAGAACAATACATGGGGGGTGTTGATTTGAATATTATATAGATATTATTTAAGCAAGAAATAATATACTTTTTATAAAGTCGCGAAATCGACTGTATTTTTCACACCTACGTAATAAGTAAAGATCTACAGCACTTTAACCAGCCTAAACCGATTCGTAAATAAGGATAAAATACGTCTCCTACTTATTCCTTAGCGATTTTGCACAATCTTCAAAAAATCTAATTTTTCTAGATTGAATTTTCACATAAATACTTAGTTTTAAATATAATATATACTATATAAATATATATATAAATATTTATATTTTTTTATTAAAAATACACTTTGCAAATTTTACTCAGTATGCTTATAATAAAATAATATGCTCAGTATAACATTAAAACAGTTTGGTGCTAGATGCAGAATGCAATGTTTTTGTTTAAGTTTTTCATAGCGAATTCAGCAGTAAGCTGTGAAATAATGATTCATATGCATTACATTCCTACCGTTAGAAACAATGAAATATATTATAAGCATAATGGAATAACCTTTAAGTGACAAATTATTATAGCATAATATTGTAAATTTATAGACTTTTTGTTTTAAAGGTTCTCAAAACCAAACAATATATAAACATTATAAACACTAATAAATAAATGTATAGAAACTTAACACCATATTTCATTAAATGTATCACATCTTTTGTTCTATTCAATAGCTTTATGATGCTAGTTAAGAAAACGCTAACAATATGAACAATACAAGATTCTTCATTATGTTATTATTGATTTGAAGTGTTACACAAAAATGTAATTTACAATATCTATTTTTTTTACTTGTTCCACTTCAATAGACATAATTGAGTATAGTAAATCATTCAAAAATAATGTTACGCTACCGAAACATTGCCCATTCCGGATTGAAAGAATTAGGAATAAAAAAAAATCACTAAAGTAATTTATTATGGAGGTAAATTGTGTTTCGTGTTTTGACACCAGCTGATTTCTAAATGTCAAAACAAAACCTAAATAATGTGATGTACTTAGAAATATATACAAAGATGAATTCAATTAATTAAATAAAATCCCATATGAAAACAGTTAAGTACGTACCTACTTTAATGTAACATTTTAATTGGAAGAAATCACGCCTTTGCAATAAATTTAACCCCTGTATTGACAAAATTAAATGTTTATTTTAATTTCTAATTCTGTATTTCATTATTTGTTAGTAACTAATTTGAATGTGTACCTTTTATGTAATAGTTTATAATAGTTGTACTTACAGTGAAGTATAAATAAATAATAAATTAACATATTGTGTACCAAAAAATACTAGGTAGGTACCTACGTATAAAAAAGGCAGGATTCAAATCGTAACTTATAAGATATTTAAGTTATGAGGTAGGTATGTCTATATTGTTTATACTATACTATACCCTCTCGCCGTATCCCAAGTGGGGTAGGCAGAGAGAACGGAACGCCAAACAGATCTATCTTTACACACTTCCTTCGCTTCCTCCACATTCATACAGTTTCTCATACACGCACGTCGATTCCTCTTACTCAACACGCGGCCGTCCTTGAGAATTTGATCCACGTGATCAAGCCACGTGGTTCTCGGACGTCCGCGCTTCCTCACAACCTTTCTTTCAGACAAGTATATCCTCTTTGTCATTCTTACTTCGTTCATTCGTTCAACGTGTCCAAACCACCGTAGTTTATTCATGCGCATTCTGTCCACAACACTCTTCTTGCATCCGCTCATTCTTCTAATATCCTCATTCTTTACTCGATCACGCAGCGTTTTACCAACCATTCTTCTCAACGATCGCATATCCACTGCATTTATTCCACTTTCGTCCTTCTTCAGCCACGTCCATGTCTCGCTTGCATACGTAAGTGACGGTACCAGAATGGTCTTCTTTCTTGAATACCTTATTTTCATTTGCATGGATAGAACAACCTGCATGTTTGTTACTTTATCTATTGGCTACCCCACTTATGCGAGAGGCCGTGATGGATATAGGTTGCTAAATAAATAATTACATAGAAATAAGTTATCCATAGATATCTTTTTTCTAATTCTGGTTTTTCTCGACAAGATTCATCGTCGTTTATTAAAATTCATAATATAAACCACATTGTTCCCGAGTAATAATTCACTCACATGGCTAAAAACATTCATTTTAGCAGACGATAAATATTTACAATAGAAACTAAAAAGCATCTTTCGTATAACAATATCTAATTCCGTAATGTTTTTATTATTGTTAATGTTTTTCAGTAGATAGTAGGTACGTAGTATTTTATCCATCATTTAGAAATCTATATTATTATGTATTAAACATATTGAAATCTTTAAAAATGAGAGTGGCATGACGTGATGTATTTACACAATGTCTAATATAAACTGTGAAGAACACAATCCGTGTATTGCTCTCGAAATAATATTTCGAATACGGGAACAACGAAATTATCTCAGAGATTTTGTTTATATTGTACGTATCCGTTATTACTAAAATTGTCACATAAAATAAATCACTTTGTTTAGCTCAAACACTATAAAGAATAGAAATAAATTTAAAACACCTACAGGTTACTCCACTTATATATAAGTATGTTCTGATAATACGTGCTAGAATATTTGATTCTGCGAAAGCTATAAAAGAAATAAAAAATAGCTTTGCCCTAATAAATAAGATAGATATGACGTACATTTAATATAATAATAGTGTATTTAGAACACTGATTTGTACCTAAAGAAAGTTTCCTCGTGTAAAGCCTACCTACCCGACGGCAACCGCTAAAACCTTCGGTAGTTATATTAGTGGGTATAAACTAATACTTTTGCATTAATAGGTACCTATTAGATTCACCAACGTACCTATTTTATATTCTAATTGCACAAAAAAAACAATTATGCTGCTGATGTTCATCACTGATATTTCAGAATTATAAAAATCCTGAAAAATCAAAACGATTTCTTTCACTGACAGGTTCTATCAAAATTTATATTACATGGCTGTAAGTTGATAAACGTGAATGTAATATAATATTTATAAAGATATTTATTCGAAAATTATTTTGTATGCATAATTGTAAAACCATTTTGATTCAAATGACACATTAAACGAATAATAATTCTTACGTACAGTATTTATCCTGACATACGTGCTCATTTATTTGTCATAAAAAATGTCTTTAGTCGCAGAATTTACGCGTGATAATATTATTAATTTGCACTATGAAATAAGTATAATATTTGCACAATAAACACAACTAATTAAACAAGCACATCACTAGAGATTCAGACATGATAACAAGATAGGTTGTCATTGATATCCAACATTACAATGTGACCGGTCAGTGAAAGATTCCTTACAAGATATGAGAGAGCCTACCTGGGTCATGAGGCGGTCTGCTCCCGTTCCTTCCTCGTCTTTGAAGATAATGTCCGAATTATAGTTGGGCACAAGATCTCTGAAGCGAGGATCCGAGCGATTAACTCGGCCTTCGGGGGCCCCTGATGCAGCAGCCGAATATTCCGATACATTTGGCACATGCTGAGAGAATACAAGGGGTGTCAGCTTCCTGGGGTAGCGCCTCCTTCCGGCACCCCGACCGGGTCCACAAGCGCGCCCCAGTCCGGCCGACAGCCCCAGCACGAGCAACAACAACACAGGTCTCATGTTGAGCGACACACACTCCGCGACATCCGCATTGTATCTTGCCACCACGGCGGCGGCTTGACAACTGTTGCCGATGCTGGCCCCCACCTGTCCGAGTCTCCGTCTCCTTCACTCACCCCGCCCCCCCGACACTCGCACTCGCACTGCATCCCTTCAGGTGGGGGTAGCGTCGCGCCGCTCTCAGCTCTATGGCCTGCGCTACGTTTACCTCAACACAACACACATGTACACGTTATACGATGATTCGAATGGGACGTCCATAAATTATACATAGTTTAATCATTCACTATTTTTTAGAAATGCACAAATATTTAAAATTTGTTTTAGATAACCACTCAGTACATCAGAATTGTCACAAAAATACATTTTGACTGCTATAACATTTAACAACATCGACAAAAACAAAAGATAATGTCTACAAAGCACCAACTCCAGGTATAGTGTAGTTTATTAAGGTTTAGAACAATACCCTGTCTATGGGTAACAATACGTTGTCATGAAATAGATTGACACCTTTTGACTCGGTGAATGCATATACCTAGGTAGGTATATATTTTTTTAAATAAATATTTGCTTATTATATTATATCTTTTATATCGTTATCATTCAGCACCGAAGTTAGATATTTTTCATTGTTTGAGTTATTAATTTTGCACAATAGTTGCCACAACATTTTATAAATAGAGTTATATGTTCAGAATACGCATTAATAGGTATACCTAGTACAAAAATAATTTTTATATTCGTATAACGTAAATTAAATCGTGAATGACAATCTAAAATTCATATCCACTTGATTTTAAATAAGTAGGTAGATTTCTTTCAAACACCCTTTTTAGAAAAATTACGCGTCCATGCTTTTCACATCCTTTTCTTTCAGATAAAAACACCTATTCACCTTCCATTTGCTCCATATATCCAAACCATCACAACTAATCTACAAACATCCTAACCACAAAACTTCTCTCACTGCTCATTCCTCACTCTATCCTGCAACGTTTTTCCAACCATTCTCCTCAGGGTTCGCATCTCAGCAGCATCTATTTCACATTCATTCTTCGTCAACCACGTCTAAGTTTCGCTTGCATACATGGTATCAGAATAGTATTGTGCACTAACATTTTTGCGATTGTTCACTCTAGTTAGTACCAGGGATTTTTTTTAAACATCCCACCCTTAATAGTTTGTAAGCATAATTTATAATTATCATTCATAGCTTCAAAAATTTTCGGTCAAGATAAGTATTGATAATTATTTATATACATGTAGGTATATTATATCACCAAGAGGAATCGGCGTGCATGTTTGAGAAACTGGATGAATGTAGAGGAAACGAAGAAAGTATGTAAGGATAGATCTATATGGCGTTCCGTTCTCTCTACCCCACCTGGGACACGACGTGAAGGTATAGTAGTAGTGTAGTATATAACATCATTATTTTGATTTTTATAAATGTATTTTTTTGCTTATTATTTTTCTTTTTCTGCTCTACTTTGTGGCCTCAAGAAACGCCTGTTACCAGCCCTGTCAGATTAAAATAGTCAGTAGGTAAATAAGTTTTAATAATAATTATGTAAAAGTATGTACCAACACTTCCATCCAGAAATTGTTGCGATTTTATTTGTTGGCGGATAATCTATAAAACATGTGTTAATTACATAATATTATTTTTTAGTTTTAATATAACTACTTACCAGTCAAACTTTTGCTTCCATACAGACAATTAGGTAAGTAATCAAGTAAGTTCATCTATCTATAACATCACAGAATATCATTAAGTGGAATAACCAGTTGATTAACTGCACGCAACAAATATACATTTCATCCTCTCCGTGTCTATAAAATAAACAACGTTCAGAATTGGCGGCGTACTCCGCTAAATTGAAGATGTTGAATGTCTTATTCGTGTAAATATTTACCATGCCATATTAATTTTTTTGTAATTTTTAATATACTCGTAATCCATAACATTTTGTGTATTTCCATCTTGGTAGAAATTTAAATAGGAAACTTTTTTCATAAATACACACTTTTTTATTAATTAACGAGTATACAATATTGTTTCGTCTTTTCATCATCATCATCATCATCGCCCTCAAAGCTCCTCTCGGGAGCACAGGGCAGAAACCAGCCTCCTCCATTCAGAGCGTCTCGCCTTGCGCTCTGATATCGTTGTCATAGGAACGGTGTATTGTGAAAGAGCCGACGACGGAACCCCTGCGGACGGAAGAACAGTGCTCTTTTTGGTCAACTATCATTAGGCATTCTCAAAACATGTCCCAGCCAGGACCATCGTCTCTCCTGTATTACGGAGATTACAGGTCTCTGCTGGGTGCGACGGCGCACAGCATCATTTGTAACATGTGAGACATTATCAATAAGAGAGGAAACAATTGTAGGTATAGGTACTGGTTAATTAATAAAAAAGTGTGTAGGTATTTTTGAAAAGTTTAGTGTTTAAGTTCTTACCATATTAAAATTGTTTGGTTATGTTTATTATCTATTTTTTATAAATAAAAAATTTGGAAGTTCTGAGGTTCGAAACTCAGTAACGACCAACTCCAGCGTCATGCAATAGGTAGGTATACCTAATGCAAAAAATTAATGAGGTTTATGTGGGTTTTCATAAGCATTCATTTTTTAAACCAAAACATGTCTAATAATTTATTTATTTTATTCTTCTTGCACATCATCATACACATAACAAAGTAACAAAGCAGTTTACATAAAAAAAGAATGTGATGATATGCAGTGGCGAGATTATCACTTTATAGTGATTTCTTCCATCTAACCACTAATCAATTAATAATTAATTTAATTACTTTTATGCAATTCGTGATAAAAACGGTTACATGGTATGTGTTAGTTGTAGACTTATTATTACGCCGATATTTATTTTCATAAAGTTCACATTATAATCAGAAATCACGCAGTCTTAGATATTTCGCCAGTTGTAAGATCGCAGTATTAAAAAGTAGCAGACAATCAGATTAAACACACTGCCGATATGATAAGAAAAGTAAACAATTAGGTACGTGTGTACTTAACACTGCTTACTTACTAAAAATACATAAATGATAAAATCAAAGTACTTATATACCTACTTGACATCTTTTTACCAACAGGAGGTAGGTACTTGAAAAACTACCTAACCTACAGCACAATCATACGCACTTCAAATGAAACATAATATCTTTCTAGCTGCTCATTTAGGTTGTAAGTTTTTTATTCGAGTGTCCTGTAAAAGGTAGATTTTCGTAAAACAACACAAATTAGATCATCTTTCATTCAGTGATGAAGTAGGTACGATACCTATGCTGAATGTTTTATTTTTTTATTTTTACGGAGAGGATGACCTGGTTGTTCATTACATTATTCAAACGTTTATCCTACTTCTGACAGATACCGTGATGGTACAGATGGATAGAATTAGAGATTAAAGAAATACTTCAGGGCCGATTTTGTTATTTAGTCACTCAGGGCAAAAATAATATTAGCCACCTTTTACAATGACACCTTATAGGTACATAGGTCATGAGCATATTGATCCAATATCTCCTTAGTTTTGGTTAACTCTACTGTTCCAAAATTCCACATTTGATATTTCCTTAGTGGCTTTCCCTAAGACTAAATGAACTATGGCGTTTTTTTTTTAATTCCCTCCTAAACTGTTGCCAAATTTTCGAAATGGTATCCATATCATCGATTTTGTTAATTAAAGAGAGACCCAACTCACATCTGGATAGTTCAAGAGTCCGTGGAACCTTTTTATGCGTAGGTACATTCAAATCAAAATTGTACTTATGGGCGGGCCACTGTGAGAAAATAAAAATTTGAAACAAAGTAGGACAAGCATAACATAAATAGTTCGTCGGTAAACTGGACGTAGAATCTCGGATTCATGCACATGAGGTCCGCGGTTCAATCCCAGGTGCCGGCAAATTTCCCTTTCACGATACAAACTTTGTATAAAATTGTATCTGAGTTTATAACAAAACCCCAGATAGGTACATCTAATATAAAAAAAAGTTTGGTTTTGTCAAAGATTTTTTTGTAATTGACTTCTGGAATTGATTTTTGCCACTTTGGCACTTGCCCAGCTCCCCCCCCCCTCCCCTAGTTCGGGCCCTGCCTGCCGTACGAATAGTGTATTGTGAAGTTAAATGAACGGTGTTAAAGATAGATCCTGAAGATTTACTGAAATGACACAACAAAACAATATTTTTATTGATGTTTTCTTTCCGCTGCTGACAATAGATATTATAATGTATTATTTATATGGGTTTATTTATTATGCTAATTTATTAGTCACTTGTTAGTTTATGACAAGGGAATCCCCCATAATAATGACATTGTTATAATTTATTTTTGTGACTAGATCAGCTCTACCTGTTACATATTATAGACAATAAAATTAATATGGATTAAAACATTGGTAACACAAATGGCAAAACATAATAAAAATCTAAATAGACAATACTAATAAATCAAAGGCTTTAATCTGTACGTACTATTTCAATTATTTTTTTACATAAAGAAATTTGTATTGTAATAATATATATCTTAGTTGCATATTCAAAAAGAGGTAAGTATGTGCGAACATTTTTTTTTAAAGATAGGTATATCTGTTTTATTTAGGTATACTCTTTAAAACTTGACTTGTATGTATGATATAGTGCGCTAACCGTTGTTGTTATGTAAAAAAAAATCTCTCTATTTGTCTTAACTGATATTACCAAATGTCGTTTTTTTGTTTTGTTTTTTAATACTTTTCAATTATGTATTATATGAACATTTTTATTTTTCTTTTAATTTTTTTGGTAGAAACTGTAACTCCCTTCAAAACACGAGTATACCTCTTTTTGAAGGGATGTCATCTATGTGTTTTTTTTATGTGTAAGTTTGTAAATTATTTCTGTTTGTGTTATGTTATTATGCATAAATAAATAAATAAAAAAAAACTGTTCATTAGGGCATTAAAATTGTTGTTTGGACTTTTTATTGGTATTTGATATTATTCTTTAAGTATGTATTATACTATTGAATTTTAATTTGTAAGAATCATTTTATATAATTTAATTTGTAAGAATCATTTTACATGGTTATGATGTCATTATAAGCAGTTTATTCTAGAAATGTCAAAATATTTATGAATTCACATACCCCTTTTTAAATATGCAACGACGATATTGTTCAATAATAACTTAAATAGCTCGCAAACGAGTGGATGGTCTTGACAAGAATATAATAGCATGTAGGAGCGAAACTGTTCTATGTCGAAATTTGTTCAAAGTGACTTATATGAACATAATGTTGTATTCCTCTTATATTCTTTATGATGTCCATTTTTACTATTAAATAGTAAAAATGGACAAATTTAGTACCTATATATTTTATAAAATTTGCTTTATAAAGTAATATTGACATCAAAATAATAAAATGCCTTCATGTTTGTTTGTAAGTTTGTCAGGGTATTCAATGCATATTCATGTCCAATGGTTGTGTCATTGATTTTGATACAATTTCTGAACATTTTGTTTTGTTTTAGATTTTTTGTTTTGTTAGCGGATGATTTAAATTTACATAATCAAACAGTAGATACCAGGTCACAATTAATTTGATCCATCACATTTTGAGATGTCTTGAATATTTAATTTTTCATTGACACGGAGAAGACGACTTACATGTTTATTACATGCAGTTAATCTACTGACTACTCCATTTGCGAAATATACCGAGATGGTAGGTATAGATGTATGTATTGCATTTTGATAATCACTTATTGAATTTATAATAAAATGTCCAAAAGTACTAATACAAAATTGAAGTTTTTTTTTATAAGTAGGTACCTGCATACATTATGTACCCTTATATTTTTATTAGATGGAGGTTGTACCCAAATAATTAAATAAATCAAAATAAAAATATTTACTGTTAGTGTTCAGGTACACAGCATACCTGTATTTCTTGTAATTTCGAAGCAAATTCGCAGTAAAATATACCAAATTTTAAGAGTCAAAGAAGGTTAGTTACATAGGTCTACCTTTTTAAAGAGTCTTAGAAATAATGAATTTTCGCCACTATCTTCGGTTCTAAAACATCAATGAGTATAAATCTAGCCTCTGTGTTCTTCATCACTCCATCCACTTTTCTTATCTTTGCTCTTACGACTCTGCGTCTACCAAGGGATTTGGAGATCGTGTTCTATACTTTACCTTCTGGTTGCTGTCGCAGTTTACTATTTTTCAAAAACCATTTTACTAAACATTGTATAATTTGTATGTATGGTATTTTCAATCTCAGTTTCGTACAGTGCCTAAGTAAGTTTAACTTTGTTCACACTTCTCTGATGCGTTGTCTCAATATCAATATCGTGTTATCGTCTCTAGTTGTTATATTTCATTCCAATACAATAAAATATTGTTTACTACTTCTAATCTATATTATGAGATGTGTTATGAATAACTTCCTTTTTACCTTCCTTTTACCCAATGTGCAATAAACAAATCGGGCAAGTGTTAACACTTAGGTGAGAAAAACCAATAATCATGAGATAATAATATGTATTATTGCAAAAAATAGAACTATAGTATTGTTGTGTTTTGTTAGGACTCCACAGTCCACCATAACAATCATAAAAGATGACGCCGTCTGGACTCAGATTTATCATAAAAATACTATTACAAAAATAATATACGGAATAATATATCCATTCATAATAAATATTATAATACATACACCTATATATTATGTACATAATAATAATAATATGAAAGTAAACAATATTATTTGATATTATATTCTTTATCAGCTGTTAATATTTACAGGGCAGTGTGAGGGATTGAGAGTCGATAAAAAATAGCTGTCAATGGAATCATTTTTACCTTTATTTACATTCATACTATATTATATTTTTATGTTTGATTTGAGTACATAGTCACTAATAAAATATAATGTTAAGCAAAACAGAACTCCCATTTTTCAAAAGCATGAAAATTTATGGTGAATTTATTTTGCACATTTCGTATCTTGAGAGATTTTAGTGAAAAGCGAATGTAATCTCAAACTATTACGGATGTGTCACACAACCATATAGAATACTAGCTGAACCGGCAAACGTTGTTTTGCCATATACTAATATTGCTATTAAAAAATAGGGGTTGATGGTAGAAAGGTGAAAATTTATGGCTGTATGTATTTTTAATGCCTCACCATAAAAAAAATTGTCTAAAAAATAAAATAAAAAATTCGGGGTGGACCACCCTTAACTTTTAGGGGTATGAAAAATAGATGTTAGCCGATTCTCAAACCTACCCTATAAGCACACTAAATTTCATTAAAATCGGTCCAGCCGTTTCGGAGGAGTATGATAACAAACACCGTGACACGAGAATTTTATACATTAGATTAATTTAATTGTTGTCACAAAGCTAAGCGGTTCGATAATCGATCAGATAACTGATGCAGATTGCCTGTATTGCAATAATACAAACTGTAGTTTATATAATGTAGTTTATCCGCCCTCAGTAATCTAGTCCATTCTATGGAATTTCTGTACAGGACATTTGCCTACTTAACACACTACATTTTTTTTTACAAATATATTTCCTAATCTATAATCAGGTATTAAAATCAGAATAACTTTTGCTAGATATTTTTACCCTCAAAGCACGAGCTCTGCTCAATTTTGAGGTTAAAATAGATGTTATAAACATTGTATAATTGTGCTTATTGTATATATATATATATTTAGTGTGTTTATTATTGTCTCAATAAAATGTATGAATTTGAAATAAGTAAAACTTCTACAATACTTTTTACAATATTATATATTTGGGTGACAAAAAGTATTTACAAAAATAATGTCCGATTTCAAGTAGGTATATTTTCAGTTGTAAGCGCAAAAACTTAATTTATTTTGTTATAAATATATCGATTAAATTTGTCATATCGCCTTATGTAGGTACAGAATGTTTCTATGTATAAAAGTGTTCATAAAATACGTTCGATTTCTTCATTACTCGCGGCCCTGTGTTGACATGAGACAGTTTTATCTTCCCCTTAGCGCCTTATCTCAGATTTTTATTGATGGTCTTGGTATGCAGAGTAAACATTAACACACCGATTAAAACGTAATTTACTTTTGGCACATGAGTCATTACAGCATTATTAGGTCCTATAACACAAAGCCTCACAGTGCGTTTGTGTAATATAATACGCCAAACTTAATTATTTACGTTGGTAAACAATTAATTTAAGCGCGGGAACTTTTATGGATGTAATCAGAGAAATCTCAGTCCATACGAACATATTTATATGTAGGTAGTTAGTATAAATAAGTTTTCATATTATAATTATGGCCACAACATCAGGCACTCAGGACTACTCATCGCCATCGCGGAGGGTAAGACCGAGGGCACAAATGTCAGAGGCCGACCAAGAGATGCGTATATAGACCAACTGAAGAGGGACATGAACTGTGGCTCATACGTAGAGCTGAAGAGACTGGCTGAGAATAGGGAGGAATGGAGAAGAAAATCCAAACTCGTTGCAGATCAATCCAATGGATTGTAACTCATATAATAGGTATATATTATATATCATGCACTTTCTCTATGTTTACAATATTTTTTCATTTCTTGTTGATAGGATATCCACCGATTTTCTGCCTTCTCCCATAGTTTCCAATAAATGTAATTAATATCAACGAAAAAAATCCAATAACTTAAATAAGTAGTGAATACGTAGATATGTATCTATTCTACAAAATCGTGGAAAGAGTTGCAATAGCAAAGTAAATTAAATATAATTTGAAAAAAAGTCTTTATTATATTCGATTAGTTCGGTGGTTCCCAAAGGGGGCAGTATCGCCCTTCAATGGGCGCTGGAACTTTCCAAGGGGGCGATAAAATAACCCAAAGAGTATCGGGAAGCGCTGAAAAAGCTACTCCTTAGGAGATACACCTTGGAGAGGGCACTAAAGTTTGGTTATCTCACAAAGTGGGAGATGGTTTAGTTTTGGGAACCTATGGACTAGATGAAGAAGTGTAAAATATTTTAATCCGAGTGCATGTGTGTATGCATTGCTTGGAATTTTTAACATTTCACCTACCTATACATATCAATATTTTAAAGTCTATTGTTATTTATACGTATTATTGAACAAAATAGATAAAAAATATTTCATTAATGAACAAGAAGGGTTACATACAGTTAGAAAACAAAATCTCATTCAAAATATGAGGTAGGTACTAAAATATTGTTACTAATATAATGGCATAGTAAGAAGATCGCACTATAAGAGATGTTGTTTATGTTATCATATTTTGACAGGTGATAACAATAATGGTTTAGGGCTTTAGCACACCTCCGCCGCGAAATAGCGAAAGCGAAACCGCTGAGCGGAGTCGTAGTAGCGAAACCGCTTTTAGCTAGTACATTTGCGCGGAACGCGAACAGCGAAATCGTGATACCGAATAAACACTATTACGTACGCAGTAGTGTGAAATTAGTGGAACTAAATTGCATAATATTCCAAAGTAATTATCCGATATTGGCCGAATAATAAATATTGAACAATAATCTATCTATACCATCACGGCTTTCCCACAAGTTTATTACATACAGTTGGTCTACTGAGTACCTCACTATCTATACCATCACGACATCTCCCACAACTTTATTACATACAGTTGGTCTAATGACTACTCCACTCTATCTATCTATACCATCACGGCTTTCCCTCAAGTTTATCACATACAGTTGATCTACCGAGTACCCACAAGTTTGTGGGAAAGCCGTGATGGTATAGCTGCATGTAATAAACTTGTGGGAATGCCGTGATGGTATAGATAGATAAAGTGGGATAATCAGTAGACCAACTGCATGTAATAAACTTGCGAGAGATGCCGTGATGGTATAGATAGTGTAATCAGTAGAATAACGGTATGTGGATATTGGCACGGAGAGGACGACTATTATGTTTATTAGTGACTGCCCCATATGTGGGAAATTTCATGATGATATAGATAGAGAGAATCTTACTTCACTTACCGCAGACCCACGCTATTTGATGTTTGGTCATGGTTTCGCTCCAAAAATCTGTCGAATTGTACAAATACAAAAGCGGCACAAAAGCGAAACATCAGAGACTGCGAAAAATCAGGCGGAGATGTGAATGCATATTTCGTAATCTATGGCGAAACGGTGCTAGAAAGAGATAGATGTATAGAAAACAGTATGTATTTGAGCATGCCATCTCGCTCTTGCGTACGACGCACACGAACTGACAGATTTAAGCGGAGCCGCTTTCTCGATTCCGCAGCGGAGGTGTGCTAACGGCATTAGATACAACACCATCATTAACTTGTGAAGTAATAGTAAAGAACTGATATATTGAAATATTGGGTCAAAAGAGAATAATATTATTATTTTTACACCTAGAATCTTACAATGAATGAAAGAGCGAATGAGCAATGGTTCTACTCTTTTTAGTTATGAATGGGTAATAAAATGGCACCTTACTTTTTTAATTATTTTTATGACTTAACGCCATCAGGAGATAACAGATTCATTCACTAACTTTCAACCAGAAGTGTAAGTTTTATGTTACATAGAAGTTAGTGAGATAAAGTAACCACGATATGTTTGAATAAAGAACAGCTTCGTTGCGAGAAGACTAAAAAGATACTTACATGATGTTGATTATGATAACGAATGATTTTTTTCAGCGCCAATTCATGGAGCATTTATCTTAAGGATGCGGGAAGTTTTTAGTAGACCGATGTCCTCAGTTTGCCCCTGAATGTTATTCAAATACCTGTGTTATTTAAAGCCTGTCTTTTACAGGAAACTTAGATTCATGCCCTTTGCCAATCCTCAAATATGGCACTGAACCATCGATCTTAATAAGGCGAATAATGCGAAAGCTTCAAATCACATTTATATAGCGCGATTGTCGTTACAGAATGGAGAATGTTGGGTATTTAGTTGAGAGATAGTAAGACAAACCAGCGTGTTAGGAAGAAAACCAAAATCACTGCTGTAATCGAAAGATCAGCTGTCCTAAAATGTTGCTAGGCAGGGTTTATGATGTAACTATTTGCTTCGACTCAAGATGGAAAAAGAAAGTTCTTAAGTGTCAACCTAGAACAGGAAGAAGAAGTGTTGGAACGCCTTAATCTAGATGCTTGGATGATGTCAAAAAGTGTATGTAGCAGTCTATGTTGAACAAAACAGAGTGGAAGACCATGGGGGTGGGTTATGTCCGAAGATGAGCAAAAATAGCTGAAGAAGAAGAAAACAGGACACTTTTACAATAACGAAGAAGAGACTTATATTGTTCTGGAGACACCACGGTTTTATTACCAATCTAGATTTTATTATCATTGTTTTCATAATATATATTTAAATCTTTATAAATATTCCGTGAAGCACCCGGTAAAGAACTGGTCTTCCACTCTTTTCATTTGGTCTTTCACTCTTTTCAATTGATCTTCAAAAGGCAGGTGTTCTAAAAAATAAAGAAATTTTACATCTTAAATTCAGCAATGAAGTTTACTACCCATCCTGAATGTCTTATTTTTTTGGTTGGTGAGGACAGCTTGCACGTTTATAAGGTATATGTAGCTGGTTACCCAACGTATGGGATATGCCGTGATGGGATAGTAGTACTAAAAAATATATAACCATGGGCGTAATCATATATATGTAACTAAACTATGCACTGGTCTAGGACCCTCGATCTTTGGAAGTTGGAGAGCCCAAATTTTTAACGTAATTAAATACATTATTCACTAGAGAACGGGATATCAAATTTCTACCCCTCAATTGCATAGTTTGAAGGTTAGACAGGATAAAATTATTTCCTCATTCAATATTCTGTTCCAGGACACATTGCATGTCTACAACTGCGACTATTATTCATTATGATGCATGAGAAATATAAAAAGTATGTTCTCACCACTGCCTCAAACATGTTTTTACACCACTGATAAGTATATAATAACTGTTTAAATAAAGATGGAAGTGCATTATTTTTTTTTTCAGAACCTGTCAACATAACACGAGGATGTCCATCATAATATTTATTATTAAACTAAAGGTAAGCAAATGGAAACTTAAAATGAAGATAAACACAAGTCATTGTGGTCGCATCCGGTGTGAAAGAATTATTTTGCCATATTATTAATGTTTACACAATAGATACCTACATAATAATATAAATTCATAAAGTTAGGTGTTAATGTTATTATTTTTGTTGTTGTTGCTGGACGTTATATATATAGAACACCCACAAGAAATCACTTTAGGATGGCGCTTAGTTACAAATTACTAGTACAAGATAAGTGAGCCTGTTTATCTATAGTTTACAGGTGGTTGTAAAATAATAAGTAGATTACAACAGATGAGATATTACGTATTATAGTTTAAAACCTATGAAAAAAAAGATTTTAGAATGTTTCATTCATTCATTTATTCATTAATAAATCACTATGTGTATCCATTTAAATCATAAATAAAAATAAATTAATCTTTATCGAGAAACTCAAAGAAAAACGAAAGACTATGATTTTTTCAATCAAAGCTTTATGTAGGTACAGTTTTTTGTCAATATGCGAAGGCAATATTGTCTTTCACAATACACCGCCACTATAACAATGACATCGTCATTAACACGAATGCCGTGGAAAAAGTGCTTGGCACTGAGTCGCTCTGGTATTGATTTCCGCCTTCTGCTCCTAAAAGAGAGTTTTAGAGCGTTTAGAAAAAAAAAATACTTAAAATATGCCATTTTCGCTATCTACATACATTGCAGGACCTACCGTCCACCCGGATACCGCAGAAGTCTGGGGACTTCCATTTATCCGAAATACTACACTAAACAAATCTTGTCCACACCGAAGGTGCCATAGTGGGCAGCCTGAAGGGCTGGCCGACCAAAATACCCCCGTGTGTGGAATCTTTTGACTACACTCCTTCGGTGTCTCTCTAGCCGAGAGAAGCAAACATAGTAATAATACATATATCTTATGTATTACATATATATATAACATGCGACCTTAAATCCTGTTTGTGCATGTGTGTGTCGTTATGGAGAAACATATCTCCAGGTACGGCACGAGGTATGTGGCGGGCGCTGCCCTTTAAAAAAAAAACATATATCTTTACAAAATAAACAAGTTTTATTAACCTAGGTTACAAAAATTAAAAAAAATAATTCTTTCGCTATCTACAGTTCAACTGTTGCCTATTATGCCAACACGGCATATCCCACAAGTGGGGTAGCCAGCAGACCAGCCGTATACAACAAACATGCAAGCTGTCCGCTACAGTACAGAACATTATTCTAATACAGTTTGCAGTATGTTTACATGTTGCAATAGATACTGCAGGGTTACAATACTACTCTTGACACAATCTAAATACTGTACTAACTTAATCTTGTTTTGATCTTAATCTTACGACGCGCGAAGTGACTATAGTAAAAAAATACATGCATATCATTCTCGCGTTAGCGCGGTATTTTTTCCTATAGTCCCTTTGCGCGTCGCGTATTTAGATTTTTTCAAGAGTAACTCCTTAAGAGAATCAGCCAACAACGAGCTAACTGGATTGGCCACAACATCAGGCACCCAGGACTCCTCATCGCCATCGCGGAGGGTAGGACCGAGGGCACAAACGGCAGAGGCCGGCCCAGAGATGCGTATATGGACCAACTGAAGAGGGACATGAATTGTGGCTCATACGTAGAGCTGAAAAGACTGGCTGAGAATAGGGAGGAATGGAGAAGAAAGACAAAACTCGTTGCAGACCAATCCAATGGATTGTAACTCATTATAAGAAAGACAAAACGAAGAAAGAAAAAAAAAATGAAGAAAGACAAAACTCGTTGCAGACCAATCCAATGGATTGTAACTCATTATATATATAACCCTGCTAGTGTGTTTGCGTACAAGATGTATTACACGAATCTTCGGAAAACAACAAAAATGTTAATAACCATGGGAATTGAGAAATATTTACAAAAAGCAGCTCCGGTGTCAATATTAAAATATCACCACATCAAATAAGTAGGTAATATCCATTAAGAATTAAAAGCTTTTTACGTCTATTATTTAATCATTGCAATCATGCGTCCAAAACACATCACACTTGACAATTATTCTTATTATTATTGGGATTCTCAAACTTACAGAAGACGACAGTAAAACTATGGGCCGATCCAATATCTCACTTAGTTAAAAAAAATCTAATTGGGTATATTTAGGGCAAGGAGCAAAAAACTTTCAGAACTAAAAAAAACGAAGTAGTTTTTTTTAAGTTCTGAATGTTTTAATGAATTATTGAAAATGCAATAATATTCTATTAGAACAGTGTATTTCTTGAGCATTTTTCATAAATTGAAACCATGATTCATGACCCTGATCACTCGTAAACGAGTGAATGTCCTTTAATTATTATAGAATAATGTAGGTGTTTATTTATTTATTTATTCATTCTTTACTGTACATTGATCACAATATATACAATTTTATAGAAAAATGTATTCAAATTAGATATAATTAATAAACAGAGGGCGAGTTTATCGCAAAGGTGTGATTTCTTCCAAGTAACCCAAATTTACATAAATGTAACCGAAAAAAATAATAACATAGGTAATGTTAAATTATCTACTACACCCAAAGACATTTTATCCTCATAAAAAGACTGTGCACTTCGTGACACCATGCAGGGGCCCGAGTCAAAACACATTTCGTGTTCGTTCAAATATAGACGACGTTGTGAGAAAGTGACAATTTTCGTAGCTATTGTGTATTTTAGCTACGAAAATTGATACTTTCTCGCAACGTCGTCTATATTCGATCGTTAACGAAACGAAAACGTAACACTTTCCCTCTCACGTGGTACACTTTATTTTTTCATAGGAATATAGAACTTACTGCAGTCGTGGAAAGCATATTTTTTGCTAGAATTTGGTCAAAAAGTGCACGAATAGTCCTATTATGTGTAATGTCTCTGGCTGCTCCGGACTATTTTAGGTGTCACTTTTTTCAATATTTATAAAGCTTCACTTTTTCAAGTATAGGATATACAATATAAATGTATAAATGATATTATCTCATTTTTAATTTTTGTGAGTCCATTTTGTATGCAGATCCATGGAGTCTCCAGCATAGAACAGTTTTCGAGTTGCCCGTAAATAAAATGTATAACATCACGTGCGATGACATTTTGCACCTTCAATCCAGCGATGAGGCATGATGCCTCCCCCATCTCGGATGTCTAAACATTTATTAGCAAAGAGACGACGACTTTCTTTTATTAGCACAGAAGGTCCGCTGGCTACCCTACTTGTGGGGGATACTGTGATGGTATGAATGAGGATTATATAATTAAGTATAAAAATAAAGAAAAAATGATTTTAAAAAATCAGAATATTTAGTACCTACCTAGTGTATAAAAAGCTTCTAGGTATTTTTTCGCCCATGTGAACCTGCAATTCTCATCCCAAAAGTGTATCAGCTAACCTTCAACTATCACCCTCTAGCGAATATTTTTAAAACCTCATTTCGCGGGTGGTCCATCATATATCCTTTTAATTGACAAATTGGAATCTTATTAGGGAACGATAAACGCCAACTCCTGCATCGTGGCGTGTGCATTCGTCTGGGTGGGCCGAGGATGCCCGAACGTTGACAGGATAGCCGAAGTTCAACGAATGCATCCGAATCAATGACCGAACGCAAGGTGCTGAAGCTAGCGTTAGTCGACGCGTGCCACACTTTGGGTGGTCTCACGATGGTGGCCTTTTTAGTAGAGAATGTTAAACTGTGAATGATGATGGTCATTTTATCAATAAAAAAATACTGCCTTTTACTTAGTTGTGATTTTTTTATCTATTTATTTTATTTCACAATTTACACTGGTTACATTATCTATTAGATTAGAAATTTATAATAATAAATATTAATAACAGAGAATTATAATTTTACTGTATTTTTCTAACCAATCTGATTTGTGACCGGTATTTCGGTAATAATGATTTCACATTTTTTTTTATTATATCCTACATATTACGTTTATTTAATTATTATCGTATCAATGAGTTTTATTAAAATACTAGCTGACCCGGCAAACGTTGTTTCGCCATAATATTATTATGCCATATTCTAATATCGCTATTAAAAAATAGGGGTTGATGGTAGAAGGGTGAAAATTTAGGGCTGTATATATTTTTTAATGCCTCACCATAAAAAAATAAAATAAAAAATTGTTCAAAAAATAAAATAAAAAATTGAGGGAGGACCACCTTAAACATTTAGGGGTATGAAAAATAGATGTTAGCCGATTCTCAAACCTACCCGATAAGCACACAAAATTTCATCAAAATCGGTCCAGCCGTTTCGGAGTAGTATGATAACAAACACCATGACACGAGAATTTTATGGAATGCCTATAAATAATATTGTAGAATATTAACTCATATACCTAAATAAATGTGACAAACTCACCATCTGTACATTTAATTGCATAACCGATAATCTAAGATGTTAGGATCAAAACCCGCCCTGGGACAAACTCGAACATTTTTAAAAAGGGCAGGGGCGGATTCAGATAAAAAACTCAAGGGGGAGGGGCAAAATTATACACATAATTATACAAGACAATGCCATTTTATTTAAACTGATTATACCCATATACAAGACATCGTCAATAAGCCCCGCATGTATCCGCCACTGAATAAAGGGTATTTTTGGGTATATAGAGAGACAAGTATTGAACAGCTAGTTCCTCAATATATCCAACGCATACCCCCTAATAAAAAACATTATTTATAATAATTATTATTCCAAATAGTTACTCTATACATCATTATTATACATCATTATACCCTTTTAATTTTGTACTATACCTACTTTCATGTGGTTTACTTACGCTATTATTTCGCGCGTGAAACTCCTTTGATATTGAGTGAAAATGTATTTATTTCAATCATTTTCTTGTTATAGGTATATTACATTATCGCCAACAAAGTTTTAGTATTTACTATTATAATAATATTAACAAAATGATTAACACAATAGCAAGCCTTTTATCTCAGTTAATAATTCCTATCATAAATACGTCAAAATCCATAATTTTTTATAAAATATATTATTGACTATCGGTATATTACGTAAAGATAAAAAAAAAAACTTTATATAATAATGAGCAGCTTGTGATAGATTCATGAAAGGAATATTCATAAAATAAGTAATAGGATAACGTATTTTTTAAAACTTTATTAACATTATTAGCGACAATAATCTTTATCAACGCAGTACAAGCTCATTTGAATTTTGTGTGCTACGACGCTTCTTATTCCCAGAGACACTCGCGAAAATTTAAATCATCTTTTCGTTTCGAAGATAAAGTCTATTGTCTATGTTTTTATTTTATAGGCGTTATGTTGTCAGCGCTGCTTGTCAGATACTGTCGCGATATTCCCGCCTTGTCTGCTATGTCAAATTTTGCGGTGCTTTTATATTTGAGTTGATCCATTTTATATCTGTAATATTCTTATTATTGAGCATTCCACCATGCCTGGACTTTTAGATCAATGTGAAAAGTATTTTGATACGAAGAATCTTTACGAAGTACTCACTATCGATAAAAAAGCTACCGAAAAAGAAAGTAAGTCAGATTTCCAAATCTTCCTTTTGTGTTATTTGTTCAGGATGTTGTGTTATTTAGGTGATTTATTTGATGGTCGAATAAACTGAAACAAGTTTCATTTTTCATCATTTCATCCCTATGCTTATATTGACCACCATTTTATAATACCAATTGTGTTCAAATCCTACTTCTCAAATGTCATATTTTGATAACTATTTCGAAGCCATTTTATGGAGACTGAATGCTGCAATAAATATACTTTTATAATTTTAGTTAAGAAAGCTTATCACAAGCAGTCCTTGTTGGTACACCCTGATCGAGTCAATGAAGATGAAAAACTTGATGCTACTGAGAAATTTAAAGTATTGGGTAAAGTATATTTCATACTAAGCGACAAGAATAAGAAAGCAGCTTATGATGAGACAGGGTGTATAGATGAAGAAGATGAAGTTACGGAGAGGAACTGGGAAGAATATTGGAGGTTACTCTTTAAACCAATTACCGAGGAAGATATTGCAAATTATGAGAGGGACTACAAAGGTAAAATGCATTTATTTTTTGTTCATTGGACTTCTGTTATTAGAATATCATCAAATAATATCTACAGCTGCTGTTCTTTTTGTCTTTTATAATATGTAAAAGTTCATTATTTTACATTTTAAAGCCTTGAAAAATCTAGTACAATGGATATATACATTATTTGTCACTAAAATAATCTGACGAACTAGGTTCTATCCCGATAACAAGTGTGTGGATGTGGAAGTAAAAAGGCCTCATGCCTCTATAGGTGTATGTTTACATAGAGAACTACTAATACAGCATATCGTCGTTGCATATTCAAAAAGGGACATGTGAATTCATTAATGTTTTAATATTTCTAGAATAAACTGCTCATAATGACATCATAACCATTTTTTAATTTAGGTAATAAAAATAAAAATATAACACTGTATAACTTTCACTATTTTCACTATAAGTTATACAGTGTTATATTTTTATTTTTATTACCTAAATTTTAAAAATGAGCTTTCATAGTGTTACCTCTTCAAAAATAGAAAAGTCATTTTATAATGTGATTCTTAGTATTAAATATTAAAATTCAATACTTAAAGAATAATATCACATGCCAATAAAAAGTCCAAACTACAATTTTAATGCCTTAATGAACAGTTCTAAAAGAGTATACCCCATAGAGTAAGTAATAATAAAGAGATGACATGAGCCCAAAATCCCATTCCATTCTTATTGAGAATTCCAAGAATTGAAGTTAGCTACATAGTGATGTCAATACAATTGATAATCATCGATGTTTTTAACATAATCGAAGACCCTATCCTACTTGCAATGTTTTCATATAACAATATTTTTCGTCATATAATAATCTTTTCTTACCTATTAACCTACTTTATTTTTAATACTTGCACCATATGTCTGGCAGGGTAGGCACAGTGGATGGAAATACTAACTTATCAGACCTCCACATACACGAAATAATGCAATAAAATGAGAGTTGGGATATATTGTAAAGGCAATCAGCACTCCCTGCTTAAGTTGTTCATATCGACGGCCTAATCTGCAAACAAGATAACTCCTTTTTTTGTCAAATTGATTTTATTGCGGTAACAGATTTTACTAGATGTAACACATAATCCTGTAAAATGATAACTTCCAAATATTTTTTAAAACCAACAAAAAATGCTACACAAAAATAAGATAACTCCATGCAAACATATGGCAATTTGGTAAAAACGCTAACTCCGTCATTTTACCGCCATTTGTATGATGGCTGTCAGTGTGCGGTGAAGTTTTTGTTAGAAAACATGCACCCATGAAACTGAAATAACGCTAACTCCATTGAAATTGTATGAAAATATGGTTAGCAAAAATGCTAACTCCTTTTTTAGAAGAAATTTTGAAAAATTAAGTCATTAATACTACATTATTATTATTTATTAATGATTTTGAACTTAAAAACAATAAAAAATCATTTTAATGTATTTATTGATATATGATAAGGTTTTATGTTGCTCCTGTAAAGTTTGGTTTAAGGGAGTTATCTTGTTTGCGGATTAAGCCGTCGATTATATTTGATCTGTTTGACATATGCTTCATTAAAACTTTGTATAGTAAGAAAAAAATATAATACTTCATGCAAAACCAACGTCAATTTAGTAAAATCATTAGGAAATTAATTGTTTACAAGTTTCACGTGAAAGCTTTTTTGATATGTGTTACAATAGATCTGCAACTAGATATTAAAACAATGATAATCTGTCCATATTAATTAAAAAGAAAATAAAATTTTGTTTTGGAATTTTGCTGTTAGGGAATAGTGAAAAATAAAACAAGTTTGATAAATTAATACGTTAAATATTATTCTGATATTAAAATATGTATTACAAATTTCAACAACTTTGATCTTATTCGCCAAACATACATAATATTTAATTAAATGAGCAGTCAGCGGTTTGAGGAATCGATATCATATTTGAGTATCAATCAAATGCAAGGTGTGTAAATTTAAAATCGGGGGCAAGAATCAGGATCTGAAACAAAAAAAAAAATTAAAATACCTAGGATTCAATTTCTTAATAACTAAGTTATATCTATACAAAAATATTCTCAACAAATATACGTATCGATGTTAAACATCGACGCTCAATTTCCATGCCTATGACATTATGACAAAAGTTTGAAACGTCAAAACACAATTGAAAATGAGCTTTTACTCCTAAAATGGAGTGATATTGTTATGAAATATACACATAACGTTAAAGCTATTGTATATTTATTATTTATGATTGATTATATTAAAAAAATATAATAAATAAGACGGATAGACACAAAAATATTTCATACTTACAAGTGGAAGGATACTTCCGATTTATTCTACAAATAAACTCTTTTGCAGAACGGAAATGAACAGGTTTTCATTCTTGAAATCGTGTACACAAAAACTGTTTAAGAAAATAACACTTTCACTTTAAAATAATTACGAAAACACGTCGATATAACCGAAAGATAACACGCCGTCCTAACTTGTCAGACAATATTTAGCAAATGACGTATTGTAGCTAACTTCTCATTGACCTGTTAAGGGGATAAGGGGACAGAAATTTGCCTCACTATAGAACAAAAGAATCCAATAGCCTTAGCGTATCTACCTACTTATTTGATTTTTGGTATACCCAAATAAAAATGTGTGCACATGTCTCTTTTTGAATATGCAACGACGATATAGTGTAATTATCATACTGAATAGAATTTCTAATACACTTCAGGATCATCTGCTTCTAAATTTTGATTAAATCCCCAGGCTCACGGTTTTGTGGAAAGATTGGAGTAATGATTTGTTACAACACTCATGTGTGATAACTGTAAATGAGACAATGCTCATTATATTATCATGCAACAATGTTTATGACTGCAGGTTATGATTATTAAAAAAATAACTAAAGTGTTTAGAATATAATTATATATATTTTTGTAAACTGGATTTAGGCATAATACGCAGAAGACCACACCAATCAGATATCTTGATTGGAGAACAGGCTGGCTTGAGTGATCACTTTCGTTGTTCATAGACAACATTCCCGGATCCGCCATTCTCACTGTCACAATATAAGATCCACCAATCTGAAACTCTTACTTCTTCCAATGAGATTTTGTACGATGTTACATTGTGTAAATATGGTTCTCCAATGGGTGCGTCCAGATAGTAGGATGCGAACGTCAATCGAACGATTCGGAGCATTCTCCGAAGAAATATTCGAATGAATGCATTTGTTTCCCGTCCTTATACAGGTTACGAAGGCATTCATCCAAATATTTCTTCAGAGAATGCTCCGAATTGTTGAAGATTGATGATTGATTGACGTTCGCATCCTACTATCTGGACGCACCCAATGAAGATGTCTGAATACCTATGTTTGCTTTGCAGGTTCGGAGACTGAAATCAGAGATCTGAAGAAATCCTATTTGGAGGGTAAAGGTGATATGGATGTTATTATGGACGGCACTCCATTCGCACATACTGAGGATGAGCCTAGGCTGAGAGCATTGATTCAGGTATAAAATATTAATTGGTAAAACAAGTAATATTATTTTCTATCAAGGAAAAAATACAACCTAAAATCGATTGTCTACCGGTTAGCATTTTTTGTTGTTGTCTTATGTTCACTGTACATTAAATGATTATACTATAACACTATATTTATGTCTAGTAGGTATAACAGTTTTATTTATTATTATGACAAGTCATTCATCATCATCCTCACAAATATTTTTCTATGTTCTTTTCAGAGTAGGGATTTATCTGATTACTCGGAAATGGCTGATAATTGCATTGGAAACACTGGAAATACACAAATATTCAATTACCTTCCCCATCTCTCTTGTTAAAACCCATTACTCATCTACAATTATCTTAACTCCTGCCGTCCTTTGTTCTATATTAAAAACCCCTTCTTTTTCCACATATTATTAGCTGTCGTTGTCGTTATTTGGACTTCAATTTTATACTGTTTCCCTGATAATGTCACGTTATCTTGACGAAAGCATTTGAGTTATACAATTATCAGTGATGTTGTTTTATACGTTTTTTTAAATGTGTTATATAGACAAAGATGCTGTATTTCAAGTGTCCGCCCCTAAACTGCTCACTGTTGATGGATTTTTTTTATACTTTTTCATCTTAGTTTTATTTGTATTTTTCTTATCATTTAACTGTATCAGATGTGATCAATAAAGATTTATTATTAAATACCTAGTGTTTTATGAAATTTTGCAGGAAATGATTGACAAGAAAGAGCTTCCATCGTACAAAATATTCACACACGAGCCTCCACAAAAGACAAAGAGACGCCACAAAAGAGCCGAGAGGGAAGCTAAAGAAGTGGAAAACCTGCAGAAGATGTTGCAGATTGAGAAAGAAGACAAAGAAAAAGGTTTGTTGTATTTTCCATCTAGAACTGCACATCATGTTTGCTGATTTTCTCAATCAGACAAATCAGATGGCCTATATAGAACTTTTACCCCTTCTTGTTAAGCTTTTAATCCTTCTAGACCGCGACAGTCATTATATTTAAAAAAACGGGCCCCTAATGAAATTGGTGACCCCAGTATTGATAATATAAGATTCACATCTCGTTTTGGGACTTTCTCAAACTGTGTGAATTGTCCATATCTTTTATTTAGTTAGTCTGTTAGTGCTAGCTAGTTGTCGCACTTGTGGGATATGTTGTGATAGAGATTTATAGTTCGTGGGATTGAAAAATTGTCATGTTATTATTCATCATTGAAACATAAAACAAATCTTAAGACATTCAATTTAATTTGACGACCTTTATTTAATTTTAGAAAATAATTTGGCAGTGATGATTCGTCAAAAGCAACAGGAAAGAGGATTACAAATGGACAGTTTCTTTGATAAACTAGCTGCTAAATATGGCGGATCTGATACCAAAGAGAAGGCGACTGGGAAGAGAAAAGCGGCACCAACATCTTCTAAAGCCAGTGGAAGGGCAGCTGCTGGTGGCAAGAAACGGAAAACCAAATGATTTTTTTGTTTACAAGTTTTACAGTATTCATCTTCAATTTGAACTCCATACATTATATATTTATTTATTAAAAACTAGGTGGTCATAAATAATATTATTTTGGATCAAAGAATTTAACATTCATATTTTTCATTTTGAAATTGTTTTCAGACAATAATTTGTAGTGTAATATAGGATTTCTACGCACATAATTTTTATTATTAATTTGAAATTTATCCTCCATATCAGAAACATTAAAGCACTGATTATTCTGTGTCTAATGTGGTTTGTTTTTTTTTCACCTAATAAAAAATACTCAATAGTTTATTTGTTTTTCATTTAAACATTAAAGCGCAATATGAAAACACATACTGAAATTTGGTGATCTCTCTACCTTATTAGTGGCCAGTAGTTTACACGTAATAAACATGCGAGAAGTTCTCACCATGTCATTAAAAAATAAGATATTCCTGCGGTTTACTACCCCATCACTGAAGTGAAGATTTCAAATGTTTTTACAAATACCTGTTTTTTGGAAGACCTTTTTTTATTTCAGGGACTGTGTAGGTAATTTTAAGTTCTTATTACTATGTTTTTGATTACATTGATTATAAAAATCGAGACAACTGATGCATTAGATAAAAAAAAATATAATTAATCTTACAAGGTAAATTTGTGAATAAAACTATTTGCGCAAGATATTCAAAAACATTTTAATCTTAAAATAAAAAAACAAACAACTTTATATGTACGTATTGCAAAACAAATTGTTCAATCAGAACTGAAAAACTTTATACAAGAAATGTAGATTGATCGAACAACAAAGTCATGAGATTTCATTTTTAGAGTAGTATGGCAACAAATTTATTGCACACTAATTATTCTCAATAAATAGGACAAAAAGTCATGTTTAGAGTACAAATCGTTTTTGTACTCTTTGTATTCTAAACATTTAGAATAATTTCCAAATTGCATTGTTCTTTTGTGATGTTCTATTTATCGCTAGTTGTTTTTTCTGATGCTTTTATATTTATTTCCTTTTCTTCAGTGCTGACTCGTTAATATGTATAAATGTGATATAAAAAAAACCCAATTGTGTAAATATTATAAAATATTCTTCTTCTACATACACATTTTGTTTATTTTATTCTCTGCACATTATTGCTTATATAATTACAAAAATTATACATTTCAATGCACAGAGGGACGATGTGACATTTTCACTGCATAGAGCTAATCTGCCAATATGACTATTTCCAATTAGTTTGTTTTGAGTGGATTTTCCAGTTCATGTAATTGTATTGATGATGTTAGTACAGCAAAAAAGTAATAAGACACCTGGTGTACTGGAAATTCCAATAGTCAAGAATTAGACGGCGTTTTTTCTTTCATAAAAGATAAATCTAGCTTTAAAAATTGAATATATCTCCGAACAATGTCACACAATGTAACAATGTTTGAGACAAAGGCTTAACAGGTTGGCAGTGTATGTAATCAAAACTCAAGATTGGCTGACTTAATCTGTCATGTATCTATCAGCAACCTCATCTAATTGGGTGGTGAAATTACTTGAGAATTCTACATAAGTTTGTGATAAACTTGGTTAAATTTAGGAAATAATTACAAAGTCATAAATCTTGCAGTGATGAAAACTATACACGAGAGTTTTATACCATGACAGTTTAATATTCCATTATTGAAGTTAACAAAAGTTGAAAAATTATAGAAAAAACCGTACAAGAAACATGAAAAAATATAGATTTTTGTGCAAATTATGAAATCTATAAAGAACTTCGAAGACAATTATTATTTATGTTTTGTATCACAAAAGGTTATGATAGTTTTTTTTGGATAAAACAAATTTAAAAAAATGTCCTTTAGAAATTAATTAATTTAATTCACTATTATTTCCTTAACACTAATTTGAAGAGTTCTCTCATTGAGTGGGTCATTCTCGATGGACTAG
The DNA here is from genome assembly GCA_947579605.1 of Athripsodes cinereus. Lineage (NCBI taxonomy): Eukaryota > Metazoa > Arthropoda > Insecta > Trichoptera > Leptoceridae > Athripsodes > Athripsodes cinereus. The sequence goes on from OX388315.1 coordinate 9,842,796, forward strand.
AACATAAAGGCCGAGACAGCCCAAAACGAAGAACTGAAAGCAAATAAAATATACATTAGCATATAATATAAAAATGCTCACACATAGATAATAATGCAATTAAACATGAAAACTTTTAATATCGAAGTGTGGATTCCGAATGATTAACATCCATTCTTCTGAGCAGGTGAAATCCAGTTTCTTGCACTTGATTGTGTCAAAAAATTCATTTGTATTAACTGGTACAAAATATAACGGCACCACCATGGGCTACGGTGAGAGTTTACTTGTATAGTATACTTTAATATTATGTACTTTACTTTTTCCATATAAAATTTTATGTTCAGAGTTACTAGTACATATTTCTAAAAATGCTAGAATAGTTTTCAGCCACAAGAGTGTTATTAATTTAATATTATTATCATGTGATTATTATGTTATTCTTGTGGTTTATATTGATTGCTAAATTAAATTACTACATTTATTTTGACTTTGAAAACCAACAAGGTGAAGGAGTCATTGAACTTAGCATAATAGTCAACAAACAAAATATGACATTCCAGAATCATATGATCCACACATTTGTACAATGGACTTCAATATTATCAATCTATTTATCTTGATAGCATTTCCAAATTGAACAGCCAGTGGATAAACTAACTTGTAATTTATTCATTATTTTTTATCAATAAACACTAATATTTTCACTAAATGTTGTTTTCCAGAAATTGTGAAATGTGTAAAACTAAACAAATGTTTTATTTTAACAAATCCTTTAAGATGTCTTCAACAGCCCTTATGGAGAGCTTAGACCTCCAAAGATAATTATTTTCACTGTGTATAGTATAAGTAAGGTAGCGATATAATATGAAATAGTACATATGTAATTACCTTAAATTTGGGATATTCATTCATGTAGATGGTGACCATGCCCACGTACGGAAGGAAGCCCCTGGCACGTCCAACCACATCCTTTGCATGTAACCATAACTGGCCTTGAGCATACAGTCCTCTGTCATCTACACTGTTATTGTCTCCTTTGGTAAGGAATTTCACTGTTCCGTTGCTAAAAGAAATTGGTTTTATATAAATCTTTATTCACATTTTATAGCACAAATGTTTATAAATATTATAGTAATGAAACAAGTAACAATTTATAGTTGTATAAAAGACGTGTAAACATTTGCGCAATTTAGTTAGACCTAATAAAACATTATACATACTTGAGATAATGTTCATACGACAGAACAAATTTCAGCGTAAAAACAGTTTAATTTATTTATTTATTTATTGTGTCGGTGCATACGCAGTAGAATTATATATTCAGGTAAATTGAAACAAGTGTTCCTTTCTACTATACAATATAAGTTGTGAGAGAAATGTCTTTTGAATTGTCAGGCCCATAATAATTGATAATGACCTGATAATTTGAAAAACGTATCTCTTACATTTTATAATCTATTGAAGAAAGAAACATATGTTTTAATTCATCTAATAGTTTTCAATATAATTTTGTTGCAAGAACATTCTATATATAAAGCAAATTAGTGTTTTGCAGCTATAAATACCATCTGCAGTAACCTTTATACAATAAGAATGCCGCTACAGAGAGTTAACCCGATAACTATAAAACAAAAGTGCTCAATAATCAACAAAACTAGTTAGTTACTCGAAATGTGAGTCCCATAAATAGAGATATAAGATTATTAAAAAATATTATTGTTCAGATTGAATGTTTGGTAGTTAAGATATTAGGTACCTACTCAATGTTCAAATTGACTGTTGACTTTAGGCACTCAATGTTGAATGGTCAAATGCTTTTTTCTGCACTGTAAATATTATAAGATGTGAAATTTAGAATGGTGAATGCTGTTTATAATAATATGATATTGGTTTCTTAAGTTTTAACACTACGGGTGACGTAACTAGTTATGATTTCATAAAATAAAGTTGTTGGATTATGTAAATGTGGTCATTACACAAAAATGTAATTAATATTAGTCAAATAAAATACGTAATTTTACTTAGTTTGTTATATACTAATAATTTCAGATTTGATTTATATTTAATTTCTTGGCTTCAAAGTAATTACTGAGCAACTCACCATGTCACCAGTGGCATTACTGTATATTTTGTTTCATTTTAATTTCTTATTTTAAACTTCATTTTATAATAATTACTTATTTTAAACTTCATTTTATAATAATTTCTTATTTTAAACTTATCTTAAACTTTAATAAAGAATGATAAAATCTTACATATGGTCAGCTCTATTAGACGGAAGTGAAACATGGACTCTTAAAGTGAACATAATGAAATAATGAAATAAAGTGAACGCGCAAATAAAAAAGGCAAGTTCGAAAAAATAAAGACATTTTAGATATAAAACTCAGCGATAAGGTTTGTCCCCCACCCTGACTGTCTTATTTTTTTGTCAACCTTTCTAATAATAATATAAATAGTTGTAATTAAAAGATTAAAATAATCTCTTATAAATTACATCAATCGTAAAATTAATAATAAAAGATTTTTTACTATATTAATTAGATTAAAAGTTTTTAATTTGATTTTATGAAAAATAAACATGTAACATCATGAGTGGAGATAGTCCTTTGACCACTCAGGTGATAAAAGGGCATGAATAATTATCTACCCGTATCTCGAACTCATAATACTTTTGTGTCAATCAACAGATGTCCGTAGTAGTACCGTTTTGAGGCGAAAAAAAGAATGCGTTCCTTTTCAAATAATACCTAAATATTATTTTCCATAATAAATTGTATCGCCGCTTGATTTGTAACGTCATCGGAAATACCTAAATGATCTTCCATAGTAAAATGTATGGCGGTGTGATAAGTAACAGCATTAGTAATACCTAAATGATTTTCCATAGAAAATTTGATATCTGTGATAATTCACGTCGTTCGGAACGAAGTAGCGAGTCGTAGTCAGAAATCACACGATAATAGTGTGACGTGATATATCGATATTCTGCTACCACGCTCCGTAAAAATAATTTAATATATCACACGTTCCTCGTTATAACGACCAACTCTATTTATAATATGACGTGAATTGATGAATTGTACAGTGTCCTTGAGGTGCTTTGGCACGTAAACGACACTTTAATGTTGTCCAATAATAATAATAATCATCTCCAACATGGGGGGGATCTGATATGGCACAGGAAGAAGTATATTTTGATAAACTTCCAAGGAGTGTCGGTAGATAAATTTAACTTCATAAGCATGAACTTACTTTTCATGAAGCTTTAATACTCTGTGAACAATTGGAATGTCTCTGCCGTCAACTTTGAACACAACAATTTCTCCAACTCGGACTGGTTCTTCTGGGTAGTTAGTGAGGAAAAGAAGGTCCCCTCTGTGAAAGGCTGGTTCCATACTTCCGGAGAGGACTACCACAATGGGACTTTCACTACCTGTTACTACCATCAGACCTTTCCATATCATCAAAGCTGAGGATACGATCATGCCAAAACTTAACACCTGATATACAAACTGAAAGAAAAAAAATAACTATTTCATTCGACATGTAGAGAAACATATTTTGGTTATTCAAAATGGGGTTAGCATGAAAGCAGAACTATAACATACTTAATTGCTTCATAACACAACTTAAATAATAACAAATTAGTGGCAAAAAATAGCAAAAGATTTTAAATGATCTGTATCGCCTTCTAAGCATGCTCTAAATTTATCGAACATTATTCTTCTTGTTTAAGGGACCTGTATGCTAAGCATAATGTTTTGTTATTATATGATAATAATGCTGTAAGTAGAGGTTTTTTAAACTTGAAATATTACCTGTCTTTTATTCATCCGTTTCACATCGTCAAATACGCTTTCCAACATCTTGATAAATAAATAAATGAAGCCGGTTAAAAGATATTCCCAAACCCGAACAAAAATTTCTCACACCACGTCAGTTAACAAACGTCACCTACATCGACCAACGACAAGTAGTGATGTTCCGGAGCTTATACGATATTCGGATATTACACTATTTTTATCGGTATACTAGTTCAGTAAAAAATAACAATTTTGTCGTTCAGAAATATGGTTATAGACCATTAAAGGTCACGTGGTCTTGTCTATGGATTTGCTTTTGCTTGGGGGGCAAACAATCAGATTGCGCAAATCATCCTTGTAGGATGTTATGCCATAAGAGAAAAAAAAGAAAGTCAGACGACAAAATAATAACAAAATCAACACTGACAGTTTTTTTGATTATTAGGTATCTATTCTTTAGGCGTCCCACCTAATATTACACCGTAAACACTGTGAATGTGTTGTGTTGGAATGCCTGATGCCCCTCAATGATTTTTCTGTGACGTCATCCTTTAATGGTCTATTATTTATTATAAGTTATGGGTTAGTTGGAAGATATCACGCTTCTGAGATAAACCAACACCACCTGAATATATATTCAGGTGGTGTTGGATAAACTCGCCCATCGCACAAATTATGTGTTCAGTAGTAAGGTTCTCATGTTTTTTTTTAATTCTATTGGGTAGTATTTTGTGCAATGAAGAGTTTTATTATTATTATTATGTTGTCATTAATAAAATATTATACCCGATATTTGTTAACATCGGTAAATCGCCCATCACTAAATGCTAACTTTTTAGAAATTATTTTGCATAGAATTTTGAGTACAAGTGAAATCATCATGAATGCCAAAGTTGGGGAAAAAATAAGTTTAAGTGAATGCATTTAAATTTCGATTATTTTGAATTCTGAGATAATATTCTTTGCTTGCATTATCCTTCGACACTCGGTATGAAATAAATATCCGGTATTGACATCACTACGGACAAGCTTCCCGGGCTGAGTTCACGATAGCATAAATATCGCTCGACGTCGAGTGACCTGAGCGACCATGAAGTTGCAGTGAGTGGCGAATGTCACCCCGGATATCGTGAACAGCTTTGAGCGTTTTATGATCCAAATGTCATTGTAATGGCGCAATTTTCGTTCGCGATCTGAAAAATCTGCACAAACTTTTTTAATTTCTCTTCCATTTCACTTCTTTAACTAAAAAAATATGATTTTCTATTTTGAAAAATTGTATACGACAATAATACACCATAATTACGATTAACTTCGCAATTGTTTTGACAGCCATCATCACTCAAACGTCAAGTTAACTGTCAGGGCGATAATCACCCTGCTATGAATTCGGTTGTTCGGTTGTACGCCCGACGACATCCTGAACGCGAAAGTGCGAGTCGTCGGGTGACTCGCTCCGGGCGCGTGAACGGCTGGAGCGTCGTCGAGTGATCACTCGACGACTCTATGAACGCTGCCCCGAAATTTGCTTTCATTTTCGTCTATGGTGAATGTAGAAAAATCTATGACTTTTATCAGAAAGGTAACTTAAGAAATTAAATTATGGAGGATTCACATAAAATATGTCGCGAATTTAGGAACGATGGTTTTCCAATGTTCTATAAAGAAATATTCATCAATTTAATGTAATATCCAAGAAAATTCACCTTAAAGTAAAATTTATTTTTCCATACATTTTATTTTATGAATTAGTGTGTTTATCTTGTGGGTGATTTTCCTCCGTTTTCACAATTTTCCCTTATCATGTTATCATTAGAGTTGTCAAAACAAAGGGTTAATGTTATACTATCGATAATCGTTATCTCTTAAAAATATACTGTTATGATATTTTTAATTATTCCCATGACGAAGTGTCGATAGCAAAACCGCATATTTATTATCTTGACTATTATTTTGATAAGAATGAAAAGTGTATCAGTACTATAAAACACAACGTAAAGGTTATATTCTGTCGGCACTCAGCTAGATTTCTTACTTACTTTGTCGATATTATATTGTACACATTTTCGTGAAATGGCTTCCTGTAATATAACTCCAACAGATTCTCTGGATTCTCACTCATTGAGTGACCATATTAAAGATGTGGAACTTACTATGGACTTCTTTGGCTATATCAATGGGGATGAAAGTAAAAAAGTGAACAGGTTCACTTGGACAACCAAGAACAACATGAAGGTACAGGTAATTACTTATGGAGCCACTATAACTTGTATCAGAGTTCCAGATAAATATGATAATGTTGTGGATGTAGTGATGGGATTTGATAATATGGAAGGATATCAGCAGAAAAATAATCCTTATTTTGGTGCCACGGTTGGAAGAGTTGCCAACAGGACTGGAGGTGCTAAATTCACTCTTAATGGAAAAGAATATAAGATAAGTGACAATATAGGCGGAAATCAACTACACGGAGGATTCATAGGCTTTGACAAAGTAAATTGGGATTATCATGTGGATGGGACAACAGTTTGTTTTAGTTATCTGTCAAAAGATGGAGAGGAGGGTTATCCTGGAAATTTGTTGACGCAGGTGACATACAATGTTACTCCTGATAATAGTATCAAAGTGAAGATGGAATGTATGTCTACTAAACCTACTCCTATAAATCTAACCAATCATTCTTACTTCAATTTGGCGGGACATGACGCCGGAGCCAGGGAACTATACAACCATATTGTCACTATTAATGCAGATAAGTATACTCCGTTGAGTGAAGAACTTGTTACTACTGGACAAATTGTAAATGTTGAAGATAGCTTGTTTAACTTCAGAGTTCCTAGATTATTGGAGAACATGATAAATAAAATACCTGGCAATGACTACGATATAAATTTTTGCGTTACTCAAGACTCAGAGAAATCTTTAACATTTGTATCCAGAGTTGTACATCCTAGATCAGGTCGAGCAATGGAAATATACAGCAACCAGCCTGGAGTACAGTTTTATACATCTAATTCGTTACCAAAGAAAACTGAAAAGCCAGTCGTTGGGAAAAATGGAGCTTCATATAACAGACACGGAGCTTTGTGTTTGGAGACACAAAACTTACCAAATGCTGTTAATCACAAACATTTCCCAAATTCTATTCTCAATCCAGGGAAGAAATATGTTCATGATGTGGAGTATAGATTTAGTATTCAAATTTAAATTTAAATGAAATTAATATAAAAAGGTGCTAAGAATGTTGTCAACTCAAGTCAATAATGATAAGTAAGTTAGTTAATTAGCAAACCAAATTTCTATTCACTTTACATTCCTATTTGTATTTAGTCCTGTATTTTTATCATCTATGTGCATTTTTGCTAGATATCACAAACACTTTATTTTGGAATTATTGTAAGTCGTAAATGCTTAAAATTGTGATTTAGAATTAGTTTTATGTAAGTAATTTGAGTTCATAATTTAAGATTGACTTCACATACTATAGCTGTTATGAACTTTTGCTTGCCAAATTTTTTGTACACTTAGTACACTCGTACTTATTGCAAAAATTAAATATAAATCTTATTCAAAACCTTTTTAATATTTAAGTTGTAATCAATATTTTATTTATTATACCTGGATGTTCGATATATACTATAAGGCTGAGTTACAAAAAAAAAGATTTTTATTGTATGTGAAACTAATGTGAAATTAATGATTTTTCATATCATTTGTATAAATTTTTTGGATGTTTCGTGAATAGTTTTTTCAATACAAGGTTCATATTGTCGTAATAATTTTTATGTAGTCATGTTAAATAAATGTAGATAAATATTAATGTTCTAAATGGTGCAATAAATATACACTTTGTTATATATAATATTATATCGTCGTTGCATATTCAAAAAGGAACATGTGAGTTCATAAATGTTTTGACATTTCTAGAATAAACTGCTTATAATTAATTCATAACCATTTTATAAAGTGATTCTTAGTATCAAATATTAAAATTCAATACTTAAAGAATAAGATCACATGCCAATAAAAAGTCCAAACTAAAATTTTAATGCCTTATTTAACAGTTTTAAAATTGTATGCCTAAGTAAAAATGTGCGCACATGTCTCTTTTTGAATATGCAGCGACGATATTTTATTTTATTCTCAATGCAGTTATAGCATATCCCACATGAAGGCTAACCAGTATATTCATATATTAAGAAATTTCCAACAAGGTGTAGCAAACTGCATCACTGAATTGACCATGGAAAAGGTTTATAAATATCCAATTGTTACAGAGTACTTACTTAATTTTTTTTAGAGAAGAACGGAAAATCAAGACTTATAACACCAGTTATTTCCTCCCTTATGGGGAGAGCAGAGAGACAAGACTAAAATTACTTTGGGCGCCAGGTGTAGTCCCTGAAGGGGTACACCGAGAGAATTAAACAATAAACACTATGAACACTTTTATTTACAACTAAACACTATTTACATATATACCTATACATTGAACCCTCCTGAATACCATACTAAAAATACCACAATGACACTACTACACTGATCCTATAACAATTAACCAACACTGAGTAACGCGGCAGAGAGGACGTCTCCAATCCCCGGATCTTTACTGCAGGACATGGAACTAAACAAGGAGGATCAGAGGAACACTGCTCCGTTGTGGACTCCGCTAGAGTCCCAACGACCAGCAGGTAAGGAATGCACCACCTAACTGCCTGTGATGGCACAGCACAGCAGGTGACCAGCATATAGGTAGTGGTTTTGGGATGCTATACCTCACTAGGAAGAACAAGCATGTAGGAATGCACCATCTAACCGATCGTGATGGCACAGCACGGCAGGTGACCAGCATATAGGTATAGGTATTCAGGTATAGGTATGAAAGGAATGCACCACCTAACCGCCTGTGATGGCACAGTACAGCAGGTGACCAGCATATAGGTATAGGGAGGACCTAGGCCCAGGATGGGCCGAGGCTATCTGCCGTTTGTATGAAGTGTTCCTGTTTATATACCCTTTCAGCAGTAAGGAACAGCTGATCGTAGCCTTGGTGGTGGATGTCACGATGGAGGGGGATGTACCTTAGCCTTGGACTCCGCCTTCTTATTTCCGGTTAGATTGTTCTGGAAGGTTCTAGAAGGTTCGCGAACATTCCATCGATGAGACATCTATCGGCAAATCGGGTGACTAATACGTACTTCCTGTGTTTGGGTAGCGGCTGCTAGTTGAATCCGGCGGGTGATATTATTATTATGCCATATAAAAATTACGTGGTGTTACAGACTCCCCTTCTGGATCTGAAGGCGCCCCGACAATGATCCAGCTTCTAAATGTAACACAATGTAACGTAATTGGGTGTCTCCCCTTACAGGCTGTCCTGCCAAATGTGTGGCAGGTTCCCCTGTTTACTGGAATCTGTTTGCTTCCGAGGTAGACTGATGGCATGCAGCTTTACAAGTTGAATAGCAGGCATTAACTGATAAGCAGGAAATGCTGCGGGATAAATGGTAGATAGTTCTGCTAGTGTGATTAGCAGATAATACATGTCAGTTTGATTAGCAGACGGTTCTGCTCGATAAATAGACAGCTACTCCTGATGATATGACAGCAGATTTTTCTGTGCGATGATTGGTTGGTAGTTCTGCTTGATGACTAGGCTAGTTGTCTTGCTGATTCGATGGCAGCTTCTCCTGGATGAGACGCAGCTTGATTCCTCCCCTTGGATCAAAACTGCTCCAATTTGATATATACTATTCTCCTCCCCTTGGACAGAACGTTCCCGTTGCTGTGTCCTGGTAGTCTTCCACTTGGATGGGGACGGATGGTCGATTCCTGGCATCTGCAATATCCAGTGAGAAAAACGAGAGCTCGTGATTTCTGTCCGGCGGCCTTCGTTCTCTAGAGCAGTTGGGACACCTACTGCGTGTTACCCCTGGCGTGCCACATCCATAGCAGGCGAATCTTGGTGCTGGAGCACCTGTTGCATGTTCTTGCTCCATGTTCCTGTTTCTTGGGTCCTGGTTCTTTGTCTCCCCTCTCCTTTTGCACCTGCTCTCGTTGTGGCCCGATGCCTTGCAGATTCTACAGTGCAGTCTAGATCTTTGACCATCATCTTTATCAGTTTCCCTCATGAGCTGCTCTGCCTCTCGCGCCATTGTCATCAAGGTGCCAAACGAAGAAAAAGCTGTGCGGGGAATTCTATTGCGAATCGGGAAATTCAGCTGCCCGTATACCATATCTAGTTGTAATTCTTCTGATATAGCCTTACCAGGGAGTTGGGAGATCAGCACTCTCTTCTTAGTGATGAATGTGTCAGTCAATTCGTCTCGCCCCTGTTTCTGAGTGATGATCTCTTGGAGGAGTATGTATCCAGGCTTTTTTGGAACAAAAGCATTCCGGATACGCTCCTCAAACTCTGCCCAAGTGGTTACCTCACTCTTGACACCTTGCCACCACCTTCCCGCTTCATCCTTCAGCAGAATTGTGATTCCAGTCAGGGCATCCTGCTCAGCAATATCTGGTATGTCCCTTTTGGGAGGGTTTAATGTTTTCACACCATTCAGGCACTGGTGGCTCTCGGGCTCGCGCCCTCGGAACGCCAATTAACACGTTTCTGGACACCTCACCTCGGCCTTCTGTTACTACCAATTTGTACACATAATTCATTTATTTGATATTATTTCTGTTTTATTACTGTGTTATTCTTGTCCTGTTCTATGTATTCTTATTTTTTTTTTTACTACATTGTTATTATTTTATATTTTATTAAATAAACATCTTTCAAAAGGGACATTGAAGAGAGAGTGTTGCTTAAAAGATTCCCACGATGGCGGTTTTGGCCGGTTGGCCCTTCAGGCCTGCCCAATGGCCCGCCCGTGAGGACAAATTTAGTTTAATTATGCGGATAAATAGGAGTTCACAACTCCTGAGATATCCGGGTGGAGGTGGGTCTCTCTTCAATGCTCAGCAATATGTTCGATTTCCTTGAACACCTTAATTGTGTCCAGGAATGTTTCAATTGTTTCCGGGTCACGGGCCCCATTGTAGGAGGCAGTACAATGTGCGAACGACCCGGATTTTGGTGCTACGGCTGACAAGAAGTGCTCGAACTGCTCCTGACTGAAACTAACCGACATGGTGGAGGTGTCTGTCACGCTGCGGGTATGATATTTTGGCTTAGACTCCAGTTTGAAGCCTAATGATCGCAACAATCAATCACTCTGAAGAGTTCAATAGTTTAACACAGAATTGCTCCGATTGAGTCTATCTGAAAACACTATATCTATGTACACTTGAAATCACCTTATACAGAACAGTATAAAAAACAATCAATCACTCTGAAGAGTTCAATAGTTTAACACAGAATTGCTCCGATTGAGTCTATCTGAAAACACTATATCTATGTACACTTGAAATCACCTTATACAGAACAGTATAAAAAACAATCAATCACTCTGAAGAGTTCAATAGTTTAACACAGAATTGCTCCGATTGAGTCCATCCGAAAAACACTATATTATTATCTATGTACACTTGCAATTACCTTACAAAATTTTATCAAAAATATACAAAACACTTAGTGAGTCTTTTATATCACAACTTTCATAATAATAATTGTCCTCTAGTACATTTTATAAACATTGAAAAAGTAAGCACACTTGAAACCGTTGCACAACAATGGCGGACGGGTGTACTTTAAAGTATTACGCGACACACTACTTTAATAATACTATTACATGTACATATTTATCATTTATTTAACAAAATCTTATTATTATTAGTTTTACCAAATCAATATTTTATTATTATAATTTTCCCATAATCAATAAATCATTATCATTTTTAATATTATTGTCACATGGCATATTTGCTTCGCTTGCAAAAAAAAGATGAAACCATTTCACTATGTGCACGACGATACTTTCACAATAATTTTACATATTGTTCATCATACTTGTCTCAAAGTGTGCAATGTAACACCTCTATAATACTTTTGCAAAACACAAGATTACACACTGTCAAGCATTTTATCAAAACATAGTATAAATATTTGTATACAGTATATTATGAATATTTTGAGTTAAAGTTTACTTCCGGACACAAAGATTATTATTTTTCTTGTACATATTATATTAATACCACTTCTTAAGTAGGTACATACCTTTGCAACACTTGTAGTTTTACAAGACTACAATTTCACTGTGCACCGTCCAAGTGCTAAAATGTTTTGGCAATATTTTAAAGCAGTAGGTACACTTACCATAATCGTTGAAGTACATACATTACTTGGTCACGAAAGGCAAAAAGTCTTTCACTGTGCACCGTTGTATAGTCAAAATGTACCTACGTCACAACTTATAAAAGAGTTAATTCGCAAAAGTCACTTATACACATTGCACCGACATAGTTCTCATGGAAACTCCTTCACTGTGTACCGTCAATGTTTCATAAAAACAACTTATACTTACATAGTTTATTCATAGAAATCACTTATATACATTGCACCGAAATAGTTTTCATGAAAACTCTTTCACTGTGTACCGTAAATGTTTTTAATGAGTAGTTACTGTACAAAACACTTCATTTTAGACATTATGATAATAACATATTTCTATAAAAGTACAATATAACTACGATTGTTCACTTTTACACTTTCAAGAGTTCAGGGTCGTTTTCGTGCCCCACGTTGGGCGCCATTTGTAACACCAGTTATTTCCTCCCTTATGGGGAGAGCAGAGAGACAAGACTAAAATTACTTTGGGCGCCAGGTGTAGTCCCTGAAGGGGTACACCGAGAGAATTAAACAATAAACACTATGAACTATGAACACTTTTATTTACAACTAAACACTATTTACATATATACCTATACATTGAACCCTCCTGAATACCATACTAAAAATACCACAATGACACTACTACACTGATCCTATAACAATTAACCAACACTGAGTAACGCGGCAGAGAGGACGTCTCCAATCCCCGGATCTTTACTGCAGGACATGGAACTAAACAAGGAGGATCAGAGGAACACTGCTCCGTTGTGGACTCCGCTAGAGTCCCAACGACCAGCAGGTAAGGAATGCACCACCTAACTGCCTGTGATGGCACAGCACAGCAGGTGACCAGCATATAGGTAGTGGTTTTGGGATGCTATACCTCACTAGGAAGAACAAGCATGTAGGAATGCACCACCTAACCGATCGTGATGGCACAGCACGGCAGGTGACCAGCATATAGGTATAGGTATTCAGGTATAGGTATGAAAGGAATGCACCACCTAACCGCCTGTGATGGCACAGTACAGCAGGTGACCAGCATATAGGTATAGGGAGGACCTAGGCCCAGGATGGGCCGAGGCGATCTGCCGTTTGTATGAAGTGTTCCTGTTTATATACCCTTTCAGCAGTAAGGAACAGCTGATCGTAGCCTTGGTGGTGGATGTCACGATGGAGGGGGATGTACCTTAGCCTTGGACTCCGCCTTCTTATTTCCGGTTAGATTGTTCTGGAAGGTTCTAGAAGGTTCGCGAACATTCCATCGATGAGACATCTATCGGCAAATCGGGTGACTAATACGTACTTCCTGTGTTTGGGTAGCGGCTGCTAGTTGAATCCGGCGGGTGATATTATTATTATGCCATATAAAAATTACGTGGTGTTACAGACTTTTATTTGTACAAGAATGAAAGAAAGAATATATTTTTTTATTGCTTATAATATTATAATCAAAGAAACAGTGATACAATGAATAAAAAAACACTGATAGAATGTACTCATATATAATAAAAGGATTACAAAACATCATAAAGTGAAACCTGCATATTTACGTTTTACAATCAAAGATATCGGTGTATCAAGTACAGAAATATATCATTCATTATGATAAAAAAATAAGTAAATCTAGAATATTGAATAACTTATTAAATACGACTGCCTGTCCCGTGATTAAGGATTTCCCACCACTTTCCTTCAAATGTTCCAATAGTGGAGCTCCTACATCATCCTAAATTAACAACACAATTTGTTTTATATCAAGGAAGGGTTCGAGGTTTACTAGAAAGGCTCCATCACACAACATTCTTAAAATAATAAACCTTGCCTGTCCTATCATGGAAAATCTCATACTAGAACTAGTAATACACATGAACAAATATTTTCATTTCTAAAATAATACAGATCAATGTTGCTATAATTAGATAACTTACAAAGAAAAATTGACAATCATTGGTAATATAAAGAAATATAAGACAATAATATACCAAGTCCAAAAGATAAGATCATTATTAATAAGGAAACTACAGAATACAATCATATTATAAATAAAACATGTTTTTAATAGGACTCATCACTCAACGCAGCATGATAGATAAATAAAATAATGTTTACAAACATAAACAGCAACTGATAATAACATTCTCTGACACTTCTCACTATTGTAGGCACTTTTATTTCTGAGTGCTTCAGTCAACAAAGTAGAAAACATTATGAAGTATATTATAAAGAAGTGCTAAATGTTTAGACTATGTTACTAAAATCAACTTAGTCATAAATAAAAACAAGTCAAGTGATACCAAACATATAGGTATTAATGATATTTAATTGGTACAATCACACCAGAGTACGTAGTAATTCGAGTTTTTATTTCAAAATTTTGAGTTAGCTGTGATGTCTCGAATTCCAATAATTCACCAATGGTGCTCGCACATTTCACAGACATGAAACTTTGAATTATTTGACATTGTGATGAAAATTCGTGATGCCTACTTTGTGATACAAACATAAGAACAAATATTATTTTTTCACATTTTTTCTCTTTGTCAAGAGAAATAAAATGTTCGATTGTTTTCATTTTTTTTTAGATTTACGATGAGAGTAAAAGAGAGAAAGACTGTTAGTCTGTTAGGACTGTTAGTTTGCAGCTTAGGTGTAGGGAAGTCTATTTACAACAAAGAATCGAATAGTGTATTATTATCAACTACTTTCTTTTCTGGTGCCATTTCTTCATCAGAGTCATCTGACATGACAATTTTTTTACGTTTCTTTTTCTTATCATTCTGTGTGCTGGTGTGTAGAGCTGATGAATCATTACTATCATCAGACAAAATGAAAGCCTTCTTAGATGTTTCTGTATTGTTAGAATTGTCTTGTGAAACAACTGAATTGGATTTGTTTAAAATATTTTCTTTGGTAACTTCGTCATCGGAGTAATCAGAAACTAAATTACTTGATTTTTTTTTAATAGAACTGTTTTTTAATCCATTAGATTCATTCTCGGCAATTTTATTACTCCCATTATCATTTTCATAATCCTCGGAATCAGATTCCAAAGCAATTAGTTTCTTTTTACGTTTGTTTCGTGGAGTAGAACTTTTCGATTTTGTAGAACTTCTATTTGTATCATCTACGGTAGTATTTTTTGCAGTTGATTTTTCCTCATCAGAATCAGAATCGAATGAATTGTGTTTTTTACTTGCGGAAGACTTCCTGGATACAACTGTCACATTGTTTGAATCACTATCAGAAGAGGAGTCATTATTTGTATGCGATACATTCTTTGAAGATATTCTACTTTGGTTACTATCAACCGAGTTCAAACTGGAACGTCTTATAGTATTTTGTGATTTTTTTGACAGTATAGTTGTATCATGATTAGACTCACTATAATTACTGAAACTATCTTTCGATTCATCGTCTGACCCTGATTCAACACGTGCCTTCTTATTTGATTTATGAGGCTTCAAAGGACTTTGATTGCTATTATCAGAGTTAATGCTCGAGCGCCTCCTTGTGTTTAGTGATCTTTGTGATGACATGGTAGTGTCACGGTTGAATTCACTTTGATTACTCAAACTAGTTCTAGACTCACTATCAGAACCTGAATCAATTTGTCTTTTCTTTTTGGATTTAGGAGTTTTTAGAGGACTTTGACGACTGTTGTCATCAGAATTTAAGCTGGAACGTCTTGTTGAATTTGGTGATCTTCTTGTTGACATTGGTGTGCTACGATTAGATTCTCTTCTATCACTATCTGATCCTGACTCAATTTGTGGTTTTTTCTTAGACTTTGAAGTTTTAACAGGGCTATGATTGCTATCTGAGTTCAAGTTATCTGAATGCATAGTACTGTTAAGTGTTGACTCATCTTTGAAACTATCTCTGGAATCATTTTCTGAATCTGAAGCAATGTGTTGCTTTTTCTTAGATTTAAGTAGTTTGACAAACTTACTTTGATCATTGCTATTAGTTTCATCTTCGCTACTACTGTAAGTTCTCTTTCGTTTATCACTTTTAGTCTTTTTCTTCCTGGAAGACGAAGGTAGTGGTACATTGTCAGAATTATTTTCCTGACTTTGTCCAATGCTCCTTAATTTGCTGAACAAGTCTTCATCTTCTTCTGATGATGATTCCTTTCTTGATCTACCAGAAATTTTATTCTTTTTGCTGGGACTTTGACTTTCATTAGCAATATTTTCAATGACTGTAGTGTCTTCCTCCGGCACAACAAGAGTTTTCTCAATGGCTTTGGTTATTGTTTCACACCTTTTCCTCAGTGATGTGAAGTGAATGCTTGCTGGAATTCTCCAGTAGGATTCCTAGAAAACAATATATAAATTAGGATTTTGAAAATATTTAAAATATCTTCCCTTCCTTCCTTTCTTCACTGTACATTCTCGATTGTCACAAAAATTATTAGTTAAAATTTCTTAGTATACAGGAAGTATAAGAATTCATGACTATGGAATACAAAATACACATACACAAATTTTATTCATAACATAAAAAGGTATGATACCTGTTCATCACTTGGAGGGTTAATTCCCAAACATTTCAGTGTGTTCTGAAATAGAGTATTTTCCATGGCTTCTACACACTCTTGTATGATAGGGACCAGTGGTACTCCCTCGCTTTCTGGATCATATCCTTCAGCTTCTTGATCTAGGGCTACTTCTTCCAACGACTCGACTATCCATTTAAGAGGTTCAGTTAATCCTGGAACAGAATAGATCATCAATACTACATATATGCTGAGTTGGGAAAACTTGTCAAATGTTACTACCGATTTCATCTTATTATAATTATACTATCCATATCTACTACCGAGTGCATATTTTAATGCATACATTATTTATTGTTAAAGTTAACAGTTTTCATATTTTTTCTTCAAATATTTTGAATGCCAGATTTAGCAGTTAGTCCACTGGGTACCTCATTCGTACAAGATATCGTGATATTATATAAATATAGGGCATAAAGTATGCTTTACAACTCCTTCTTTGGAGGTAAATTTACAACATCATAAAGATAAATATTTTATAATAAAAAAAATACAGCTATGTGAAAAAATGTGCAATATTGTAAATTATAATAAATAAATCATAGGGGCATATGAAAAGTCACCTTCATCGACACATAATATAAGTGTCTTAATGACTGTTGCATTAGACACTTGTGGAGCAGCTTGCTGGGAGCTCTTTGATTTCTTAGTTGAAGATACGGCATTTGGTTTTTGAGTTTGTTTTCTCGGTCTAGAGGTGCTAGCAGTTGAATCTTCACTATCTGAATCAGAGATATCTGATTCGGATCTTTGATCCTGATCTGAAAATAAGAAAATGAGTCTTTTGTAAATATAATTTATACTTAATATTAAATTTATAAAAATATATTATCTAGATGAAACTTTAATATGATTTTACATTCTTTTCTGTATGTTTTCAAATGTCCTATAAAAGGAAAGTATTTTTTAAATTGTACCACTTATGAGACATTCAATATCTTTAATTCTATGATGGTGTATGCCACCGATTTTGAATATGTTGTTTTCTTTTGAAGCAAGGAGGACGACTTGAATGTGCATCACGAAGTTGCTACCTTCTCTAACGGTGGAGGAAATATATATTTAAATATTTCAGTAAAACGCATGTTCTATTCTGGAAAGAGTGAATATTCATACCTTACACATTCTGAAATATTTATTTGGGTTAGTTGAAAGCGATTCATTTATTTATTTATTCATTCTTTACTCTAGATTGATTACAATATATACAATTTTATAGAAAAATACATTTAAAAAATATATTACATATTAACATACAGAGGGCGAGTATATCGCAAAGACGCGATCTCTTCCAACTTACCCCGTAAAAAGAAAAAAGATTGCGATTTTGCGATAAATTCGCCCAATGTATATTGACTGTATTTAATTTGAATGCAAATCTCTGTAAAATTGTTTCTATTGTGATCAATGTACGTACTCAAAATTGAATAAATAAATAAGTATTCAAACTCGTAACAATATCAAATCAATTGCAGGAAGAAGGTTCATGTAATTGGTCACTTCCAAACAGCTGAAATTCTTATTGAACAACATTTTTGATATTTATTTTCTATAAACCTGGTAAGCAATAATTTTGAAGTATCAATAACTATTTATAAGAGTAAAGTAAATAAATAAAATACGCATAGGTGATAACGAGGTTATTGTATCTAATATTGCTCTTCACACAAGTCGGATAATCAGAGGTAGAAATAATAATAAATTAATATTACATCCTTGAATGTTGTACTATAAAAATACTTCAGAATAGAATATTTGATTGTATCTATACCTAAGATAAAAGCGAAAGCGTGAAGTCCTGACGAGTGTCCTGTAAAACATTATCACATTTCTTAAATATTAACGGTGAGGTATATCATCTGTTCTGAACCCTTAAATTTTCATAATATCGGGAGGGCGATTTACATACCTACACGATTTCATTAGACAACAGGTACTTTTAACTGTGGGAGATTTTGTGATGCTACAGCCAGACACGTAGACAGAAAATTGATCAATACATAATATGTATCAGCAAGATAAATGATGATGAAATATAAACAGGGGGCTTATGTCGAAACCAGACATACCAAAAATTTTGGTGCTTAAAAGGAAGGAAATATGCCTTCCTCTCTATGCAGTATTGTAAGGTACTTGAAGGGGATATAAGGCTACCAAAGAAAGTACAGAAGTTCTCGAAGGCGAAAAGTTTCTATTTACCTATGCTATCAGGGCATCTCCCATTTGTCAGATATCTAGCGGATTAATTAAGATACATATGTCTTGTATCTAGTGGACTACTCTATGCCATAAAAGATAAGGGATCCAGGGTGGACGGGACGGCATATAGCCTAATCACTGAATTGAAGATGATACATATGTTTTATACGATATTTTACAATAAACACAAAAAGTTTCATAAAAGTATGGCAGACTTGTTATATCTCGAGAACTGTACAGATAACACATTAAATAATTATTGTAGGTATTCAGTAAACCTGCGTAGAATTATTGTGGAGGCACAGCATAATTTTCCGAGTGCTTTCAAATATTAATTTGCTAAGGGTGTACCAGTGTACCTACACAACATATTGCGGTATGCATAATATATGAGGGAGATAAGTGATTTAACATTATCACATTTCTTAAATATTAACGGTGAGGTATATCATCTGTTCTGAACCCTTAAATTTTCATAATATCGGGAGGGCGATTTACATACCTACACGATTTCATTAGACAACAGGTACTTTTAACTGTGGGAGATTTTGTGATGCTACAGCCAGACACGTAGACAGAAAATTGATCAATACATAATATGTATCAGCAAGATAAATGATGATGAAATATAAACAGGGGGCTTATGTCGAAACCAGACATACCAAAAATTTTGGTGCTTAAAAGGAAGGAAATATGCCTTCCTCTCTATGCAGTATTGTAAGGTACTTGAAGGGGATATAAGGCTACCAAAGAAAGTACAGAAGTTCTCGAAGGCGAAAAGTTTCTATTTACCTATGCTATCAGGGCATCTCCCATTTGTCAGATATCTAGCGGATTAATTAAGATACATATGTCTTGTATCTAGTGGACTACTCTATGCCATAAAAGATAAGGGATCCAGGGTGGACGGGACGGCATATAGCCTAATCACTGAATTGAAGATGATACATATGTTTTATACGATATTTTACAATAAACACAAAAAGTTTCATAAAAGTATGGCAGACTTGTTATATCTCGAGAACTGTACAGATAACACATTAAATAATTATTGTAGGTATTCAGTAAACCTGCGTAGAATTATTGTGGAGGCACAGCATAATTTTCCGAGTGCTTTCAAATATTAATTTGCTAAGGGTGTACCAGTGTACCTACACAACATATTGCGGTATGCATAATATATGAGGGAGATAAGTGATCCTAAGACAAGATATTATAATGTAAAGCAGTAGGACTCTCAAAGGTGAATGTTGTGGATATACCTACCATTACCTACCACAGAAAGACAAAATATTATATATCAAGGTGTTAAAAGTATATCCTCTGGTTTAATTATTCATAAATAAACATCCACGATATGATTAAATAGGATTTAGATCGATTATCCACATCTTAAATATTTTTATTTATGTAAGAATACCTGGTGTTCGCTATACTAGAGATATTTACACACTATTTAATTCTTTGAATTATAGGCATTGCTACAGCACAAATACTTATTGGACAAAAACCTTCGTGCAAAAACTGGCAAACTATCTTTCTACTATCTCAAGTTCATATCATTAAAATAAATAACAATAGAAACACTTCATTGTAAAAATAAATTTGAACAAAAGACGTACATATTGTCTTCCAGTAAACCTAATATTGATATGCATGCATGCATAAACATCGAGTGAAGATAGACAATATAAAACAGAAATAAAAATAATAAAAGGTCTGGGTGTTACATGTATATGTGTGTAGTGCATTGTATATGTGTGTATCGTCGCGTTAGTACCCATAATACAAGATTCATCTTAATTTGGGACTAGCTCGATCTGTGTGAATTATCTATGTATGTTATGTTAAAAAAAGATATGGACTAAAGTAAGTATATTAATTACAATGTAGAAATGTGTGCATTCATAACCATTAACCGAATGTCTATACATATATCTGTGATTACTATCTGTTATTAAAAATTGGTGGGTTGTTTGTCAGGGATTGACGGTGGCATTTCACTGAATTTCGAATGCGCCAATAGATGAAGAATTTAATAATTATGATATTTGTTCCTACCAGTTAATACGAAGCCATGAAAAATAAATGTTGATACTATTATTAAGTTGCAGGTAATTGAATGACATTTTCAGGACATCATCCAAATTAATTCTAGAGAGATGTGAATCTAAGTACTTTATTTTATACTTACAATTTTGTTACATGCATTACGTACACCGGTAACTCCTACACTTGTGAAAAATGACACATACAGATTTAAGTGAATTATTTGATCAAAAATGTCACTCTTTTCATAGAC
Organism: Athripsodes cinereus; assembly: GCA_947579605.1. Taxonomy (NCBI): domain Eukaryota; kingdom Metazoa; phylum Arthropoda; class Insecta; order Trichoptera; family Leptoceridae; genus Athripsodes; species Athripsodes cinereus. Next base: position 9,863,921 of record OX388315.1, read on the forward strand.
ACAAAATAGTAGGGAACAGGAGAGTTTTATGATAAAAATATACGCAATAGTAAAAAGGTATATTAAATTGTAATCACGGGCCTTCTAGGAAATCAAAATGCCAAAATTTGTCCATTTAAACATAATGATGGATATTTGAAAATAAAGCAACCATTTTGAATATTTTACATAAGTATGTACTTTGAAAATATTTTGCAAATAAAAAAATGTTTTCACAATAACCTCGGGCTAACATTTACACAAAAACAATAGCGTGCCTTTCTATGCATATAAAAACATTAATTCATTCATACTAATAAGGAATTTCCCATAAATTATGTAACAAGCGGATTAACTGCATACACTAAAGATGAAAGTCGCCCTCTCCGTGTTGAGACATCCAGGGTGAGTGCTATACCTCATCGCTGAAAAGCACCGTATGTCTATAATGGCATGTTTTGTATACACGTTAAAGAACTAAAGCCTGTCATAGCAATTATAAGCATGGCTGCAAGAGTTCCTAGATCTGATTGATAAGTTTTAAAAATCTTATACAATTATGAAAAGATATGAAATCTTCTTTAACTCTCATGCCAAAATGAGGCGACGGAGGGTACACATTTGAAAAAAAAACTGATTATTTCTTGAAATCGAACATGGAAATCACCTCAAACTCTATACCAAATTGTTAGAATCCAGAGAATAAAAAAAATCACTACGAAAACATTTTCAAAATAAAAAGCCAAGTACCGCCACGTTTAGAAACATAAATATTATTTTGAAATAATATAATAATAATGTAAATTTGAAAAAAAAATACATACCTACTTTGTTTCATATTATTGTTTGACTTAATACCTAATGTAAATTTTGTGGAATATTTTGTGAATAAATCAACTTTTAACAAAACACTAAAAGGTTTTTTAAGAGCATCTTTCTTTTTATTTTATGATATATTAAAGTTTATAATAAACATAGATTCTTTAATGTCACAAATATATAAATTGTTATAAGTATAATGAATCTCATGGGAGAAGGGCTCTGAATGGATGGGGTTTGTTTTTACCTTAAGTTCCCGAAAAGAGCGTAGAAGGTTGAGAAAAACTCAACATAAATTATTTATGTATACATCCAAAGTAATTGATGATCAAAATAAACAAAATATTACTCTTTACTTTCACCACAACAAACAGAAACCACTCTCCTATAATTTAATATCCAACGTAATGGAATAGAAACTGACACGATTGATTATAAGAAATTAATGATGGGTATTGTAGACTTAATTAAAGTTTCAGAACAAAAATAGGTATCATAATAAAACGTCTATCAAATATGCAAGGTGCCATCAGTGATTCATTTTTGATATCTTAATTTTAAATCGTGAATTTCTTTATAATTAGAGACTAATTTATAAGTGTCATCCTGTAAAAAAATAAATCAAACTATGCGATAGTTATGTAATCTACCGAGTCGACTCACTGCATCTTAAAGTATGTAAGTTAGTACTTTGGTAGTTTCGGATATTTATGTCTCCTTAAGTCTTACTGCTGTGTTAAATGGATTGAAAAAGTATTTTGACCATTCTAGGACAACGATTATACGATACTATATTATCACGGCATGTCCTACAAGTGGGGTAGCCAGCAGACCAATCGCAAGTAATAAACATACAGTTTAGTTTCTCTGCGCCAATAAAAACGTTTACCTTAACTACATATTACTGTTGACATACCAAGAAACTAAAATAAACGGCCATGTCATTAATATGTGTTTGAGAAAAGGATAAATTTTTAACCATAAATAATATATAAAATAAAATTTGCGTGTACCTATGCTAACAAACTGCCATGGATTAATTAATACTAAACTTTTTTAATATTGAAATTAACAAAAGATAAATAAATAAAGCTTTTAAGTTATTATTTATACTACAGGAAGTATTATTATATCTATTGACGAAAAGCGGCCAAAAATATTAATGTCTTGCCTACATAAGCCTCAGCTGTAAATTTGACGATTTGCTGATCTCCCTACTACTACCATCATAGGCACCATTCCCCTTTTACAATAATAAATAATCAAAATGATGATGGATTAAAAGCAAGATTTATATTAAAAGGAGCTGTTGAAATATTGCCTTATGCCCTCGAAGGGTGAGATGAAGAAGAGAATATCTCACATTTTCATTATTTTGTATAGGGATCAGCAATTTTTTCAAATCCTATGTTTTTTATATTGATGAAAGGAGTGCAAAGACCGTGGATATCGAAAATACATTGAAGGAGACCCACCGACCACCCGGATAGCGCTGAAGTCAGGGGACTTCCATTTATCCGAATTCAACACTACACAAATCTTGACCACACTGGAGGCGCCATAGTGGGCAGCTTGAGGGGCTGGCCGGTCAAAAATCAACAAACCACCATAATCTCCATTATGTAGAATCTTTTGACTGCACTCCTTCGATGTCCCTGGATATCGAACAACCACATGTTTTGGGTACATATTCTCAAGGATAATCACGTGTCAAGAGGTACGATGGCAAATTCTCCAGATAATATACTATTTCGCCAAGTTCACACTCTTGATATTTTTTTTTAAATACACTTTCTTTCACAAAAAATGGAGTGTTTTACAATTATTTTAAGAAATTTAATATCGTGAATTGAGTGAATATACTTTTTTTCTAGAAGTGAAGCAAGAATTATGATGTGGATAAATTAATGCATCAATCAGTTGACTAATAAATGTCGTTGTGGCACAAACCATACTACGAAAAAGAATAATGAAAAAAGGAACATAATATGCCCTTATTGAAGTTAGCGACAAATTTAAAAATCACCCCTAATATTTTGACAATTCCGTTATATGGAAAGGGGCGCGAATGTCAATAGTAGTAACATTAGCAAAATAGCAGGTGAATTTGTAAAATATAAAGAAAGATATAATTTATCTGTAAGATTACATACAGCGTGCGAGACCTTTGTGACATGATTAGATCAAATCGAAAAATTTCCTCAAATTCGACTATCAATTTGATTTGCGAGGTCAAATTAAGTATACGTTCGCGTTTTGTTAAAATTTGTTAGAGTTATATAATATGTGTTATATTGGTATATGCGTCCAAGTTTGACAAAAAATTGACATGTATTTTTAGTTTTTAATAAAAGTACCTATTTATTGCCGTTATAACTCACACGTCACACTTTAATGTTTATATTATATGAAATAAATAAATAAAAAATATAATGTTTAATTCTGATGGACGGGATGGACAGGAGTCCTTTCAAAGATAAATGTGACGATGAACCAAATCAAATACACTCCAGATACCCTCATAGTATGCAAAAATAAGTAAAGTATTGGTATGAAATCAGATAAGCAATTGCTTCCAGTCATAATATTTACAAGTATATTAATCAGGAAAAAGCTAGGGTAATCACATTGCAATATCTAGGTATGCGAGAGACAATATTTGAATATAGAGATTCACATTGCAAATAATACATACTAGCTGATATTATGATAATGGATACACAGACATACATGCTCGTGTTATATAATATATTATAATAATAATATTTGTATTTGCATAAGTATATTGTGTGTGCAGTATTGTTAGCACAATGCAACGACCTGGTTGGCAGGTAGACAAACAACATGGCGGAGGATTCTATCAAGATCAAACAAATTGTAACGGGAGCATTTTGTAGACAGGAAAATCATAAGCAAATATCATCAATCAACGGTACGGACCCTTCGCGTAGTTCTCTTCTAGTACTATTTGGTATCTAGTATTATTTGGATTTACATAATATCATTTATTTTTACAACCAAATATACTCAACATAGTGAAAATATTTCAGAAATATAAGTTAGTTTCAAATATAATTTCAGAAATATAATATAATTATTCAGTCTAATACAATGAAAAGTGATTCGAAAACGCTGTGGAAGATTTGAACAGTGTTATAATATCTTTAGGTTCAAATCTCTGTGCATTTATACGATCAATAATCATCATCATCGCCCTCAACGCTCCTCTCGGGAGCACAGGGCAGAAACCAGCCTCCTCCATTCAGAGCGTCTCTGTGCCAATTGCGTCACCTCTTTCCACGACATTCCTTGCGCTCTGATATCGTTGTCATAGGAACGGTGTATTGTGAAAGAGGGACGCCCGGGCCGACGGAACCCCTGCGGACGGAAAAACAGTGCTCTTTTTGGCCAACTATCATTAGGCATTCTCAAAACATGTCCCATCCAGGACCATCGTCTCTCCTGTATTACGGAGATTACAGGTCTCTGCTGGGTGCGCCGGCGCACAGCATCATTTGTAACATGTTCATACCATTTGACATCCAAAATCCTTCTGAGACACCTGTTTTCAAAGCTTAGTATCTTCCGCTCCTGAGCCTTGGTTAAGTGCCAAGACTCACAGCCATATAGAAGGATTGGGATGATGCACGCATTGAACAAGCGACATTTTGTCAACAACGACATCACGATCAATAAAAGGAACTCAAAATCTGAATTTTACAAGTCGTAATATAATTATCGCTATATTGATTTGTTGAGACTCGATGTTACGATAAGTTCCCTTATACAAGAGATAAAAGTTCGCTAGTCTGAAGATAGAGTTTCGGACTTCGACATTAGCTGTCGACTTTTACCATAATCACAATATAAGCTATTGATTGTGGACGCTAACTTGAGTCAATCTCAAACTCAGATTGCTCTAAGATTTTCTTATTGTTCCTTCTAATATTTTTTTGGGTTTTGTAATCGATTCGAAATTTCAGCACATTTCCTTATAATAAAATAAAAATGTATGAAAAATAAATAACAGTTACTTGCACATAAGATTATATAAGTTGAATAAAATAGGGTGTCATGATTTATATTTATAGTACAGATTGAGAACCGAGGGGCCAGGGTACGATGGGCCCTAGGTAACACACTATGTATGTATTATTATTACCTGTATATTGAAAAAGCTTTTATTATGCTGGTACTACAAATATTATGTATTATATACTTATTTGAATTTTATTTAGGGTCGGGGAGGCTCTTGACATCCAGTGTAGTAGTATTCCTACTACCTTGAGAAGCCAGATAGTCACCTCGAGGTATATCATATATATCTTTCAATTTATCAGTTTCCTTTTCATTTATGTACTCTGTGAAATTTACATATTATAATTTATCTTAGTGGGAATAGTCAAATGGTTCTGGAGTTCTTTTTATGTATGTATGTCTTGCTGAATGTGAAACATAGAAGATATTTGAGTTTCTAGTAAGAAAATTGAATATGAGCCACCTATTTTGAATATCCTTATTTTTTATTGATTGATTTTATTAACGTTTATTTTGTAAAACTCCATACTAATTTATGGAAATAAACACAAGCTGTTTGAGTTTTACTATATTTGATAATAGATACAATAACCTGGTTTCGACTTACAAAGTCATTGTAAGTTACTGTGTCTATTATTGAATAAAGTAAAACTCAAACAGCTTTTATTAATTTCCATAAATTTATTTTTTTAATTTATAATACGATGAGGATGACCTGTATTGTTGTGATATTAAACAATTTTACAAAATATAGATACCTACACCGCAAAAGAAAAATTGATAGGTTGTATTATAGATGTATGCGTAAATCATAAATCTAAAAATTAAATACGCCGAAGGGCAAGCTAATTTCTTGTATAATATTATTGTTTTTCAGAGAATTTCTCTCTATTAAAGCGTATTTAATTAAAAGTTGCTAAGGGTCGTATGTAATAAAAAGTTTAAATATCTAATAATAATCTATAATTCTAAATTTCTTCTATGAAAATTGGTGAATAGGTACCTACTACCGTTGAAAATTATTGGAAACATTGAATTATTTGAAATTGTTACATTACTTTTTCGTTGCAAACCAAGGAATACAAACTCGTGATTGGGCTACCGATAAAGAATCTATACCGGATATATAAACAGACAAACATAATTACATATTTGAATGAAAGTAAAGTTTTAGATTAACGCTCGTTAATGGTGGACGCTCCACCGAAACCGCGGTAGCAAATAAAAAGCTCAAAAAATAACAATTAGTACATAATAATCTAAAAAATCATATCTAATATCTCACTAAAAAACATTGAAAAATCGAAATATGGTACTGAACATCTTACTAACAAGCAATATGATTATGCCATGATGACGAAGTAAGAAGAATAATTCGAGTTTCTAGATTATAGGTTATTACCAGTTCGACACTACACTACCATTAAAATTTAAAAATAACAGTAAGTTCATTGTTAAAAACAAAAATGCATAAGTAGTTTGATGGTAGAGTCTCAGCCTCATGCACAACAGGTGCGCAGTTTGATCCCAGATGCCGGATAACTCTCCTTTCACATCACAAGCTTTAAGCTCACTATGTAAGGCGCATAACGCTGTGTTTATTGTAGTAAAAAAACGGACCCATCTTTTATTTAATGCATCGGTACTTTTTCTATAAAAAAAGTAGTTTTGTAGTACATATAATGCATACGATTTGCTTATTTCAAATGTATCTTTATCCTTAGGGATATGAAAATATTTGGGGATATAAAAAGTGTAGGTGAAGTCCCCACATAAATATTTTAGTTAACTTTCAAATATGTAATTATGTTTGTCTGTTTATATATCCGGTATAGATTCTTTATCGGTAGCCCAATCACGAGTTTGTATTCCTTGGTTTGCAACGAAAAAGTAATGTAACAATTTCGAATAATTCAATGTTTCCAATAATTTTCAACGGTAGTAGGTACCTATTCACCAATTTTCATAGAAGAAATTTAGAATTATAGATTAGAACGAAGTAAAGTAAACTAGTAAATGACATTGCATAAGTAAAATAATGGTCTCTGTACAAACTAACATCCATTGACCATGTTTTTGGATACTAATTCAATTGTTTATATCTAACAAACATACCTATATTGATAATTTTGAAGCAATTAAGATAAACATTTTGAAACACATTGCTTTAGTATTTTTTAAAACTAATGTATGAAATTCTACACAATTAATAGTATGATCAGTAAATGGCAATTTAAGCAGTATAGTGAACAATAAATAATAATATATTTTATTTATCTTAATACATAGTTATAAGTTGGATGTGGAGATGAGCGGAGCCTGTTGACAAGTCATTTCAATAACTTAACGGACTTCGTTCGTTGGTTGCACAGTTTTTGTGAATATGTCTTTGTATGTGATTTGATAAATGTGAATTGTAATTGTATGTTTAAAATATGAAATAAAGATTATATTATTATTAAAAAAAAAAAAAAACATAATCATTACCAAGTTAAACTATTTCAAATCCAGATTTGTCTTTAAAAAAATTAATAAAGATATCTTGTCTACCTATAGGGAGAGAGTAGGTATTTAAATTTTTAATTTTATATATTTTATAGAATACATATAATACTTAAGATAGGATATAATGTTTTTCAATCAATACAATTGATAAAAAAAAATAAGGCGGGTTTAACACTAGTACACAATAATATAAATAATACATAGTAAGGGATGTGTATAGAATACGGAAAATTTAAAGCTAGATCATATGGTATATGTCAAAACAAATTTGACTTCGACATAAATATATCAGATACCTAGTACCTACACATACACACACACACACACACGACCAATAAAGGATGTATGAGTACGAAGAGGGGACTCGCATTATGCATTCAAAGAAATGGTATAATATAATATTTATACACTTTAGGAAGAAAATTCAAGAAACTTGTTCCCTGTGGGATGGAAACCACTGGCTGAAATATGTCGGTTCATATATATTATGTAGGATGTTTGGGAGGCATTGCAAGGAGTGTTATGTGCCTAGATACGTTTGAAAAGCTGCAGGCAAAAAAGATCCAAAACATTATAGGTACCGATGATCTGAATCATATTTATCATACTCATCCTTTTTTTATTCAAAATACACACAAAATGATCCTAATTTAAATATCTTTACGTTGCTTGGACTATCATATTTGATAATAAACCGTATTTTTCATATATTTTTTTATTCAAAATAGGCATAAAATGTTCCTAACTTAAATATCTTTACTTGGCTTGGACTATCATATTTGATAATAAACCGTATTTTTCAGTAAGAGGAATAGGCGTGCATGTATGAGAAACTGGATGAATGTAGAGGAAGCGAAAGAAGTATGTAAGGATAGAGCGACATGGCGTTCCGTTCTCTCTGCCTACCCCACCTGGGACACGGCGTGAGGGTATAGTGTAGTATAGTATTTTTCATACATTTTTTTTATTCAAAATAGGCATAAAATGTTGATAATTTAATTATCTTTACGTTTTTTGGACGATCATATTTGATAGTAAACCGTTCCAATGATAATGATATCAGTGCGTTAAAATATCGTAGGATGAGATAGCTCAAATGGCTTGGTGCAAAGTCGCCTATAATGGAGGGGGCTCATTTCCGTTGTGCTTTTAAGACAAGTGTTGACAAATGAATATAATAAAAAAAACGAAAAAGTACTTCAAGAAAGTCAATTAAACTTCCATATAGAAGGCTTTACAAAGGCAATTTGATGTTAATTAATAGTTTAAAAAGGAACATAATGTTGATGAGAACAAATTACACTAAGTAATAAGTTAATTAAATTTATAAAATAAAAAGATTTAAAAAATAATTAACTGAAATGCTTTTGAAGTCATTGATATTAAAGCTTTTAATGTATGTAGGTATTCATTAGAAAGGTGAAAGTACCTACACATGGGTCATATTTTGAACAGGCGACAAAACAATACAAAATGAGGGTGTATTAAGTTGATTGGAAGAAAATATTATAAGAAATATTATTTTTATTAAATAATAATCATTAAATTGTTCATGATTTACTACATACCAAAAAAGATTATTTTTTTGGGGATTTCGCAATAATAGTACCTAAATATGTTACCTACACTTTTTATCGTTTTTTTGTTGAATTGACAAATTTTAATTACAAATTAAATTATACGAACTTGCAGAATATGCTTCTTTACGTTTTTGCGTACATCATCACGCACACAAACAAGCACAAAGCATTAAATTTGTATTTAGATGACAAAATTACATAAAATATTAGTACAAATAGTAAATTATTTGCTGTTATGGCAAAACAATTCGGTAAAGGGATATTCAAACTTCGTAACGATCCGGGTGATCGGTGGGTCCTTCAATTACAAGATCACAAATTTCAATTAAAAAAAAAACTTTCTAAATTAAACTGGCTAAATTAACTTTCCCATTCAACGTTCTGCCTCAGGACTTCCAAAGACCTAGTTACACTACCAAAATGTTGTTATTCATTTTGTAACGTAAATGGCAACCATTTCATATTATTATCTTGCATTAAAAAAATAATACCCGCGCATGAATTTAGAAGAATAAAAGGGTACATCGCTAAAATAAAAAGTTCGTTATTGTCAGGGAATTAAAAAATACTTTTTTCTTCTAAATTGGGTGTGTTATTTATTATTACTATTATTATACTCATTTATTTATTTTTATGCCATCTTGCATTAATTCACATCATTAATCTTCAGAAAAGAAAATGGACCATTTTTTTTTAGATAGCCACAGTTTGAAAAACGAATAAGCAAGGAAATAGACAGAAGCAAACAATATTAATGTAAGTCTTTTTGTTTTACTTTTTAGTTGGAACTCATCTATGTTTTGAAATAATATTCCTAGTGGTGTAGGCAAAGATAATGGAAAACATGACACGTGACTTTCAGTAAAACACTTGGGCTGGTTGTCGAAAATTGACAATTGGCGATAAATTCATCTTTTGTTCAACCTTATTTTTGGACAATTATTAATTTAAAATTCACTATTATTTCCGTTTGGGGAACTATCGTTGTCTTTTTTTAGCTTTATATTAGAGATAAATTTAATATGATATACTCTTGTTCAACAAATTCATATTATTTATTTCATGGTCAACATCTTAAATAGCTGTACTAGCGCATTTTATAAATCACCAGTAATTACATATTTATTAAATTGTGATGATGACGGATGATTTCTTTGGAGCCGTTTCCCCAAAATATAATCTTATTTTTCGAGGATTTCAATTTTTGTTTTATGCCATAATATAAATATTTTAAGTTCAATTCGTCATAAATATTATGATCTGGTGATATTTATTATCACGAAGTATTAAAATATTTGCTTAAAATATGTGGAAAGAATGAAATTGAAGTTTTCTATGGTAAAGTTGTTTTTACTTTTTTTGTTTTATTTTTATCATTCCTTTTTTGCATTAAAAAAACATTAAAATATTAATTGCGTTGAATTCAATTAAAATATCAATCAAAAGCTATTTATGTATATCAAAGTAAGAATAAAAATTCAAAAAAGCTCATTCTCTTCCAAAAACAAAAAAACACATATGATTTTTAAAGAAATTATATTTTAAAGTAACTTAAAAAATATTACAGGTAATACAATTCATTAAAAAATATAAAGTGTAATTTGGACATACAGTAATATCCCTTTAATCCATTTGAGGGTGTAAATAAAACTGGGGTAAGTAGGTACGTACATATATTTTTCTGTAACGAGTGACGCGCACTTATTCTTGAAGTTTAAGAGAGGGATTTTGAATATAAATTATTTATTTCTACTTATTTTTTTATTATTTGTCACATCCCCAAGCAAAAACCAGTCATTAAATTAATTACAGTAATCAATTCAGAAGTTTGAAATTAATTATTACAAAAAATCCCGCTTAGTTGGTTAATTATTAATAAAAAATGTGATGCATACAAAGCAAGTTTAATATGGGACCAGCAAAAATAACCATATAATTTAAACATCTACAAATTATATATTTTTTCGAAATCTCTCTATTCGCCCTTAAACGCTCCTCTTGGAAATGCAGGATAGAAACAGTCCTCCTTTTTCTACAATATTCTTAATGCTTTGATGTCGCTGTCACAAGAGTTATGATAGAGTCTTCCAGTTCCAGGCCATCGGAAACCTTTTGTATGTAAAAACTGTACTATTTTTGGTAAACTCATCATTGAACCATCACAAATGTTTGCTACTCATGGACAATTCTTTAGCGCCGTTTATTCATAACATGATCTCAAGAACGATACACAGTGATATTATTGTTTTCCCAAACTCCAAACAAACACGTTCATAATTTTACAGCTTCTTTCAGATTTACTATTAACCCAACATTTTCAGAGGCGATTTGTTTAAAAATTTAAGACAAGCTACATTAAACATTTGTTCAAAGGCAAAGAAATGGTCTCTAATTCTTTTTCGCAAGTTTTCGAGTATCCAGTAAAAGGCAGGCGTTCAAAAAAACATCTTCAATTTAGCAACGAGGTTTGCGAGTTATCCCGAATATCTTAATATTTGCTGGGACGGGGAATACCGCTTGCATGTTTATTACAAGCAGCTGGTCTGCTGGCTACCCCACTTCGTACACCAAATACTTTTTCCCTAAAGCTTATCTTGCAGGTTTGAGAAAGCTTTTACGTACCTGGCATACTCTTTCCAGATTTTCTTTGTGACTTCTTCCTACATTCCTTCTTGTCTTGTATGAGTCCGAGGGTAAGAAGACGATCTACGAAGCGATGTCTTGGTCTGCTGATTGGCATCCTTGCAAGAATCATTGCCATAGGATCTGAAAAGAATGTGCATTGTTCTGTTTACTGATTTCGATAGTGGCGCATACAAGATTTTCAAAAATATTTTTGTATTTTTACTTCATATTTGTTGTGTAAAAAAAGAAAATGTTAATTACAATAATTGATGACAAAAAAGCCTATTCTACGTATATATATCTCCCAAGCTGAAATGGCAATGGACTGGTCATGTAGTAAGGCGAGAGGATGGCGGGTGGATTTCCAGAATTCTTGAATGGAGGCCGTGGGAGGACAAAAGAAGTGTAGGAAGATCCCAAAAAGATGGATTAACGATATTGTCCAGATGATTAAAAAACAGTGTATATTTACCTGAAGTGGATTTATATGTCTCCCACAATTCTTTAAGCGTTTCGTCTTCTTCATCAGTGAAAGGAGTATTGATTTTAGTCTTTAAGGCAGCGCTGCTCTTCCTGGTGGGAGCTCGGAATATTAAACCCATTTCTTTCAACTTCTTAATAACACCTTTACGGCTTCTATCTTTTTCGATTAGATTATCCAGAATCCAGTCAATAACATCTGCAGAAAATAATAAAATAAATTAATCAAATATATTTAGTAAATTTTTTGACATAATAAAAGAAAGATAATGCAATATAATATGTAATAACATATTATTAAATAAGTACTAAGAATAAGAAACGCCGTGAGATATAGGCGGGTGTGTACATAATATTTAGAGAAGTGTATATATTTTTCAAATCAAATAAAAGAAACACCGATTGTATGTATTCTTCGACAACTATTATTGGGTTAAGCTATGATTGTGTCGAGACAAAGTAATAAAATATGATGGGATTGACGTAATTTTATACTATTGAGAAAGTACTTAGGTACATTGAAAAACAGAATTGTAAATTGCTACATTAGAAACATAAAAAAAATCTTTGTTTAATAAAAAAAAATCATGGCATAAAATATATTTTCAATTACATTTATGAAAGTACGTATATAAAGGAAAACAACTCAAACAGAAACATCCATATATTTTATATTACTGGTATAACGTTAAAAGTAATGTAACATGTTTTCGTAAAGTTATAAAAAGTTGTCCGTAATGTTAAAATATTTACTTTGGCAACCACTATCAATTTCATCATGATAATAAAAAAGGAAATGTATCAGCGATTCACATATCGGAAGGAATTTGAATATGCGCAATAAAGAGAGAAGAAATCGGATTGAAAACAATAATACTAAATCATTACAACCATAAAACAACCAGAAAAAATATAAAAATAAAGAATGCATGAAACATTTATGATACAAGGAACAAATAACTTAAATAACGGTGATGAGACAAACTTCTTTTTTATTATTATGTTACGAGTACTGCTTACTATATTCTATACTCAACTGAAAAATGGGTATTTCAATTTTAATCTGTATTTCTTTCACAGAGCAATAAAACAGTTTTTATTTTATTTCAAATGGAGAGGAAAAGGGACGGCCTTTATATAAATTTTCATGTCTTTATTTAATGTGCACCGAACATGGGTTGTTTGAAAGATATTGCGAATGCAATAAGTTTTTTCATATCTAAGGATGTAGATTACCATATTTTATTTGTGTTATTACTAAAATCAATGACGTTTTATTTTTTGAAATAGGTAGTTATGGTATTTAAATAATTGTTTTAATATAATATGTATTTTTGATGAGGTATTGGCAATCCCAGTTGTAGGAGTTGCCTTCATGATAGACGATAGATGGATGAAGGAAAACTGCATATCTTAAATCCACGAGGAATAGATTTGTAAGTATGAAAGTATTGTGAGAGAGATAAATTTTATAGAAGAAATTTATTTTTGTATCATACAACGAAGCGTATAAATATTGACAGCACCGAAGAAGTCATGTACCTGCTCATAATGATTGGTTCGTCTGACTTTTCGTCTTCCCCATAAGGGGAGCGAAGTAAAATCAAGTAAAATACTAACTTTATAAATACATATTATGGACACATGGCAAGCATGTTTCTTACTGTAAGGTTGACAGTTTTTACATCGTAACAATGTTCTGTTAAATGAAAAAAAAACACTATTTAAAAGAATAAAAGTAAACAATTATAACAAAACAAAATAAATAGATGAGATACATTATCGAAAATAAAATGAGAAAAAAATGTTACATAATTAAACACAACCTATTACAATAGCTATACCTTAGACACGAAATGTAGTACATATTTTTAACAATTAATTGGAAGTCATGAAAAAGTTATACTTACACAGTTACAGATTAATTGAAACAGAAAACTTTTATATTTTATCATCGCTAGCGCTACGTTTTATGAACAGATGTAAATGAAGAAAAACACAACAAAAAAATTTGATAAAATGTGGTAAAAAGTAGATGAAACGCCGAATTAACAAAAATATTTCTTTAAATATATTGTTAGTAGAAGAGCCTTTTATTCACTTAAAAAATATGTAAAAACAATCATCCTTAAACACGACGACTTACAAAATCTATGGAATGGTAATATAAAAAAATATAAATTATACATTCTGAACAATAAAAACCGACACGCACTTGTGCGTTTCAGTGAGAATCCGCCAAGATAAATAATAATATGTAAAAGAAGTTGAAATTTTTTATGGCTCATAAAAATGGGTAAGGAAATTTATTCATCTACAAATATTAAGTTTAGTATATTTTATTTTCAACGATATTGAAGTGAATATAAAGTCGAGTTTGCAGAGTAATAAAATAATAATAATCTAATACATAAAAATTGTGATCTATGGTTTAATGTTGCCATGACATACAATCAATCATTATTATAAAACAAACTATTGATACGTTTTTCTGCCATTATTACTGATAGGAAACGTCTTAATGATCTATATTTTGTGTTTATTTGTCGTAATAAATACTCGTAATGCGACATCGTCGAGATGAAATTGGGACAAATGAAAGGTATGTAGTCAACACAAAAAAGTACAAAGTAACTTTTTTGTGATATCGTTTTTTTTTCAACGAATAAAATCGAAATTATGATAAAATTCCTTTTAGAATTTGAAAAAATATAAAAAAAATTGGAATTTAATAAATTATGAAGTTTGATTTAGGCAGGCAATCAAATTAAAACATATTCGAGGATCGTTTGAATAGACGATCAAAGGGTCCAAACTAACAGAACAAACGAATATGCATACTTAAACATATCTGATATTCTTTCACTCCTCTTTTTAGTTTTAAGGGGTACGAACGGATATTATTTATTTACTTCTTTTATATAAATTTAAACAGCATAAAAAGATAGAGAATAACCGTTCGTTCCCTTAGGTATTTGTATTTTAAAAATATGAGAATAAGCGTTCTACCATTTTTAACATCACAAGGAATGCATAGTTACTGAGAAAAAAGATTTATAATGCGAGCAATAACTTTATTTCAACTAGATCATGCCATTCAATATCTTAGATTGTTATATTATTTTGCCAGAAATGATAAGACTTTCTTTCAAGTAGAATCATTATTTGTAAATTATTGTAATATTTTTGGTGATTATTTTTCTATCGTGTTGAGAGTGATTCTTTACGAATATAGATATTTATAAAAAACAAAAACTTTTATAGAATAGATTGCTACAACTATTTCTAATATACCATCACGGCATTTCCTACAAGTGGAATAGATTGAACCTATAATTTTCCGGTAAAAAAACCCACAGAATCCCTTGCGATATCAACAAAATGAATTTAATGGACCAAAAATTTAACAGGAACAATAATTATTATGTGAAATTTATTGACGATATTTCATTATATGTACTTCATCAACTGGAAATTGTACGTTAAGCAATGATTATTATTTGATTATAAATGTAGCTTATCCTGGCTTTGCTCAGAAAATAAAACTTATAACATTTTATAGTCAGTAAAAATACTTTACATAAAAAAATCAAGGGCAGAGAAAATGATTTGAAACTGATATATTTGTCAGCTTTATCAACATCTGATGTAGAATATTCATGATTTATTTATGCATAGGTGTCTAGTATTTGTTATCGACAGTTGATATAATATATTTTTGTGCAAAGATTTTTTTAGATGTACCTAGTTAATATTGTCAACTGAAATAAAAAATAACGAAATACTGTAAAACATAGACATTTCGTATTTCCAAAGTGACCATTAATCGCGAGCTTCCGCTCTCATCATCAGGATAATTACGATCGCTTAAGAATTTTTATACATCAATTTTTTTTTATTTACTTATTTCATACAGTTATATACAAAACCAGCAATCAATTAATATATACATTCAATATAGTAATATATTTCTTATCGCCATCTTGAAAAAAATAGTCAGTAAATTAAAATAAAAACATTCAATTCACAATACTACAATATCTTTGTCAACATATAATGTTTTTTTTTACCTCTGTCTTGCTTAATTACGGTGCGCATTGAGTACACACATACAACAAATATACACACGGACTTAAAACATTCCATTGTCGTTTCCTCATACAACCAAGTCCTTATTTTCATTGGTATATAAATATCATTTAGGAACTGATACATATTATACTACTGAATAAAATATTCAAAAGTCTTAAGAGGGAAAAAATGCCAATAATAATATATTGTATCGGTTTTCGGGAAATCGAAATTTCCTTTTTTTTCCAGTGTGTGAATTCGTGATTTGACGAAATAGTAAGTAATCAAAGTGTGTAAAAAATACGGAACCTTCTCTTTTTGCAAAAAAGATCATTTTTATCCTGGAAATCTTTTTTTTTAAGTTTATAATATGCTAGAAATAGAACAAATACCTTCCAAAAAAGCAAAAAAAAAAAAAAAAATGTAATGCCAATAACGAATCGTTATATAATCTTATTCCTGTGAAAAATACGACGTACCTAATATTATTTTTAAAGGCTTTATACGTTTTTTGTATGTTCGGTAAAGGAATTGAAATGAATGAACAGATAAGAATATAAGAGTAAAAGAGTAATAAACATTTCGTTATTTTTAAATTCTATATTTTTCATTTATAATAAGTTTACGTCCAAACAATTTTTTCTTAGGCAGGAGACAGGGAAGAGTGGAGACGATAAACCAGGCTCGTTGCAGACGAACCTAACTCAAAAAAAGAAATTTTGTTAAAACATGGGATGTAACTTATAGTTTGACATCATTTAAACTTACTTTGCAACAATTAAAAACATATCAGGACACAATGATTATTATCTGTGATTATTTTTAAATTCTATTTTATATAATGTTTATAAATTTCTTAATGAAAAATAATAAAAAAAAAACACTTGAGGTTTCAGATTAAAACGCCACTCGAAATATCTTTTGAAATACAAATGAATCATGGACACAAGCAATATAAATAATCTATCTCTTCTATTTATCTCCTCACACCGTATCCCAAGTGGAGCAAGCAGAATAGGTTAAATAGTCATCATTTTCATTTCATGCTGCTTTCTATTTCATCATACTCATTCGCATTGGCATCATCGCATGCAAACAAATCCTTCCTTCTCCATAATACACATTCATCACTAACTGATATACATCCATCCCTGTCTTTTATCCCTTTAATATTATTCACATTTGATTCCGTCCTCTTTCGTTTCAGTTCATATCAGAAAATCTTCACACTTTCACTTGCATAGACATAGACAATGTCTTACATTCTTTTTCATCACTTTCACTATATCACAAACTTCGCTTTTGCATGTCTTGTATACTTCTTTCTTAGGCCCTACGATAGCTTCACCACATACTTTAAGGACATCCCACCGTTCATTTAACATTCCCTCTCTGAAATAATGTCTGAAAAATATCTCTTTTATAAATAATGACTACCTACGGAAAAGAAATATTAAAAATCTGTCCATATTAATAAAAAAGTGGGCAACCGTCCATTTGTAGAACAAGCCTATATTTGACTCTATAACTATGACATATCGATAGCAAATATTTTATGAAGAGAGCCAATATAACGTCGGAATATGGACAAAAAAAACGAATGAAGATGTAAAAGGATTTTTTATTATTACAGTATAGGGAGAGCTACTTTAAGAGAGGAAAAAAAAACCTTTCTTTATATAGTGGTAGTAGGTATATGTAAGGGTGAAAGGGTTCACTTGATTAAAAATAAAAAAGAGAGGACATCTCCTTCAGATACTTTGCATTTTATTTTTATCTTTTTATAGAGACATCCGATTGACTTTCATACTATGAAGTCAATGATGCAGATGGGCTTCGGAACAAAAGGGATGTAATGAAATAAAGAAATTTTATAAACTATGTACATACTACTTTCCAGTCCAAATAATATACCTACTCATTGAGAATCGGATTATAAAGGACATTTTTTTATTATTCAAAATTTAATACGAATTAATGAAAATGTAAAAAAGGATATTTGATACCCTAAAGAACCCGATTACTTGACATTTTTATATTTTAAGATATTTGAGGTTTAGAACATCTACAGACTCTTCTGACTCTCGTACTCTTTGTTAGGAGAAGTTCGAATGACTGGTAGTATAAAAAAAACATCGAAAGAGAATAAGGTAATGTCATTATCACTTACGACTGCATTGCCATTCAAAGAAAGTTTGTTGACCGAAAAATCCGTGCTCCCGAGAGTAGTGTTAAAGAAGAAGAACACCAATAATTCCAGTTTTGGCAACATAACACCTTACAAAAAAATAGTTTACGTTTGTAAGTTTGATATAGAATAAGGTTTCTGTTACCTTTAAAATGATTTCTAGACATTGAAATACACAGAAATAGATGCGTATCTTTTTATAAAATTACTAGCTGACCGGCAAACGTTGTTTTGCGATATACTTTATTTATTTGCCAAATACATTATATTGTATCGACCGGAGTTGAAAATGATCGAATTACTATCAGAAATAGGGAAACCAGTGAACCAAATATTTGTTATAAACATAAATAAATTGTTCTCTTCGTGCCAATAAAAAAGTAAGACATTCAGTATGGGTAGAATACCTCATCGCTGAAAAGAATATGTTAAACTATTATACTTCTATATTAAGACTCGTTAATGCAAATTACAATTCATACTCGCATAGATATTATTATTAAACAGCTATAAACAAAATTTTAATGGACATAAGTTGGAAAAGTTTCTTCCACAAGTTGGTAATGATGCAAATGTTTATTAAGATTTCTCTACCACACGTCCAAAGTAAAACGACTGCAAACTATTTCGTACACACTGCTAAGACTCGGTTATATTTGATAATAAGAAATGGCGGTACTATTAGTAGTAGTAGTAGTAAAACCTCAAACTTAGAAACTCACACACACTTATAAATGTCTAGTTATAATATACTTTATTATGTAACTGTATGAGAATAGGAGTGTTGATAGCAGATAACTATTTGAATATTTTGATGTTATGGCGGGGGATGTTAGGCTTTTACCCCTTCTGGACCGCTAGTCATTTTATTTCAAAAAACGGACCCCTAATGAAAGTAATTGGTGACCCCAGCTCTGGATGATTATAACTGGTATATAATATAAATCCCTCCATTATTTTTGATAAAGAGATTGTGATTTTTGTAAAACTTCGTCTGAAATTTCATATGGAAAGTGAACACGCCATTCTCCGCGTTCTGACATGAAATTTGACAATTTCGTTCCAATGTTCCTATACAATATTATGTATTATGAAAATGGGGATAGTAATTTATGTTTTATAATTCGATGCACAAATTTCAAAGCTTGTATTTGCATAGCAATCAAATCATCAGCATTTTACGCTTCGGTTTACACAAAAAAAAATCACATTTTTTTCCACTTTCACGTCATTCTTAAATACACCCAAATATATTTAAAATAATGCTTTTGAGGTTTGCCACTCATTCTGAAAGTCTTAATTTTTTGGCACTGTCTGCTGGCAACCTGTTTCGTGGAATATACCATGGTGTCTGTAGTAGCTTTTGAAAGTCTTTTTTTTAAATTAGTTTGTGAGTATTTTTTAGTAACTATTCTCTGGTAACTATTTTCATATATACAGACATGCCCCCAAGGGCGCCAAATTGTGTATCTATCAATTAGAGATGCAACGAATAGTATATTTGACCGAATATTATGCAAGATCATGTGCCGAATAACCGTGGCAAAACAATGGTGAGAGCGTGCGGTACTCGCAACCGCGCATCTCCGTGTAGGTACCTACATCACAGAGATAATTATAATGTACTAGACTTGCAGCGCGGTACATTTTTTCGATTTTTTTGTGTAACAGCATTAATAATTATAATAATAACTAGCTGGCCCGGCGAACTTCGTACCGCCTAAGAATCAATGAACGATTTCATACATACATCTTCTTCCCCTTATCCTAGTTCGGTCGGGGGCCCATTGCCCCTAAGTATCTCCTCCAGAGATAACTGTCCACCGCTGCTTCCAGGACCTCTGGCCACTCCAAACCAAGCCTTTCAACACATGTTCGACACCTGCCCTATCTTCTGCCCTCTCCCACTGACTTTATGAATGATTAATATTATTAATCTCTTTACAAACTCCCGTAATTGTCAAAGTGTGTCATCGAAGGTATAGTGTAAAAAAATATAATTCATTTGGAACTTTCGCAGTTTAGCGGCCCCACCCGTTGTCGAGTACTTTTTTCCATGTAAAAGTAATATTTTCGAAACTTGAAGAAATTGTTGCCATATGGTGAATTATTTTTTGGTCACCAAATTTTTGAAAAATTCTTTTATAGAAAAAAAAATCGCAACTATGAAACATGAGCGGCCCCACCCGTTGTCGAGTAATATGTACGGAATTTTAGGAAATTAATTTTTGAAGTGGATTTTTTTTGCCGGCAAATTAAAATAATTCTACATATGGCAACAATTTCCTCAAGTTTCAAAAATATTACCTTTTCTATGGAAAAAAAGTACTCGACAACGGGTGGGGCCGCTAAACTGCGAAAGTTACATTAATTTTTTTTACATAGACAATTCACACACATCGAGCTAGTCCCAAACTTAGATGAATCTTGATTATGGGTACTAACGCGACGATACACACATATACAATGCACTATATACATATATATGTAACACCCAGACCCAGGACAATTTGAAAAAGGTCATTCTTCACTTTGCCCTGTCCGGGAATCGAATCCGGGACCTCGTGACTCAAAGGAAAGAGCTCCGCGCCACACCGGCCGACATGAACAATTTATGTTGAACAATTATACTTAACTCAGATTTGTTTATAAATTATCTGCAGTATTATGTAGGTACTATTTTTTTTTCAGGTAGATTTTACCTATTCATTTAAAATTTATAAAAATTCTTTCCATGATTTTTTAAAAATTGAAATATCAGAACTACAGATGTTAAATTGTATGGATAACGATTCTAATTTGAGAATGTATAGAAAAATTATCATATAAATAGGCCAATCTATAAAAAAAACTTCATTGTTGATTTTGTATAATTCTCCATATTGCATTTTTTATTGAAATTAAAAATGTATGGCGTAAATAATTTTCTTCGTAATTTTTCTTCTCTGTCTGCAAATTTCACTACACAATCTTGCATCAGAACTACCTACATGAACACATTCTTATTTTCATCTTTAATAGCACAATTTTTGGTTCAATAATAATTTTCCATCTGCAAAAATAAAATACAATTTCAAATATAATCTGTGCACGTCCACATTTATGTGACAGAAGATCTATCGATACATAAATATTAGTCGAATAATTCGGTAGTTACATGGCAATAGGTTGTATCTCGCATTTTTTGCGTTTTCAAGTTTGTTCCATAAAATGCTCAAAATAGTGTAATATTTGATGTGGCAAAAGGATGTCTCTTTATAGTCAGAATAAAGAGAGAAAAGACGTAACTTATTGACATGTAGAAAGATTGTTTTCATCAACATGGCAAAAAAACTCAAATATTTTTAAACTGCAAGAAATTATTTAGTGAATGTTACATACATCTTGTAGAAGAAATTATTAAGAGAATGTTACATCTATCTTGTAGAAATAATAATTACCTTCATTTTGATATATAATGCTCGAAATTTGGCTGAAATATCTCTTTTGCAAACTTTGTTTTTGCTCTCCTGTAAAATTATGTTTTAGTGAGATACAACCTATTGCCATGTAACTACCGAATTATAGTAAACAAATATTAGTACACATTTCGTTCATATTAGTTATAGTAATTTGGTTCTTAATATAGCAGAACCTACGGATTATTTTAGCACAATGCAACAGGCGACGTGGGGGCGCTAATAGCCTCTCCATATTGTTTTTATTTTTGAAATTAAAAATGTATGGCGTAAATAATTTTCTTCATATTGTTTCTTCCCGTAAATTTGTAAGATGTTTTAATAGCCTATAGTTTATTCCGGGCGGAGAAGAATCCAACAAATCAGAGATCATTCAAATCGGTACAGCCATTCTTGAGTTATAAGTGTTGTAACACACACGACTTCCTTTTATATATTAGAAGATATTAAGTTGTTTCGCTCCATATCATATTAAATTAATTAATTTGATATTTGAGGATTGATAACATTATGCATCTGCAGCTGACAATGAAATAGCAACAATCTAAAAGTTTTCTTCTAGTTTTCCATTTAAACTATTCGGCAGAACACCGAATAATAGACTAAATATTCGGTACTCGGGCGCATAGTAAAAGTGTTGCCAAATAGACAGAATACTGAATAGTTACCTAATATTTGTTGCATCTCTACTATCAATGTTAAAAGTAACTAATTATAATATATTCCGGGAGTACCTACATACATAGTCGCAACAATTGAACGTTGTGCATTTTGCATTGTTATTGCGGCAAATTTTAATAACTTGAATTATTCATGACAAACTGTTGTAGTAGTGAGTAAATACAATAATCATGTGTTCAGAATAATCTGCCCCCTGAATAATTACAATGAACATGAATATAATGGTATTCAGTTTAAATTAAATGTTTTAATAGTGGTCTCTTGCTTAATGGTAGAGTTTAAAACTTTTAAACGAACTATTTGTAATTCAAATCCGATATTCTCATTATTCGATTACTTCGATCGAGTATTCTGTATGTAGATTCTCCATCAGCAAGAGTGAAAGCGGACGGTTGGCGGCCTTTGAGATGTGGTGCTACAGACGCATGCTCAAGATCCATTGGTCGGAGCACGTCGAAAATGAAGAAGTATTAACCAGGGTAGGCGAAAAAAGGCAACTCCTTAAGAGAATCAGCCAACAACGAGCTAACTGGATTGGCCACAACATCAGGCATCCAGGACTACTCATCGCCATCGCAGAGGGTAAGACCGAGGGGACAAATGGCAGAGGCCGACCAAGAGACGCATATATGGACCAACTGAAGAGAGACATGAACTGTGGCTCATACGTAGGGCTAAAAAGACTGGCTGAGAATAGAGACGAATGGAGAAGAAAAACCAAACTCGTTGCAGACCAATCCAGTGGATTGTAACTCATTATATATAGATTTGACACGAAATCAATATTATAAAGAAATATAATCTAAATATTTTCTGCAACATATATTTTTTATAAATGAACTAGCACTGAGTAAGATGAAAATCTTGTAAAAACGTAAGACCTTGTTCAATTTCAAAATATAATTTAGTTTGTAAGAGATTTGTTATGAATATGATGGAACAGAAAATAGCTTGCAAGTTGAATTCTAATTTTCTTTTGTTCCTTAACAGGTGCAGCTATTGTTTTTAATTATTTTGTTTTTGTAGATGTTTTAACCAAAAATATTAGTCAGTATTATCTCACTCATCAATGGTAAAGGTTTACCGAAATCGATCGCGATTTTAATAATCAAGTAACGGATGTGCATTGTAGAATACGTAAAAAACATTCAAAATTTCTTTTGTTCATTGGAAATTTCTGACGAGTTAAGTGTAGAAAAATGTCATTGCAAAATAGGAAGGAATAAGAAATGTACATCTAATATGTACGTAGATAGTGGATTGAGGGACGAGTTTCAAATGTCTTCAATTAACATTCAACCCTGCTGAATAATTTATAAGACAACCTTCAAGACGTTACTGCTGGAATTCATCTGATTAAGAAGTTTGGACCAAATTGTCAGAAGTAGTAGTCGATATTATTATTATTATTGTTATTATGTCGGTCGGACAGAATCAATGATACGAAATTATTTCTGGAAGTTAATGACTACCAATCTATCAAGATGTCTATCTTTACAATATTATTATGCTCGTTTCTCGATTGCGATTAATTAGGCGTTGGGAATATTTCAATCAAACTATTTTCCTTTGTTCAAATCATCATTAAAGAAGAAGTGGCGAACGCCGTGACAAAGTTGTTTGTAATTTGACGATCAAAGATACGTAACCAAGGACATGTGGAAATTTCAAAGTCATAATCAAATTAATTACAATGGGCCTATTTTGAAAATATTTAATGATATTACTCCCTGTTTTTAATGTACAATATAATCTTGATGGTCATGACTTTACTCAAAATAAGTTATTACTATTACGGCGATATCAGAGATATCGTAGAAGACGACTTAACTGACACAGAATCACTCTGAATGGAGGTTTGTTTCTACTCAGTATTCCCGAATGGATTGACTTATTATTATGGCAGAGTGACATGAGGAACAATTGAAATAATTAAACATTTTGAAGTATTCAATTATCAAAAATCCTATATCTGCACACTTCTTTCCTCTCCTTCAAATTTATAAAATACTTTATACAAGTACGGTAGTTTATATTACCTAACACGTGCTCTAAAAAATCTTCAGAAAAACAAAGTTCAAATCATATTTTTCAAAATATATAAAAAATAAATTTTGTTTACATTAATTTCAGTATCTAGGAAAAATAATGAATGTAAAAATGTTTTTTATTTTGTGAGAAATATTATTTTAATTTATCGCAAAAAAATTAAATCACGTTTTCAAGTTTCCTTGAATAAATCTAGCCGACCGTAAATAATACTAATGACGACAAAGTAAATGAACTTATAAAAAATATACAATGTAAGCCAATATGGTATGAAAAGAGGTAGGTAATAAAAAGAAAAACGAAAATAAGCCGAAAATCTTATAATAAAAATAATCTTTGTTGTCCTTCAGTAAATCCATATTTCTATTAGGCAATTTAATATTTTCTTTAAGACCCGAAAATATCATGACGTACTACTTCGTGGTATTTCTATGAATTATATCACAAAATTGATGAAATCGTTTTGACATATACAAGTTGTGATATGATGAAGTAATAATTTTTTTTCCTATTAAGTCTGAAAATCGACATTTTGTCTGTTTAATACTTATTTTCCAAAATACAATAATGAAGAATAATAAATAGGAAATTCAAGTGTTATTGATAAATTTCAAATCATCAGTAACATCAACCTTAGATCAATTGATTACATTTCTAAGCGGAAGTCTTGTGTTATTCGAATCCCGCTTTCGACCTACTCCACCTTCATGATGTAAGCTTAAATATTTATCACGAATCAGCGTTTTTCAAAAGGAGAGTCAGGTTTTTTATACTTACGATTTGGTGCTAAAAATGAAATTTTTATTCAACAGTCCTAACACTCTAATGCTGACAAAATTTTTCAGGTCGACGAACATTTTATAGGTTGGAAATAAATGGCAATATTATCAGCAAATCTAAATGAAATAGAAACACATTGTCTTTCTTGTATTAAAAAAGTACTGAACCCCCATCTTATTTTGTGGACGAGTAGCTGCTGATTCGATTCTAGCTGAAAATTGTTATTCATATTCTAGTTATAGTGATAATGTATGCGAAGGGATAATCTGATATGAATTAAATTACTTAAATTACATGTTTTGTCTTATATATTATTTACTTCAGTGTTTATATGCGACATTATTATCTCATTATATTATCATGAAATAAAATACATCCACCCAAGAACGACTATATAACAACCCTTAAAAAGGTTTATTTGAAATTATAAGAGAATTATTATTATTGTTTACTTGTTTCAGTTCTATAACAATGTGGTAAAATTACTACCTTCACTTGAGGCTTTCATGTTTATTACGAGTGTTATAATTGCCCGTAAGAGCGTGGGACATAACTCGCTAGTGCGGTACCTTTTGGGTGCAGTACAACAACTCAACAATAAACACCAAAATAATGATACGCATAAAACCGTTTATACTTTTAACTGTTTAAAATGTATACAGTGTAAAATTAGATGTGAAACATACCATTCTCGTTAGATGGGTTGCTCTGATTCTCATTGTAAAGTTTTCTTAATTCTTCTTCCTGCTCTTCGGTCCATGTGACTTTCCCTTTCCTGAAAACATTAAAAACGAAAATATTAATATAAGAAATAGTAGTTTCAAAAACTTCACCATTTTGTTAATATTTAATATCGTATTGATACAAAACTTCTAAAACAGTAAAGAATTTTTGAAAATATACCTAATATGAATATTTGAGTCCGCATATGCTTAACCGTAGTTATATAATAAATAAAGTATCCAGCGTGTGGTACCCATGCTAGGTATCCCAGAACAATACCTACACATAAAACTGTCATTGGGGTTTATAAAAGAGAATATAGGAGCCTCTGGCAAGTCGCCCGGTAGCTTAATTGGACAAAGCACATCTCACGGAAAGATGGGTTGCGGGTTCAAGTCCCGTCTGGGGCACTACCAAATAAGGTAACGTTGTCTTTTCTAAGCCTGATATGGTAGTTTTTTGTGTTGAATTTACATAATAAATATAACTTAATATGCTATATTATCACATACAAATTAACTCAAAAAATATGACAAAACTGCTAAATAAAAATAATTGCAAGAGCGATTTCTTTTAGTCAACCCTTCCTTAAAATAATCAACAAAATTGATTGCACTACAAAATTATCCATATCTTTTTTGGGGTAGCAAACAGGTGCTTGAATGAACTGAATGCTCCACGAACGTGCCATAAAAAAGACTATTAAGAACTGAGTCCTCCTTGTCTAAATATTTTATATCAATTCTAGAATAATTTTCATTTTCAAAACACTAAATTAGTCAACTACGTTCGCTATAAAGGAAGTTTACAAACATTATTACTTTGATGAGTTGGAATGCCATAAAAATTATATTTTATGTTATCTTTTCATTAATGCCGAGGGATGATTTTAATTTTTATATTCATTTTGTGTTCCACTAACGTTATACCGTTTATTACCTACTAGATTCCAATTCGTCTTTGTTCAGGAAATAAATATGAAATATAACATAAGTTCTTAACGGATGACAATAGTGTGTGGGAAAATTATTCACAAACTGGTAACACATTGACGCAAATATTTTTGACAATTCTGTCAGGATGTGATATTTGAATATTGGTGATATATTTTGTGTAGTATCCAGTTTTTATTATCAGTAATGGGAAAGCTTCTATGCAAATACACATTTTAGAGATTATACGATATAAATATATATTTTTTAATCTTAATAATTCACTTAAAACAATGAAATAAAAATATTGTATTCTAACGAAACACACACAATAATATCATAATAAATCTGATGATGAAATGTCATTTAAATTATAAGATTTCTGACTATATAAAAGAAATTCATAATGTTAAAGCCTAAAATGTGCCTAAATGATGAGCCTTTATATAGAATGTAATGTTTTACCTCTGTTTTGCCGAATAAGGGTGTCAATAGATGATATTTAAACATACACATTAATATATTAACGAACGGACCAATGTATTATTGTGGTGATTTTAGTACCGAACCAAGGAGTTATACGCGATGGGTAATGAGAAAATTAAGATATGTAAATTAAAATAATTTATTTTATCTTTCACGGAACAGACGAAGCGTTATAAAACTCTAATAATATTTCGACAATAACTTTGTATATTAAAAAAAAACACAAAATATTTGTTATAAGATTTCTAGTACAGAGAACGTTAGGTTGTAATGTATGTAAAAACGATTTACCGCACATGAATCATAAAGACACAATAAAATATTTATTTTCAATTACAATGCAAAGAAGGATCGAACTTAAATTTTCGTGTAGTACAGAAAATAAATCAAAATTATTGATCATGAAAGTGCTTCTGATTATATTCCAATTCTATGAAACAAAAGAACGGAAGGTCTTATATTGAAATACATTTGTTTTATTATTATTTTATACTTTGTAAGCAATTTGCAATAAAATAAACAGTAAAAGACAAAATCTGAGTATAGTACGATTGTAAGATCGATATATAAAATGTACAGATGGATGAATCCAATGGATGTAATAGGGATCATCATAAAACGAATGTTTAATTTAGTATGTTATGCTCTTAAGGTGTGTGTTGCACTTTTCGCAAATCACTAAAACAAATATTCCATAAAATATTTTTGAATCAAACCAAGATAAAGAAGAACGAACGAATTTTCAAGAATTTCTCTTGAGAATAAGATTGTTTTGAATTCACAGCCAATTGAATGTGTTATTCGTTTAAATTATTTTTCCCCAAATTCGAGTGTAAAGATTAAGAGGTCAAGAGGAGCGGAAGAACGGTAGTGACAGCATCGTTCCATAATACCATTACGGGTATTCGATCATTCTGATGAGACTGGGGTGGATGGAAACGAGAGTTTTGTTTACATGAGTTATTATCGCATATCATCCCCTCCTAACAAAAGAAGTCAAAGGCATCAAGAAAAATATTTACGCAGAATAAAAATCGCCTCCACTTTTAACCTTGCCACAACCCACAAAATGAAGACAAATTTTCGCCGAGTACTAATTTAGCAATCGAGATGGCTATTGATAAAAAATACTTGCCTAAAAATAATCTGAAAAACATGGAATAATATAATAAAAATATTAGCCTCGCTTTGATATCCACATATTTAAAAAAAGTACTTTGATTCATGAATCCAAATATTCGGTTGGGATAATCTCAGGAGATTTAATGAACATAATAAACTAAGCCTTATTCCATTGATGTCAAAGCAATGTAGTTATCTTGTAGTTTTCAGAGAATCGCTATCAACCGTAACATTTGAATTATCACGCAAATGGGAAACCTCACCCAATGGACTACATGGAATGTTTAATTATGTTTTTCTTTTGCGGTGTTCGAAGAGTTTTATTAAAGTTTTGTAAAATATAGCTACCAGTTACACGAGGGTTATATAGCCAAGATTAATTTTATAACGGGAAATTGTGTTGTTACGCAAAAGAAAGTAAATTTGAACGTAAACGATTTAACTAGGGTGACGTATTGCGGTAAATGGATGTCTAGATGTCTACTTCCCGTGTTATGTTGGAGAAAGATGGGGACTTCTCTAAGCAATTGTCTACAAGATGGACGATGGCATCAAATGAGACTGGTGCATTAAACCTTTGGACAAATAAATATTAGGTAATCACATTTGACAAAGACAATAATTATTGACAATGATGGTGTATCTTACGGACTCATACATGGGTAAGGTTTTTGGATGGGATGACTCGGGACAAAATGCATTCATGCCTGTCATAAGGCACAACATTGCTCGTGAATATCTTTTATGTTTATATGTAGGTATATGTTGGACCTGTTGGCATATGCCTGTTCTTAATAAATTATGGCGGATAGTTTCTTCAGCGTTATTTTATCATGTGACTCAAAGGAGTGTATTGGCTGTTCATGCTTTGATTTCAACTATACTTTTTCAATCACCGAGTTTTGTTTTATTGATTTACTCACTATGAACTCATACTTACGTAAGTACAAAGTGAGTAAGTAAGAAGTAAGTAAGTACGTACGTATGTATACCTTTATAAGTACTCATTACCTGACAGCTTATCAGGCTGCCCACCATGGCAATTCTAGTGTGGGAAAATTGGTTAATGCAGAAATTAAATTGGAAAAATATGTTCTAGATTTCTGAGCTATCCTGGTGCTAGGTGGATCTTCTTCAATGAAGATACGTATGATAATTACTATATATTACGATTTTTGACTATAAGATGTTAAATTAGAATAATTGTACATCGGGCATATGATTTTCTGTTAAAACAAATTATTTTTTTTTATATAAAGATACCTTTATTGGATCTATTTATTTATGTAATTACGAACGCAGATTTGTTCACGTACCGCTAGTTGATGAAACCAGATAAACGGTTCTAGAAAACAATCGACCACCGAGAGAAGAGATTGACAAATGACAGGGACGAATAGAATGAAAGAAAGTGCGCTAGTATTAGTTGGCAGCCAGAAGGTGGTTAAAAAGAATGTAGAATACGATGACATTTTACAAATTGAAAATCCTTTCGCGTCTCTACGCGGACGGTTGGAAAATGGTTGATGGTGGTGTGTCGAAACGTCAACGGAATGTTGCTTGTCTAATTTGTGAAACTACTGCCGCGTCTTGAAAATATTGTGAAGAAAAAAATATATTGAACATTTTTCTCTCCTTCGAATAACATCAGATTCTTTTACCGAGCAATTGTAATGTTACTTCAAGATGAATTCACAGTATTAATCTTATTCTGATTAAATGAATGACCAAACAAATGATGACGTAAACAGCTTATGTAATCCAAATATTAAATTGCAAGAGATAGAACAGGTAAAGAAGCCTTAATTGTAGGACAAAAATACTGTTTACAAAGATTTCTTCTTTAAAAAATGTTTTTGTCGGGAAAATTTGTATACACTAACAATGTATTATTTTTGTCAACAATGGAAAAAAGTATTCTCATTTATTTATTTTCATACATCTAGATTTTACTCATTTACTCGTTTTTTAGATAAAAAATATGCAAAAAATAAAGCGAAATTATGCCTAGGTACATAATAAAAAATGTAATTGAAATTTTCAATTCAATAACAAGAATGTCTAGGTTTAAATTGAATTTCTTTTGAAAATATTGTTTAACCGTCCAATGAAATGACAAAAAAGTTAACACAATAGATAGAGTAAATAAGTTGGAAAAGTTGATAGAATGGACAAAAAATTGATATACTTTTTCCACCCGTCCTCTTCATATCCTTGTTCAATCTCGTAGGCTTCCCTGGAGTTCTTCCAAAAGAGTAATTCAACGAAAACCTTGGGATTCTTTAATGCCACTTCAGTGAATTTCCTAACAATGAAGATGGCAAACTTTTGTAGTTCCTGCAAAAAATACAAATAAAACTTTTAAATCCTCTACCTAAATATATTACCACGATTGATAGCACAGTACAACTGTATTTGTTGAACGAACCTATATTTTTATGTAACAAATAGATACAAAAAACTATGAAATTTAAATTATGTTCTCATTTCGTATTCTCAGTACGAAGTCACTACAAAAAATGTTACATTATATTTTTTGTATCTACCTATAATATTTTCCAATATTGTCGCTCAAATACAAAGTGTGATAAAGAAATAAGTATTTATATGAGACACATTATTTTAAAAGTATTACTAATAAAATAAAAACTACAAGGTAGCTTTTCTTGTTGTTGAATTAAGTTTATAATGATTATTACAAACAAGTTTATAACCTTGTAAACACATGTTACATATATATATTATTTTCACGCGCTTTCTGTTGATTTTAGAAGTTTTTTCATTCGACATGTTTGAATGTTGAAATATATTTCCTGCCAACAAAAAATAAATTGCTACAATTACTCCTTTGTTTACGTTATTATTTACAAATAAGACGTATTTTTTTATGTTTATAAAATATACGTGTTTGACGAATACTCTTTGCTAAAATTGGGAAAAAGAAACTAAAATATACGTCAATATAATTATTATACACATTGATTAAGGTTCAATGATCTTATAGATAGATATTTTTGATAAATTGTGGGTAGATGGAAGTAGAAAACACTACAAAGTTATAAACAATGGTCATATTAATTAATTATTCATTCAGATGTAATTTACTAAAATACTTAATCAATTCCGACAGTTCTCTAAATAATCAACTTTATAAGTTTAATAATGGAAACATAATGGTTTAAAAACTACTATTATAAATAGTGTTCCAGGCAAGTAGTGTTGAAGAGGACAGCTTGCATGTTTCTTACATGCAGCTGGTTTGCTGGTTACCCCACTTGTGGGATAAGCCGTGATGGTATAGTAGTAGGTATATAAAAAAATAATGTTTTCAAAAAACTTTTGCTTCTCAATAGACTATTAAGAAAGAAAAAATAAATCTATGCCCATACTAAAACTGATAAAAACCATAAGGTATTGTAATTATACCAGCTTAATATTTTGTCTTCTATTTTCACAAATACAGTTATGCAGGTTGTAATATGCAAATGAATATAAAAAATCATGTTTCATGTTTTAATACTTACTTTGAATCTATCCTGCTTGTTAGATAAAATATTTTGTAAGGTTCTAAAAAGAGAAGCTTGATACAGCATTCCTGGGAGCTTACAGTCCCACGCAATACGGTGCAACATTTTAATCACGCAATGGTTGGTTTCAGTAGAATTTTTTTCGTAGTTTCGCAGAAGGATTCCACTAGCCTTTACAACTTTTGGATTGCAGAATCTGGAAATAAGAAAAAAAAAACATATAAGATTTTAGTTCATTTCTTGTGTTGTATCAAGTAGCCACAACTTTGATTCAAGCATCGGCATAAGCCCACCTGCCTTGGATGAAACGGAAGATACTAAGCTGAAGTCTTGAGTGTCAGACTGCCAGGACATCTGTGTTCTTTCTATACTACGATTTTCTTTGATTTAGCCTTTTGATATGAGATGGAGTAGAATATATAATTCTTAATAAGATTTATTTAACCGGATAAATAACATTATATGAGAAATATACTTACTAATAGGGAGGAGGGGAAGGGAGTGCCAATAAGATGGAGCGACCAAATTAAGGAGGCCACACAGAACTCACTTCACGGGGCCTTACACATGGCGGAGGATCGCTCAACATGGAGACAGATGGTTTACAGAACGAGGCATGATGGTCACGATCCTCAGGATTGAGGGACCGACAGAGATGATGATGACTTATTAATAAAGATTTTATCAACATTTCATAACAACATTAATTAATTTAAATGTAATTTTATGTAATCTATTGAACATTACTAAACTAACAATATGTGCACATAAAACTTGATGCAAATAAATAAACGACTATCCAATTTCATCACTAAAAAGTTGTAAGTAGTAAAGCAGTATAAAAATATTGTTCGGTAAACGAAAGAGGATAAATTCCTAAAGCTGAAACCGTTTTATGTACAGAGATAATGTTAGTCGGAAGGAAGTTTTTGTATACAACATCTAGTATGGTAGTTGTATAACTGGAAGATTTTAATAATAATAAACTATGTTAGCAGAATATAACTTATCTCAGGTGATGGAATATGCATTTAAAATATTAAAGTGTATACCACATTGTATGCGAATCTCGGCATATTTACATATTATATTCAGTGCGCTTATTGGTTGCATCTTAGTCCGTATATTCGTCAATCTTCTAATAAAAATCATGGGAAACTGTGCATCAAAAATTGATTACTGTATTGTCATAGTACAAGAAGAACAAAAATAAATAAATTAAAATACAGTATGATACTCAACATATATCTATATGTATGATAAATACTTTTTAATAACTTGATGTAGGCACAAATTGATCGCCAAATAAAATATCGTCATTTTGTCATGATTTTAATTTCTTAGAAATGATACTTCATTACCTGCGTGAATAAGGCAAATGATAATACGAATCATTCTGATACCAAAAACAGTCTTGTTGATACATATTCATCGTGATTTAAAATATCTAACATATATACCGAATTCTTGTCATATGATAACGCAAAATATTCCAGCATGATGAGTTGATGTTGGAAGTCGTGTGTATGCGCATCATAATAATTCGTACGAAAATGCATCTAATGAATGCTCAGCCTTAGAAAAAATGTGATGTTGGTATGCAAACAGTGTTCTGAAAAAGTTTATGCATGGAATTATCACCAAACATACTTTTTATGTGACGACAGAAACTGTAAATAGGCAATGCGTTAATGTTTTTCCAGAAATACATTTTGTTACGTTCTTAGTATAACATAAAATGCTATCTTCTTTTTAAATAACTTGGACGTGAATATTTAATGGATCTGTCAAATAAAATAAATTTATATGTTATTTCTCATATGCGATTATAATTGCTATTTGGTCAATGAATTATTAAGGTATTTGACCATTATCACGAATGAATTAAGAACACAATCAAATTTTGCTAATTTTAATCTTCATTACTATTCAATAAGAAATTTAATTAAAAGTATTGCTTTATACTTCGATACATATTATTTATAAAAATTAATAAAGAAATAATTATCTAAATAAAATATTATGAAATGAGACAATAACAAAACAGTGATTACCCTCATATTTTTTATTGGTCCAAATGTTATACTTCTAATTACAGTTTTTTATAATCTGAAATTGTTTTTTATAATTAAAACTACTATTGAAGCACTTCTTTGTTCATAATTAGGATGGTAATGGTGAAAACACCAGAAAGATATTAAATTTTTAGAGAGGAAAGATATCTACTGAGCAGGCTGGCCATGACAATTAATTAAATCTTTAACTTAGAAAGTTTGTTATGAAACTAAAAAGTATAAATACAGATATTTTAATTTTCTCAAAACTAAAATATTATACCGAGGTATTCTAAGACGAGGGACGCGTTGAGAAAGGTAGAATGGAATAGTATCTTCTTGAAGCGTAGAAATCTGTCACAAAGATGCCTCGTAAAAGTGGGGAACTTTGGTTATAACGGTGGAAAGTTTTGTGTAATAATTATAATAAGTTATGATGTATGAGAATATCAAATTAGTTTAAGTTTTAAAGACTCTGCAAGCTCGGGAGGTATTGTCAACATGTGTTGTCCCTCGGAGGATATAATGAGACAGATAAAAAGAAAACTTTGAACTAAGAGAAGATAGGGACTACAGATGTTTCCAAATTATGTAGATATCTACTATTAATTATGAATGAGCTATGAATATCATCTAAAATCTTTGTAAGTCAGCAAAGCCTAGAAAGATATAAGTTTTGTATTTCAATCTGTGTTCAATTTCTAATAGGGTAATTACTAAGGAAGGCATTACGGTTTGATGTCAAGTTACAGACTATTATTAGGTTGTAAATTAATGTTCCGTTAGTATTTGATGCGTGCTCAAGCTCATCAAGAAATTGTGTTTAAAAAAATGTGATGTTCCAAATGGGAATAAATAATTCAACAACAGGGTAACACAGTTTTATTACTGAGACCCCAAAGTTTACTACCCTAAACGAACAAAGTTCAATTGTTGATTAATGTCGACAATAAACCTACTGTTGAAGCGGCGATAAAAGGTTTCCCGATAGTAATAAACGATGGTCACATTACAACGTAGCATCACATCGCCTTGAGGGTGTGCAGGGAAACAGCAGTGGAGGCAGACGCAAGTATGGGGACCTGGAGAGTAGGTGCCATTCTAATGCAATATTCAAAGGAAAAGCTGATTGGACATTAATATTGAATGAACTGAACGCTTGTATATTGTATCCTATAGTTTTAATAACCGCACCATTATTAGGTTAAGTTTATATGTGCGAAGTTGAAATGTCATCGGACAATTTAAGGTAAGTCAAAATACGACAATATTACGATAAGTTTGTCGAATTATATAATCATCAAAACGGTTCCGTTTTTTATCATATGCACAAAAAATAAAGAAACTAAAACAACTGGCTACAACAAGCAACGAGCTAAGCAATCTGATTAGGTATCCGTTGATATATTTTAATATGGGTAACTAAAATATATTTTGACTTCCAGCAATTCGTCGAAAATATTTAAGACCATATCTATGTACCTCTTTCTCTCTCTTTTTCTGGCATTGCACCCAATATAATATGAGTGATGCTGCTATATATGTGCCAATGAATTCAAAATAAGTGTGAAAGCAAATTCAATAAACATAACTGGAGTACGACAATGCTTTTATGATATGGTGGAATGTAAAACGTTACAATTTAAAAAATGTTTTAAAACAATTTTCTCTCAAGATTCCGAAGATTTCAAAGAAGATAAAGTAAGTAGTAAAGTAACTGAGTTATGTTGATTACAATGTGTAAACAGTGCTGATAGTTTTTGAAAAATACAAGACATTTTAGGACTAATTAAAATAAAATTGTTAAAGTAAATTAGACGGACCAAATTTATTTGTTTTTAAATTAACATAACGCTATATAGCAGATTATATAAAAGCTCAGAAGCTTCAATAAACACATTTTGTAAAATTAAAACATTTCATGTTGAACTTCGTTAATTAAAATATCAAATGTTTACGTAAAAAATAATTTATTCAATAAAAATATTGACATTTCGCAAATGAAGTTTACCGGGAAAAGAATTATAATTTTTAATTTCAAAGGCTTTTATTTCTAGGTAGATAAATTCATTAAAATAACACAGTACGTATTCCCGCTACAGAAATACATGACCAGAAAATTTTGGGAGATATTTATATTTTTATTTCATGATCTATTTTTTAATATTCGATTAAAATTATACTTGGAAGAGTGTTTGAATTATTTTCTGTCGATTTGTATTATCTGAATCGATCTGAAGAGAATTATTTTAAGTACACAAATGATTTATAGTAACTGTATAGCTATAGACCATAGTTCTGAATAAGTCACATTTTGAGAATATCTTCCTCAAAATAGTCAAAAGCAGACAACTCAATACATGGGAACATACAATTTTTGACGGTCTGAAAGGCTTGTTGAAGTACAAAGACTGCATGAGATTATTGGAAGGTTTTTTTTTTTTAAATATTCCCAAAAGAAAAAGAAATTACAGAATAAATGAATGGGGGGTGATATGAGAGAAAATGTTTTGCAATTGAGAGTATTTGAGAAACCGCTAACGTCCGAGAACTATGTGGATCAAATTATCAAGGACGGCTGCGTAGTGAGCGAGAGAAATCGACGTGCATGTATGAGAAACTGGATGAACGTGGAGGATGCGAAACAAAAATATTTTTGTTTAGGTTTACAGATATCAAATATTCATCTCACAGTAGGTGATCAGAAACTTAATGCACTGCTTAAGGCCGCACGGTGCCGGCAACCTGTCCACGCAACCACGGCTCCTCCAGTATATAAGGATAAGAAGTATATAAGGATATATCAAAACGGTGTTCTGCTCTTTCTGCCTACCCCACCTGGAATACGAGTAAAGGGTACAGACAGATAGACAAAATAATAAACTGTTCCCATGATGGGTAGATAGAGTACACGCACACCCATATATAAATTATTAAGGATTATAATATGTTGCTATCTTCTCCACGATCGAAATATTATTTTGAAAACTTTCATAATAACTGAATGTAGGTATAGTAATACTTATATAGAGGTAGGCAGCCATCAAATAGAGCTGCCAGTATCATATTATTATTATATATTGAAGTTTGGAGATTGAAATCTGTACTAGCAGTAAGTACGATCCTACGTTTTCCGTGTATTATAGAAGAAAGTCTTTGTTAAACATTAGCCGGGTACCTAAGTTTAAGTTTGCTTGTGGGAAACTTTTATTAGTTGAAGCGATAGTTTTGAGTGTGTAGTGGTAGCAGTTAAAACTATACCACAATATTTTGTATGCGTTCACGATCGCGATACAAGTGTTCATAAAGTATGACAGCTGTTTTCATAACGCACGTGTAAACATATGAAATTCATCAAGACAGAAATTTAATGCTAAAACACATTTCATTAGTCAATAGATTCATCCTGAATTACTTATTTATTACAATGAGAGAATAACACTATGTTCAGTACACGCAAATAGTCAACTGATACTTGTGGGAGATGACGTGATTGTATACAGAGTAACAGGGAATTCTCAATACACCGTTTCTGTGAAAATAATATCCGTAGAATTTCACGATTAGAAGGATAGATGGCTTAATTGGCATAAAATTGGTCGGAATGAAGGTAGTACTTTCCATCTTGTGCTGCCGATAAAACGAAAATGAACGATTTGCAATACAAGACTGTCAAATTTAAGTAGTATAATATGAGAGGCAGGGAATTAACATAAATCAAAAACTCTCATTTCTCCAAATGTAGCTCGTAAGACGGTTTTGTGAGACATGTTAAATGTATAATTTATTTAGAAGAAATTTTCTAACGCAATTCGTATTTGTGATGCTCAAATGTGTAGGATGTGAGAAAAAACATTAATGTATGTAACAAATATTAATAAACACAGAAAATATTTTTAATAAAACTCGAGCGCTTTCGTCAAAAGCTCAGTTTGAAATTATCAAGAGGACTGATTGGAAAAAATATAAATTAAGAAGGAGGAATAGGAGGAGGTGGGATAATAGTGGAAGGAGTGGGTGTGATTCTGTGAATGTACAAACATTAGAATTATTAATGTATGTATTCAATAACATAATTGGAAAGGTTGGGGTAAAAGAATGAAATAAAATATATCCAAATAATCGTTCATAAATGTTTAAGTATGCAATTATCGTGTACGTGTACTCTCCAGGTAAAGTTAGACGATTTTCTCTTGACCCAAAACAATCAGTCGTAAGAGGTCAGTTAGTAAAAGGCAGATATTACATAGGAGGTTGAGAATATTGGGAGACTTAATGAGGTCAGGGATTTGCAAACATCGTTATACTAATTATTATTAATAATTCAAGAGTTTTTGTGTTTACGCTGTGGAAATCCATTTTTAATTTTAATAAATAAAATATAAAAATATATTATTGAGCACTTTAACATAGTGGAGATTAAACAGTGCTCAATAATATATTTTTATATTTTATTTATTAAAATTAATTATTATTATTATGTTGGACAACATTAAAGTGTCGTTTACGTGTCAAAGCACCTCAAGGACACTGTAAGATTCGTCAATTCTAGGACATTACATCCACGTCATATTATAAATATAGATTAAAAAATTAAATGAGAATCTCGGATACGTAAAAGTATCCACGTCAGATTTCCTATATTATACAGGAGAATGACTGGACTTTTGCAATATGAATATAATTTTTTTACAACTGATGATGTTTAAGCAGGTTAATTTTTTTCATAAAGTCAGCATTGTACAAAATTAAACACGACACAAATACAAGACAGTATATTATGATTAACAAAGAATAAAACTTTAACATTACTACTTTTAGTCCAAGTAATATTAATGAGTCTATCTCAAATATAATATACAAATGTATCATATTATAGAATCGAATGGCTGAAAAATCTCTGTCTACTGTTGGACCATGTGGAATAAATTTCTAAATGTGAACCTCGGCGATTTATTGTAAACCAGAATAGATAGAAGGAAATCAAATTGAAAATGACATATCAAATAAGTTTATATACGGAAGGAAGGCAAGGTGTTAGCGAAAGACGAAAATCATGACACAGTAACATCCGAGGCTGGACAGGTCTACGAGGAGCATTTTCGCCTCGTGTGAAATAAGGACGTATTCGTCCAAGTGATTGTCAACATCAGGGGAACCTGGCCTGGCATAAGAAAAAGAAGTGCATTGAATGATTAATGATTATGATATACGTTTATATAAAATATAGAGTTTACCTGTTAATAAAATCATTGAAATTGAAATCCGTCTCTACAATATTTGAGCTAGGACGATCTCCTTCTTCTTCATCCTCATCGTCTTCATCTGAAACGAAAAATTGATATTGATATTAATCCTCATTCTTATAAAAGTACGTTATTAATTAAAACATCTAAACCAAATCCTACAGGATGGTCACATGTTAAGCACATTGAACAGGAAAGCATGCATGAGGAATTTTATGGCAGTGACGGAAGCGAAAGGTGCATGCAAGGATCCTTTCTGCATACCCCGCAAGGGAAGCGGCGTGATGGTATGTACGTATTAAAACAAATAGGTATATGCACCCATTGAACACAATAGGTATACCCTGATTTTTTTTAACGCTTCAAGAGCATAATGAAATAAACAACAAAATATAATTTCAAATACCTTCCTCATTTTCACTATCTGCCTCTGGTTCTTCAGGGACTGGCTCAGGTATATCTGAAACAATGAGAAACAATAATGAGTTATTACATATCAGAAAAGAATGTAACATAAGGTATTTGTTTATGTTTGTAATTATAAAGACGGCATTATCAGTTATAATATAAAAGTGTCAGCAGAAAATATATCAAATTAATATGCTTAAAAGCATACAGCAGCTTCAATGCAAAGAGTAATTTGAATTATTTTTTGAATACAAAAATATACTTTCAAAAAGGTTATGTTTTAAAGGCTGGTGTAGGCCTCGCTTCGGTGGTACGGTGCGGTAGGGAAAATACGATCGGGTTAAATCGGCGTAAGGAATCGAGAAGTTATTTATTTAAATAACGGGAATTTTATGGAGCGTGTGCTTATGAAAATAGAATCAATATTAACTCACAACATCAAATACATATTAGGTATCTGTTTACTGTTGACCCTTATAAAACTTTCAGAAGTTTGTAGACCTTTTTCCAAAAAAATCCTGATAGGGTTTTTTTACACAACTATCCCATTATATTCATGATAAATTAAAATTGAAAGTTGTATAAATACATATAGGGAAGAGTTATTCATGAAATAATACAATTGAGATGGCCTTAAATTGGATTCACCCGTGAATATTAAGTACAAATTTATTTTTACTCTTCATTATAGGTACCCATTT
Organism: Athripsodes cinereus; assembly: GCA_947579605.1. NCBI lineage: Eukaryota > Metazoa > Arthropoda > Insecta > Trichoptera > Leptoceridae > Athripsodes > Athripsodes cinereus. The sequence goes on from OX388315.1 coordinate 9,904,373, forward strand.
CATGAGACAAATTTCAGAATATTTTCTTGAAATTGGAAGAAAACAGCTTAGTGTATTTTATCTCCAATTTAATAAACCACGGTCATAACTTTGTAACCTACGTCAGATCAAAAGATTCGGAATAAGAAATTGGTTTTATATACTTTTTATATACGAATGTGCGTATAGTAGGAAAAAATATTATCAAGGAACCGCAAAAGAAAAGGTTAAGATAATTCCACCTCAATTATATAATTTCTCGCGTATTATCACTAAAGATGTTAGATTCATTTTTCGTCTACATCCTCTCTAGTCATCTCTCGTTTCTTTCTCTTTCATTTTCTCAGTTTAGTATCGCACGGGAAATGAGATAAGAAAATTAGCTAATAAGTCTCGCTTATCCAGAGATGGAGATCTGCAGTGTTTGCCGAGTAAGTCGAACAAGTTCTAAAATTAATACTGTAAATATAAGGGTTGCTTAAAAGCTTGACACGTTCGTAAATAAATGAATGATATTCAGTAAAGTAAAAACTGATAAAAGTATTACGTACAACACAAAATATTCAAGGCCTTAATTTGATCAACTATAATTTACAATATTATAATAATTAGCAAGAGCAAAGAATGACTTCAGTTTATGTTATATTTTTCAATTTTTATATACCTAGTCATCATTCCTTGAAATGAGTCGTAAATCACTATATATGTAGTAGTGGTATAAGATTGTGGTATAAAAACAGGGTTGTTGTTCAAAAACACATTTCTCGATTCATTCGTCATCGTACAGCGATTAGTCAGCTAAAAATGATTAATTGGATTAAGGTTATGAAAGCTCTACCCTTAATCGCTAGTACAAAGGATAGGGAAAATAATAATAATAGTAGTACCAAGAAATATGGCTGATAGTTTGCCGATGAAGAAAAAATATTCGACGATGCATAATAATATTATTTGGTTGCGTCAGGAGTACATACACAATAGTACTTAGAAAAAACTAATATATATATATATTGAAATTTAAATGGAGGACGCAAGTTTTGCAAAGTAATCATGTTTCTATAAAAAATTGAGGGTTCTAACGAGACTATTTAAAAGTTCATATGAAATCGTCTGTCAGTACCAGATATTGAGAATACACTGGAAAATGTTAAAGAGTGAAATAAAAAGGAAAATAATTATTAATCGGGTTGAGTGTTATCTGATTCACAATAATTAACTCTCTAATATCAGACGCTAAAGGGGTCTGTTAAAGCTTCTAGGATTGCTCAGCTAAGACTTACTGTCGGGCACCATTTAACTTAACGTCTGGGCCTTTTGTTAGCTTTGTATTTAGTATTGCTTATTAGAGAGCCGAGCCCAGTAAAGAATAAAAAAATCTAATCCTTAATAATTATTACCATTGAGCAAGAAATAGAAATACGAAAAAAGAAAACAATTATTTGCGACGAAGAATTTGAACTAAATTATAATGAGTCAAGTAATGAATATAAAAATCTATTCGGTACGTTACTTTGGATATAAATTTATGTATAGAAAACAATACTTTTATTCATTCCATGTTATACTGTAAACAATAAAATAAAATATTATTTGAAAGAATTTTATCGTAATTCATAAACGTATGTATTTTGTGCACATATTTTTTTATTCAAATCTCTAAAAGACTTCAACATAAGTAAAACTGTTTTTAGGACAATTTTTGTAAAATTTCATATCTAAAACAGTCCAGCCAATGGAAGATTGTAAACAATTGATAATAAATTCAGTACTGGAATAAAAAAAATATTTCTGCTTTTAAAATATTGGTATGTTCATTCAACTCTCTACAATATCAAGTCAGAAGTAAGTTTCAGTTTCCATTATACATTATTGCATAATTCATGAATTTAAGTATGACGATTTCATTCGTGCAGTTTTCTTATATGTTACTTCTTTGCTGCTTACGAGATGCCTATAGACGACGATTTTCCCTACCACAGAAAAAACGGTATACGGTATGAATTTCATAAATGTTGACTTTTCAATTGAAGGAAGTGATAACTTTGCACAGGTAAATGGAACATAGAAATGTATGAATATATTTCATTAGAAAGTGATAAAAAGAAATTGAAAATTAAAAAATTTACTAATGTAACACAAAAAGTTAAATAAAAACAATTTTAAATATATATTCAGATATATATCTTGAAACTAAAACTGGTTCAAATATTTTCATTTTGTAAAACTTTCCATGAATTTTGTTATTATCTCAGCAAGATGGTTTTTATGAGACAAGAGTAAAGTCTTAACTTAACAGGAACCCCAATAAAGGTCTAACAACAAGACAACAAAGATGGTAATGCAAAAGAAGCTATTTTCAAATTTTTCCAACTGAACGATTCGCCAAGGGGTGGTAAACCATGAAAGGTTGAGAGAATAAAGTAAAATTGGTTAAACAAAAGCAACTGGCGCGTATATCTACAAATTACAGCGATACCGTTAGAGATGTTGAAAGCATATAAACTACACAAAATAGTGGAACTAAAGAATACGTACCTAATATACGAAGGTATGATTGTCACAATTTATTCCCGTTCCAACGTTACACACTGCAGTTACATTTAACATTTTATGGAACACTTTGTGTTCCAGCATTTTATTTGAATACACAATTAAGAAAATTGACATCATAATACTTTAAACTAAAATAAAAGAGTTAATTTGAAGTAAAATAGAGAAAATAACAAATCATTCTGTTAGTTACACATGCAAAATATTTTATATGAGATCATTATTATAGTCTGAGCGAGTATTTTTTTTTAAAAGATATATCTGGCTTTTGTTATATACCCAAATAAACCTTATACACCTTTCACAGGAAGCTTAAAGTTTGTGTCGTAAAGGGGAGTTTGCCGGGACCTGGGATTAAACCACGGACCCCCTGTTCACGAAGCCGACGCTACCGACGAACTCAATAAATAGACATTCAAGATATTATTTATAAAGTCTCCAAGCAAAAGTTGCAAAAGGCTGATCAAACAGTTGTCTATGATCTTCGAGTGGAGACCATGGAAATATAAGACTTCAAAAAAGATGGGCGAATGACATTATCCAAGTTGTGGGAAAAAAGTGGTTTCATGCTGTTCAAGACTGAGAAAAATGGAAATGTTAGAAAGAGGCAATACAGCAGTGGAGAAACGAAGGGTGGGTACCAAAAAGTAATAACGACAATGAAGATGAAAGACCGCTGAAGAAAGTTTAAATGTTAGAAAATGTTTAGGATACGTCTAAGAAACACGGATTATTTTCTTAAAAAAAAATCCGTGGTATAAAATTTGACACTGATGCTAAACTTCTGGTGTTGAGTGTATATTTAATAATATATTCAGAAATATGGTAACACCTCGGAGACATAAATGAGATCCTTGATATATCTACATACGTCAAATATACATAGAATGTTTCAGAGAGCTTAGTACAATGCACCAAATGGAGCGCGCGATACACCCGGAAGTAGAAAGGGTCCGGAGCATATTCCTATTAGGAAATCAACTGCAAAACAGTGACAAGTTCGTTCCGGGACTCTGTAACTGTAATAATATAATTTGCAATCAAGAATAAATGAAGCGTTTTATGAAAATATTCCTCTTTACTTTATATTCTTATTGCTATTACTTCATCTTATATTATGATTCCACAGAATGTACGAAATGTGAAATAGTAGAACTTTTGATTATTAGTCGAAATGTAGACGACTTTATGTTTAAAAATAGTCAATAAATATAAATTGAATATTGGAATTGGAAAATTATTCAAATGGAAAATTAGTTTCTTGAAATATTGCATGGTAATAATGTGAGTAACTAGAAATTGATTTCAGTTTAAGAACTTATTTCTAATATACGTACATCAGTGATTGTGAGTAACTCGTATTGAACTTTTGGGTAACGATATTTTTATAATTTGAAAAGGAAATTAGGGGATTAATGTTGACTTAAATTTTGAATTGTGAAAAATCTTCGTATTTTATAGGTACCACATAGACGTATTGCTATTGTTATTTGACAAAATGAATTAAATTCATTTGTGGTGTCTTACTAATCATTAAGTATTTAATAACACAGACCGATTTTGCGAATTGGTCATGCATTGTTATGTGTATACTCATTAGTAACGCAATTAAATAATAGGTTGGGGAAAAAGTTTCTTCGCATTTTATATGAAAATTCAAGGCAATTTTTTTCAAAGTTAATTTACATTTAATCCCATACACAAGTTTCAACTTCAAATGGGACAGTAAAATATAAATATTTGTGTTATATAAGTCAACATTTTGTAAATCAAAATTGTAATCTATGTATATTTTAAATAAATAAAAAAAAATATTACAGTATATATGTGCCATTTTGTTCGTAGACTTTCTGCCATCTTGTAGGTAGAGACATGATCCCGTTGCTGTAGAAATTTTGGGACTTCTGATAAAAAAAACGCAACAAGTAGTTTTGGCAGTCCTCTCTTGATGTTAACCTGATACTGCCTAAAGAATTCTAAAGAGACTAAAACAGGTGGAAATCTGAAGCTAAGGTCAGGCCTATATGGCGGATGCATTAACACCTCCCAGCCAAACTCTCTTAATTTTTGCTGAGTGGCTAAAGATGAAGGTATGTGGTTTAGCGTTATCGTGATGAAAGACCACCCCCTTTCTTTGAATCAATTCCGGCCGCTTTTTCTCAACTTCTTGCTTAAATTTCATTAGTTGTTGGCAGTAGAGCTCCGAATCGATTGTTTTGCTCGGCGGTAAAAGCTCATGATGAACAATGCCCTTCCAATCCCACCATAGACACATCATCACCTTATTGCGAGTCAACCCAGGTTTTGTCACAGTCTGTGAAGCCTGACCGATCTTTAACCACGACCTTTTTCGCACGTTCTTATCATATATGATCCACTTTTCATCACCAGTTATCAATCTCTTCAAAAACGGTTCGGTTTCATTGCGTCTCAATAAAGAATCGCAAATGGGTACACGGTTCGTTAGGTTCCTATCAGTGAGCTCGTGTGGCACCCAAATATCGAGCTTTTTTATGTACCCAGCTTTTTTCAAATGGGTCAAAACTGTTTTGTTGTCAATTCCCAGTTCTTCAGCTATGTCGTACTTGCTGATATGCCGATCTTGCTCCATTTTTTCAAAGATAGCGTCCATTTTATCCGTAACAGGGCGACCAGAGTGAGGTGCATCTTTGACATCAAAATTCCTGGATTGAAACTGCTTAAACCAACTTTGTGCTACTCTTACTGACACTGCATTAGGTCCATAAACGTCACAAAAAAATCGCGGCTTGCGTTGCATTTTCTCCTTTTTTGTAATAAAATTTTAAAATATATTTAATTTCTTCATTCGATTCGCTCATTTCGGCAGAAAGAAAAACAAATGAAAAACAGCGGGAAACAATATTTTCCTAATTTTATTCTTTTTTTAAAATGTCACCTTTTTAATGTCATGAAAACCAGCCAGATACAAATAGTGCAGCCAAAGATATTTTATTACAAGTTTATACATACTATATGCGAAAAGACTTATTCGCCTACCTAATATTATTTATTTTTCTAAATAATTTAAAATAAAATTGTAACAAAGTTAATGCCGATACAATCAGTGATAACGAATTTCTATTAAACACATATTGTGTTACAAAACAAAGCCTAAAGCATACTGACAGATGTATAATAATAAATAGAAGTGTTATAAAGCAATTATATTTAATTAGTAAAACAGAGTGTGGGTGTTCTAAGTCATATGTTTTATGTTAATATAGACAAACAATGATTAAAATATAACAAAGTCCATGTAATAACTTAGTTTTTTTTGTAGAAAAGGCTAACTACGAACTCGTTTGATACTTACTAATGAAATATTTATTAGATTTTGTTTCTGATGTAGGTTTGAGAACAGCCACAAAAAATGATAAAAATGTTCAATGCTCAGTGAGCAGTATTGTAGCTTCCAGTCAAATATATTAATTTTTTATTTAAATTCCTCTTTGATATGTATTACAGACAGACAGCAACCAAAATGATTCATTGGAAATGGATAAAAAAAAATTACTATGCGAGAGAAATTCGGAAAACTAACGAATCTTAAATAAAATATTTATAAGGCAGTCATGTTGCTACGGGCGTAAACATGACTAGAAATCCAATTTCTCTAGGTTGCCTAATCTACAGTAGTAGACTAATATAAATATGTTGTTTATATCATACGCTAAACCCCCAAATTCTTGTTTTAATAATAAATGCTTGTAGGATAATACAACGTAAGGGATGAAATACTCGATTTGACGTCTCAAAACCAATTGGAAACATATTGCTAACAGCATGTATTTTAGGTTATGAAAAATTCTAACACAAATAATAACTACGTTCCGCTACGTTCTCACATAACTTTGTCAGTTTTTTTATATTGGTAGAACGGCTACTTTAAATAAACAGTAGAATCATTTCTTTGATTTAAAGTTTGAGAAGTCATGATACTAAAAATACGCCTAGTAATATTCATCTCTAAAATCTCCATAAGCTTTTAATCGAGTAACCTCATCCTACAATGATTTTATATTTCATATTATTTATAAGTCAACAACCAATGTCCAATTAGTACGCTACAGATGACACACATAAACAAACTGCAATGAATTAGCAAAAAAGTCGTGCATACTACAATTTTCATGTTTGAAAAATTGTGAATAGTTTTTACACATTAATACTGAAATATTTTTCTTATATTTTAAGATGGTACTTATCTCCAATAGTCTCGCAAGTTAAAACAAGTAGAAGACGGTATGTTTGATAAACAAAACTTTCTTACATTTCTAATTATTATACATTTTTTACATTTATCTGACAATGAGAGCAGAATCTCTTGTTAGTCGACTCACATAAATACCTAATGTCACGTTATCTGTTCACGCGTAGAAGAATCATTAAACTACGGCAACTCGTCAACTGACGTGGCACATTTTTTTCTCTGGAATATAAGTAAGGCATCACGCAAATATTCAAGGGGTTTGCAAAGTATAACTCATTAATATGTATATTTAATTTATAAGGAAGTAAATATATGGCTTTATTCCTGTCGTGAATAATCTACAAACTTGTAAAGAATATGTAGAGATGTTCTTAAAAATTGTATAACAAAATACCTATGCTATAAAATTGCCAATAAATCGTGCTATTTTTAAACATCAAAGAATCTTTAATTTGGGATCACTGCAGGAATTCAATCTGTCTCTCTGAAAAAAAAAACTGTCGCATTAAGATAATAATAAAGTTTTATATCATATTCTAATAAGATATTCTGAGCATTATATTAATTTCGTATTATGCGAGGGATGATTTAATTACAAATGTCAAAGCCTCCTTAAAACAGTTACGAGATTTTCCACGAAAGTGTGTTGTTCTTACAATACACGAGGTAACAAAATATTTTAGTTTGTGCATTGTAGATCGTACAACAGATTACTTTATGATTGTATTTTATATTATATCGGTTATATCGTGAAGTCAGTATATTTGTTTTCATCATAGTTGTTTCATACACAACAACAAGCCAACATCTATTGCCAAAATAATCTTAACTGTATACCTACAACATCAATACAGCCTAGTCTACGAAGCGTAAAATAACTGTTTTAGTACGGTAACTATGTCATTCAGCGCAAGTAGTATCATTAAAATAAAATTAAAATTAGCTATCTTAAAATAAGAACAGAAATCATGCTGTATTTCAAATAAGAACTTAATGAAATTGGATCGAGAACAGATATATTTTTTGTAAATTTTGCATCTAAATTAACCATTTCAGTTTCTCATGGAAAGACAGGTATATAATAAGATTCGTGATATAAATAAGAGTTTTATTGTTTAATACGTTGTACTATGAATTTGGTTACACATTTACCTTCACTAAAAATATGTAAATATTAGGAAACTGGGGAACTTTTGTTCACTCCACTACCTTTTCGACATTCAATGATATTCCAATTTTATTATAATTCTACAATATTTTTTTTAAAAAACCTTTCACCTTTTGACACTTGAACAGGTTTAATTCGAAACCGATTCATTGTTGAAATATATGAAACCGTAAGACGTGGTATGTTTACCTATAATATTTCCAATACCACAAGTCTAAGACATAAGTCTAACATAAACAACCAAACACGCAATGTAAGGTACTTTGATGTTATGAGCTTAGTTAGGGTCTTATAATATAATCCAGCAGTCTGCAGATAACAAGATATTATTGATTATACAAACGCGATTTCTACCAACAACACGATAAACAGATTGATGGAGTTAAACTATAGCCTACAGATGAGAAGCTTTACAACAGAATTTATTACTCTATTCTCAAACAACAATATTCACTAAGTAAGCTAGAAGTTTACACTTTAAATAACATTTAATGTATGTGCTTGATTACTACACGCGCTCGTCTTACATTTCAAATTATAATTTGTTGGAATTCAATTAAAGTAAGAGAATACGAGAATTAAACATGTGTTGAAAATGATTAAACATCTATTTTAACATATTTAATTTGAATATAATTAATTAATTTTTAAAATACAATAAATTAAAGTAATTCAATAAATATGAGTTCATTAGTCAGATTTGATAGAATCCCAACCAATTCGTTGAAGTTTTCAGGTCGTATGTTCAAGCAAAAATGTCTGTAAAAGTAGGTATTAGAATTGTTTCGATGCTAGAGTTGGGATAATAGAACGAGTAATTTGGATTATAATTAAAAACTTAATTAAAAACACTGCGTTTACGTATATAATGGGTTACAATCCATTGGATTGGTCTGCAACGCGTTTGGATTTTCTTCTTCTTCGTAAACTTCTTGTATACGATTTATAGAAAAATAGCATAAAATAAAACGAAACTGTTGTAATTATGTTTAGATAATACGCCAGGTTAAACTGTGCCTTAAGACATGTATAAAACACAACACCATCAGCCCTAGTCAAAACACATTTTAGCGTCACTTGTCGTTCGACTACAAACGAAATTACGACTATAATTGCAACAATAACGCATAATTATATGGTACATGTAGGTAGATTGTCGTAATTTCGTTTGTAGTCGAACGACTTCATAACGCTAAAATGTGTTTTGACTAGGGGGCCAGATCTATACACAAATCCAGTAATTTTTTTGAACGAAAATACAATTTAAAGAGACAATAATAGTATGAAAAGTTATAGAAGAAATACACAGTAGGTACACGAACTAAGCAGACTAAACAAATTTAAGAAGGCGACAGCGGAATATAATAAAAGTAGTAATATAAAACTTGTCGAGATTACAATCACTAACATGGCTTATGTTCATGAGACATACTGCCATATCTAACTAAACATGTATCTCTTTGTACTTATTCACTGGAAACACGATATCATGGACTTGTATTTTTACCCGACGTTTCAACGAGTCTTGTTAGATTAACAAATTTCTTCTCCATCTTCAGCCATACATTTCATATTTAGTTAGTAATTTACAATTTTAAATCCGCTACTTGCTAAGCACACTTTATGGTACCTATGGTACCTACACTGAACAACCTACTGAAAATAGGGTTCAGAAAAAGGAAAATATATTTATTTGCGTAAACCTATTTTGATTTCAACTGAACAACAATAAACGTAGATTAACTTAACTAGTTATTTTTTTAAAAACAAATATTCGAATAAAATACGTTAATATTTCATACTACTGGAATATCTTGAAAGTATTACATAAAATTTTATCCATAAATGAATAATCATACATGTAATCCAAAACATTTATGTCTAATACGAACACATGTTATTTAGAAGTTGGAAACAAATTGATTTTCGTATAAAGAAAGTACTCAATCAAACTTGAATATATTTGATATGTTTATCATTTCCAAACTACACTTTTAGATAAATTTAGAACTTCGATAAAAAGCTTTTATTGATATTTTAATATTATATAATTGGAAAAAATACATAGAGTAAAATATCTCTAAATCAAAGAATTAAGCAGCAATAGAAGGTTATATCGGAAAGATACCGAGAGAGTTCAAATCCTTGGTGCAGCTCAGCCTCATACTTCATGCGAGACCGAATATTCCCCAACCCACAGACGTCAAACACTCGCGGTGCAGCTGGTCTTGCATCATCCCAATCCTTCTATATGGCTGCGAGTCTTGGCACTTAACCAAGGCTCAAGAGCGGAAGATACTAAGCTTTGAAAACAAGTGTCTTAGAAAGATTTTGGATGTCAGATGGTATGAACATGTTACAAATGATGCTGTGCGCCGGTGCACCCAGCAGAGACCTGTAATCTCTGTAATACAAGAGAGACGATGGTCCTGGCTGGGAGATGTTTTGAGAATGCCTAATGATAGTTGGCCAAAAAGAGCACTGTTCTTCCGTCCGCAGGGGTTCCGTAGGCCCGGGCATCCCTCTTTCACAATACACCGTTCCTATGACAACGATATCAGAGCGCAAGGAATGTCGTGGGAAGAGGTGACGCAATTGGCACAGAGACGCTCTGAATGGAGGAGGCTGGTTTCTGCCCTGTGCTCCCGAGAGGAGCGTTGAGGGCGATGATGATGATGAGAAGGTTATGATATAATTATTCTTTTCATTCCAGATGATGGGTGAATATGTGTACATATGTAGTTTAACAGTCAGCGTATGAACTAATACATTGTATTAGGTATGCATAGTTCGCTTTATAACACAGTCAACCATAAAATAAGTCTACAATGAACGCAGTAATATTTTATTAGTTGTAACTATTTTATGTTTCTACATTATCTAACATCGATCATATTGGAAACATTAATGTAGTGGAGAAATTGTAACTCTAAAAGTATCTACTAAATGCATTTATATTATATTCTAACGAAATAATGTAGAAATAGTACTTTCATCAAATATCTTCATTACATTAGTCAGCTATTAACTTTTAATCATGTACTAATTCAATTATATTAATTGTGTACTTCCATCTTTCTTCAATCGAGGGGTGGCCTGAGAGAAACAAACAATTGACAAACCTATCGTACAAACCCCTACTCTGTAATATAAGTATTGCGAAATAATAAAACAAATGTTTTATTCTACTAATGGTTTATTATGTGAGAGAGACGTCTTTCGTCTGATGAGGACATTGTCAATCTGATTTTAAAAATACAACATCATTCATATATATAAAAATATTTACAATTACAATGATAAGAGAGTATAGTATAATATTATAATGAAGTATGTATCAGTAACTAATTCTAAGAAATCACTAATTACAATGCGAGAGGGAGAACAATATGTATTGTATACAATATGTATTGTTCTCCCTCTCGCATTGTAATTAGTGATTTCTTAGAATTAGTTACTGATACATACTTCATTATAATATTATACTATACTCTCTTATCATTGTAATTGTAAATATTTTTATATATATGAATGATGTTGTATTTTTAAAATCAGATTGACAATGTCCTCATCAGACGAAAGACGTCTCTCTCACATAATAAACCATTAGTAGAATAAAACATTTGTTTTATTATTTCGATATGGAATTCTACTACCTAAACACCGACACAGTGAATAAGTATTGCGAATAAATAAATAAATAATAGTAAATAAATAATAGGGTTCGTCGGTAGCCTGGCGGTAGAGTCTCGGCCTTCAGAACAAGGGGTCCGTGGTTCGATCCCAGGTGCCGGCAAACTCCCCTTTCACGGCACAAGCTTTTAGCTTAGTGTGAAAGGTGTATAAGGTTGTATTTGGGTTTATAACAAAATCCAGATACATCTTTTAAAAAAAATAAAAAAAATTTTAGATTTTCAATTCATAAACAGCGAAAAGAACTTTACGGATACATATACTTGAGAAAATAGACAATCTGCTATTCACTATTGAGATAAAATTATAAAATACTCTAATTTGAAAAAGCTTGTAATCTTATACATTTAAATATGGATATAATGATTGGAAACCATGGAAGTTTTTAGCATTTATATCTTAAAACAATGACAAAAAACTAAATGATGATAGCGCTCCAACTTTTAAATAAATAAAATACTAATAGCTTTTCCTCGCGTTATTAAATTTAGAATTATAAGGAATAAGTACTTTTAATTTAAAATCTCTTATAAACACATTTAAGAATATCTCGTATAAAGAAATGTTTTAAAAATGAAAGCTAAAAAGAATAAAATACAAAACGTAATAATAATGTTATACAAGTACCTACTACTTTTGACTTGTGAAACAGTAGAAGATATCTTCCGTGTTCTGGTTACTTAATGGATGCGGTGGATGCAAAGTATTCACAAGTAACGTAGTAATGCATTTTCTAGGTAGACGACGACCCCTCCACGTAGTTCCCAGCCCGGCTCGGCCAAGCAAGCAAGGTGAGGTAAGGAAGATAACGATATTCATAATAATATTCAACTGTAGTTAAGGCGCCTGGATAGTAATGCCGAGAGGTTCATTTAATTTATTCATATGGCCTATAAGCACCATACAGCTCCCGGATGTCGTTTGGTGAGAATAGATTTCCTTACAGTATTACGCAAAACCTTTTGTATTTCTACTGCACCGTGAAATTTTCATTAAATATATATTGCCAACAGCACACTCCCTCTATACGCCGCTGCTGCTAGACTCATAACGGGGATTTCCTTAAATGGAATCTATAAACTTACATCATTCTTCTTATATCCCGCCAGCTTTATTTTACAATTGTTGAAGTAAAGTATAAAAATGGATGAAAATATATAATGTCTTCATCTCATTGAAGCCAACTTCAAATTATTTTTATCTCATTTTTAAAGACATCGAAGAATCAATTTATGCGTAAAAGGACTAGGGATAATAGAGTTAAAAAGAGATCAAAGGCAAATTGAAACACGCAACGAGAGGATTTTTTCAAAATAATTGTTATTACGTTTGATATTTCATTCTGGATTTTTCATTTGGACCATTTGGAGTTGATACGTTATAGTGAAAAAAAAAAAACAACACAAATGGTTATATGGTAAGATTATAAATCTTCTAGAAAGTATTTTAAATCCAGATTCGTAAAAAAAACGTTTTTTAACTTTAAATGTATTAATTGACTTACAGTTAAATAGGTATATACCATAGTATAGAATAAGTTATCTCCCGATACGTGGAATAATATGTAGGTAGGTTTTCATCCCACCACATTGAATAAGGAGAATTCAAATATTGAATTTAATAATATCAATAATAGTACCGCCTGAAATTCTCAAATGGGTGGCGTATTTTAGTAACATTATGCTTGGTTATCGAGAACGTAATATTGTATTAAATATCAATTTTAGAACGGGCTTATAGATAAATACAAAGCAGCAGGGTGCGACCTTAATGACCCGATGGTGCATTCATGAGACCGAGCAAAGTACAATGTGCATACTACATACTATTTAGTGTGTTCACCATATGACCCACATCCGGTGTTGGTAGAACTGATTGTGTTCAAATACACATCAAGTGTAAATACATTATTCAAAATTATTATTATTATTATTAATGTCCTGCGATATGCATGCAGTGTGATATACGTAATACAATATACCAGTATATAGGCATATTATGCAAATACTAGGTATTATGATAAATTGATGCATCGTCATGGCATGCAAAATAATATTATTATCGTGGAGAAAGTATGGTCTCCATATAATAGTCTAAAAACCTTCTTTACAACGTTGTAGGATCGCATTGATTAAGAAAATAAAGAAACATAAAGAAGATCATTTAAGAGTTGTTTTGTGAAGTTCACGTCATGGAAAAATACTCAATATGGTTATTGTTTTATTTGAATTTTTCATCATTAGGTATTGTCAGTACGTTTCATAAATTTACAAATATACATACCTACATCTCTTCACACAGTTTACCTCGCGGAGTTGGCAGTAAGGATCCGGTGAAACTTACTACATGAATTAAAATCATAAAATATTTCCAATAAAGATGTGTTACATATTTCATATTCATCATAGTTTATATTTGAGGAAATTCGAGAAAAAAGTAAAACTCGTGATTGAGAGAATAACTTATGTCACATTATTAATATAAAAAGGTTCAATAAATAGAAGAAAGGAAGAACGAATAAGAGATTTTATAAAAGAGAGTAAGAGAAACAGAGAAGATACTACGTTCATATAAATGGTCACTATTGACAGAGGTGATTTATAAGTTGGAAATGTTTCTTGCCTGATTGAACTGGACAAGAGTAGCAGTAAGAAGGTTATCATCTCAGCTGACAATGTATAAGGGAAATAATGATGTAACTGGTAACGTCCTCGATTTATAAAAATATAAATAAATCTTCTTTATAATACGTTCGTACAATAGTACAATACTATATCCTCACGCCGTGTCCTAGGTGGAGTAGGCAGAAAGAACGGAGCGCCGTATAGATCTATCCTTAAACACTTCCTCTACATTCATCCAGTTTCTCATATATGCATACTGATTTCTCTTATTCGATACGCGGCCGTCTTTTAGAAATTACCACGTGGTTCTTGAACGTACGCGCTTCCTCACACCCTCTCTTTCAGATAAATACATCCTCTTCGTCATTCATTCATTTAACATGTCTAAACTTATTATATACTCCTCCAGCATCCGATCAAACTCCTGATATCCTCATTCTTCACTCATACACTAATTTTATGTAAACAGGACCTAATTAAAATGTGAAAGATTTTAAAAGTTCATGTTATTAGCCGTGGACCTAATTAAAATGTGAAAGATTTTAAAAGTTCATGTTATTAGCCGTGGAGCGCCCGGGAAAGAATGGGTCTTTCACTCTTTTTCGTGTCTTGTGTAAGCTCGCAAGTTTATTACATGCGGCTGGTAGGCTGGTTACCCCGTTTGTGGGATAATGTCGTGATGGTAAAGCAAATAGTGGTAAGTAAGTAATTTTAATTATTCTTGTCATATAACAGAGGTGATCGGTAGACTTATAGTAGGTTAAAGATTTTTTTACGAAATTTCGAATTTTAGTCCTGCTGTCGACTTACTTCACCTTCGCAAAACCAAGATATATAAATATTGCTAATTGCAAAGGTGTTTGGATTACTTCACACCCAGATAAAATAAAAATAAATTTTGATCATTCAATACGAATTTTGATTTGCTTAGACTGGTCAGTGAGTCAGTTATTGAACGTTTCACCCCAATTCGGAGAACTAATAGAGATAGAAATATAGAGAGGGAGACAGGAATGAGGTTTAGTGATATAATTTAATCTCCACGCTTGACGTGAAAGGGTTAAAAAGTGGCACAGTGGTTGGGCACTTAAACACGTCTGAATAATTTGCAACATCTGTCGTATTTAAAGTTTATTTATTAAATTGAGGTATATTAACCATGTACTTTTGTAGCACATTATGTATGTAGTGTGCTGAAACTTTATTAGTGATTTTAAGCACAGTACTAATAAAAGGACCTTAATCTAAGGCTTGTTATTATTAGTATCCTTATAATGCAGAAATCGTGTTAGGGTTGCAAGTCGATGGTAAAATAATATACTTCAAAATTGATTATGTCATGGAGTGGTCGATAGTAAAACTTTAACTGTCATATTAAACCCTTGATATAGGTACCTACCTTCGTAAAATCCCAGAATAAAACGAGACGCCATAAGGCTACTTTACATAGTTGACCTCATTTCTTTCTCACCTTCTTTATGACAAAAATAATTATATGACACAATTCCATGCTAACTGAATGAGTTTTAATAAATTTTTCATATCAATTGTAGATATACGAGTATAATTTGACTTCATAGAGGGCATTTTATATCAACGTTGATGACTGAAATGAGTCAATGCTAGGAGATAAAGTTGTCTTTACACATTTTTTATTATTGTAAAACAGTACTTATATACTTCACTATAATCGGTGTATCAATGTACACCTAGTAATAAAGAATAAATAAATTAGAAAATACGCGAGAATATGATTGTGCTGAATCTCATCGGAGACTAGACATCTGAGAAAAAAGGCAACACAAGAAAGAAAATATCAATCCCAGGTGATATACACAAATACCATAATACCTGTATAACAAATACCTTTATCTCACGCGCGATGCTAGAATAGATCAACACAAGAAAAGCTTTCTAAGCTAAAGGATAATAATATACATGGCTACATCTGTGTCTCCTTCTCGAGAATATATGAAATATCAAAAATGTAGCATCGGTTACAGTTTTTGAGTCCGAAAACATACGTTACTGTGTCTCACCTCACGAGAATGGATTTATTATTAACGATAGAGATGTCCTTTCTCTACATTAAAAATAATTACCAATGTGAAAAGACTTTGAAAAATAGTTATATTTTTTATAAGTTATTAATTCTTTACTGTAAACTTATTACAAGCATTTCTACGCAAAAAAAAAACAGATTTAAATTAAACATAATCAATATACAAAAGGCCAATTCATCTCAATTGCAAATTTTCTTCTAAATATCAAAATGTTTTGTTCCAATACTTTTGAAAACTTTTATTGAAAAGACTTGTGAAAAGTAGAAACTCCAAGGTGTAAATAAAAAGAAGGTTAGAATGTTACTCTATTTTCATCTGTCTTTTCATCATTCTTTTCAAGATATATTTCTGAAAAAATTATATCGTAATATTATCAACAATGACTTTAAAATATTTTTCTCAAATTTAATCAAGTCGTCATTTAGGTCCGAATTGGAGTGGCGCTCCTGCTTGTACTACTTTATTGAATTATAGGTTAGTAATACGAGTACAGTACACAATATGTGAGGGTTTTACGGGGGCATATGTATCAATGTGTATCATTGATAATCCTACGTTTCAGCACGACGTGATCTCTTGCTAAAGCTGCCACTGGTGATTTGTTTTATATCTCTTTCATATTTATGAGATTTACCGTCGACTGGTATGCGACTAGTGCATTATTAAGATTTTCTATTTCATACTCATTTTCATGGATGGATTCTTCTCAAATAATCATGAAGTATTAGTATCTTGTATTTAACTGCTACTCGGTATATCATGGCAATGCTTTGAGGATACAGCGAACTTTCTTATTGGCTACCTGACCACTCAAGTATTCACACTGCATGAATTGAACCATAAAATAAAGAAGATATTAAAATCTCCACATATAAAGTAAGTTTAAATGAAGGAACAATAAATATATTTATTTGTACATGTTCGATGAAAAGAGAGTAAGTGTATTTTGTACCACTTGTTATAACTATGTAATTTGATGATTTAAAAATAATTCGAAAGGCGAATTCCGATATTGTAGCTATAGGTATGAAGAATTCATTGATAGTTGGTATCTGTGAATTAAAAAGGAATAACAAAATTCTTCTTCAAACGAAAGTTTCTTCTTTCACAACAAGTTTTATAAAATACTAAGAAACAAAAACATTTAATTAAATACAAAGCAGATATAATGAAGTAAATATACACTCAGATATTTGAGTCATGTGAATGTTGGAGTACCAATTAATAAGTATGTGCTGTCGATAATTTAAGTATCCGACTGGAGTTCATTGTAAATGTCAACATTGTAAAAAAGGCCGGGATTGGAATATTTATGATGAAACAGCTAGCCATCGTCTCGGGACTTAATAACACGAGTTGGCTAAAGAAAATTCTGTAAGCATGATGTAATAACAAAACATAACGAGTTTTGTATTTTGAGATGTATGTAAAAATAAAAAAAAAACAAATACGAGCTAAATATCAAAGTTACTCCTTAAATAGGAATATCAGATATGGACGGTTCAATGTTGAACATATCACTTAAAAACTTCAAAAAAGAACACTTATTTGAAAAAATCATTTCTTGCTATTCAATAATAATAATAATAATAATAATTCTTTATTCAAATAATATTGTTTACAATTACATAAATTTACAACAAAAGACAATGAAAGATACATAATAATATGACAGCCACACTAGCCATAAGGCTGTGTCGTGGCAGAGAAACAATAAATTTATCATGTTAAACAATAACAAAAATAAACAACAAGTGAGTCAGTATGTCAGTCTGTGCAGATAGTTAAAATGAGTTATGTCATGAGTGAGTGAGTCAGTGAGCGAGCTAGCAATTTAGTCAGTGAAAGAGTGAGTCAGTGGGTGAGCTCGCACCTGAGCCAACGAAAGAGCAAGACGAATGAAAAAACAGAATATGTCAGAATATGCCAGAGAGGCGACTCAACAGCCACAACTGAACAAAAACCCAATAGTCTCAGTAAATATATACATCAAATCATTAAATTTAACTCATCAAATTACACTCATCAATATTATAGATAATTTCATTTTTTGTAAATTATGATTGATATAATATTCTGGTGAAATAAAATGAATTCGTGAGCATGTGATGAGAAAAAAACATCTTTCCACAAACGCCATACATGCACTCGCACTGCATACATTCTATTACACAATCACCCTTCTGGGGTAGGTAGAAAGGATTGAACATCACTTATTCGTGTCCTTGTAAACGTCTTTTGCTTTTATGAGGAATAAAGTGAAACAGCTACGAAAAAAGTTTATCTCATCCAATTATTTCCAAGTAGTGAATGAACATACATCTGAATGATGATGCAAATAATTGTTAGAGATATTACATAATATGCAATAATGTTACACTTTCAAACCGCAGAATAAATGAGCATATTACGGATATACATATGTAGATTCCATAACTAAATGCAAATTTCACAAGGTAAGGTAGGTAGTCGTTCACTCATCGGTGTGATGATAATTTAAAAGCGTGTATCCGGTACAGTTCTATCTAAAATGTTAATAGGCTCAAACCACACCCTATTTTCAAATGTCACAATGTAATTACAACTACTGAAATAATGTTCAGACATTGCAATTAAGCGGTACGAAATTGACGATAATTTCAAAAAGGGACAAAGCGATATTCTGCCGTCGAATTAATTTAAATGAAAATTTTACCTACACTTTGACATAAATCCCGTAAAGCTTTACAGAAAGCAGGTGTAGTAAATTTGATTAAATGCTGTATTCAGTGCAACTAATTACATATAATTAGGTTTGAG
Organism: Athripsodes cinereus; assembly: GCA_947579605.1. Taxonomy (NCBI): domain Eukaryota; kingdom Metazoa; phylum Arthropoda; class Insecta; order Trichoptera; family Leptoceridae; genus Athripsodes; species Athripsodes cinereus. The sequence goes on from OX388315.1 coordinate 9,923,480, forward strand.
TGATAATCTAATATCATAAAAGGAATATAAATACATGTAGAAATACATTTACAGCTGTCAATGTCAACCAATATAATACGCATTACGCTTGTCTAGGAAATTCACCGACATGACTATTCACCGATTGTAATATTACCGGCATACAATTCACCGACAATTGAAGGAGACTCACCATCCATCTGAATACCATAGAAGTCTGGGAACTTCCATTTATCCGAAATTCGAAGGTGCCATATTAAATTCATCGACAGATATAAAACAATATAATGCTGACGTGATTCGAAGTGTGGAGTCTTTGGGAGAACGTTTGACAATCTGACGAGGTATATACTCGCAAAAGGGGCCATTTGGAACATTTTGTGTGTACTAAAAATTTATACAGGTGTATATTTGTCGGTGAATTATTCTATATGTGAATTGTCCTATCGGTAAATGATACTCGGTGACCCAAGTGGCTTCCGCATTATGCATAATATACAAAATGTTTGGATAGCAAAACGATTTCAATACATTAGTGTACTTACACGCAAATATTACAAAAAATATTATTCTCAGCATAAATAAAAACAATGAAAAGGATATGCAGGTTGATAGTAATGCTTTACACATTCAAGTTCAACTGCTGAATATAAAAGCGAATTTCAAACAAGATTGTTTAATGCCCTTCTACGTGATATTTTTAGTATGTTGACAAGCTTAGAAATATTTCTTTTTTTTTATAAAAACAAATTTCTCAACAGAGAGTTTATAAAAAAGTCACATATGTCTCTTCCCAAGATGAATTAATGGAAAAAAAATTCCCACAATGCCATCAAAAAATGTTTAGATTTGCAATGTTGAAAATTTGTATTGCAAATGGGTCCCTAGTCAAGAATTATATCATATTATGATATATTACATAGGAAAGTGCACTTAAGTATGTGGACCTAAGGGAAGAATAATAATATAATAGTTGATGAAAGTTTACTATTAACAAGTATTTATATGGCGTGGGTTTAAGGATCAAAACATTCATGTTATCAGTATTTATTCATCTCTAGAAGGGTTCGATGGTGGGAAAACTAAGGGATTTAGGCTTAGGTTACTTACCAGTAACCAGCCTAAATTATATAACACGGGAGCATCACATTAGGTATATACATATTAGTACTAAATAAGAAATACTTCAGAGTTGGCAAACAGAACATTATATTGTAATATAATAGATAATATTTATACCGGAGAGTAACAAGTTATCATTAGGAAGAGAGACCAACTTGGGCTCCACCACACAGATAACTTGGAGAGTTTTCGTGTAATCTCTGTATTTATGTACATATAATAATATGATAAAATTTGTATTTCACCACTAGAGGATCCTAGATAGTAAATTTTGATAGAGCAAAATACTATTCCTTAATAATTTGCTTTAACATCCATAAATTTAGGCGTCAATAATTAATTATAAGGCTTTGCAATTATAAAAAAACTTTCAATATCTAAGAGCTTCTAAAATCTTTAAGAGATATATATTATAAAGAGCTTTATAGAATCGATATGAAGTTGTAAAATGAGACGTATTTAAAAAAAATGAGTGATTAATCTCATTCAAAGAATCGGGACAATAAATACTTTTTATATTAATAATATTTTCAGTTAGTAGGATAGCTGGTTATATATGTGCTCACATAAAAAAAACTTTCTAAAAAAAAATACGTTGACGATAGTCGACAGACATAATATAGCGTATAAAAGTTTTGTAAATAATGATTTTATATCTATCTAGTGTAGATTCTAATACGAGTATGGTGTTCACGATATACAATAAACATGAAGGAACAATCCTTGTTATCTACAGTTATAAAAACAAGTAAGTAATAACTTGTAATGTACGAGTTTCCATCGACAAAAAGTAATAATAACAAAGTAAAATGAACATAATAGTAAATTTTAAAAGTAATAAACGTTGTCGTATCAGTAATGAATTGGTTTGGTACCAGAAGAAAAGAAACGTTCTCTTAATATTATGAGAGTGAAACCATCCAATGACCTAAAGTTGGATTTGGTTGTGAAATATAAATTAACTAAAGGTTTTACTACACAAAAGACAAGTTTAACGAGTTTTGAGTCATCCTACAAAAAAGGATACTTATCTTTGTGAAATATATTAGACACAAGCCTATTGGTTTCAAATACCCATTGGATTGAAAAGGAAACCTATTTATTTTAATGGCGAAACTCCACCTTTCCTTGATCAGATAATATTCCAACTACATAAAGGATAATGCTAGTATGTCACATCATCACTCTGGAGAACATTTCCATATTTCACAGCAAATGGTTATAGAGAGGTGATGGGAAGGAGTTTTCGGAACATCAATTACGTTTATTAAACAAATTGCTACAAAAACGGTAACTCAGATATCCAACAGGGGGATTTCGTAAGTCAAATAAAATTACTGATATAAAAAGAGGTAAAAACGGATAAAAACTTCTTCCGAAGATATTTATTATCAAAGCTTATTATAAATCGGTTATTATGAGCACGTAGTTCTCTCTATCTTTCAAATACACGTGACGTCCTGACTTATAAATGTACCATATACAAACTTATTAATCATTATAGCGAGCGTTATGTATAAATCACTGAGTAAGATAGTAATGTACTTTTTTCATCAAGTTTTTTTTAATACCGGAAGGAGTTAGTCAAGCGTCCAATCTCTCTGAGTGGACCTATAAAATAGAAAAATGGTTTTCATTGTTAGAAGAAATGTGATAATTGCGTGGAAATACTCGTAACTCAATGTAACGTGTGGATGACATATTATAGTTATAATGTATGAGACGTGAAAGATTCTTCTACAAGTATGTATATAAAATAGAATGTTGCAGGAAACACGTCTTTGATATTCTCATAATAGAGATGGAAGTAGAAAACAGCGAAGGTAGTAAAAGCTAAGTAACTTATTACAACGTACAACGTGAAGATAGGAGTATTGAGATGAGAGGTGCTCGCATCGATTTCATGTAAATTGCGATAATGCGCTCAACTAAATTACTTTTCATGTTTCAATCTCGAGTCAAGTCGAAAATCTCTTTGCACTAAAGAGCGACGGAACGTAAAATAATAACAGGCATACTTCGACAAATAAGTAGATGAAGATTTGAAGTACTAATGCATATAGACGCATGTTTATATGCATTAGTACTTCAATAATAGGGCTTTATTATTATCTCAGTGTACGTAACTAACAACAGGAAAATAATTAAACTCTGTAGGTATATTTGGTTACAAAAATTACAACTTTTATTTATATATATTAAAGATATTAGATTTTTCACAAATATATCGTTGTTGTTATTAAAAAAGCTCATTATCTAAATTGTTTCTCTAAAATTTATTGTATTGTATAAATAAAATACCTATATCTTTAGTATTGATGTTGTATCTTTTATGTTGTTAAAGTGTGTAATATATTTTTATGAAATCTAACAGCATTACTCTTACCAGCAAAATAAGAAAATCTAATTCGTTTTAACTGTTTTAATTTTTTTTATAAAAAATATTTTTTATAAATCATGCAGATAATGCCTGATTCCTCGGCAACGCAGATATTATGATGGATAAGTGTAGCTGGAGTAAATGATTAAAATAGGACGAAAAATTGAAAAAGACGAGTGAAAGTTGATCATTCAAATATTGAAAGTTCTATTTATTACCACGAACAAGATACTTTACTAGAAGTCTTCATAGAAATCAGTGCCTGTATTGCATAACTCAATGTTTTATTATTGACTGCTGAGTAGATGTCATTTCATACATAGTACAAAGCAAAGGATGACAATAATACTGATACGTGACACACACACGTAACACGTAAGTGAAATATGAACAAAAAATAATAAGAAGCTGATACAGATAACAACAGTAACTACGTAGTATCTTATAATGAACGGAATGCTATGTCAGTTTTCGGAGGAAATATATAGTTAGATGAACCTTGAAGAAGAGAAACTATTTCGTTGGTAAAGTCTTAGTAAATTTTAACCTTTTTGATATTAAAGGTAGGATAGGTAGATTGAGAAAGAAATGAATTCCACTGTATAAGTCCACATCAATTTTTAAATTAACTCATAGAAAAAAATCCCAAAAACCGCTCCGATATCACTCATATAATTCTTGTCACTTATCAATAAGAATACGATTAATGTTTAATAAAATTTTCAAAAGAAAATATTCAGTCCCTTTTCAGATATTTGGTTTCAAAATTTGCATTTTTTCACATAAGTGCAAAGTTCGACTAGTTATAGAAAAAGAAGGACTTTCTTAAATTCATTTGCATTGCTTCTGAGGGTAGTGACATAAAATATCTCTGTAAATAAAAAATTATGAATGATGATATTTGTTGTTTTCATTCTGAAATGATGATGCGAAAATGAGAAATTTTCAATTTTAGAATTGTAAATTTGAAGCAAAATTTAGTAATTTTTTCGATAGATATCGATGATCAAAAATATTTTATAAGCTAGAAAATTTTGTACTTAAAATATATTTTTTTAAATTATCTTGATATGTTAATAAATAAAAAAGATATAATAATTTATCTAAAGATCTACTTTCATTAAAAATCACCCACGGCACGTTACAAAAATGGCCGCCAAAAAAAAATTTTGAGAGAAAAAAAAAAATAATACTTGTTTGAAAGTCTCAAAATATCAGGCAATTAACAGGCAAAGTATAAAAAAAAATCTAAAACATTGAGCAACATGGTCTGGTTGTTTTGAACAGGAATTAGCCTATATCGTCTTACGGCCGGTCTCAATAAGCGATCTATCTCCGAACTTTTGTTAAAAATCGATCTATCTTTCCGTTTTTCCGTTTCAATAAACAAAGCTGAGACAGAATCGCTATCCAAATTCTCTATCTATCTCTCGGAGTGCTGCAAGTTATAGAATGTATGGAAATCAACGAAAATGCGTTTCAATATCCTAACTCAAGTTGCTTGTCGTATCCGTGGTAACAAATTTTTATATGATTTTGTTATCGCCGGATTTTGACAGATTGACAGTGGAGTTAAGTGTTTTGACTTTTTGAGGTTGTGGTAAAATAAAAAATGTTTTCAAGCGATCTAGAATTATTCGAAGCTGGAGTATTTTATTCTGACGAAGATCCTATGAAGCAATACCAGAGAATTGATTATATGTCCGAACTTTCGAGCAAAGAGTTCACATACCGGTTCCGTTTGAACAAAACTGAAGTGAATAATTTGTTGACAGAAATAGTGCCAACACTACGTGTAACGTCTTCTCGTTACATATCCTATAAGCTTCTTTATTCATATGTTATGTCCACAGTTAATACATTATTCTATAGTCATTTCATCATCATCATCCAGGATAGGTAGGAATAAATAATAAAGTCTAATATGTAAACATTTTTTGGTTTTAATTGATAGCTAAATAAATATTTAAACATGAAACAAAACTAATTTATTATTTATCCATACATTTATATATACCTATATATTTTATTATACAAAAATACACGCCACAAGCCTTTACCATGTTTGGATACAATTATACTAATATGAACAACAATCGCTTCCTGGCAGCTTTCTTCAAATTCTCCCACTTCAGTCGCAGCTGCTCAGAGCGCCGAAAATCTCCCGTGTCAGCAGAATATTGGCTCGCAATCGCCTTCTACTCCTTTTAATTTGTTGTTGGTTGCGTTGGTGGATTTGGTAATAACCGATATTTGATTATATTATCCAGCCCCTCAGGCTGCCCACTGTGGCGCCTCCAGTGTAGACAAACTTTGCGCAGTGTAGAATTCGGATAAATGGAAGTCCCCAGACTTCTGCGCTATCCGGGTGGTCGGTGGGTCTCGTTCAATATATATCTAACAACAACAACACTTGGTCCTTTCCAAGAGGTTTTGCTTTCACCTGAAATTTAAGGCATTTATTTATCAGATATACAACAAGGCTGGTGTTATTTCTTACAACTGCACAGAACTGTGACACGGATTCCAGCATACAATATAATACAACATATATTATATTATATGATCATTAAAAGGAAAACAGTATTATTTACTTACATTTTAGTGACGATTCCATATTAATTTCGTTATTTACAAATGCAGCAGACAATACACGCACCGAAAAAGATGACACGACGAGAAATGACAGGAAAATCAACACCGCCACACGGTAACTATGGTAATCGGAAGGAACAGCGATACGAATCCTATCTATCTCTGGCCACTTACTTTTTCTTTATTGAGACGCGGGTCGAAGAACGATACAAATTGGAATTTTATCTCGGATCGCGTTGACAAGGCTACCTCGGTTATGTTATTGAGACCGGCCATAAGAAGACATCAAAAGAAGATGTTTAATAATATTCGTGGATAATATCTATTTCCACGAATTCCTAGCTAAAATACCATATTTTTAGGCTTAAAGACATTCGCCTTCATGCATAAAAGTCTATAAGAATCAGCAATTTTTTTCACCCTAAGATCTTTCAAGAAGATATTAATCCATACTTATATAATAGGGCAAGTCCATCTATCTTGTAATATCTTGCAAGTTACAACATAGTACATTGTGATTGCCACTACACACAAATATAATCTACTCGTAAAAGTGTGGGTACAATATCAGAAGCATTTCTGCTCTCTCCTTTGAGAGTTTTTCCGGAGATAAACGAAGATTTTCATCTGAGATGTTCGAAGAAGATTCAACAATAATAATTATCTCCAGGAAATAGTAACTGGCTGTAGGTATAGTTACTTAAGGTTAGGAAGTATCTACTTCACAAAGGTGGCACAGATAGAAGTTCAGTACAAGGAAACCAAGATAAAACACGGTAAGGAATTTTCAGAAGGATAATACTTATGAAGATAGATTTATGAGAACTACAATGGTTAAGATATTCATTTCTTCTCCCTAAACATCGTTCCACGTTTTTGGTATAAACATCACTGAACCAAAAAAAAAACACTGAACCAGAGGCTTTTATTGGTATTTTACACCTATATTTTGTACCTTTCTAGAAGTATGTGCTATGCTGTAAGTACAGAAAAGAGTAGAAGAACGTGTATAAGGACCATTAAAAATTTGATAAAAGATTACGTCTAATGACAAACTTTTTTTATTTTTTAAGAATATAACGTTAAACAACAACGTCTTCCATAAAAAAACGAAAACAATCCAAAAGTTTATATTGCGATCGCAACATCTTTGGAGGATTTACTTTACATTTTGAAACAACTTTTATTAAATAAAGATTACGGCTGATGGTTTATGATAGAGATTCTACTTAAGTTCGGTTAGTTTACTTTATGTGGAGGAGCAAAAATTTTTGTCGTTAAGTAAAATAGACGATCTTTACGCTGAAAACTTGAGAAAATGGAACATAAAATAATATATGATATTGAACAAAAGTCATACTTGGATAATATCGTTGTAATGAGCGATCAATAGAAGTAACTGAGGTGGATGTTCGGAAGCTGATTATATATTAGTAGGAAGTTTAAGGTACTGAATTTATTAACGGGGAAATGAAAGAAGCTCTTGAATATTTTATGAAGCGAATAAAGAATAAAATAAATACTTATTTATGTTCATAATCTTTTATAAATTTTCAGTACTTAAATGTTAAAATAATATTTAATTATTTTCGTCGTAGGTTAAGGAATATCCTGTGCGAGATAACATACGTTTAAAAATTATGATTATATAATATTCTCATTAGTTTTTAGTCATAAAATTAACAAAATCCAGCGAAGCTAAATATTTTTGGGATTCGGAATGGAAAATTGGGGTTCGAACGGGTAGTAGGGCTACGATGGGGTATACTTTGCTGGAAAGTGTACTTCTATAAAATTTCGTAATGCGCCATGTTGCAATAACACCTGCAACACTACTACCAAGTCCAACTCATTAGCGTCCTCGAGTGGTCACCTGGCCCCGCGAACCCTGGGCAATGTGGCCACTGACATAACCATCAGTGTCATAGCAGATAATGAGTGGGCGAATGGCGAGTGTCCGGCGCCATAAAACCGGACCCCCCCAGCTAAGGGAAGATGACCCCTACAGAAAAACCCATTAGAGAAGGCAACGGGAAACCACTCTGATTACCTTTTCCCGGGATATTCACTATGGCGAGGAACACAACAACGGCCCCTAGTCCCGGGCAGCCCTTCAATGGGCAGGGGGTGCTAAGAATCTCCCGGCTCAAAATAGTGAAGTCGCAACTGAGAATAGGAACGTGGAACGTGAGAAGTTTATATGCTGGCAAACTGGATAATACCATACAAGAGATGAACAGATTGAACATTGGTATTCTTGGTATTAGTGAACTGAGATGGACAGGTAATGGTATACATCAACACGAGAAAGGGAACTTATATTACTCAGGAAGTGACCCACAGGATAGAAACCATAGAAATGGAGTCGCTGTATTCGTAATGAAAGATTATGTAAAATTTGTTAAAAACTTTATCCCAATCTCTGATAGAATAGTCCTGCTTCAACTACACTGTCAACCAACCAATGTAAACATCATACAAGTGTATGCACCGACAGCAGATGTAAGATACGACAGTGATGTGGAGGCCTTGTATGAATCACTAACCAATACTCTCAATAGCTTGAAGGGAGGTGATATAAATTTTGTCATTGGAGACTTTAATGCCAAAGTTGGTAACGGCCGTCGCTCTTATATTGTTGGCGAACATGGACTAGGGGTGAGCAACCAACGAGGTGAAAGATTATACGAGTTCTGCCAGGAAAGAAATATGGTAGCAATGAACACCTGGTTCAAACTTCCAAAAAGGAGGTTATATACCTGGAGGTCCCCTCAAGATGGAACTATATATGATGTTGTAAGGAACCAAATCGATTATATTTTAGTGGACCAACGTTATAGAAATTGTGTAAAAAGGGTTACTACATACCCTGGTGCCGATATCGGTTCTGATCATGTGCCATTAGTAGCCGACGTCCAACTGAAATTGAAACAAATAAAAAAGCCTAAACCATCAATCCGAATAGACACATCCAAAATCCAAAGTGATGTAATCAGAAACACAATCTCACAAGCAATCAACAGTGGAATGAGGCAACTCCGTCAGGACCCTCCTGAAGAAATACAAACACAGTGGGATGAATTTAAAACACTAATCAGCGAAAACTGTAAAACTCATCTTAAAGCTGATGGACATAGAAAGAAAAAGAATTGGATGACGGATCATATCTTGGACCTGATGGATGAGAGACGTAAATGCAAAAATAGTGAAACACAATACAAGCGATTGCAGAAAACAATTAGAAATGAAATAAAAAAGGCTAAAGAGGAGTGGATGAAGTCGCAGTGCGATGAACTTGAAATGTACAACCGTAGCCATGATGCATTTAAGCTACACAAGAAACTCAAAGAAATGACAGGCACTACAAGAAAAAGTACTCCATCATGTTTGGTTGACGAGTCCAATAAACTGATTTTGGATGAAAAAGATATTCTACAAACATGGGAAAAATATATCTATGATATATTTAAGGACAATAGACCTGATACTGATGTTTCTACCAATTTGTACGGACCACCAATAATGAAATCGGAAGTTCTTCACGCAATGCAGACCTCTGACAATCGTAAAGCATGCGGCCCAGACGACATCCCAGTTGAGGTGTTGAAGCTCATTGACAATGACAATATTGACTATCTATTGAGACTTTTTAATGCAATATATGACACGGGGAACATACCCCACAACTGGTTGAAATCCACCTTTGTGACGCTACCTAAAAAACAACACCCTAAAAAATGTGGAGACTACAGATTGATTAGTCTCATGAGTCACGTCCTGAAGCTATTTATTAAGATAATACATGCCAGAATACGTGGTAAATGTGAGCAAGACTTAGACGATACACAGTTTGGTTTCAGGAACGCATTTGGAACACGCGAAGCACTATTGGCTATCAATGTATTGTTACAAAAGTGACGAGACCAAAGAAAAGAGGTAGTTGCATGCTTTATTGACTACGAAAAGGCATTTGACAGGGTAAAACATACTGACTTAATAAAAATGCTTGTCGAATGCAATATTGATACCAAGGATTTAAATTTTATTAAAAATCTGTACTGGCTCCAAACAGCCGAAATAAGACATGGATATGAGAAATCAAACGCAATCCAGCGAGGCGTGAGACAGGGTTGTATCCTTTCTCCGTTATTGTTTAATCTCTACTCCGACTATGTCTTTAAAAGAGCCCTCACCAACACAGACAGGGGACTGAAAGTCAATGGCGTTGTGATAAACAATATTAGATATGCCGACGACACTGTTTTACTGGCTGAAAGTGTCAATGACCTTCAAGACCTCCTTAATCTTGTTGACGAGTCCGGTGAAAGACTGGGGCTAACCATAAATATCGGCAAAACCAAATGGATGACCTTCGGACGGCTTGATTACAGTGGGTCAGTATTGTATTTGAACGGCCGTAGCGTTGAAAGGGTGGAGAAATTTAAATACCTCGGCAGCATACTAACGCAATCTCTTGACCCAGATGTAGAGATAAAATGCAGAATTGAGGCAGCAAGAGCTGCATTTAACAAAATGAAACCACTCTTCTGCAATGACAGCATAAATTTGAAGCTCCGCCAAAGAATGATTAAGTGCTATGTATGGTCTGTTTTATTGTATGGATGTGAAACATGGACCTTAAAAGTCAATACAATGAACAGACTGGAAGCATTTGAAATGTGGCTCCATCGCCGTATGCTCAGAATTCCCTGGACCGACATGGTTACCAATACCGAAGTCCTGAGGCGAGCTAGAGTTGACAGGGAGCTGTTATCAATCATCAAGGTTCGGAAGGTTTCACATCTGGGTCATGTTCTGCGTGGAGAAAAATACCACCTTCTCCAACTGATATTGAAGGGGAAAATTGAGGGACGCCGAGGTCCCGGTAGGAGACAGATGTCCTGGCTGCGAAACATAAGGGAGTGGACCGGCATCCGAAGTGTGGAAGAGCTGTTCCGAGCAGCGCAGGACAGGGACAAGTTCGCCGAGGTGATCGCCAACGTTGGGGGGACCCGACAAGGCACTTGAAGAAGAAGAAGAATGGAAAATTCAAGACGAACAATAAATATAATATCAACGAAGGAAAACGTTTTTTGGAATCCGGGATGGGATAGGGACTTAGAAAGAAAGCAACTGACTGGTGCTTGAGTGAACGGCGTACTTGGACCTATTGTCACCAATAACAATGTATCGAACATGGCAAATATACAATACCATTCTGGTACAGACACTTATGTATGCAAGCAAAACAAGTATGCATGCAGTGGTTGAAGAAATACGAAAGTGGAACAAATGCTGTATTAATTTTAAACCTTATAACTGTCCTATCAACAGAACACGATGGAAAAGAGTCTATTAATTAATAGAGATTCTGAATCTATACGAATGATCTTCCTGTGTGAATGGATGAAAACCAGTGTTCTTTTAGGCCAACGAAAAAAAAATCGATTGGAAAATATTTATAAAACTCGGATATTTTACTTTGAAAAATATGATAACTCGAAATTATTGCTTGAATAAACATTTTAATGAAAAGTACACGTTAGCTTAAAATAAACATTTTTTTCCAATCACGCTTGATATCAGTGTATATAATATGTCGAAATAAAATAAAAAAATCGTCCAACCGTAAAAATAAATCTCACAGACAAATTAAATGTGTAGTAATGACTTTAAAGTTATATAAGCAATGTATGTAGGTAGATAAAATATGAGCATATAAATCATATGGCTTAGGGCCGATTTTATAAACACTAGATAAAACTTCCGTAATGAATACGAGCAGTTATCCAGTCGTAAGTAATAATTTCCATAGGCAATTTTATAAACGTTTTTTATTAACGAACAGTTGTCAGAAATAGTTACGACCCGTAATCATAAAAAATCCTAATACTGGTAACAATTTCTGACATTTGTTTATAGTTACGAAATACATCTATGATTCAACTGTCATTTCTGATAAACAAATTTTGTGTGGTGCCCCGTGCTTTTGGAGTATTGAGAGCTGTCGGAGTGTTTTTTTTTTGGATTTCTTAAATCTGTTCACTATTTAACAATCACAGGTAAGTATCTATTTCATGTCTGACACATAAATATATTTAGCTAACTTCAATAACATCCGATCGCTAAGTACTTAGTTGATGGAAAACTGTTTGCTATTCTATCTACAGTTTTGCAGTGAATTTAATCACATTCTTCATTTGACAAATGTATTAAATAAAAAATTTGTTTCTCATACAATTATTTCATTATTTATAGATATGGACAAGAGGAAAAAAAGTAAAAATTTTACAGGGGAAGAGTTAAGCTTACTTTTAACTCTGATCGAGGGGTCTCCCAGCTTGACCAGTAAGAAAACAGATGCCGTGAGCAACTCAACGAAGGAGTCACTTTGAAGTCACTGGCTGAAAGTTCCAATGTCAATAGTTCCTTCCACAGAGATCTGTCCTAAATAAAATTAAAATGGGACAGTTTGAAAAAAAAAAGTGCCAAGAAGCGGGCTGCAGCCATATATCTTAATAACCGGTTCGTTTGTATAATATTTTCATAAATAATAATACTTCTTCTAATAAATTATCATCCTGTTTCTGATAAACTTACGTGTTGCAAATTATAAACATTTTATAGAACCACTGGAGGGGGGAAAACCCAAATCCTGCCAGATCCCATTTTGGACCGGACCATGAGCCCTGCACATCTTTTAGAGCTGTTGCCACCAACTTATGTACCAAGGAGCCTTCCATATCTTTAGTGGCTGACGAGATGTGTGCCAATGAGCCCTCCGTATCGATACCAACTGACAACGTGTGGAAGGATTGGAATCCCGCAGCGTTGCGGAGACCCAAAAACCAGAAGTTGATGGTCAAAAAAAAAGAAAAACTTAGATGAAGAAATGAAACAGTCAATTCGTCATCCTCTTAACATAAACTAAATTACATATTTTAATAATTTTAAATTAAATATCCTAATCATGATAATTTATTATTGCTCGTCTTTTATTATTTGATTTACAACAAGTTTTATTTTATGATTTATTTGTGTTAAGTATATGTATCATATTGTTTATTAATTATGATTTTTTTTCTGTCTGTCACGTATTTCTTATATATTTTCTACATGTAAAAGGGTCACGCCGTTTGTTATTATATAATAAAAATAAAATAAACCCATTTATAAGACTATTTTTAAGACTCAAACACTATTCATTTTTTTACAATCTTTAACAATAATTTTAGTTTTCTTTCATATATACCTCTATTACTCATAACTGTAAATGTCTCTATTAATAATTATTAGTACTGTAATAATAAAAGCCATGTATGTTTATTGAATTTTAATAAAATAACTGTTGATTTATTATTTAACCTCTTTTTTTTACTTAACAGTATATAATTCTAGTAATAGATAGTATAGATTGAACTCTTTTTTGTTCTCCTAGTGCCAATACAACACAATACGCGAGTGAAACCTGGACACAGTTGTAGAAGCAGTTAATGCTTCAGAAACGGGCTTGTTAAAAAGGATGTAATGTATCCATCCATGTTATTTTTACAATTAACCATTGCATGAGGTCATATATGTAAATTTAACACATGAAACTACCATACCCGATACTCTTTGTCTGTTGAGAAAGGAAAATGGCATGATAGTATCTATTTTCAATAATCTACCTACTAATTCACTTATCCAATGTTTTCTTTCACGAGAGTTTGATGGAAAATAATAAAATGGAGCATTCATAAAACATCACTCTTTTTGCACCCTCTGTAAATTAACTTAATCACGTTTTTATGTTCATGGTCATATATATGTAGGTGTGTAGAAAAAGGCTAAATAAATAACGTAAGTTTGGTGGTAAAAAGTTTTATTTCAAGCAAAGTTAATAAAAGAAAATAAAGATATAATATGAAAGAGTGATAATTAAAAAAAATATTCTATTTTCATCTTCACAATCTGAAATACATAAAAATTTAAGGAAATAATATTATATTCTTTACTGTAAATCATTCCTCATAGGTTTCACAAATCAAAATGGCGCCTGAATAATGACATGACATTTTGTTATTGTCGTTGCGATAGCAATTTGATAAAATACGATTCGTAATACGTTTAACTAGCCAAAATACAGCGGTAATCAAATAACGCATGCTTAACCCGGTGCATGATCTACTATGGTTTTATAAAATCGGAAAATCGGTAATTAAACCAAACTTTGGTTAAAATTGGTATCAAGCATTACGAACGGATGTTTATAAAATCGGCCCTTAGTAAATCAAAGAGCTGTAAATAACCATATAGATACAGATATTCTCTCTCTATACGTAATCATATGGTATATTATTTCAATACTATGCAAAGCAATATACACAATCATGGCGTATTATTTACATGATCCACTTATGCGAATACTATTTACATCAGGAGTTTCAAATTAATGGTTAATGATAAAACTTTGCAAACGAATATCGAAAGTTTTAATTTCATATCACGTAGGTTGTGTATTTTGAGATTAATTGACTTTAGAGTCGGAATGATTTTGACCATATTGCTTACTGCTAACTTTCATCTTTCATCATCATCGCCCTCAATGCTTCTCTCGGGAGCACAAGGCAGAAACCAGCTTCCTCCATTCAGAGAGTCTCTGTGCCAATCGCGTTAACTCTTCCCACGACATTCCCTGCGTTCTGATGTCGCTATCATAGGAACGGTGTATTAATAATAATAATAGACAATTTATAATGCGCCGTTTTGTGGAATAAATCCACTTCAAGGGCGCATCCTAAAATATTGTGTTAATACTTGTAACTTAATCCTAAAACATATGTATTTATGAGCAGATTATATTATAACTACACATATAAAGTAATAACAACGAATTTTACAATTTATATCAGTTAGGTATATGATAAGCCAAACAAGTGTGTTTTCAACCGACTCTTAAACAAAGCAAGAGACTGTGTCTTACGCACTTGTTCAGGAAGATCATTCCACATGGATGGTCCAGGATGGATAGGAATATTTTGGTCTTCCTCTTACACTGACCTCTGTCAGCCTGACACCTGCATCAGAGCCTGATCTAAGGGTGGCTTGCCTTTGATTTGGAACCTGTTGTCTACAGAGATCGGAAATGTATGATGGGGACATATTGTGAATGGACTTGAAAACTGTGAGGCAAATCTTAAAAGTCACTCTTTCTGCGCACTTGAGCCAGTGCAGATTTTTGAGGGTAGTAGTTATGTGAGAGCGTTGGTCCATTTTGAAAATCAACCGGGCAGCGGCGTTGAGCACAGATTGGATTCTTTGAAGCTGGTATTGTGGTAAATTGGCCAGAATACCATTATAGTAATCTAACCGAGATACCACAAAGGCATTTATTAATGTTTTAGTATCCTGGGATGTCAGGCATCTCCTTATAATAATAATAATAATAATTCTTTATTCAAATAATATTGTTTACAATTACATAAATTTACAACAAAAGACAATGAAAGATACATAATAATATGACAGCCACACTAGCCATAAGGCTGTGTCGTGGCAGAGAAACAATAAATTTATCATGTTAAACAATCACAAAAATAAACAACAAGTGAGTCAGTATGTCAGTCTGTGCAGATAGTTAAAATGAGTTATGTCATGAGTGAGTGAGTCAGTGAGCGAGCTAGCAATTTAGTCAGTGAAAGAGTGAGTCAGTGGGTGAGCCCGCACCTGAGCCAACGAAAGAGCAAGATGAATGAAAAAACAGAATATGTCAGAATATGCCAGAGAGGCGACCCAACAGCCACAACTGAACATAAACCCAATAGTCTCAGTAAATATATACATCAAATCATTAAATATAACTCATCAAATTACACCAAAAACCTCAGCATAGCCTCAGACTCTTCCACCCCAACGTCCACAAGGTACCCTCTGACCTCTCTTATGGGATTTAATTGTCGTAGTGCAAAGAAACATTAACTGACGGTGGATGAAACGTGTTTATCCATAGATAAGGAACTGTCAATGTAGGCTCCGAGAAACTTAACGTGTTTGGATGGTATGATATTGATGTTTTGGATGGATATGGGGTCGTATTTAATAAAGTGTTGTCGTCTCGGTGAAGCGACCCAAAGAAATTCAGTCTTTGTTGGATTTATTTTTAATTTATTCACTGACATCCAGTGCGAAATTTCAGAGATACATGAGATAACACCTTGCTTTAGTTGGTCTTGTGATTCTGGGGAGCAAGATTTGAAGAAAATTCGATCATCAGCATAAGAATATGTTTGGAAACCAAGTTGTTGGATTAGAAACTCGAGCTCATTAGTATATAGATTGAAGAGTAGTGGACCAAGTACCGAACCCTGGGGTACACCGTATATGCATGAGCTTTTTTCAGGCGGCGTGTTATTGAACTTGAGTTCACATTCACGTTCTGCTAGGTAAGATGCAATCCACCCCAGGAGATCATCTCTGAAGCCGAATTCCCTCTCCAGTTTTTGAAGTAGGATATCATGGTCAACTGTATCAAAAGCAGCACTCATGTCCAGAAATGAAACTAGTACCAGGCTGCCCGATTCAATGCTTAAGATAAGATCAGAGGTCGTTCTCAATAGAGTTGATTCCGTGGAATGAAACTTCCTGTAGGTGAACTTCCTGTATTGTGAAAGAGGGACGCCTGGGCCTTCATCTTTCAGTTGCTGGATATTCCTTGTGTTGAGGATCGTGATCAACATTTGTAAGGGTGTGAAAAAATTATTTCCAGCGACTCCAATTCTCAACCTTTCGCAGCACCTCATGCTAAGTTAGCCTTTAGTCGTCTTGACTCTAAATTCACGTATCGCACAAAATTAATTGTACCTACCATAGCATGTGTCATTACTGTTTATTTTTATATTTCCTAGTGAATAGTATTATTTTCTATTAATTTATTCATGTATTGTAAGGCCATTAATTTTTCCATGGATTTAGTTCTCCATCAACTCAAATCCACTTTTTTATCATGACTTGATTAAAGTTTCTTCCCACTTTTTCAAAAACCTTGCATTTCTTTTATCCTCCCAAGATTTCTATTCCAGGATAAAAGGTGTCAATACAACATTCTCCGTTTTCACGTACAATATTATCAAGCACTGTGATGGTCTGAATATATTAACAATAAGCAATAAACTTATCTAATGTGAACATATTTCTGTTCGCCAATTATTGAATATTTTCGAAAAAAAGATTGAAGGATAAAACAATTTATGCTTTATTAAACATCTCGCCAACCAAGTGAAAACTAAACATAATTAAATTTTATTTGAAAAATTACCTTTAAATCGAGTTTATCGAAATTTAATTTGCATAGAATCGCTTTCGAGTTATTTTCTAGTGACAGGTTAAAGTCATCGTACTCAGTGAGAGGGCAACTCGAGGTTATTGCCGACAAAATCACACAGTTAATCAAAGTGGTTTAATAAATAATGGATTTATTAACGATATGGCAAATTTATCTTTAGAGTTCACGGAATAGGGTTTGTGTAAGTTTTTAATTATCCAGTAAAAGGCGATAATTCGTAAAATATTACATTAAAACATTAAATAAATTCAACTCATTGATAAGATATATTTTCAGTCGCATTGTATCCATCACCTAAGACCTCTGTTAGATTACATTTATTTAAAAAAAACTATCTTTAGCCTTTTGACACTCCGCCTTATATACCAGAAGCGAGCCTCCTCAATTTCGATTCAGCGTCTATCTAATCATCTATTTCCATGAGACTCCTGATACTGTGATGCTATTGTCAAACGAAGGTGTATTGTGAAAGATGATCGTCCAGGTCTTGGGAAATCGAACGTTTTTTTAACATTCTCAAAATATTATCTAGCCAGGATCACTGTCTCTCGTTTACTACAAAAATAACGGATATTATACACAGCATCATTTGTAACATACTCATACCACTTCAAACTCGAAATTTTCCTTCTAAGACACATATTTGATAAGCTTCGTATCTTCCGCTCTCGAGTCTTTGTGCGCCGAGACTCACAGTGAGAATCTTGATATTTATATGAGATTTTTTAAATATCCACATAGTTGCAAATCTCTGAATGATGTTTGTTGATATCATTGCACAGTAGCTTTACATATAGGTATATATTGAAATGATATATGTAGATATATAGATAATATTATGGTGAATAGTCCAAAATTTTGAAAAGCGCAAACACTTTAAATAAGTAGCTCAAATACAACTCACCACTTCTATTTACATTTCAGTTCATTTTACCATTAGAATTATTATTCATAATAGCTTTTATATCCGGCTTTGATTGGAGAAAAACAAAACATAACTGAAAAGCCTATACAGTCTTCAAACAATATAATCAGTATGATACGAATAATAATAATAAAAATCTTTATTGCACAAAAAATTAACATAAGAAAATAAAAATATCAGAATTTTTACTAGACAAATAAATTTGTGCAATGGGCGAGTTTATCGCAGAAGCGCGATATCTTTCAACTAACCCATAACGAATAAGAGATCACAATAAATTTTACGTAAAAATAAAAATTCAGTTTTTAACTTGGTATACTAAAGTTTCTAGCGATTGAATATAAGACAGTATAATTTTTTTATAAAATACTTTTTTTAACACAAGTGACAACAATTTTATAAACATTTTCATCATTAGCTGGTGAAAAATGTATTCAACGAAATCAAAATGACAAACATATATAAAAAACGTATTCAGTGGTTTTCGGGATCTCCGTGTGATAGTTTTTAACTCTAGCTTTCAGCGAACGTGCTGAAGAAAGCGGCAGCACGTTCTGTCATATCACATATCACTCGTTTTATTTTATCATATATACTATAGACTATAGAGGTAACAAAAAACCCCGCAAAAATACGAACGAACGCAGTACAATATTAAAAAAAACTTGTGTACCTACTTTGAAATGCATAAAAATAATACGATTTTTTTTATGAAGGTAGGTACTTTGTGTATTTATTATTTTTTGATTAAAGAATTTATCTTTTATTTATTTCTTATCTTTTGGCTATATTTTATTTTATTCTTTCAAAGATTGGCTAGAAGACGTTTCTGTGTAACATGTCCGCCATTTTACGTAAAACTGTTCGTTTTATGTGTATTTTGTGTAAATATTGTGTTTTGTCAATAAAGTCCGATTATTATTATTCTATGATATTCAAGATCAAAGTCCGACTTAAAACGTAATTCCATAAAATTAAACGTATAATGCCTGCGGAATTTTTCGGAACATTTTGATGTAGTTTGCGTTTAAACTTTTGTTATGTTTGGAAGACCAAAGGAGCAAAATTAAAAATAAAATATCATATTGAAATGAGCAAGCACAGTATTTATAACGTGATAAAACTAGACATGTGTACGTAAATCAGTATTCTATGAGACTTCAAAAAAATACTATACTATACCATCACGGCATATCCCACAAATGGGGTAGCCAGCAGACCAGCTGCATGTAAGAAACATGCAAGCTGTCCTCTCCGTGCCAATATAAAATCAAGACATTCAGGATGGGTGGCAAACCTCATCGCTGAATTTAAGATGTAAAATGTCTTAATTTTTTCGAACACCTGCCTTTTACAGGACCCTCGAAAACTTACGGAGAAGAGTGGGAGACCAATTCTTTACCGGGTGCTCCACGGGATGATGATACAAAAAAAGCTTAATTAAAATACAAAATTCACTATTTATTTATTCAGTTGACGTTTATTTTGTAAAACTCTATGTTTATATGGAAGAAAAAACAATTTTGGTTTTAGTTTCACATAATATTTGATTGAATAGCGACCAGGTTTCGACTTACAAAGTCATTGTCAAACTAAAACATCGTACGCCAGTCATTAAAGTTTTCTTATTTTTTTTTATTGGTATGACTTATGCGCTCACATGCAACTAGTTAGCTGGCTGCCCCACTTGTGGAATATACCGAGATAGATAAAACAGATAGATAGATTTAACGTACAAAATATAACTATAAACGGGTGAGTTGATCACGCTTCTGCGATAAACTCGCCCATTGCACAAATTCGAATGTTCAGGAGTAATGTTGTAATGGTTTTTTCTACTGTTGTTTTCTCGTGTAATATATTTTTTGAATATTATTATTATCCTTAGATAAATATAAATGTATTTTAAGTTTTTGAGTCTCCTGTAAAAGGCGGGTGTTCGAAATAATAATGTCATTTTAAATCTTAAACCTAGAGATAGGTTTGAGACCCATCCCGACTTACTTAATATTTTGTTGGCACGGAGAGAAAAACTAGCATGATTATTTCATGCAAATGGTCTGCTAGCTACTCCACATGTGGGATATGCCGTGATGGTATAGTTGTAATACCTTTTATTTATTGGAAATGAATTTTTTGTTTGCAATAAATTCACGTACAATCAGAAAGCAACATATTAATGTCGTGATGATAGAGTAGGTAAATTGACAGATACTCAAAATTCGTAATGTCAACATAAATTACAGATTTATTAAACATAGAATTCTCAGTAATAATAACAATTACTTACAGTGATTCTTCTGGCTACCCTACTTGAGGGATATGCCATTATGATCTAGCAGTAGTAGTAGGTACTTACCTTCATTTCATTTAGTATAACAATAGTTGGTCATACATTGCGGGAGTTTGTAATGATATTACGTACCTATATGCAAACTTGAAGTTTAACCGAATCTAAAACTGCTACCTACTAAAAATGAGACCGAAAAAAAAACGAAAATCGATATTCATATCAACTTTAGAAAAAATACTCTAAATTAATGAGACTACAACTAATATGAAATTTAAAATTTGTAGGTGATAAATTAATAGAATAATCGATTTATATCTGTTCCCATAATAATATTTAGCTTAGCCAAATCGACACATGAATAAATTACTCGTAAATATTCTTTCTTAAAAGTTGAACACGTTTATCAGTATGAAGGATCGCAACTCAGCGTTCTTTTATCTTTATTTTTCCAAATTTCGATGCTATGAAGTCCATTTCAAGATAAATTGAAAAAAAAAAACACAGTATGTAGTTAGCTTCCAAATGACTTTTTACTAATCACCTGATGATGGAGTCGAGAGTCTCCGAAAACAAGTACGCGAAGTTAATAAAAGTCATTTGGAAGTAAACTGCATACTGTGTTTTTTCAATTTATCTTGTTCTTTAATCTAACAGAAATAGTGGTCAATGTTTGGCCGTAGCCGAAACTGAAACCTTTTTTGTCAGAAACTAGCCGAAGTCAAAATTTCGGTTGTTTTTAGCTAGATACTAGTACTACGTGTTCAGAATAATATATGTATGTAACAATTCAGAGAGGGAGATTGCCCGGGCACAAGCATCCTTGATTGAGTTTATAACCTAATACACACAAGATAATAGGCACTCACTCGTGAAAGGGGTCCAACATTAATAAATGAACCTATCTATGTATAGTAACAACATCACACTTGTCTTCCCACGGCATGTAATCAAAGTGAAAACCGTTCGGTTGTAACAACTACTGGATAATAATATTCAACGATACATAACCAAATTAAATTTACAAATGTATCATAAAGAGACATTAAAATATTCATTATTATTAAGAGTTTTGATTGGAAAAATTAAGTGAAATAATTAATATGTAAAATTATCCACTTTTTTGTAAGAATGGGTAAGAAAGGCCGATCTAACAAATACCCAAATATTAAATATTCTATATTTTCAAGTGTAACTTTGTGGAAATACATTATAAAAGATAATATTTAAATAAAACACTGTTTAATTCCACTATGAGATTGCTTTAATTAAAACGTTTTCGACTACAATGTAGTCATCATCAGTAATAACACTTGTGTTATGTTGTATTGTGTTGTATGTCAGTATTGTGTTATTACTGATGATGACTACATTGTAGTCGAAAACGTTTTAATTAAAGGACCCAAATATTGTTGACAATATTTTTTTAATATTGATATTGTTTTAGAGTAGGGATGCACAGACTTATAGGGAACAGGGGCCACTCGGGAAGATTACGAGCCAAGGACGGGCCGCTATAAGAAAATTATGTTCTAAAGAAATTATTTGTTCGCT
The DNA here is from genome assembly GCA_947579605.1 of Athripsodes cinereus. Lineage (NCBI taxonomy): Eukaryota > Metazoa > Arthropoda > Insecta > Trichoptera > Leptoceridae > Athripsodes > Athripsodes cinereus. The sequence goes on from OX388315.1 coordinate 9,945,648, forward strand.
TCTCGACACCGTATGTAATTATTGGCCTCACTCGAGTTTTGTCAATGCGCACTTTACTAGAAAGTATAAACATATTATGCACCTGATGCAAAGATATGCGCATATGTTTATTACTCCATACTAAATCCCTTAACCATGGCTGTTACAGAGATTTTAATAGTCTGCTAAAGCTATAAAACTTATAATAAATAATTAGAAAAAAGTTATGCATATCTAATCGACGAAACAAATTTTAATAAAATGAAAATATCAACATTAAAAAAGTGTTCATTTATGAGTGGCTTTGGATACATTATATCCATAAACACGTAAGGGAATATCTCATAAAATGTTAGTAAATGCAATCAATTTCAGTACAATAATGCTTAAAGCAACACAGTTCACCTTGGTCACCTACGACAATAGTTCATTGGCCAACGTAAAAATGATAAAACACGTAGGTACCTACCTCTAAGAATACTCAAAGCTTTGGAAGAAGCAATTGTTCTAAAGTTGTAAAATAAATGGCATTATAAACACACTTGAAGATTCTCAACTTGGATCGTTATTTCAGATGGTTTAAGGTCGTAATATGTTTAAAATATCTAGTGTTGTATTCTGTTCTGTACATTTCATGAACTTGTGAACAGCATTTTTAATCCTCCTTTACGAGAACAGCTACACTGTATTAGTGTTGAAATACAAATATTGTAAAAAAAAGACAATACAAAGTCTGCCTTACATTTTGTAAATAGGAAAATTAAATTCGAAGTCTGAAAACTGTTTTACGTTCTCACCGATTGATTAAATTGATATTCTACACATTGATATATGTATGAAAATGTTCTTATTTGAAATTGAAACACAATGTATCATATTCTATGTATGTTTATAAGTGGTGAGTGCATTACACCTGTATTACAAAAGCAAATAAGGGTGATACAATCATGGGTCGCCTAATAGGGCTGTTCACCACGGAGAATACAAGGGGGAGGAAAATATGATGGCTAGAAGGGAGGGGGATGAAAATAGAAGGTGAGAGTCTATGAAGAAGTTGTCACCAGTCTGTATAATGATTTTGCCGTTAGCTTGTATAACTTGATTAAACAAGGAAATATAGAGAGAGATGAAATATAGGAAAGATCGGGATATGACGCCAAACAGGAAACATAAAAGTATTTTCAGAGTAGTGAAAAGTTCTTATAAAAGAGATATTTAATCTCTAGATAATTTACAAAGTCATGTTTGATTGAGAAAGTTAATAGAAAATCGGTAATTTTTTTTAATATCTCTGAAGCTACGATGAAAAAAAGATCGTATAAAAATAAAATACGAAGAATTTGTAAAAATACGAACTCCATCTATTAGTCTTCTGTACTACATTTTTCAAAAGGTAATCTACTAGTAAGAGAAATTAAGATGATCATTAAGCAGTTAATTAACAAAAATATTAAAAAAAGAATATCGTTACTGTTTATTTATTTAATGATTTGGTTTATTTTTGTTACGCTGATACTGATAGCATAAATTTGACAAAGAATATAATAAGTTTGTTTAACATTTGCTAAATGATTTTAACGATAGCGACACCTAAAGGACAGACTAAAAAGGGTATTCAAGTATAATTTACCTGGTAGAACAACTACAAATTACTATGCAACGTTTGCTTGAACCCATGTATGGAGAGAAGAAGCAGAAGAACTACTAGGATGTAGTGATAAATATGTTTGTTCGAGTTGTAACCACTTCCAATATGTTTAGAAGCAAGAATGTTTCACTAATAACTTCAGAGTGGACCATTGATTAGTTCTCCATCCATTATTATATGCTGCGGATCCGACACTCCTTACAAAACTACAATATTACCGTTATTACAATACGGCTTCTTTCTTTGAATTGGGGAAAAATAATTATTTTTAAATGTAAGGAAGAGTGAACGATTTCAGCTAGGCAAAAAATACCAGGCATATTCTGAAAAATAAGCATATTAATATTATTTTGAGTGACAATATTTATTTCTCACTGTACATTTGAACAAAAGACTAAAGCATCATTACTAAAATGTCTTTTGGAATATGATAATTTATTAAATTAAATTACCGATTTTAAATGAAAATGATTTTTTGATTCATTTAACTGTAATCAAATATTTTTGAAAAATCGAAAAAAAATGCTAAAAGCAAATTGAAAATGTTCTATTATAAAACAGCTTCCGAGAAACTGAAAGTTTGAGAGGCTGTAAAGGTATTATCTCATCTCCCTCAGAAGCCCAGTAATCTTCAGGGATTAAATATCTATTTAGGCTGCAGCTGAAACGCAATTAACGAAACGATAGCTTATGTTAAAACGCTAAAAATAATAATTCTTCTTTTTATATCACACGACGCATCTGACGAGAAAAGCTAATTTGTGAAATTGATATCTATACGTAAGTATCAACTTAGTTAATTAAAATATTAAACTGAAATTCGGGGATTTAGTCAAATATGCTCCGGGCTTATTTGGAGCATATCGAATAAGGTACACGATAAAGACACAAAATTTCATAAATACATTTTCCAAATTACGTATTAATAATATCTGTATTTTATTATACTTAAAGAAAATATTACCACTTAGAAAACACGTCAGAGTAAATTAAATTAATGTGGAACAATAAATATACGCAATCGATTCACAACGAAAGATATAATTAGGAAGAGAAGATTATAAACATAAAGGACCAACAACAACGAAAATAACATAGTGAAAATGATTACTTTTATTATTATTATTATTATTATTATCTCATATCTCATTTATTTAACAAAACAATATTAGATTCTACATTTTAAATACAATATAAGATTAACAATAAAATTATTATTATTATTATTATTACTTTTTGTGGGGGTGTGTTCAAATATAGATAGAAATCTGTCTATGAATTAAACCGTAAATAGAAGCGAATTTTGGGTATATACTCGTACTAATATGTATGTACAAAAAAGGATATTTAGTGTTATGAGTAGTCGATACTATTATTAGGAATGAAATAGTCAGGACATACGATGGGTTCGGTGATATAAACAAGGAATTATTAGATACGCATTCGACTGAGCCGATTATCAGAGGCTAAGCTACCCTTTCCGGAAGGCTTAAAGGCTGCTGCGACTATATCAATATAAAGGGAAAGTACATACACCAATGTTAGTAGGCATATTCATTAGTTCTTTAAGTGCAAAGTTAACCACTGGATGTATGGAGAAATGGATATTGTCAACAATTAAATTTAGGGGATCTTTAATCTTTTACTTTAAGAACAAAAGTAAACATACCAAAGGGTTGCCAGGATAACATAATATTGTACTACATTATGTACGTTTGTTCATTGTTCGATATATGAGGGTCTTGATAACGTACTAAAGAAAAAGTCGTATGGTACATTCGGAATTTTCATTATCTTTAGGGGCCACGTAAATAAGTCCCTACTGAAGTGTAGATATCCTTATAAGGGCTCGTGAATCCTTTGGGATTTAGGGGCTTAATAAGGATATCCTCTGTATGTACTTACTATGAAAGGGAATAAATATGTTGTGATTTAATTGCAAGTCCTATGATACACGAAGGTATTACTGAGCATTAAAAACGGTAAAAAGTACTCACTGATTACGATGACTTAAGCGCCTAACGATACCTACGTACTAAGGTTGAGGATTAAAATATAACAAATAAGTTGATTAAAATATACCTTCAGCAGTGAAATGAATCTAGCCTTTTAATATATTTTTAAACATTAAAAGTTGGCATTTATGAATAAATGAAGGATGTTTTATTAAGGATATTAATATTTCCTACTTGTAGTTCAACCTTGATAAATATTTCTATGATAATAAATAATTAAACCTTAATTAATTTATTTAATTTCATTATATTTTGGTTAAACACAATAATAACGTAATATAATTGTACAAAATTTTGCCAATAAGACATAATTATTGTACTTACAATAATGTTAGCATTATTTCATTTCGTAAGACAAAAGTAATTAGTAAGACAAAAATTACATACATACATATTTATTTCACCAACATATCACACCAAGCAGATCTTGAAGTAAGAATGCCTTTTAATAATTTTCACTATAAAATGTTACTAAAGTAGAAATTACAGTTGTGAGTATATATAAAATCTCTAATATAATAATAAAAACATAACAGATATATTGTAGATAAACACACAACCAAAATTTTACATTCCGATTTACAGTATTACCTATCCCGTCTTACCCCTACAAAAATACAACATTAAAAAACTTTTAAACTGTAGGTAAGTGAAAATATCGTTAAAAGTTTGCTTGCATCCACATACCTGAAAACTCTGTATGCTCATTATAAACTGTACTCAACACGTGTCTTGTTCACACAGTGCAGCAAATTGCGTAAACACATTCGCGTTTAAGAAACCATAGCTATATCTCGTAAACAAACAAACCATATATCTCGTTTGTACTGTTAGCGAATCCTTTTATTAGCATGCATTTTATATTATGTAAAAGCAGTACTCATCTAAGAACAATATATTATGATAGAGTTCAGAACACAAAAATCAGAGAAGTATTTGAGATAGATGACATTATAAAATGGAGGAAAATAAAAAAGAAGACATTTGCACGAACACTTCGAAAGAATAAGTCCGCACATTGATTTTTTTTATTGTTTGTTTACATTTGATAATTTGGGTAGGCATAAACCTATTTTTTTATGTTAATATTATAGGGTTGACTAGAAGACGTTGCTCAGCAACATGTCCGCCTTTTGGCATAATTTTGTTATTTGTCACGTTTTGTAATGTTGTATATTATTGTTTATGTATTTGTGTAAAATTATGGCCAGTAAAGATTTATTTATTTATTATTATTTATCTTTATGGCAAACTCATAGGACATCGATTACTCTGAAGACCGTCGAAAAGATAAAGGGATAGTTTGAAATCCATATCGCAGGAAGGCAACTCTCTAAATCTAGAAAAAGATAAAAAAAATGACTGTTTTCATATACAGCAAGGTTAACGCACCTCTAGACTTTGATTATAATAGTACATTGTATGAGTATTTAATACAAAACTAATAGAGATATTTAAAGGTGGTGTTGGGTTACATTAACCCTTCTGCGTAAATCTCATCACAAACACGTGATGAAACGACGTTGTCAATAGATATACGAGTACGTAAAATAATATCATACAAAGGTTTAACATTTGATTAGCTTTCAATTAAACCCTGAAAGCACCTACTTCACTTGGAGTGATTGATCTTCTTACAAGTGCAATGTACCTACATTGTACACTATATAAATTCACAATACATCATGTTTCTCTGAAACAAATCAAAGTTTTAGCAATGTCGTGGAAAAATATGAATCACTCTATTCAAAATCGTTCAAATACTTGTTTACACCCTGAATTCCCGAGAGGAGTATGTATGTATGTTGGATGATTAATTCGGCGCCTTTTTAATGGAGTATCCATCTCAAGGGTGCGGAGTACTGGAGAGTGAATGAATGTATTTAAATATTACATGTAAATTTTGATTAATTCTTCATTGTACTGTTATTTGTGTGTCTAGATACATATTTATATATCCCGTGGAGCACCCGGTAAAGAATTGGTCTCCTACTCTTCTGCGTAAGTTTTCGAGTGTCCTGAAAAAGGCAGGTGCTCGAAAAAATTAAGACATTTTACATCTTAAATTCAGCGATGAGGCTTGCCACCCATCCTGAATGTCTTGATTTTATATTGGCACGAAGAGGACAGTTTGCATGTTTCTTACATGCAGCTGATCTGCTGGCTACCCCACTTGTGGGATATGCCGTGATGGTATAGTAGTAGTAGTAGTAGTAGTAGATACATATTCCTACACAATATTAATTTTTTTATTGCAATATTAATTTCAGCAAGAAAGTAAGCCATGACAGGTATTTCTGTTCGCATGTAAAATATTTTTTTGCTTCAAAAGAAACATTTAATTTAACCTACGACCAATATTAAAAAAAATGATATTTTTAATGACAACTATTTTGAGGATTAAAAGGTAGCTGTGTTGTGGGTATACTTGGTGTAATTATTGTTAGTACCTACCTACTATTTCTATGTGTATGTGTCTATTTGGTTGCTATACTCGTACTATGTGAATGTATTGGAGATTGATTTATTTATTATGGACAGCATTTATATTTTTACGTACTGATGATGCTATTAGTTGGGTTATTTCAAAGTTATTGAATGCCAAGGTAAGAATTGAGCATGAATAGTATATTTATGGATGTATTACACTTTGTTACAGATGTCTACTATTTTGAAACTGTCAAATTACAAATGTTTTCATGAACGGAAATGTAATTAATTTAATTTAACAAATGTTTTGTTGGTGCTCTTGTTTGTGTGATGATATTATGTATATATGTTAGTTTTTTTTAACAATGAATGGGACAAAGGTGTAATCTGTCAAGAAATTCACTGATATTTTATTTTATAAATTTTAAGTAATGTTATTTAAACAAATTCTTAAAAAAAATATGAAAACCGATCATTTTGATGCATTCATGAATCTAAAAGCTCTTTAGTAGCAAAAATAATGATACTATGTGCTTTTATATGCCTACTTATTTATTCAATTAGAATGGAAAGCCAGAGGCGTGAAGTAATATTTCTTTGCATGAAACGCAATGTATTAATTTAATCTACCACGAATATCAAATATGATTTTATTCATAAAAAATATTCATAAATAATGAACGTCAAAATATTTCCACATTTCCATCAGGTGTCTTCAAAAAGATGTTGTGTATGATCAATCAATGTTAAACATGTATTGAATAACACGTGGAATCGTAGGTAGATATAAAAATAAGCTTACGGAGAAAAATTTGTCCATCTATCCATACCATCGTGGCATCTCCAACGAGTGGGGGAAAATGTAATAAAAACACTAACTGCATGTAATGAAGACACGGTCGTCCTCCCTGTATACCTACATAAAAAGAGGACAAAATTGTGAAATGTTTCTGGAGATTCTACTCAAGGTTTTCGGATCGGCAATTTCAAAATTATTTATTATGAATACGTAACGTGAACGTTAAAATGTTATTGGCACTGGAACACAATAAAAATAAATTTAAATATATTAGCATTGAATTAAAAGGTTCTTTAGGAAAACCACTCGACGCCGCCGGTTTAAAACAACATTTAGGGATGAAGACTGCGGGGGCAAAGTAATCTTCATATAATTGGGGGAAAGTCTCATATTATTCTTACTCCTTGTTATTGTGAGTGGAGGGAAAAATCATCCACAAGTTAAGACTTTATAGACTCAAGAGAATTGATTTAGTCTACCAAGTCAATCCCACGATTCTTATGAAATGAAGTTATTACGATTATAATTGGACGTAAAAAGACACGAACGTTTCTTGTGTATAGAAGCACCAAGGGTGATTTTCAATTATTATTCTTATTATTAATGCTACTTCTGCTACATATTTACCTCCCCGCAATGAAAAAACAAAGGAAGAAATGTATAAGGGGATGTGTTCAGGAATCAGCTTTAGCATATAGTATATACTAAAGTAAAAGTTATACGCATATTTAATACTAGTATTGGGTAAATTAGAACCGTTCGTGAAAGAATGACCAACCGAAACTACAAGTATTTTATTTTGTATTTGGATAGCCAATTACAAGTACTTAATCCTACGATTACGCCACTCGTGTTATATGGTATGAGAAAATTGTTAATAAACTTATTCATTACAAATTTATTAAATTAAATTTCTTTATATGCAATTATTTTGTTAGCTACCTCACTAGTTGGATATGCCGTGATGGTATAAAGAGAGAATAGAAAGTTACAAAATCACAAAATAAATAAAACGACTGTTTTAATCTACTATTGATTTATTCGATAGTAGATTAAAACACTTGTTTTATTTATTTTGCTATGGAATTCTACTACCTAAACACCGACACAGTGAATTACAAAATCACCATAATAACTTAAGTACAAGTATATTTTTGGCTCAAAGTGTAGTCAATACCAAAATGAAATAAATATTATTTGAAAAGAATACGATTGTTCACTTCAATATTGTGAATTGTGATCTTGTTTTTGTTTTGAAAAGCAATGTTTTATTCATGATGTTCTTAAAAGTGTTCGAACTATGTAAAATCAGTAGTAATTAAAATGGTATTTTAACAAGAGTGACATTGTACTTATGAGGGAACAACTCTGAACCATTTTGTAAGAGGATCATGAATATTGTAATAAATATGAAGGGAAGGAGGGAAAATACATATAATAAACAACAATATTTAGGGGTTATTTATGAGTTATTGTTATCAGAAAAATATTTGCGATCACTAATATTTCAGAATAATGATTTTAAAATGATAAATAGTTTTCTTGAACAATTCAATTTCTACCATTTCAAATGTGAGTATTTGTTTTGTTCGGCACTACATACCCTCCTCTTATATTATTTTTCACAATATATTGTTATTAATATTAATTATCAATCACTATTTAATCAAATTTACACATAGCGATCTTATTACTGTGTGGCGACATTCTCAAACTATTTCATTTCTTATCTTAAGCAATCTTTATCCTATATACCCTCACGATATATCCCACAAGTGGGGCAGCCATTGGAACATAAATCCTATACTTGTTTAATGCAATTATATTAATGTTTATTAAATCAGATCAAACAGTACCTACAAATAGCTGAAGAGGATGACTCAAGCTTGGCTATAAGTGGCTATCCGGATATTCCGACCCCCAGAATTGGAGGAACTACAGAAAAGAGAAAAAGAAAAAAAAATCAGGTAAACTATACACTAGGCTTTTATTTAATCTGAATAGTTAGTTAGCTATGAAATTAAAACTTTAAGATAGATTTCATATTGAAATTATTTTAACATAAAATACAAAAGTGAATGTATTCGTATTAGAAATGATAATGCAAAATACAGAACCAAAGATGACATTGGGACGACTTTATTTGGATCGAATATATTAAAATATTAAATTCTCTAAGTATCAAAATAATTAAATATTATGAAACTAAATAAATTCATTGAATCGAATAAACAACATAAAAAATACACTTTGGCGAATACAAAGTAGTGGGAGTGTTTGTTACATGAAATGTAGTGAGTGGGTTCTACCACAATAATAGCAACAATAAAAAGACAATTAATTGTATTTCAATAAAGAATTTTAGTATTTATGCTTCTATACAGTAAATGGAAATAATTGGAAATTTAAATTACATAGGTAAGCATCGTCATTGCACGACAAATATGTGCTATGTGACACGCACAAAATTTTGACATTCTTGAAATTGACTGTTTATTACAATATTCTAGAAAAATAAATATTTTCAAACAATGTTTTTATTGCTTTGTAGAGCATCCGTCAAAAAAATGATCTGCCACTCTCTTTCCCGTAAGTTTTGGAGTGTCCTGTAAAAAACAGGTTTCGGAAAAATGAAGACATTTATCTTAAATTCAGCGATGAGATTTGACTCCCATCCTAAGCGACTTAATTTTTGGTTGGCACAGATAGGACGGCTTGCATGCTTATTACACGCAGCTGGTCTGCTGGCAACATGTGGGATATGCCGTAATGGTGATAGTGGTGGCTTTTAGTTTTAAAAAATGAATTGTTAAAACAGGGCAACATTTTAGATTCTTTTTTTGTCAATGATCTTAATAAAAAAAACAACATTCTTTAATTTCTTTTTGTAATCTGAACTTTGAAGTAAATACTACGAAATCGTGAAGCTCCGCGTTTTAATTTACAACCCTCCTGGATCATCTTGCAATTTAATAAACGGCTACATACGAGTTGGTCAAAACTTTGATAATAACATTGGTTACATTCTCCATATTATTACGTAGGTACGCAACGACGTTATGTTATTTTGCGTAGTTAAGTGTACAAACGTGAGGAATATATCAGGTATAGTAATACCTAATAATTGTCAGGACGCAGGTGTATCTGTAATAAAGGTATGCCTGTATAATAAACTGACGGTAATAGGGAATAGAGCGATATATTATTACATACCATGTACTATGAGTATGATACGATATGAAGATAATACGAATATAGTACTTAACTGTAATGGCATCACCAACTCCCAATAGTGGCGTTCCAAGCAATAATAACAATAATCCGTAATGAACAACCTAATTATACATAATATATAAACTAAATAATAGAGTTGAAATGGATATTCAATCAGGGAGTAAAATTTAAACCACATAGGCCGAATACTGGATAGGTAATAATCAATAAACAATGGGATACCAAGCAGATATCACGAATTTTTACTTCACCTTTTTAAGTAAGTTCCCCAAAAGTGAGTTATTTGAAGTTGTGACGTCATCACGCACTTAAAAATGAAATGTAAACTCACGATCGGTAATTCATATAGGTATGTAGTTCTTCAATATTTGATTTCTCCTAAATTTCATGTGCCTCGTTTGTTGACTAAAGATCAATATGGCAAATAACTTTTTTAATTATTTATTTGAATCAGCATCAGGACAAAATGTCGCTTGTTCAATGCGTGCATCATCCCAATCCTTCTATATGGCTGCGAGTCTTGGCACTTAACCAAGGCTCAAGAGCGGAAGATACTAAGCTTTGAAAACAAGTGTCTTAGAAGAATTTTGGATGTCAGATGGTATGAACATGTTACAAATGATGCTGTGCGCCGGCGCACCCAGCAGAGACCTGTAATCTCCGTAATACAGGAGAGACGATGGTCCTGGCTGGGACATGTTTTGAGAATGCCCAATGATAGTTGGCCCAAAAGAGCACTGTTCTTCCGTCCGCAGGGATTCCGTAGGCCCGGGCGTCCCTCTTTCACCATACACCGTTCCTATGACAACGATATCAGAGCGCAAGGAATGTCGTGGAAAGAGGTGACGCAATTGGCACAGAGACGCTCTGAATGGAGGAGGCTGGTTTCTGCCCTGTGCTCCCGAGAGGAGCGTTCAGGGCGATGATGATGATGATGATGATTTGATGATTTGAATTAAAAAACAAACTTTTATGAGAAAATTAAGCTAATTATACAGTAAGAAAACCGTCAAAGTTTGCATAAAAAATTAGTACTGTAATAATGTTTAAATAACATATCAGATTCAAGATCTTAATGGATCTAAGGAATTCAGTAAACTAATCTGTTTCATTACTATAGTAAAATATTATTAACATACATGATATAACACTATAACTTCTATACTTGCTTAATGTATGAAATTACACAACAGAGATGTTATTATTTGTAGGACTGGATCATAGGCCAAACAATATTCCAATACATCCCATACGGCGATAGGTATATAATTTTATTCGTACTGTCTATACTAGTGCAGATTATAGAGCTAGCTTATCAGTTGTGTGCCGCCTACGGGTAAAGGCAATAGAGGGCATGGCTATTGTATTATAATGCACGGCAAGTACATACCTATTGGATGAATATATTAAGGCTGGTTATAGCTGAATTGTCATTATGTGAGTTGCACAGTTTTCATACTGCATAATGATATTTCGTGTGAGTTACAATTTGCGTAGTGAGCATTTCACACATCAAAGAATTGATTTATATTAAGCTTTAATACAATGATGGAAGAATCGATATTAAATTATTCGTTATTGTCTTATTTTTTGTCAACGATAACAGCATGTCTTGAGTTTGATAAAATATATGTTACATAATGTATTTTATAAAAAAAGACATACAGTTTATGAAAAAAATTCAATTCATTCTTTCTAATCAAAATATACCTATATTCGAAAACCATATTACTTTGGATTATGATGGATTTTTTTTATATTTGTTTTTACGCCTTTTGTAATGAGTGTAAGTATATCAAATGATAAGCCTACTCCCAAAATATTGTCATCAATGTTATGAATATTTTTTCCATTAGACTAAGGGAAATTGATTAAATTAAATTATCAAACCAGCAAATATTTTATTTCAGCTAAATCAAAACAAAGAAAGAAACATCCTAATACGAAAATTTATTCTATGGTTATTGAAAACTCTGCGAGTTTGGTGATAACAGTTTTCTATGAATACACACAAAGTATCTATGTAGAAATGGGTAAATCTGAAAACAAATTAATTAAATTTTCAATAAGATAACAGCCATCTACCGGATGAAGGGTTTCTATGAGTTACTACTGTGGAGGGTGTGCATCAAAAGGACTGGTAATGTTAACGATAGTATTACTGACAAAGTATACAAAAAGACACAGGAAGCGTCAAAATACTAAGCATAATTTTGCGCTAGAATTCTGCGGAAGCAACGGAAACATCAAAACAAAACTGTTAATTATGAAAATGAGACCACCCTTCTACTCGTTCACCGACTTATTTTATATTTTGGTGTATTCAAAATGAAGCAGTAACTTTAACGAGACCACGTGTTTATAAAATTATAAGGCACTTACTCATAAATATTAAAGGAGTACTGAGGATGATCGTTGAGAATCTTATAACTTTTTACTTGCAAAAAGGGTTTCCTTCTTGATAACAAGTTACTCCCTACATTAGGGTAAAGTTTTAAGGACGTTAGGGGTAATATAAAAGGAAAATCTTGCAGATAATATCTCTAATTGTCTGATAAACACAAACAGCACACACATAAAGAAGTACCCCCGTTTGTGATAAGGATGAATGGATTTACAAAATGTAGGGGAACAAGTATAGGTCTGTTGACAAAGATTGAAGTTTATTACGACGACCTTTGCATTCCTGAGGAGCATCATATGGAAGGTAAAGCATTAAGGACCCTCGGGTGTGAAATTCTAAAGATGGGCCGAAACTAAAGAAAAGGATAACCTGGGGATGTAAAGGTCTGATGAAAATAAACCTGTAAATGATATATACTCAGCTGGGGTCTTAGGATAAGAAATAGGCCTTACCTTTCACGGAGATGTTATACATACCTAAGAACTTAATTTATTCAATAATTAAGTACAAACCTTTGTTTGGGCGTGCATTAAATGTAAGTGAAAACAACTTTATTGGACAAATAGTAGCTTGACTGAAATACCTGGAATAATATTCCAGGATTATTCCTACCAACAATAAAACATTATTTTATTTGCGAATAATTAATATATTACCTTGTACAAGCTATTTTAAAAAAGAGGCAAAAGTGTTATTTGCAATATTTTCATGGCTCATTAAGCAGTGTAGTTTACTTTTAAATTAGAAGAAACAATTTCAATTGATAGACGTACGTTTTTTCATAAAAGAAATAATACTTAGGCATATTTTAAACATTGCAATAATACCGAATGTACCCAAGTTCACAACAATTTTTTTCTACGAAACGAATACGTGAACAGTTGTAGATAAAAGGAAAATACAATAAGATACAACGTTAAGATGTAGTAGTAGAATTACGACATACAATGGGTCCATGTGTAAAAGAAATAATTGTCTAGAGAAAAGAGAGGAAGACATCTAATGATACCTTTAACTAACAGTGAAACAACGTTTCCTTATCTTCGCTCCAATTTACAAAATGTAGGGCAATAGTCAATGGGAAACTCAATAAAATTTCTCTCTCAAAGCATATGCATGATATTCTGTGAAAATATGCCGTTAAAATTATCATAACAATATTAGATTTCATAAAACAAAGACCAGTTAACAGCTTGTTAACACGAAAGTGGAATATTTAATTAAAATGCTGGATAAAATAATGCCATATTAGAACGTGAGAACGTGCGATATCTACGCTCGTTGGACAAAGCACATTACGATATATAAAAATATTTTTAATTACTAAATTTTATATAATTGAAGCTATTAAAAAAGGATCATGACAATAATACGAACATTAATTTGTATAATTACCTTAAATATTGCTGTATTTAATAATATCTTTCATGTCAGTTTAAATACTTTAAGTATTGTGATAAAGATCAATATGATTGTGTTAATTGAGATATAAATCTTTTTATATATCTGTATGTACACTTTTATTATTCAGCGGATTAAAATAATAACGAGCTTTGCACACATAAAAATAGATAAAATAATGAACAATATATAACTACCGTTTGAGATTACACAAAGATTTGGAAAAGTGGAATTATCCGCCGTCAGTATGGCAGTTACAACGTTAGTAACAGATCCGCACAACTCCTTATCGGTTTCAATGGTCAGATAAATCTAGTGGAAGAAAAAATTGGTCACGTTAAAAGCTCTGACAACGTTTTAAGTTAAGACTTTAATACTTTTCGCAAATAATTTAGCGAAAATAAAAATAAAACTGATCCTTTATGTTATACCTTATGGTTTATAAGAAGACGGTCCGACATTCGGTGAAATGTTTAAGATAGAATAATGTGTTCCCGGCGACTGGATGCTACGCGTTAGGGTTAAATGGTGCGTGATCACTGAGATACGAGGGATTCACTCACCGGTACGCACACAAAATGTTATTCTTCTCTGCCATAATAAAAATCCCCAACACGTGATATCGACACATTGATGTACAATCGTCCAACTTTCATACAAAATATTGGGTTAAAAATCGTATGGAAAAAATATTTTATCTTTTAACTGTGGAGAGACTCAATTATTCTTTTTATTGCTTGCACTGCAAATCCAGTGAAAATTAAATGCGGAAGGAGAACAAAGAATACGGAATAAAGAAAATCTGATGCATACGTTTGAATTTTACTTATGTGGATTATACTATACGAACTCCACTATACGAACATTAAATAATATCTACAAGCGGTAAAGTATACTAATATAATAATAACAATGGAATGAAGTCACAGTTCTAAGAGGAAATGTTTCACTATCGACCTCATGCAAATATATAAAACAAACGACTACACAATAACTCTGAAAACTTGGGTTGAAACAGATTTGTCATAGATAGATAATAATGTATTGTAGGTGTAAAAAAGCATCAGTAAATCCCATCCCAAACATGTGGGTATTTGTTGGTAAAAATGTACCAGCATTATCATTAGTCCTATTATATGTATCTCCCCTGGATATGAACCCTAGTTCTATACAAAAGCTTGTATAGTATACCTATAGGTAGTTGAGTATGTGGCAGGGTAGGCGACGCGACGCAGGATCGGAATTCCGTTAAGTGTTCCGGCACAGGCGCCTAGAAAGGATACTGAGCCGCTTGTTCCCTATGCCTCCCCACTATAATATGGTAGGTATGTGGAAGATTTGGGATTTGAAACAAATTTATGTTCTCATAGATCATTTCACAACCCTACGCAGACTATTCACAGAATGGATTGCTTTAAATCCTTTGCTGCGACCTAAAATCAGAAATAGAAAGCTAAATTTGTTTGAATTGAGATTCACCACGATGATTGAGTAGAAAATTCGAGAAATTCTATTTGTGTCATATATGCTTACCTACTGCTTTATTTTCTAATGCATTTCACATTACGTAGTAAATTATAGATATCGAGGTTTAAAAATGAACATTTACAAAAAGTAGTTTTCTTAAAAATTACTATCTCACATTTTTAATTTTCTTCATCGAAATCCTCATTAAAAACGTGATTGGTTTATTAACATGTTGTTATTTTTCTTATTAGTCTTGTTTTTCCATCAAAAAGATTTCAGTATTTTATTTTTAAACAAACAGCTTCTTTGGAAATAAAATTGGAGTCTTGGGCATGTCTCGAACGAACGAATAAATAAATAAAGAAATAAATACTGGTTCTTAACAGTACTCGATGTTTATTTGACAATGAAAAATGTCATTCGAATATAAATTCAATCTAAAATCAGAAAAACGATATATAAATGAGAAACCTTAATGGGTAATTATGCAATAAAAAGTAAGTATTTCGAGGAAAGTATTATTCTTGCGGGCAAACGCTTGATTAAAAAATAAATTGAAATCTTCAAAAGAAAAATGTATTTGGTAAAGTTGGGTGGTTGGTACTTAAAAATAATTACCATTTATACGAAAACATTAGCAATAATTTAACGATAACTGAGACCATAAAACCAAACCACCAAATTACTCCACTGGCTGTATAGTTGTATGATGTTAATATATAAATTGCGCCGTTCGGTCTAGTGCGTCCGACAAATATACAACAAATCAATGGGCCGAATATATTTGTATACCAACTAATTTTTGTAAAAACACGTCTAGTTCTTGGTAATGATTTTAAAATAAAAGATAATAATACACGCCATGGTAAGAAAGGTATTAAAATGTATCAAAGAAAAGTAAGTAAAATGAAAAAAATAACTTTACATTAGGTACTAATTATTTTCTTCAAAGATTTATTTATTTATTTATTTATTTCTTGAAAACACACAACAGACAACAACTATATATATAATGTACAAGGTAGAAAAAAAAAATAAAACATTTCACTCAGTCACCATCCAAAAACCGTGCGTCACAATTAATTTACATCATTTCAATATTTATTCATTAATATGAAAAACACAAACACACACGCACACATCAATCATTCGTCTTGCTAGCACACATATACAGTCAATTCCACATTCACACAAAAACATATATACTGAAAATTATACAGATACATAATATATATAACTTTAGTAATAATACAAAATTATGGGGGGGGGGGGGGTGTCCCATCACACGCCCCACTAGTGCACCACAGACGATGATAATAATTTCATCTGTACCCGAGATGAATACCTAAGATGAGTTTTTGTATACATTCAAAAGCCGTATACTGTCACAGCGAAGGGAATGAAATCCAGGTAGTCTCAATTGAATGTTCGCCATTCATTATCAACCAACCGACTTATCTAATTATTTCTTACAATATAAAAATATGCTGTTTGAGATCTTTTTATATTTGCATTTTTGAAGCATATTCCGTAACAACAAGTACCGAATGAAAAAATATTGTTTAAAAAAATATATTATTGATTCTTTTCATTGACTTGAGACTTAATGGTCGTTCTAATATCCAATATATTTAATGGAAAAGTTTATGTAAAGTATAATACAAAAGAAATGTAAAAACAAGTATAATTAATAAATTAAAAAGAGAAAACGAATGAAGCTACTCAGTATTTTCATTAAAGGAAAGTAATAGGTAAGAGAAAAGTGCACAATTAATTAAATGGCCTTCATGATCCAAATTCTAGAAAAAAGAAGAACGTTTAACTTCAGTCATTATTGCAAACAAGTGGAAGGCAGATGAGTGGGAGTTTTGTGCATTTCTCGTTAAGTTGGGCAAATTAATCTTCGTACAATAAATAATAGCCATTGCATGATGCTAGGAGGTAACAAGTAATAATAATAATAACATGGTCGTTAGCACCTTCAAAAGGGTGGGCCTCTCTATAACAAATTAATAATCGCACGAAAATGAACCTGAAGGTAGAAAATGTGGTAGAAGGATTGCCTACTACATACTATGTACGTGCTTAAAACTCCACGGCTCATCCAAAGTCAGACACAATATACCCTTATTAAACCTTTGTCCGAAGCTCTTAACTTGGTATTAATATGTTAAATTAATACGGATATAAATAATCGACTGAAATTAAAATAAATTAAAAAAATATTTATTTTTAAATTAAAAAATTAATAAGTAAAAAATACTTAAGAGTTTTAAATTTCTTTATTTATCAGTTACACGTGTTTCGGGTTGCAAGCACATATTCATACTGATTTATTGTTAGTTGGTATTACAATGATTAAGTGTACAGGTATAAGGTGTATGTATGTTTCTAGGAAGTGATCTATTGTTTTGGTTGGTGTTATAGGGTGACTATGAGTTATGGAAGTGTAGGGTGTCCATGTGTTGTAGTGTTTGTGTTATTCTGGTATTTAAAGATGTCTAGGATGGGAGAGTGAATTAGGTGTATTTGTTCGTTTATTAATGTGTGTGCTCTTTTGTTAATTTCTATTTGTTCTAGTATGTTGAGTTTTTGACCTTTCTTGTGGCAGTGTAGTACTATTGGTTTGTCTTGTGGTGTGACGGTGTGATTGTGTTCGATGAGATGTTTTGCGAATTGTGATTTTTGTGGATGATTATTGCGCCAGTGTGATATGTGTTCTGTATGTCTTTCGGCTATGCTTCGTCCTGTCTGTCCGATATATTGCAAATTACAGCTGCCACATTTGAGTTCATATATGCCACTGTTTTTTATTTTTTCTATTTTGTCTTCCTCGATAACCTTTTA